>OU343217.1:62948831-63377173 GCA_910596185.1 Chrysanthemum makinoi | reverse complement strand
TTTCAAATTAAGGACTACTATATTGACCTAAATTGTTAACTATGCCTTATATTTGAGAGGAAAAACCAGATTTAAGGAGATTCATTAAAAACATAAGTATAATATTTATTAACAGCATGAATCAATAACCATCATAATACACATGTGAGGCATTAGCATCTTACTTGACAGCACCGTATCCAACTGCTTCAGCAGTCTGCTCAAGCTCTTCTGCAGTCCACTCAGCAGCCTTACCTGGTAAACGTTGAAATATAAACTTAACACATTTTATATGATAAAATAATATATTTGGTTAGTGTACTTTACAACATTATTATTTATAAAAACCTAAAAATATTTTTTGAGGGTTTGATGGGTGAATACCTAGCTCACAAGAGCTGCTTTACAACGAGTTTTAGCTTCATCAAGCAAATCAACCAACTTAACAACTTCAGTACTACGAGTTCGAAATCTTTTTCCGTCATCACCAAGAACAAGACCAAATCCTACATGACTTGTTCTTGGGTATTGTCCATCTTCAGCTGGGAGCCACCCTGCACGTTTAGCAGCCTGAAAAAAAAGCAGGGTCAATAATTTAAATAAAAAAATATCCAATTCACCACTTGGGATATATTATGTTGTGTGAAAGTGGACTTACAGTGAAGAACATGTCAAAGTGTTCTCGCTGTCCTACATCAGTGACATAAATTATCCACTCAGCTTTTCCTCATTAAGGCGATGCATATGCAGGTAAATGGTTAAAGAAACAAATATCCTGAGCAAAACCAGGTACAAAGAAATACTTGCTAAAAAAATATAACAAACCATAATGCAGCAAGGTCAGTTGAAGCATAGTTGAAGCCTCCATCACTTTTTACCACAATAAGAGGTATCTTTTTTCCTTCAATGAATATAACCTGTGCGCCCTCACTTTCTTCAATTAAATTTTTTTGTCTCAGCAGATCAAGTGTCTGAGGGATAAAGGGGTTGTAAAAGCTTTCACCCTGAAACCAACAAATTTGCATTATATTTGGGTTCCAATGAAAAACAGGATAAATTTCAAATTATATAAATTCATTCAAATATTCTAGAAAAATTTGTGACTGATTGTTGCGGCTGTAAAGAAACAACTAAGGTGTCACCAACATAGTACCTTTTCTTCCAAGCGGACTCCTAAGCGCTGATATACTTTTCGTTAACCATTTCGACTTATCTCACAGATTTGCTTACGCCTTCGGTACCTTTACATCGCCACCCTGTTTTTAAAATTCATTATTTTACATAAGAACAAATAAAGAGATGGATAAGTTGTGTGGGCCACAGAGTTATTATTCACCTGAAGGCTAACAACCGCCTGTTGGGCTCTCGCCTTGAACTCAGCATCACCATCAAATCTCTGCTTTGACGCCTTATAAAATGCCTATCAAAGTAATAATCGAGTCATGATAACATCAATTGATTTCCAGAGAGCAAAATGAGGAACTTGTTGGAACTTCTAGAATAGAATCTTTGTCATTAGAGACATATTAGTGTATCTATATACCAATAAGATCCTACAGAATCTACCGATGGTATAACTTCAATATAAAACTACTCACCTCAAGTTCTCCAATATCTTGATCATTTACTTTCCCATCAGGAAACCTTTCAAATAGGAACTCGATCAACATTCCAAACTGCAGAATAAAAGTTTTACAATATTCATTCACACAAAGAGAAAGGAAAGAAGAACAAATATATATGTGCAATGCCCTTGATATTGCTGGTTCAACTTATAGCTGACTACATTATGAAAGACATGATGTTACTAGCTATTTTGGTTTGTAGAACAAAAAGGGCAGTTTCATAGCTATGAGCATCAAAAGATTTTAAAAAGCCGTAAATTCACACAAGATCAATCTCATGTACCTGAGTACCCCAATCCCCAACATGGTTTCTGCGAAGTACTTCCACATTAGAATACTCAAGCATACGTGCTAGCGTGTCCCCAATGATAGTTGATCGTAAATGACCAACATGCATTTCCTTTGCTATATTGGGTGAAGAAAAATCAACTATTGCCCTTTTGACAGGAAGCCTTGGTGCCCATGTGTCTATACCATATGTTAGCATTTTTTGGATGCTCTGCAGGGACAAAATCGACAACATTATAAATGGAAGGAAAAAAAAGCAACATCTGAATTGGAAATTAAAACGAGAAATATGACAGATACCTGAGCTATCCATTGCCTTGATAATATAACATTGATAAAGCCAGGACCAGCTACGGAGCATGATTCTATCATGTCAGTTAGGAAGATTTTCCATGATTGCCTACATATTTGAAAGATCCATGGAAGCATACAAACATGTTATTATAATCCAACATACACTAAACATTCAGTATTTACAAAAAAAATATTAAAAACCTTTCCAACAGGCTGAGGACCTTTGAATTGTACACCCTCTTTGCCCTTTATTTTAGACCATAAGCTCATGGCGTTGTTGCTATTACCAAATGCAAATCTCAACATTAGTAAACTAAGATTTTAAGAACAACATGCAATAGAAGTGGCATGCAGCCAAAGTGCAAAATTATATAGCACCTTACAAACTAACAACACTAAAAAATATCATACATATAAATTATAAATCATGAACAACTCAGAACAAGTATGTGAAAGAGCATATACCATTGGTAATCACCGGCTTCTTTTGGTAGGAGCAATTATAGGCGCCACTTCTGCCTCATCGAATTTAGTAATTCTCAGCGATTCATCAAACACCCTTGCTATTTGTTCTTTAAGGCTTCCTATATTCTCTTCCTGTATTATAAAACCATAGCATCATCCCAACAGAGATTAATAAGATACAACATTACATATCCTGAAGTTCTGAATTTTATGCTTCGGTATACATAGTTTAGCAGGTGTTAACACAAAACTAGTTTCAACACACAAACATGTTGATCTGGCATGATAATGTTTAAGTTAATAGACTTACAGGTGCAGCTGCCATGACTGATCTGGAATGTACCCACTTAACGGAAAAGTTTCTTCTAGATGCTTGTTTCAGTATATCTGTCTAGTTTTGCAGTAACAAAAATGTAAGAACTTCACATTTCAGTACCATAAATATACCAATCAAAGAATTTGACTTCATTTACCAAAAAAACAGTTAAGCAGATGAAATCGACAAAACCATTTCCGAATATGTATACTTGTACATAGGAAATACCTATAAACTGATAATACACGCATAAACTATACTACGGACACTATGTTCGGCTTATGAGTTGTGAGTTTGTGACCGTGTTATCTACCTTATATACCTAAATAAATCGCTTACCACAGACTATGTCATGTGCCCAAGACTGTTCTATTGACTTGTTTTAGTAAAAATATATATGAACCTGTATGCACACACAACACCAAGCACCTAATCACTAGGATCATTAAATGTAACAATAACCATTTTTTTTTTTTTATCACATTATTCAATTCCAAAAGGTAAATTTACGTTTACTTAGCAACTTCATAACATGTTCAGAATTAGAGCCTCCGCTTTTGGGTCACAATAAAATGAAAAGCAATCAACAAGTACATATCCCAATTTCACCAACATTAAGTTGAAGACTCCAACAACAATAACTTGAGTGGCGTTTATTTATTAGAACTGCTTATCACATTTTAATAAAACACTTTTCAGTATTTAGACATAGACATTCAGCTAATAATCAGAATCTAAATAACCAAGTTGCGTAATCAACACATAACTATCAAACACTCAAATAAACAATTCAAATATTACTAGAAGCAAATTCTTCGAAAACCTAAATATTACAAATAATGTATATCTAATAATAACGAATATGTTTTCCAACGCTCCTATTCAAAACACTAATAATACGCGTCATTTCGCTTTGTAATTACATCAACTTTACCAAAGCTACTAGATAGAGTAAGGGTGTGTTTGTTTTAAAAAGTCTTACAGCCCTCTTACTCTTACGTTAAGAGGTGGGCAGGCGTTTTGGTTGTTTTGTTTTCTTTTGAGTAAGACCCAGTTAGACTATACATCTTACTCAGTAAGAGGTGGAGGACTTGTCTTACTGCCTCTACTCGTTTGCAAACTTTATACAATATATTTGATTGTTTATTAACTATGTTATATTTATGATAAAAGTCTTGTTTCATATTTACATAAGTTACTTATTATCGCATTGCGTTGGTTTAATAAACAAATTGCAAAAACCAGCACTTAAAATCATTCGGACAATTATACAAAAACAAACAACATTATTTCGTTCAGATTTAGACTTTCTAGCCACCTCTTACCAGTAAGATGCGGTAGTCAGATTCAGACCCAAAACATCTTAATGAAACAAACACACCCTAAACTCTATACCTAAACCGTAGATATTGTAAACAAACAGATACATACATACTATTCTAACAATCACAATGTCATTATGTTATAATTATTATGAATTAAAATTAAGCTTACAATTGACGGCGGATGATGAAGGAGGAGAGGAGGAGAGATAAATGATTTTTCTATTAAATACATTTTCGTTTTAGGTTTTTATAAAGGGTTACGTTTTTAGGAGAGATAATGGATGTTTTTTTTTTTGGTTTTGTTATGTTTGTGATGAGATATGTTGCGGATCGAGGTTGAAAACAGACTGAAAATCGAACCGCACTTGAAAAACTAAGCGAATTGGTTTAATCGAAACCAGGCCCGACCATAATTTGTTTGGCTTTTGATTCTATCTGATGGGGACCGGAAAAAATCAATGTGGGGGAAAAATTTTTGCGATAATGCAGAAATCACGGATGAAAATTAGATTTAAAATGATAAATCGAGTATTATTGTTTAGAGATTGAGGATTTTCAGTTGGTGGGGGCAATTTGAGTTTTGAGTGGGGTGCACTTTCACAAAAAGGTCAAAATTAAAAAAAAGACCTTAACGTATTAGCTTTTTGGTAGTAGTAGAGTAGCCACTACATTACCTAATACATAGGTCCGCCCCTGATTCTATATATTTATGATTTTCAGGTTTTTGTTCGTTGATTAAACCTGAAAAAACACCTAAATAATATAAACCGTACCAAACCGAGCGAACCGACAAAAATAAACGAACGAATTACTTGGGTCGGTTCTCGGTTCATGTCTTCCACAAAATTGGTTTTGGTTTTTCGGTTAGAGTTCGTATGGTATTCACGTAAAGTTCTTAGTGATGGTTTGGTGGTAATGGTGAAAGCGGAAAAGGATGTGATGGTGTAACGAATAAAAAAATAAAGAATAAGTGATGTGTCATATTGGGCTTGACAAGGTTATGTGGCATTCGGCATAATCGGGTGAACCACATCCCCTTTCCTCTCTCTTATCTATTCTTTTGCCTCACAATTGGCATCACTTGTTGATGAAAAAAGCATGTAGATAATTTCTTGCTTTTTGTGAGTATTTATAAGATATAGCGTTGTTCACGAGTTATAGTAGAAATGTATGAAAGAAAAAGAGTGTTGTCCGCTCTAAGATGATATGTATTTCTTGCGACGGTAAAAGTACTTAGCGTAATGAAAGCGTGTTGGTCAATCAAATTTTACATCATTTGTAGGCAATGTAGTGAATGAACATTACTTTAGCGCAAATGAAAACATGTTGGTCACTAACTATCATTGGAAATTCTTAGGTTTTAAATTTAACATCACACATAGGTTTCTTAGCTATTAAAAAAAATTGCACTTTTATGAAAATGCGGCGATATCCTCGACTAAGTTACATAGTTAATTACATATTTTAGTTAAAAACTATATAACATCACACATAGGTTTCTTAGCTATTAAAAAAAATTGCACTTTTATGAAAAATGCAGCATGATATCCTCGACTTAACTGATTACATAGTTAATTGAGTATTTTAGTAAAAAACCTACTATTTTGACAAGTTTACAGCAATGCTAACAAAAGTCAATAAGAAACATTATAAGTAAAACATTGGAACTTCAATTTAAACAACAATCTTCTCATTAAATCGTATCTCAGATAATGACAATTGAGATGTAGCGTAAACTCAAATTGAGATACATACATTAAGATCAGATAAGCAAAGTGATTAAGTAATAGTATACCTGATAGTTTCTTATCCTTGTCTATAATGATAGAATAAATATACAAGAATCTTAACCCTCATTTCTAGCATCTACAAGTCATTTCCACACATCCAAAAAACAATCACCTCTGAACCAAACAAAGTTACACAGAAATTATATCCGGTTATGATCCCTGCTAAAACATCCGTCTTACCTCGTGCAAAAATCGTGTAAACTAGTCGAATAGCATCCAGCCATGTATCCAGATATTCCCATGAGTCTGCAATCTGGTGTATAAATAAATCAAAATTCTCTGTTATTCAAAGTTTTCCGAATAGATTGACATGAATATTGATAATAGCCCATGTCCAATTTGAATTTTCAAAAGAAAAGATGAAACATACCAAGAATTTCTGTCCATGAATCGTATCGATGCATATAGACGGACCAGGAGGTAAAGTCAGATCTGCACATGGTGAAACAGAGACTATATCTTGGATGTCAATTTTAATGGCCGGCCTGCCATTGCTTGTTTTATCTCCAGGTAACATGTGACGTTGCTCATCATTGTGAATCTGTAAATAAATTTGCCAATTCTCAGTACATCAAGCGACAAGTGTATAATAAGTGAAGTTAACTAAACACATGACTCCACTTGGCTCTTTTTATGATGTGTCATTCCTAAAACGACCAGTATCGTTAACAAATTTATAATTACAATCCTACAAATTTTCGATTGATCCAGCTTATATTACAGTTAAATAAGTATAGATTGTAGAACATGAAGGGACCTTTCCATACATTAAGAATGCCTGGCCAGTAATAATTTCTACCAACACTAGTGCTGTCATAGAATTTGTGCTTCACTTTCTCAGACTATACTTAAGTACTCTTGTTTGCCATTGCAGTAAATTTATCTTGGAATTTGGTCATTTCACAAACTGTTAACAAATCAGCCTTGCAATTACAGATAATGTGGTCTTTTAGTGAAATGTTAGCAACAATCCACATTTGAAGAGATTTTCTTCCTTGAAAGGATATTCTACTAAATAAATTATATACTGAGACTCTGTGTGTGCATACATAAAGGAACGATTGTGCATTATCAACACTAGTCGGATACCGCGCCACGGTAGTAATAGTTATATGTGTTCGCTTACCCGTTAGTGAATTCGTTTCACAACACTTGAATGTATATGTGTTAGTTGTATGTGTTTGTTGGGTTACCGTAGCTTTCCGTGACATAATTATTCCCGCATATAGAAATACCCTCGCAATCTCTTACCCGTCAATCACTCCCCCAAAAGTATATGATTTTGACGAATCAAGATTATATTAATTGAAATCAATGTTGTAAGCGGCCTAGGGCCTAGGGGCTAAGCGGTCACTTACCGTAAGTTTAAGCTAGGGACAATTTAGGCGTTTTGGTCAAAGGCGGTCAACATCCGCCTAGGGGTCAAATCGGGCTAAGCGGTCAAATCGGGCTAAGGGTCAAATCAGGCTAGGCGGTCAACACTTAAAACTTCAATTTTGGGTTTTTAACCCCAATTTACCCTCTTTTCACACACTCACCCCAAATAAGCCTCTAAATCTACAATTGGGCGATTCATGATGATAAAAACACGACAATCACAATTAAAACACACATTATGTCATTATGTGTTTGTCCAATTGAGTTGTTCGTCAACATATGTGATTTATTTATAGTGAATAAATGTGAATATGAGGTGTTAATAACAATAAATAATGCATTAACTATAACATCAATGATGTGAACCATAGTGTTTTATGTTAAAATATATTTATATATATTTAAATTTATTAATATACATTTAATTTTAATTTTTTTATATATAAAAAGTCAATCCGCCTAGGCGTGGGTCGACCTTGACTAGCGCTAAGCGCATTCATGACACCTTGATTGAAATAAAGGTTAAAGTTGTAAAAAATTAAATTAAAATAAAATAAACCCACTAAAAATATAAAAACTAAAAACTTATAAAAATATATCAAAATGGATGTTGAATTAAAGAGCATAAAATTTTAGAAAATATGGTGAAATTAGATTATAAAAAAAAATAAGTATATAAAAAGATATTTCAATTTAAAAATAAAGATGAATTTTTAGTTGAGAAGTGACACATGTCACTTTATATAATTAAAAGCTCCTATCTTATTTTTAGTGGTTAGGAGTTAAGTAGAGTTTGTTACTCGAAATACATGCATATCATCACCGTGATTGGAGCTCCATATCTTAATTTTTAGTTAGGAGTTAGGCTTGGAATGAGGTTTGGCTTTTACATGCATTATAATATAGTATAGAAGTATAGATTTAAGGTACATATGATAGAAATGAGCATACCTGTTGAAGGCCTTCATGGTTCAAAACAAATTGGGTGCGAGCAGGTCACCATGCTTGAGCAATTGGATTTCAAGCTGGTGGTGCGGTTAGATATCCAACCTTTAGATAAGGTAGAGGCAGCTAAAATACAAAAATAACAATCAGTAATGCAATCAAAAGTATCCAGGCTGAAGTTAAAGAAAAAGTAATTGAAAAAAAAAAGTAACTTTTCACGTTATTTGTCATCTAATGTTTTCCTCCAACTACCCCCATTATTGTCACCAACAATAACGGAGCATGACAAAGTTTACAACAAATACTCCCTTATATTATAAAACTATTATGAAATCAAAATTAACTTAGTAAAAGCATTCAAGCGAATTAGATGTAATAATGTTGGTGTTTCAAGGACGGAGTTTTAATAGATAATTAAGTTTTGCAATAACAATAATTATAAATCTCTGTAACAAATATTACAGAACTTATACTTAATCATGCATGCATATGATATAGAAGGTAAAATTGTACTCACCATGGATCGCACAAGCTTCAAGGCACTGGTGTAAACCTATAATCATAAAACCTCAAGTTATATTCATATCATGCAGTGATTAAAACATCTATAGCGGGCAAAAAGAAGAAACTTACATTTCTAAGAATAATCAAGAAACAAGAGACACATACCGAGTAATTTGGCCTCAGTGCATGAGCAGCAGCAATGTAGATAGCAGATTGACTGTATAATTCATTAGGATCATGCCCTCCGGTTCTTGATGTATCTTCTGCTAATCCATACTACAGATGTAGAATCATCAAAAATAAGTATACCTTCATATCCAAATTTGCAAACAACAACGTGCGGTAATTAGTAAACTAACCAAAACAGTGCCGAGATTGTAGATGGCCCTATGAAAATCAAACTGCAACTGTATTGCTGCACGAAACTGAAATACAAATATAAATGTGATTAAAAGATAATGTGTGTTAAGGATCTATAGCAGCTGTAATAAAGTAAAATATTCCTGTAACTTACTGATTGCACTTTTTACTATTGTCTGTTTTTCTCGAGCAGGGACAATAGCACTTAATTCCTGCAAAAGGTAAAAATATATAGTAATAAATACAACTGGTGCTTGGTAATGCTATTAAACAAAAGAAAAAAAATAAAATGAAGATGTGAAACTAGAAGCACCTGTAAAGCAAGACCCCAATTGTTGAGAGCCTGAAACATAAAATTTATGAAGTTATAACCAATACATAGGAAACGTACTATTTCTTCAGAAATAACCAATACATAGGAAACGTACTATTTCTTCAGAAATAAAATAAAAAAGATAATGAGCAAAGGATATTAAGAAATACCTGGGGACTGCAATATCAAGTGAAAAAAAGTTAGATCCCATACCTTTTCACAATATTTATAAATTGTTCGCAGTAGAAGCACACCCACTGTTAGAATGTATAGCAGGGAAAATATCATGAGTTAATGGTCTAACCTGTTTCCACAGTTCTTCAGCTTCCTTTGTACAATCAGATATGGCAATAGCCCAGTTATAATAAGCCTGCAATTAGACAATGTGAATATGCTGACATGTGACGAGAGCCAGATTTTGTTAAAGAGAAAAAATTAGACAACATGAAATTTGACATGTCATTTAAATTACTTTATCAAAGTGAAATTGTCATGCAACTGAAATTTAGAAGCCAGATGTCAGTATATAGTCTATACCGATGGAGATACATACATCATGAAGTGTAGGGTTTAAACGTGTAGCCTCGTCGTACTTTTTGCAAGCCTCTTCAAGTAAAGCATCCTTGGATGGTGAACTAGTATCTGAGTTGACATTATCTGCACTTTCCTGGAGATGGAACGAAAGACAATTAATGGTTATAATGTATTAATGTAGCATTAATAAGTATAGACACTCATGTTTCGTCAAAAGGAAGACACAAAATGTGGCTGCCACAATATCTTATTTACAGCGTTTTGTTATATTTTTATCACAATTACCCCATGTCTCACAAAAGCGTCCACATTAAACTTTTGAATGTCTACAGGAAAGATATCTTTCACCAATTTCAAAGTGCCATGCTATTATTACGTTATGTTCATATTCCATATGGCGAACGCATAGTCTTCTTTTTATCTCTCAAATGAAAACCTCTTTAGTGCCAAGCATGAAGGAATGCTAGACGTTTGGTAATTCAAACATAATAAGCAGTAATAGAAGTTTGATGAGAAAAACTGGTATCACTTTAACTATAAAAAATATCTACAAAGCTAAAAGGTAATTATGCCAATTACTAGGTTTATTTCCTATATCGGATGTGGTTATATTATATGGTATGAGTAACAATTTCTTATTATTAATCTTTATTTAACCATAATGAATCTTATGGTGTGGCCAGTAGTAATAATTTGGAAAAAATAAAGCAAAGCCAGAAATTGGGCGCTTAGAACACCTATTGATATAGGGTTATTATACAAAGAAGTCACTAAAGTTTGCGCGAAATTTGTCCTAAGTCACTAAAGTTTTAAAGTTGTCATCCGAGGTTACTAAACTATAAAGCAAACATGTCTATAATTTCGATGATTTTTGCGTATATTTTTTTGATGTTAACATAAATGTCATGTCTTTACAAGTTGAGCTGACAACAACTTTCATAACGTAACGGATGACAACTTTCATAAGTTTAGTAACCTGAATGACAACTTTGAAACTTTAGTGACTTAGGAAAAATTTCGTGCAAACTTTAGTGACTTCTTTGTATAATAACCCTATTGATATATAACACAAGTTACCTGAAGAACCAGTGCCCAATTATAAAGTGCATCATAATCATCTGGATTTCTCTCTATTGCACTTGCATACACGCAATAAGCCAAATGCGAAGAAGTATACATGCAAAGTCCTATTAGCGATGATCCCCAAGTAAACTTCTATCAGAACGAGCCAGGACACAAAAGGGAGGTAGAAAGTGAACCTCTGTGACTAAGGGATCATTTTAACTAACAGATATAACCATTTTCGGTTAGCTATGAATCTTACTAGAAACTGATAAGTGGCATAACTTAAAAGCGGTTGGACAAATAAGGTGAAAGATGGTGAAAATACAATAACAATTATTGAAGGATACTGCAGACCATAAAAAAGTGAGTATGAACATGTCATGTAGAGTCATGACTAGTGTTTTCCTTTCAGTTAAAGTGAAACTTCCTATCAGACGGTACTATGTGCATTACCCAAGGATATCAGCAAATTATGCTCAACGGAACCTATACTAGCATTTATGCTACAGTGTGATGTTACTGCAATAAGACTAAAGCATCTAACTTGGGGTATATATAATGCCAAGATTCGGAAATTGATCAAACTCTTATAAAACATGTTTCATCCTAAAAACAGGATGCAGAACAGGAAAGCGGGAGTACCATGGTCTTCCCTCGTCAATTGAGCTACATTTGGATTTAGTACCAGAAGACCGTGATATCGTTCTAATTGTTTCAAAACTCAGAAGATTCAAATTCACAAGAGTAATTATATGAACGCTCTGTAATTTAAGAAGACAGAAAAATTATCGGTTTTGAGATTGAGTCATTTAAAAGTAGGATGCGATCTAAGCATAAAGTATGATATATGTGGCTACCTTTTTGCTGCAAATGTCAGAATCCGTTGCCTTGACCGACCTTCCTCATCGGAACCAGTTATACTATTAATCAAGTCCATGGCAGCGCTGTTTTTTTCTGTATGCTGCTGTGTGTTCTCTTGGCTGAAGTTCAAACACATAAACAATAAGAGAATATCATAATACAGTAAAAAGAACTACATTAACTACCAACTGCATATAATGAACAGAAAACTGTGCAAATTTTACTTCAGCTACAAAGCAACAATCTAATTGTTTGATCCAGCCATCCAGGTAGCACAAAAGTCGATAATAATACAGTTGAAAAATGTCTTAGACTATCAGTCGTGTTCTAGACTGGCTACAGATCTACGACTTAGGGCTGTTGGTTTGCCTCACTAAGACATTAGAAGAAGCAGCTTCCATATATCCAATAAAGCAATGACAACTACACTACAAGCGTTCTTCACAACGCACACTACAAATGCTGAAGAGGAATTCCATATATATATAGATCTACTTGTTTGCATGTTAGTGACAAAGAATAAATTATACTGAATACTTGTGATGGGTATCATGATTCACTGGGTTTCTAGAATGGTACGACACAGGATAGTTTAGTTTCTGGAGAAGAGAGATTTGTTAGTGCTCAAATAATAGAGACTTAGGTCTTCTGACTCAGTGACTTCCAGAGTTGTATTTTAACCTCCATGCTAACTATAAAGTAGCTTAAAGATTTCAAACAACATGTAAGATAGTGCCTAAAATCCCCTTTTCCGTGGCAGCATACCCTTCTTTCTACATTAATATTATTAACAGTCTAATTTTTTCATCACTTGTGGTGCACCTACTAACACACTTCATATTACTAAAAGTTATACTCCGTACTTTACATGCATCAAATCCCCCAAGGGAGTCATTTGGTTCTGTAAAGTTCATATGCTTCCCAAAATAGAAGTAAAGTAAATTCAGTACTCGCAATCTCTCCCTCATATTCGTCTCCTAACATCACTAATCGAAAAACTTTACCACAACCCAAACTAACTACTAGAATAGTCCATGCTACACAAGGTGACACACAATGCCATTATCCATAAACTCGTAGCATTGTCTCACAGATTAAAAACAACAATTATGTCAGAGTCGGTAGTCTATTTTTCAATTTAATTAAGTTTCTACTGAACGTACAGATCCTATATATAGCTCGATTCATTACATATAGAGAAGCAAAAGCATGCGTAGCTAAAACCACCTCTGCACCATCTCCGCCGCAACACACCCAGTCTTTCATGAAGACAAATCATATTCATACAGCCTTATACTAATCGTACCACCCACTCACCCAGTGATAACAGGGCCCTAGCATGCACACCATAAGTTACAACCATCAAATCAACGCCAACGCAGATCTTTTACCGATCAATCTCGCTGGTAACATCCCACACTTGACACTAGTGATAACAGAGCCCTAGCATGCATATACTTACAGAATCAGCTAACCTATAATACAGTATTACAATCATCATCAATTTAGGTCTTACTCTTTCAATTGATCTACTAATTGAAAAACTTTAACATAATCCAAACTAACTACTAGAACAGTCCATGCTACTCAAGGTGACACACAATGCCATTCTCCATAAAATCGTAGCATTGTCTCATGGATTAAAAACAACAATTATGTCAGTGTCAGGTAGTCTATTTTTCAATTTAATTAAGTTTACACCGAACGTACAGATCCTAACAATATAGCTCGATTCATTACAGATAGAGAAGCAAAAGCATGTGTAGCTAAAACCACCTCTGCACCATCTCCGCCGCAACACACCCAGTCTTTCATGAAGACAAATCATATTCATACAGCCTTATACTAATCGTACCACCCACTCACCCAGGGCCCTAGCATGCACACCATAAGTTACAACCATCAAATCAACGCCAACGCAGATCTTTTACCGGTCAATCTCGCTAGTAACATCCCACACTTGACACTAGTGATAACAGAGCCCTAGCATGCATATCCTAACAGAATCAGCTAAACCTATAATACAGTATTACAATCATCACCAATTTAAGTCTTACTCTTTCAATTGATCTACTAACCTATAATACAAAAACAACTACTTACATTCAATAAATCATCAACAAATAACGTACTTTACCGTACAATCAATATACTAACCTTTAATACATTATCTGATACTTACATTCATCCGATCAACTAAAAATTAGGTATTTTATCGTTCAGTTCAATTAATCTACTAACCTTCATTCAATCAACAGCAAATTAGCTATAATACCGTGCAACTGATCTACTAACCTACAATACACAATCAGCTACGTAGATAAGGTATTTTACCATTCAATTGATCTACTAACCTCTAATACATTACCAGCTAATTACATCAACAGCAAACTAAACCACTTACTGTTCAATTACACTAGAAACACGCATAGCGCAACGTCTATATTCAATCAACTACAAATCAGGTGACACAATTCAATTACTCTACCGACACCTCACTATAGCTTCAATTAATCAAAATGAAACTGCAACTCATGCTACAACTTAACTTACAAATCATTTCCATCGCCATTCTTCAACTCATTCAACAGCTCTCTCTCTGTCTCTCATCGTTAACGTCTTATTACCTTCCTCCTTATATTCACTCTTCCCTACATTCTCCGATTCAACTTGTTTAAGTTGTTCAGGTTTTGGATCTGGATCTTCGTTAGGAGATCGGTGAGTTAGGGTTATGTGTTGGCTCCGGTGAGGATTTGACGTCGCCGTTGGTTAGTTGTGGTTGTTGGTCATCGACGGTTGGAGTGGACATTGTTGAGATGGGAGTTTGGATTGTGAATGTTTTGGTTGATGTGGGTTTAGAGTTGTCAACATCAAGTTAGAAATATGTTTGAGGAACTGAAATTGAAAATTAAAAATAAATAAAAATTAAGTTTTAGATTTTTATTTTTTAAATTTTTTGAGAAATTAATGTTTTTTCTTATCTAAATTATTAAAAGGTTGCGAATTTTAAAAATCTGAAAAATTATCTTAGATAGATTACAACATGGATGGCGATGGCAATTGCGATGATGAAAAATGGAGATGTTAGGCTTGAAATGATATATATATTTTTTTTTTTGTTAGAGAGAATAAAAATGAAGAAAGGTAGATTGAGGTTTTTATTTTTCTAGTTAATTTGGAAAGTTAGAATTTTATCTCTTTGAAAATTGTTTAAAAAAAAAATGTGACTAAATGGATTTTTAATTTTTTCATTTTTCTATGAAAAATATCTTCAAAAATACACACCCTTTATTCTCCCTAAAAAGTTTAGAAAATGTCGTATTCTTAACATGTGTCATTTCCTTTTCCTTATTTCCACCCCACGATCCCTCAGCTATAATGAACATTCAAACCATGATTGATAAACATTCAAACCATGATTGATGAACATTCAAACTATGATTGACGAACCTCGCTCTTGTGGGATTGGGCATTGTTGTTGTTGTATTCAAAACATTTATTAATGAACATTCAGACCATGATTTGACGAGCATTCAACATGATTGATAAACTTATGGGATGAGTATTGATGAGCATTTCGTATTGATGAACTTAGATTAATAAAAATAAAAAAAAAAAAAAAAAAAGTTGATGAACATAGATTAATAAACATTAAAAACTACAAAACATTTTGTGACGATTGAACATAGATCGATGAACATAACGAACAATCTTTTGATGAACCTAACAAGTTGATTTACCAAACAACTCACAAAAAACCAAAATCACAATACTCACATCCTCAAACGACACCTTCAAACTTACTTTCTTCACAACCAAACACTTCAAATCCTACTAGCCATCTGGTAATTCTCTGTTGAACTTGAAACTGAGCTTTCTTTAATGAACAATTTGTGATAAACACTTACTTTGATGAACTTTGGGTGATGGATACTTACTTGATGAACCTTTGACGAATCATCACACAATTTTCTATCTATTTCTCACCAAAACAAATCAAGATGAATCTTTAATAAATCTTTGTTCCCACTTCTATACCTATGAAAAATATAACTCAAATATCGCATTTCCATAGCCTTTATTCACAAACAAAAACATACCAACGAATCACAATTCATCACTGATTAAAGCATCATAGTTTTATAAATTTGTTGAAACTCTAAAATCACTAAGTATTTATTCGAAACATTTCATCAAACACTTACTGTTTCATAAACACTGAATTTGTTTAATAAAAATTAAAGAAACAAAAAAAGATGAAGAACTTGATGTTAATTAATAGTTTGCTAATCAAGAATTGGCATAGTAATTTCATTTTGACTCAAATCCAACGAATCCTTAATTTTTTATGAACTTCAAATTCTTGAAAATTGTTGTTATTCGTTGTGATTGAACGAATTTATGATCCAATTAAACAAAATTATGAACTTAATTTTGTGATTTTTAACATTCAAACTGAATTTTTGAAGAAAAGTTTTGTATATAATACGAATTTTGAGGGGAAAAGAGGAATAACAAAGAGGGTTTCAAAGGGGTAAGAAAAAAACAATATATGTAAATGAGAGGACACGTGTTGTGTCGAAAGACATTTTATATACTTTGTAGGAAGTGGGTTTTCCCCCTCACTTCTCACTTTCTACACTACACGATCGTGACTCTATTAGAGAGATGACAAATGTATACCGCTAGACCAAATTTACACCAACGATTTCACGCATAATATCTAACGAATGTATCTAATAAAACTTGAACCTACAACCTTTTTGTTAATGGATCGCTCATATAACACTAGACCAAATTCTCAGAGTGAAAATCAGAAACATATGTTTAGTTATTAGTCGTTATTTGTAAATAGTAACAATAGTTGTTCATTTATAAAAGGGCAAATCGCATAAAAAGGTACTGAACTTACTTTGAATTTCAATTTAAGGTATCCGAGTTTTTTTTTCTCAATTTAAAGTACCTAACTTATTATGTTGTGCAATCTAAGGATTTGTTTACTAGTTAATCAGGTAACCGGTTGCTAAACTTAAATCCAAACACTACATTTCTTCAACATCCATCCACCATCTTACTACTATCAAAATTCATCAAAACTTATAATCAAAAGTACACAACTGATGAAGCCAAATATTTATCAACTCAACTTGGACCCGCCCACAACTCTAATATTAAAGTTTTGATAACAAAAAGGACGTGTGTTGTTTTTTATGAGTTTACAGTATACTAAGAAGATTTGATGACTTGGAAAACTTTGAATATGGTTTGATATCATCAAAATTTATGATGATAGATTGACAGTTTATTCTACCAATTTGTCTTGAGCAGTAAGCATTTTGTCTTAAGAAAAAGCCTTTTTCTAAGAAGAGTTCTCGAGTATATTAGAAACTCCGCGCTTTATCAAGGGTGGGAGTCTACACTATGCCCATGTGAATATGTGATATTTTCTTACGAAGTTGCCGCAAGCGAATTCAGAAGAATACTCATATAGTCATATATTTCAAGGAAGGTAGAATTATTCTATAAGCTACGAACGAGATCGAAAAAATGGAGACTTTTCAACAAGTGAAAAAAGCTTAACGCACTACTGGAATGAAAGCCAATTTCCAACATATCTATTTTCTGAATTAGATAGTTTCTATATTATGATAAATCTGATTACAAAGTTGTTTTCTTTTTGGAAAAAGGCTAATAATGCATGCGTGACAATGCAATTGAATGCATTAGTGAGTTTAATCATTTAAATTATTGTGTTGTTATAAAGAGAAGAGGTTGATGAGGAGATATGATAAAGAAAAGATGTCAAGAAGATAAGTGTTTGGGTATGTGGAATATATAGAGATTCGGGGCGTTTGGATTTATGTTTAATATAGAGATAAGGGTGTGTTTAGAATCTAAATTACTCATTAGCCTTTTATGACCTGGAAACTTATTAGCTGACTAAGATTGCAAGTAGAAAAAAGATCGATACCCTAAATTGAAAAAAAAAAAAAAAAAAAAAAATTAGGTATCTTAAATTGAAATCAGGCATAAATATGATACTTTTTTGTGCAATTTGCCATTTATAAAATTATTTAATGTTTAAAGATTTTTACTTACGTAAATGCAAATTTTAAATGTTTCGTATTTATGAAAGCGTTAATCATAAATTTACCATTAAAACACACAAAATGCTCGAAAGTATATTTATTTATTTATTTATTTTAACATTGAGTGAAGTGGAAGGCTTTGCTAATAGCTTCAAAAAATTTAGCTTTAGCAAGATGGTTTTATAAAAGTTTTAACTTTTAACTACAATGTTGCTAAAGTCTTTAATAACTTTTGCATTGAAGATACTGTGACGAGTTTAAATTTGATTAAATTGTAAACCAAACTTAATATTCCTTTTCTTAATCTAAATAGGACATATAAAAGGTGTAGGATAGAGGAGATCAACAAGTGTAGACACAACCAATATGTCTAAACTACTTTTATTTATCAGAAGTATTTCTTAGGCCAATATTAATTACAACCATAAATATTATAGTTAACTTTTGACACATCAGCATCATATCAGTTTTCTTTCTCCAAAACTACACCACAGCCATAAATAAAGAGTAAGGCGACCACGACCACAACCACAACCACAACCAAAAACATACCTTACAAAAACAAAGTAAATACGGAGTAAAAAATAACACACACAAATAAAATAAAAGTTATGATTGAGTAGCCAACGAAAAGATTAAAAAAGATAAGGTAAAAAAATGATCTTATTGGAGCTCATTGGGATCACATATGAGGAAAGACGACGTTATTAGATTGTTACGTTCTAACCAAATGCGGACTATAATTGAATCAAGAGCAAATGTGTCGATGTCCATATTTAGCAACTATTAATGCCAGTCAAACGTGGATTGTAACCCAAATTCAACAAATATGGATAGTGTTAATACAATTTTGGGCGCTCCCTGAAGAAGATTAGTGTAGGCTAACTTCTCTGGGAAATGATCTTGTATTAAGTATTTGTCTTGGTTTAGAGCTGCTAAGAAAATAAACACCGTTAGCCTCACCGCGGAACGGGGTTCCGCGGTCAACCTCCGGTGTGAGAGTAAGTAATGGTTTTTAGAGAGATAAAGTTAGTTCTAGAGAGAGAATGGGTGTGTGTTAGCGTTTGAATAGTGGCGAGGCCCCTATTTATATGGTTGACCTTTCTGTCGTGTTCTCAGGGTCACGAGACGTGAGAGCGACAGTTTGTAAGTGGGGAGTGACGTAGGTCAACTCAGAGTTTGTCCAGTTGTTATGATAGTGATGTTTTTGAGCGGGAGTTTGTCCCGCTTTCCCTTTTTGGGGACTGCAGGCTGCAGTACCATAAGTCTGGGCGAGATTCCCTACTTTTTATGTGGGACGCGGTTGTGGCCTCCCTCGGACGCATCTCCTACCCGCGGATTGGTCTTTCCCTTGGTGTCCACACCGTGCGCACATGGACAATGGTTGAGTGACCTCCGACGGGTATGTGTTTGGCCCGCGCCAGACCCCGTATGAGTGCCGGGGGGATCATACGCTATCAAGTCCCCCCAGTCTAGTGTGCTTGTTGGTCCAGGACAAGCGCTCTAGACTAAGTTATTTCGTTCATCCGCGGTTGGGTGTTCCGTGGGGAATCCCAGTCATTGCTGACTGTATTCTCCACTTATACAAAGGATAAGCATTACAGATGTCCCTTGGTATTCGCGAATTGCTCTAGACCGCGTGTTTTCTGACTGACATGACGTTTGGGCTGCTTCTATCTCGCCCGTTGATCTAAGCAGATCTGGACCATTCGATACGAACCGGGGACGTGGCGATTTCTCAACCGTTCGATTAGTCTGCTGGTTTTACTCTCGAGAGGGTATAAATACCCCTCTTTTTACTTTCTTGGTTACTGTTGCCTTTTCATCTTCTCGTGTAAAAAAGAGAAAAAAGCCATTCAAGTTCTCTTTGTGCGCCTTTACTTTCTCAGGTTAGGTTCTTCTTCTCTATTCTAGTTCCATGGCTAAAAAACTTCTGTGTGATTTTACTTGTAAGTTATCCCAGAAAGACCTAAGTGATTTCTACTCTAAATACCATATCCCCACAAATGTTCATCCTCTTCTTCCTGGGCCTAATGATACCATAAAGGATGGCCCTCAGGGTAAGATAGGCGTATATACTATGTTTTTTGAATTCTGCAATTTTAGGATCCCCCTCTCCAAGTTCTTGTGTAGTGTTTTGGAGTATTTTCGAATTCATCTGTCACAACTATCCGTGTTAGCCGCGGCTAGGATTAGCCATTTTGAGATCCTGTGTCGCGTTCACGGTGGCATCCCCACCGTATCTTTGTTTAGGAAGTTAGGATGGGTGGATGACTTTAGAGAAGCGTAAGGGTCCTAAGTCTTTGGTTGTTCCTGTTTTCTACACCGCTCCCCTAGATTCTGTAAAGAATTGGATGGAGTATTTCTTTTGGGTTGACGCGACTATTTTTCCTTTGGCTATTTCGTGGAATGACAACGTCTCCGTTGATCGTGATCCGCCTCCGTCGGATGACGATATTGATCAGGATTTGTTACAACTCCTTGACACACAGCGTGCTCCCTTCAAGAAGTTTCCGGAGCCTTTTCTGTGTGTAGTGGGCCTTAGCCGCGCTTGGGATGACGTGACGGCGCACCTTACTTTCATGGCTTCGTATACTGAGGGTGGGTTTTTCTTCTTAGGGTTTGTTGCTTCTTATTCTTGATTTTGCTTATTTTGTTTTTAACACTTGTCTTTTTTGTTTGCAGAGATGTCTCTATTTGCTTTTATCAACCAGCCAGATCCATTTGTTGTGACTTCTGGAGAAAGAACCCTGCAGGAGGGTGAAAAGACCCTGTAGGATGAGACTGCCGAGCCCTCGGAGAACTTGGTTACTTTGGTCCAGGAGACCATTGTGGATACGGTGGAGGCGGCCAAGGCCAACAAGGCTACCGGGAAGAAGAGGGTCCGTTGATGTCCCCGCCAAGCAGCCAGAGAAGAAAAGGATTACTTCCGTGCCTGAGCAGGGTTTTGGGTCTGCTGCTGGTAAGGCTCCTACTTTATTTATGTCACTTCCCTTTATTTTTTGAATAGAGAAATGACCCGAGTGTTTTTTGGCTATGCAGGGGATGCTGCAGCGGGGCCTATCCCTGTTATGGAGCTCCGTGACGAGTTCGATTCCAGCCCTCAGCAACTGAATACTATTGTTGCCTCTTCTGAGGCTACCCCGCTTCTGCAGGCAGATCCGGATGCGACCTCGAAGACATCTACCAGCGCTCACCAAGAGCAATTGGATACGGATATGTCTGGTCCCTCTTAGCCACCACCTCTGCAACAGGAGAGTGTCTTTGGAATGGACTCCCCACCGCAGGACCAATCTGCTCATCGTCCTGCGGCGTCCGATGAGGATTTTTATGAGTCCCTGTCCGTGGATGCCACAAAGGCTAAAAATATTTATGTTCCTAAGTGGCTGCCTACCAATGAGTTTCGTATGAATGATCCATGGGTTTGTCAGAGTGTCTTGGATAACATTGCAACTCCTGGTTACTTATCCATGCTGCGCAATATGCCACATGCGGATTTGCTTGAGCAGTACAACATGATGACTGTGCAACAAACATGTACGTCTTCTGAGATGCGCCTATGGCTGGAATTTGAGCTGAACCAAACAAACAAATTGAATAAGAGGCTTGAGAGAAGGGAGAAGCGGATTGAGGCTTTGAAGGGGAAGGTTCAGGAGTTGGAGAGTGAGGCTGCGGAAGCAAGGGGCCTCCGCGAGCGTGTGGGTTTGCTTGAGTCTGAATCTGAGGAAGTTAGGAAGTTGCGCGAGTGTGTGGCTCAGTTGGAGGGCATGATTGCACCCAAGGATGAACAACTGGCCACCTTAACTGTTGAGAATGCAGAGTTAAAAGGAAAAGTCGCGGGGCTGTCCGCCATTTGTGATGAGCTGAAGGCACATGTTAAAGAGGTCAGTTTATTTGATGAAAAGTTGAAGGAACGTGAGGAAGTGATGGTTAACTTACCCAGTTGGATCAGAGGTTGGCGGAGTTGAATCACGACTTTGATGAGGAGTTGTTTCCTAGTACTCTTCTCGCAATTGAGGGTAAAAGATGGGTGATTGGGCATGGTTTCCGTAGGGCGTGGATGGCCTTCAAGCAGTCGGATGAGTTGCAGACCCGCTTGGGGGACTGCATTAGTAAAGCCATCGCGGAGGGGCTAAGACAGGGACTGGAGGCTGGGATAGTGCACGGAGCTGCCAAGAGGAAACTAGAGCAGATCTCAGCCTATAATCCTAAGGCCAAAGAGGCTTACCGCGAGTCAGTTGTTCGACTCAGCGATGTTCCCTTTCCGCTACTTGACTCTTTGGAAGCATGCAAGGATGCTCCCCTTGAGTATTTCATGGCTGGTTCTGCAGGAGGAGCGACCGAGCGGATCGGGAGAGTTTCAGTATAGCTGTCCTACTTCAGAGGAAGTGGCTCTCCCCAACTCCTTGCTCCAAGCCGTGACTAGGCGCCCGCGTGCTATTGCCGCGTATAAGGAGAAAAAGTGTCGCGCGAAGGGTCTGAAGTTTGACTTCTGGAATCCAGATCTAACTGTTTCCAATGTTGTGCATCAAGTCACCTCCGCTGGTCAACCCACTATGGTCATAGTTCATCCAGGGCCTACTCTGTCCACCCCCCTTACCGGTCCAACTAGGGAAGACGAAAAAGAAGGAGAAGAAGAGGAGGGCACAGAAGAAGCTACCCACGACGATATGTCCGACGCGGGTATTCTTGATGGTGCTTTATTTTTCTTACGTGTGACATTTAGACTATGCTGCCCTTTTAATCCCTGTGAAGCTTTATTGATATCTTTAGTCTTTGTTCTGTCGGGGCTACGATAGTCGTGGTGCCCGTATTTTTGTAATCCGGGGGTATGCCCTCGTGTAACTTGTATAGATGTTTTGAATGTTTAATGGAAACACTTGTGTATGTTTAGATTACTTGCGTATTCTTTGTTGTTTGCCGGAGGTAATTGTTCCGGGCTTTGTATCGTACCCGTGTCCGTACTTTAGGAGTTCGGGGGTAACATAGATTTGGTCAATGGGTTTGCAATACCACTTATATGCCTGAGTCAATTGTGAGGTTGCTCGTCCTTTGTGTGCGACATGTTTTGCCGTGGATGCAAAAAATAAGACAAATGCAAATGAGTTTTGTTTGGAAAATTTGTGAAGCGGGCCAGGCTCCACATTTCATTGATAATTAAAAAAAAATACAATAAATTTAAAGGCAGAAATCAAAGCGGTCTTCCCCTGTTGACCGGATCTGATCCGTGGTCAACTTACAAAAGGGCGGGGGTGACCTTCCTACACTTACACATAGCACTTCTTCAAATTACGGATGTTCCATGTTCTCGGGAGTAGTTCCCCATCCGTTCCTCTGAGTTTGTATGCTCCGTTTCCTAGTGCTTCCACCACTTCATATGGTCCTTCCCACTTTGGGCCAAGCTTTCCGGTGTCCTCCACTCGACTAGCTTCGTTGCTGCGGTAGACAAACTCTCCCGGCCTGAATGTTGTGCTTCGGACTTTGGCGTTGTAATATCTTTCCATCTTAGACATGTTGCACGCTTCTTCAATGGCAGCCGCTTCTCTCCTTTCTTCCAGGAGATCCAAGTTTAGACGGAGGTTCTGGTCGTTGGAGATTTGGTTTACGGTCGTGCATCGGAGGCTAGGCATTCCGATCTCCACCGGGATAACTGCTTCAGTGTCGTATGTAAGGGAAAATGGGGTTTCCCCGTTGCTTGTCTTAATCATGGTTTCCCCGTTGCTTCCCTTCTCCAGCCTTGCCTTGATTCCTTCTTCCAAGCTTTTGTTCGCGCTTTCTACCAACCCATTTGCCTGCGGATGCTTAACCGAGGCGAATCGTTGCTTGATGTTAAGCTTCTCGCACCATTCTTTAAATGGGTTGTCGCGGAACTCCTTTCCGTTGTCTGATACTACTTCCCCGGGAAAACCGAATCGACAAACTATGTTGTCCCAAACAAACTTCTTTACATGTTTCCCTGTGATGGAGGCTAGAGGCTTGGCCTCGATCCACTTGGTGAAATAGTCTATTCCCACAATCATGAACTTTACTTTTCCTGGTCCTTCTGGGAAAGGTCCGCAGATGTCCAGGCCCCACTTGTAGAAGGGCCATGGAGAAGTGATTGGGGTCAGGTTTTGCTGTGGGTTTTTTGGCACTGGGCGGTGGACTTGACAATCTTCACACTTCTGTATCAGTTCACGAGCGTCTTTGTGCATTGTTGGCCAGTAATATCCGGATCGGATTGCTTTGGCCACCACCGCCCTTGGCCCTGAGTGCATGCTACATGACCCTTCGTGGATCTCTCGCAGCACATAGTTAGCTTGGACGGGGCCCACAAACCGGAGCCATGGATCCAAGAAAGATTTTCGGAATAGGACTCCGTCTCTCAACGTGTACTGTCTTGCCTTGATCCGCACTTTTCGAGCCTTGTTATCATCCGCCGGCAGTATCTCATCCTTTAGATACTCAATCAAGGGTGTCATCCACGTGTCTCCGTCTTCCTCTACGATTGCCAATACCTCCTTCTCTTAAATGGATTTTTCTTTCAAGACCTCTACGAGCACCTGTTTTGTCAGGTGAGCAAAGCTGGTAGAAGCAATTTTGCTCAGCACGTCTGCTTGCTTGTTCTGGCTCCGGGGAATATGTTTTATGGAGAACGTCCGGAATCCCTCGATTAGTGATTTAGCTTTCGCCAAGTAGCGCGCCATGCTCTCCTCCTTTGCCTCATACGCTCCGTTTATCTGATTTGCCACGAGGCTGGAGTCAACGTTTGCGGATAGGTCCTTCACCTGCATCTGTTCTGCGATTCTCAATCCCGCGATCAGTGCTTCATATTCGGCCTCGTTGTTGGATGCCTCAAATTCAAAGCGTAAGGCATATGTGAATTCCTTTCCTTCAGGGCTTGTTAGGATTAGGCTTGCCCCGGAACCCTCCTGACATGAGGATCCGTCCGTGAACAAATTCCATGGCTCTGAGTACGGTTGCTTATCTTCTTCCTTGTTTGGAGTTCCTTCTTCTGGAATTTCGGCGATGAAGTCCGCTAGCACTTGCCCTTTAATGGCTGTCCGGGGTCGAAAACTAATGTCATGTTCTTCTAGTTCTATTGCCCATCCGGCCATTCTTCCACTTTTCTCTGTTTTTTTCAGGACTTGCTTTAGTGGCTGATCTGTGATTACCGCCACAGGCTGTGCTTGGAAGTATCGCCGCAGTCTGCGGGATGCATGTACCAGCGCGAGGACAAGCTTTTCCATCGGGGTGTAATTCAAGATGTACTAGCTATTTTGATTTGTAAAAACCACATGTCATAGCTATCAGCATACAAATATTTGTAAATTCACATGAAGATCAATTTCATGTACCTGAGTACCCCAATCCCCAACATGGTTTCTGCGAAGCACTTCCACATTAGAATACTCAAGCATACGTGCTAGCGTGTCCCCAATGATAGTTGATTGTAAATGACCAACATGCATTTCCTTTGCTATATTGGGTGACGAAAAATCAACTATTGCCCTTTTGACACGAAGCCCTGGTGCCCATGTGTCTATACCACATGTTAGCATTTTTTGGATGCTCTGCAGGGACAAAATCGACAACATTATACATGGAAAGAAAAAAAAAAGCAACATCTGAATTGGATATTAAAACGAGAGATATGACAGATACCTGAGCTATCCATTGCCTTGATAATATAACATTGATAAAGCCAGGACCAACTACGGAGCATGATTCTATCATATCAGTTGGCGGAAGATTTTCCATGATTGCCTACATATTTGAAAGATCACATGGAAGCATACAAACGTGTTATTATAATCCAACATACACTAAACATTCAGCATTCACGAAAAAAAAGTGATATTACCTTTCCAACAGGCTGTGGACCTTTGAATTGTACACCCTCATTGCCTTTTATTTTAGACCATAAGCTCATGGCGTTGTTGCTATTACCAAATGTAAATGTCAACATTAGTAAACGAAGATTCTAAAGAACAACATGCAATACATATGAATATATGATGATGCAGCCAAAAGTGCCAAAATTATATCTTACAAACTAACAAAAGTAAAACATATCATACATATAAAATTATAAATCATGAGCAAGTATGTTAAAGAGCATATACCATTGGTAATCACCAGCTTCTTTTCGGGCGTAAGGAGCAATTATAGGTGCCACTTCTGCCTCATCGGGTACAATAATTCTCAGCGATTCTTCAAACACCCTTGCTATTTGTTCTTTAAGGATTCCTATATTCTCTTCCTGTATTACAAAACCATATCATCATCCCAACAGTGTATATACAGTTTAGCAGGTGTTAACGCAAAACTAGTTTCAACACACAAACATGTTAATACGTGCATGATAATGTTTAAGTTAATAGACTTACAGGTGTAGCTGCCATGACTGATCTGGAATGTACCCACTTAACGGAAAAGTTTCTTCTAGATGCTTGTTTCAGTATATCTGTCTAGTTTTGCAGTAACAAAAATGTAAGAACTTCACATTTCAGATACATAAATATACCAATTAAAGAATTTGACTTCATTTACCAGCAAAACAGTTAAGCAGATAAAAATCAACAAAATCTTTTCCGAATATGTATACTTGTACATAGAAAATACCTATAAACTGATTATACACGCATAAACTATACTACCCCATACACTATGTTCGCTTGTGAGTTGTGAGTTTGTGACACGTGTTATCTACCTTATATACCTAAATACGCTTACCACAGACTATGTCCGCATGTGCCCAAGACTGTTCTATTGACTTGTTTTCGTAAAAAAATATATGAACCTGTATGCACACACAACACCAAGCACCTAATCACTAGGATCATTAAATGTAACAATAACCCATTTTTTTATCACATTATTCAATTCCAAAAGGTAAATTTACGTTTACTTAGCAACTTCACGCAACATGTTCAGAATTAGAGCCTATTTCCCTCTGCTTTTCGGGTCACAATAAAAATGAAAAGCAATCAACAAGTACATATCTCAATTTCACCAACATTAAGTTGAAGACTCCAGCAACAATAACTTGAGTGGCGTTTATTTATTAGAACTGCTTATCGCATTTTAATAAAACACTTTTCAGTATTTAGACATAGACATTCAACTAATAATCAGAATCTAAATAAACAGTTTCTAATAACCGGTTCACAAGTTGCGTAATCAACACATAACTATCAAACACTCAAATTTTGAAATAAACAATTCAAATATTACTAGAAGCAAAAACCGCAAATTCTTCGAAAACCTAAATATTACAAATAATGTATATCTAATAATAACGAATATGTTTTACAACGCGCATTTAGTTTTTTCTTCTTGTATAAACGCTCCTATTCAAAACACTAATAATAACTTACGTCATTTTACGCTTTATAATTACAACTGCAACAAACGCTAAACACTAATAATTACGTCATTTTACGCTTTGTAATTACATCTACAGATACGTTACCAAACGCTACTAGATAGAGTAACTCTATACCTAAACCGTAGATATTGTAAACAAACAGATTAATAACAGATATATAGATACATACATACTATATCTAACAATCACAATGTTATTATGTTATAATTATTATGAATTAAAATTAAGTTGTATAGAGCTTACAATTGACGGCGATAATGGATGATGAAGGAGGAGAGGAGAGATAAATGATTTTTCTATTAAATGCATGTTTTTTTTTTTTTTTTTTTTTCGTTTTTAGGGTTTTTATAAAAGGGTTTCTAACTCCCTATTTTTTTAACTGCTACTATTGGTATAGTTGTGTGAATGGTCCTTTGAGTATTTTGATTTTGATGTTTTTGGTGTTTTTTTTTTTGGTTTTGTTATGTTTTTGATGAGATATGTTGCGGATCGAGGTTGAAAACAGACTGAAAGTCGAACCGAACTGAAAAACTAAGCCGAATTGGTTTAATCGAAACTGAACTGACCATAATTTGTTTGGCTTTTGATTCTATATATTTATGATTTTCAGTTTTTGTTCGGTTCGATTCGAGCCAAAACTGGAAAAAAAAAACACACCTAAATAATATAAACCGTACCAAACCGAACGAACCGACAGAAAATGAAACAAACCGAATTACTTCGGTTCATGTCTTCCACAAAATTGGTTTTTGGTTTTTGGTTTTTTCAGTTCGGTTCGTATAGTATTCACGTAAAGTTCTTAGTGATGGTTTTAGGTGGTAATGGTGAAAACGGAAAAAGGATGTGATGGTGTAACGAATAAAAAAATAAAGAAAAAGTGATGTGTCATACTGGGTTTGACATGGTTATGTGGCATTCGGCATAATCGGGTGAACCACATCCCCTTTCCACTCTCTTATCTATTCTTTTGCCTCCACAATTGGCATCACTTGTTGATGAAAAAGAAAACATGTAGATAATTTGCTTGTGCTTTTTGTGAGTATTTAAAAGATATAAACGTTGTTCACGAGTTATAGTAGAAATGTATGAAAGAAAAATAGTTTTGTCCGCTCTAAGATGATATGTATTTCTTGCGACGGTAAAGTACTTACGCGTAATGAAAACGTGTTGGTCAATCAAATTTTACATCATTTGTAGGCAATGTAGTGAATGAACATTACTTTAACGCGCAATGAAAACATGTTGGTCACTAACTATCAGCCAAATTCTTAGGTTTTAAATTTAACATCACACATAGGTTTCTTAGCTATTAAAAAAAATTGCACTTTTATGAAAAATGCAGCATGATATCCTCGACTTAACTGATTACATAGTTAAATACAGAGTATTTTAGTAATAAAAAAAAAACTATTTTGACAAGTCTACAACACTGCTAACAAAAGTCAATAAGAAACATTATAAGTAAAACATTTGAACTTCAATTTAAACAACAATCTTCTCATTAAATCGTATCTCAGATAATGACAATTGAGATGTAAACGTAAACTCAAATTGAGATACATACATTAAGATCAGATAAGCAAAGTGATTAAGTAATAGTATACCTGATAGTTTCTTATCCATGTCTATAATGATAGAATAAATATACAAGAATCTTACAATACGCCTCATTTCACTCTCAAAAGGTTTGGCCACTTCATTGAGTTGCAACTTACATGCATTCGTCAAAAATTAAAACATCTATTACAAATCTTACAGATAAGCTATTAAGTATAGCTACCTTACTTATTAAACTACTATCATATAAAGAAAGACCTACATCAAGAGCCTTAATACACAAACATAAAGCATTAAACATCAGTTTCGTTTATAAGCATTAAAGACTATATACATGACATGAAAATATGTCAATTTACTTAATTGTTGAGTTGTTATACATAACTAACTTAAGTTATAGTTAGCAACACACGCTACTGACCTCAATTATCCACCTCAAGATTGGACTGATTCCCTCTCCATGTTATCCACATATAACCCTCTGAAAACCATCACAATATGAAAGACCCAATAATCAATTCAACATACATAATCAGATAACCCACAACCAAACAAATCAATCAATTTCAAAATAATTTAACGATAAGACTGGAGGAAAACAAAAACAATCCACAATTCATCAAAGTAATCAATAAAAGTATTGGTTTTGATCAGATGTAAAGTAAAGAATGATTTAATTGGTTGAATTTATCTTTATCTCTAAATTTCTAAACCATACCTTCTGTGAATGGATACTAATCCTTTTTTCTTCAAAATCATACCTTTGACTCATTGGGTAACGATAGGATACAGGGGAGTTGGAGACTCGAATAGGCAATTGAATTACACATACATATTTATCATCATTCTTATGCTTCCACACTACAACATGAAGACCCTGCATCTCTATAATTCTTAGCAACTATATAAAAGATTACATTAGCTCAAAGCCTTTGTGTTCATTAGCATCATATTAACGCTTGGCCTCTATATAAAAAATATTACCTTTGTTGCGAACTACCTGTGTCCAAACAATGATGATCGGTTTCATGATGATTCGATTTGTTGGTGATGATGATCGATGATCATATTATGATATAATGGCGTTGATTATGATAGACATGATTTATAAATTATCTAATGGCAATAGTATTTAGAAGTATATAAGGAATGCAACTCACATCACGATTGTAGGTTTAGGTTTTTATATTTATGGTTTTTTTATAATTAAAAAACTTTTTAAAAAATCAAATTAAAAAAATTATTATTAAATAAGGAATGAATTGATTTTTTTGAAATGAAAAATTCCCAATAAAGGTTTTGTTTTATTATATAAAAAAAGATTAACTCTAACTTGAACACGTATATGATACAGGTTAGTCGTGCGTGTCGACCGCTTATGATTTAAATATAAATATAAGGGGACATACTATATATAATAAGATGCAAGTTAGAATCTTTTTAGGAACACGTTAAATGTTTTGGTAATGAACATAGAGAAGAGACCATTTACAAATCAAAAGATTTATGTATAAGAACAATTCTCAATTATTTATTTTTGTATTGAAAAAAAAATACTAATTAATATTTTAGTTAATAGTTCATGTACACCCATTTTTATACTTTAAGTATCGCATGAACCGTTAAATATTAGCCAAAACAAATTATATCGTTGCGACGGGCATTTTATTATCTTTTAGTTGATGGATACTTTCATATACTTTGGACGATTATTTTTTTCATTCTTTTTACATTTTTTTTAGCATTGAAATTCGCATGACATATCACATGTGATTTAAACACTAATATGGTAGTTCGAACACTCAACAACTGTAGTAAAATGGCATAAATATCTGTGTATAAATCAAAGACTTTCCACATTTTTTGTGATGGCAAACACACATTCGTGGTTTTTCAATCATATATCACACACTATATTTGAATTATAGATTATAGTTGTTCATTTATGAAACTTCTATAATCACATATGATTTGATAAAAATCACAAGTGATTGAGATCATGTATGGTAAAAATCACATGTGATTTTATATATTTTATCCAACTTTGACGAATTAACTGAACCAGTCTATAATTTGAAATATAATGTGTTATATATGGTTGGAAAGTTATTAATGTCTAGTTCTCATAATAAAAAAAACGATGAACCTTTTATAATTCTGTAGAAAACGTTATGTTCATTTTACTACATGTTTAAATGTTCGAATATTAAAATTAGTGTTCAATCACATGTGAAAAAAATGAAAAAACGAAAAGAAAACGTTATGTTTGTTATAATTCTTATGCAAGTTATAACAACGAAAAGAAAAAGAACGAAAAACGTGAAAAAGTGACAAAAGAAAGTTTGTCAAAAGCATATCAAATTGTCGGGTAATTAAATGTCGTCGGATGGATGTAATTTTTTACTTTATATTTTTGCTCTAATGATAAACGGTTTAAGAGATATTATTTTTTGAAAGAAAATGAGTGAAAGTGAGTTTGTTATTTAAGAGTTAGGATCAAATAAGAAGAAAAATTAAAATAAGAATGATAAGAAGAAACTACAACCACTCATTTCAGATGCACATATAAAAATAGATGCATCTCCCCTTAAATTTCTCCCTCCTATTTGAAATGTGTGGCTATAAATTCTTCTTATTCTTCCTATTTTAGTTTTTCTTCTTACTGGATCCCTTCCCTGTTATTTAATATAAAAATGAGTGGTTAGTATTGATCTTTGGTATGGTAATGATCTCTTCTTATAAATATATATTATTATAAAATATTTTAAATATTGGTGATGTATTTATAAGATATACAAAACAAATAGTCGGGTTTTATATAATAAACTAAACACGTAACTCTAAGTATTTGATATTTTTAATTGTATTTTATATGAATTGACGGGTTGTAATGATGTTGAAAATCTAAACCCAAACCTGACACATTTATTAAATAGGTCAGTCGTGTCGACCTATTTACAATTCAAATTCGTTTAGCTTCAAATCTAAACCGTCTATTTTTACGTTAGTATCGGGTCGTGTTTTGTAGTGCGTCAAAAATTTCAATGACCATTGTGGAGTTTGGATTACGAAAAATACTTCTAAGTGACCAGTGACATTGAAATATATTTTTTTCTCTCACTTATTATCTAAAGAGTAAAATACATCGTTGGTCTCTAAACTTGCCAAAAAACATCATTGGGGGACAAAACTTGGGATTTTGGGGCCAAAGAGGCCCCTTGACCTGTTTTCGCTCGATCAACGTCCGTTTTGAGTTATATTAACGAGGGTATAATATACCAAGCTCATTTTTGACTTAAATGTAATCCAAGCTAACCCAACAGTGAACGTTAGGGACCAACTGCGAAATAAGTCTTAAATCTATGACTATGCAACTTGGCCGTATCTTCCTTGATACGCTATTTATTTTTGCGCGCGAACCAATAAACCCACCCACCAAACCCATATCCACACAATAATAACCCAAACCCTTATCCAGAGCATCACCTCAAAATCAAAAACCAAATCCAAACTCGTATTTTGAGAACTCAAAAAACCAACTCAAATTCGAACAATACCATGTCGTTTGGAGCTAATGTTATCACTAATATGCCAAATTATATGGCAACATGCTAGATAATGTATCACTAATATTTTGAATTGTTTGCTAATAAAAGATGCGGTGAGGACCTATATTTTAGCGAGAAACTGAAGGTTTAAGTACACTTTGCTCACTGATGTCATAGTTGATGAGGATTTCTTTAATTATTTAACAAATAATTTTGATGGGAGGCATGTAACTAGACTGTTACTTCAGCTTGAAGGTCCCATAAGAAGGTTTTCTTCATAGAGCCTAAAATGTTGTGTGGACAAGAAGGCTTGAATTATGAAGAGATTCAGGATTGACTTTTGTTTTTGGCTCGGGAAGGAATTGAGAAGCTCATAATTAGAAACTGGTATGGTGAATCACTTACGTTGCCAATCCAAATTTACTCTCGTATGGAGTTGAAACATCTTTAACTGAAGTTATAACTCGTTGTCCCTTACTTGAGTTTCTTAAAATTAATCTTGCTACTACAAACGAGATGAGACTCTTGGAAATTACAAAACTTAAAAATATGAACAAGTTTTATTTTTAATTCGGTGTTTGAAACCGTGCGACGACCATCATAACTTCTAATATCTTTCACCTGATAAGTCTTTCAAAACTTGAGACGCTTACATTAGTTTTTCAGGACTGCACGATAAGACCAATTTTAGTTTTTATCTTCAAATTACAGAATGTTAAAGTAATCTATAAACTTACCAAAAGTCGACTTTTATAGTTGTTGGCAGAAGATAATTCCATGATGAATGTCCCTGTCGCATTTTTTATCCTTTAAGACTCTTAAGCTATCCGAAGTGGATTTTGGGAATAATGTAATGGTACCATTCATCATTGAAATGATTCGTGGATCTCCAAATTTGCAAATGCTAGAAACTAGAGTAAGTGGAATGTATATGTTTCAAATAAATCATCTTAAATTTCCATGGTTTTGCACCTCAATACTATCTCACTTTGCAGGCTTCATACACATTTAGTGTTCTACCTTTGAAAATTTCTTCATTAGATTTATACAGCAAACACATGAGGCCGGGGCAGCTTGAGAGTGTGGTGTTTCGATCTTTTCCTAGATCAGAGAAAGAATTAACTATAATAAAGTTTATACTTGCGTGTTCCCCTTGCTGAAGATAATTTATATCAGGGTCAGTGATTTGAGCGATGATGAGTATGAAAATATCATGATGAAAATACTTCTTTTAGTGGTTGTAGTTTATGTATGGGTTGAATATCCTATGACGATTAATATTGTATAAAATATTTTGCTATTTATGTATATGGTTTGACTAAATTTAGCTTCTTGATGCTGCAAATGTTTAATTTAAGTTCTACGTATGTTGGTTGCCAAATTATGATAAACGGGAGTTTTGAATGCATTGGAAAAAGGTTGTGTTTCTCATGGATTTTCAAGTTTGACTTTACAAAGTCAAACTGCCATTTAGCATTTCCATTTGACTATAGAAAGTCAAACCGCAAACCATGAGACAAAACTCCCATTTAGCATTTCCATTTGACTTTAGAAAGTCAAACTGCAAATATAAATGTAATTTACCATTTGCAGTTTGACTTTCTAAAGTAAAACTTGCAAATTTGTGAGTAAAATGTGGTCCAAAAAAACAATACATTAAAATGACACAAGACTCAACTAGAAAAGAATTAGAGAATATTTATGAGGGGGTATTTGGATATGATTTTCATGTTTGACTTTAGAAAGTGAAACTGAAAATGGTTTTGTGTATTTTAATCCTTAACTAAATAGAAAAGATACAATTGTCAAATTCAAGGACCAAATGTGAATAGTCAAGTTATTAATAGGCGAGAGTTTTAAGTATGAAAATGCCAACCTAGAAAATTCAGGGACCAAGTGTGAAAAAGATATTCATTACTAGACCCCTTGACTGTCTCTTTCCTGAGACGCTATTTATTTTGCGCGCGAACAAATAAACCCATCCACAACCTTTTCCTCACACATTTTCCAATGGAATATTTCCCTATATTAAATGAGCTAATGGAGGTCGCTGGTTCATCGCGCTGACATGATCGTACGGGATTGTGGTTTGGGCAAGAGGCTGCAGAAGAATGGTTTTTTGCAAAGTTAATTCGTGCATGCATTGATCATCTCAAGAGGATGATCATCAAGCGTAAGGAGATGATTCTGGAGAACGAAGCTTTGGGACCACGTGGTGTGGCGCTTGACAGTTTAGATGCTCTGAGAGAAACCCAAGCAAGGCACACCGACCTACTTGCTCGTTTGATAAAGATTTTTAGTGAATTTGATGATGGTATTCGTAACCAGGAAGGTTATGTTGCGAAAATGGCTAAAAATAATTATTGCGATTTGTGTATTTGATGGGGGTAGGTAAAGGGATCTTTTTGGTTGATTGTTTTGGATTATTAGGTTGTTAACAGGAGTATGTAAATGGATCTTTTGTTTGGTTGTCGATGATGGTTTATGCTAGTAATTGGTGTTCTTGTAATCTGCTATCATTATGATCAACTATAAATCTAAGTTTTAGCAGTTAATCTTCTTGTATTATTTTGGTGTATTGTTTCTATCGACAAGAGTTTATATTGACCGATTTCACTTAAAATATTTTTGACTTCCCTAAGTCAAACATTATCACTTAAAATATGTTTGACTTCCCTAAGTCAAACATTATCACTTAAAATATGTTTGACTTCCCTAAGTCAAACATTATCACTTAAAATATTTTTAACTTCCTTAAGTCAAACATATTTAGCAATGCATAACGAAACACAGGCCGTTACAATAACAAGTCTAGTTTTTATTGATCGATTACATGTTGACAACCATTACAAATTTCCCTATCATTTAAACACACACTTAGCAAGAACCGCTACTTTCCGCATCATCCCTTTTCTTCCTTTCCTTCCTATCCTTTAGATATTTAAATACAACTTCAAGATTTGAAATCCTCCTTTCCAAATCATCAACCTCTCGTAACCTGGTATCCACAGCCTCTTGATTCTCCTCCGTAACACCCACAATCTCTTCATAGTAGTACTTATGTTCCCTCAGCCAATTCAGAATCTTTTCTCTCAACCTTAGGTATCTTCCTGTACGAACCATACTCAGCAATTAGTTCATCACCAAATCCCTCAAGAACTAAATCAGAGAGAAAATAGTTGTCTAAAACTTTTGCCCACTTCTCTTCATCAGACCCAATGTACAAAGCCTTCCTATTATCGTTTTGTGCCATTGTTAGTGATTAGGGTTATGTGTTTTGAGGGAAAATAGGGTGCATGTGTTGCTGTTAACTAGGATTTTATCACAGAGGGAAACAATAAAAGGGTAACGGGTTGGGTTTAACTAAGGTGTAATCATAAATGTGTTTGGTTTATTATACTCTCGTTAATATAATTCAAAACGGATGTTGACTGAGCGAAAACGGGTCAAGTGACCTCTTTTGCCCCAAAATCCCAAGTTTTGGACTCCCTGCGACAAAAATCCCTAGTTTTGTCCCCCGATGATGTTTTTTGGCAAGTTTAGGGACTAACGGTGTATTTTACTCTTATCTAAATATTACTACTCGGATATATATGTTTTGTGAAGTGTATATACTATATTCTGTGAAGTGTATATACCATATTCTTTGAGAATATAATAGCACTAGTTGGATACCCGCGCACAGCGGCGGCGATAAATATAGTTATATAATAAATATAGTAAATCAATTGGTAACCCAACTCTCCTCGCAATTCCCTACCCGCTTAGTGAATTCATTTCACAACACTCCAAATATATATGTCTTAGTTGTATGTGTTTGTTTGGGTTTTACGTATCTTTCCCATGACATCATTATTCCAGCATATAAAAAGACTTTCACAATCTCTTTCCCGTCAAACACTTTCCCAAAAGTAAATGATTTTGATAAATAAAGTTTGTGTTGATTGAAATAAAGGTTAAAGTTATAAAAATTTGAATTAAAATAAAATAAACCTACTAAAAATGTAAAAACTAAAAACTCATAAAAATATATCAAAATGTATGTTGAATTAAAGAGCACAAAATTTTAAAAAATATGGTGCGCACTGTCGCATTTGGGCTACGCAGTATGGTCTGTCCCATGTGCACACTTGAGTTGTGCACACATGGCCATGCCGTCATGATTGATTGGGCCTACGCGGCCATGAACAGAACTTAAGTCTAGCATAACATAGCCATGCACTATTTCATACTAGACTTGGGGAGCTTGTGGACGTATAGTCCGAACTGGGCCAGGAATGGGTCAGGCCCGGAAGACAGCGGCCCACTCTACGCCTAAACCCTAATCCATGCCCTATAAATACATGGCTGGATCTCCTTCTTGATGACATGACGATATATGTGACGATAACATGACAGGTTACTCTAACCCTAACTCATCACATCGCACCGATACTAACTTGACCGTCGGAGGTGGACCCCGGGGCTACGGCCTCGGGTCCACTCCTAACGGGTTCTCTTTGTTGACAGGTCTATGATGAGTGTGTAAATACTCATCATTTTTGGTCAAATCTGAACTGCAAAACGTTTAAAAATGCTTAGAAATGCATCAAAATCTGAAAATATTCCAAAATTGCATTTTATATGTTTCAGATGCAAAATGTTTAAAATCGGATGAAAAATGAGCAAAGTTTGCATAATTGGCGTTTCATTCCCCAAGTTTCAAAAGTTGTCAGAAATAGTCCCTGAGCACTTAATTTCAAAAGAAAAATCACCAAAGGTCCTTTTAAAATCATAAGTTGTCAAAATTAGTCCTTTGGTGAAAAATATCAAAAGTTTTGAGAAATTACAAATTTGGTCCTTCAAGTTTAAAAATTGGCAAAAATGGCCCTTGGAAATTTGAAAATGTCAAGTTTGGTCCTTGTATTATTGAAACTTGTCACTTTTGGTCCCTTGGAACAACTTTGCATAAATGGCAGAATTGGCCCTCCATTTTTCAGGAATTACACAAAAGGTCCTTGTTATTAATACCCTTTATATCATTTTGGACCCTATCATAAACCCTTGGACCCTGCCAAACCATTGTGACCCCTTCCTTTTTGACCCCTTCCCTTTTAATATTACCCCCGGTCAACCCACTGGTCAAACACACTACCTCGCGCCTTTTTACTTCTTCCTCACCAAATCCCTGCAAGACTTCACCTCCCATCATTCCAGCTCAAACCTCACCTTCCCTTGTTCCCTCCACCTCCACCAAACTACAAATTGCATTTAATGCACCCCTGTCCATCTCACTCAACCCTCCCAGTTGATAAACACATTTTGGCGCCAAAATCAATCAAACGGCCAAGATCACTCCAAGCTATCCAATGGCCCTAAATTGAAGTGGGAACTGCTCAGAAGTCAAAGGGAAGTCTTTTTGGGTATAAATAAAGGAGGAAGAAGGAAGAGAGAGGGCAGTACTTAGTTTATTTTAAAAATGTATGTCGTTTCAAGTTTTTTATGTCTTAAATAGCTTATTAGTTGTAATTTCAAGTGTAGTTGTATTAAACTCAGATATTTCAGTGTATTAGAACCATTTTCAAGTATCAAATCAAGTTGCATTACAATTTCATGTTTTATGCTCACTGTTGCAAAATTTCAGTTTCCAACTCCTATGTTCAAGCTTCAACTAGCTTATTTTTAAACTCAAATAAGCTTATATAAGCTCCTTATAGCTTTTTGTAAGCTTACATTTAAGTTTCAAGCAAATTTGTTATTGGGTCAACAAAAGTCAACTGAATCATCAAATTGAAGTGGAAATGGATATGGGTGATGCAGTGCTGGATTTGGGTTGATTTAGAGTTTATTGGGTTGATATATATAGGATAGAGGTTCTTTGGTTGGTTGATTTCAAGCCATTGTGGCTGGGACCATATGTAAGTTCAAGTCCAATTTATTGCACTATATGTATTTGTAGTTATAAATAGTTCAAACCTGTTTAATTAGTTGTATTTAGAGTAATTAGACTCAGTTTGATCAGTAAAACAAGCTAGTGCAGTAGTTTGCTTAATTAAAATTGCATATCAGTGAATTTAAGTAGTGTTTGGATTTCTGCTCAATCTGTGTTTTAGGCTTGTTCAGTGGTTGAGGATTGTTGTTCTAGGATTATTGAGTTCATTTATACTCATATCTGTCTTAATATTGCACCTGCATTAGCCCAAAGTCAAAAATCACATAAGATCTGTCTTAAGTACTTAACTGTTGGAATTTTATAAATTCTAAAACTTGTTTTGTGTTTAAAATTCATAGACAAAGCTTGCAGTAGTTCCATTTCATCATTTAACATCACATTCAGTTGATAAATTGGTTTCAAAGTTCATAAAAGTCAAGCTTACAAAACTGCTTCAAAAGTCAAAACATGAAAAATCCAGTTTGAGCCCAACTGAGTTGATTTTTAATTGCTTCATTTCTGGGTCAAATCAGGTGAAATTGTGGTTTTAAAAAGATCAGTTGGTCTATTTTCTTATTACCATTTTTGTAGATTTTTGCAAATTTTTTATAAGCTCCAAATGAGCTTGTCAATTGGGTCTTATTTCCCCTGTGCACAAACTCAGTATTAACTGAGTGTGCATGTGTTTTGTGCAGGGCTTGCACAGAGCCCAATAGAGCTTATCTAGGTCTGTTTTTTGGTTTATAGATAGCTAGCCAGGTCTAGCTTAGGATCCAACTTTTGGTTTTCATTTTCAGCTTATTGAGTAGCTTGTACTTAAGCTCCAAAGTAGACCCCAAAAACTGTTTTTAGCACTTTAGATCAAGAAATCAAATCTGTGTAATCAACACAATAGAGGTTAAGAGCTGTTGTAACTAGTTGCATTTGGGTAGTTTTAGCTTATTGTAGCTTCTGTTTCAGTTTGGTGGTCTTTGGTGTTCTTTTGGCTTATTTCAAGTGCTTATTGATAAGCACTTGCATTGCAGTTTCAATTTTCTTCACACAACCCTCTGTTTTTATATTTTTCCTAGATTCATAATAATATTTTAGACTTATCTTGAATTTTTCAGATTTTTCTAGGTCAGTTTGGTATTTTTCTTCATTTAAATCAGTTTTTAGTACTTTTTAATTAGCTTTTAATACAAATAAATCAGAAAAGTTTCAAAAAAATAATTTTTCATTTTTCTTAGGTTAAGATAAATATAAAAAGTCAAAAAAATATTTTTCCAGATTTTTCTTAGTTAAATTTGTATTTTTAAGCAATTTAAGTAGTTTTAAATAGTTTTTAATTCATAGAAAATACAAAAATAATCAGAAAAATACAAAAATAGTTTTGAAAATCCTCTTTAGTTATTTTAGATTTTTCTAAGTCATAATTTTATTTTTCAAGCTTTATTTCATATTTTCTTGTATTTTAGGGTTTAATTAAATAGTTAAAAATAGTTTTTAATTAATAATAATTAGATAAATAGTTTTAAAAATAGTTTTCTTTTTTCTATAAATTTTCTTTTATCAATAGGTTTGTAAAAATGTCATTCTCATATTTTTAGGATTTATATTGTTCAAGTTTTACATTTTCTATTGTACGTCACGTAGTTTTAAATTAAATTTTATAAAGAAAAATCAAAAACATCATTTTGAAAATAGTGATAGCGTTTATTTAATATATTTTATTTTTTTAATTCACTTTAATTTGCATTTAAGCCCTTGTAGTTTTTATACTTTTTCTGTAGTTATAATAAATCAAATCCCTTTTTCCGTTCAAATCCTCTCGATCACTATTCGTTTGATTATTCTCGCACGTACTCGTTGGGACATAACGACCTGGGGAAACACTATACTCTCCTGATCTTCATTGCATTGGTGTCTGAACTGTTTTAAGTTTCTTACGGTTGGCCATTCACAAGTGGCTAGCTTGTGTGAGATAACTTGACGGTTTGGCATCGAACAGTCTACTTAGGGCTCGAGAAGACGACGAACGGCCAAGGGAGAGTCGTCGAATCCAGCCTGCGCCAGATTATGCATCAACAAGTTGGCGCCATCCGTGGGACCCGAACAAAATATTTTGTCTCGTATGCTCACCATATATTGTCACCAGCTGACTTACGGTATGAATACACTCATTCAGGTCAGTAGACTTCGGCTTATCAAATCGTGTTTCACCCATGTGATTTGGCTAAATGTTAAAACATGATAAATCGTATATAAACTAAACAGTTCGCACGATCGGACCTAAGAAAAAGTCCGCACGATCGGAGCTATTTTATCTTTTAGCCGCGAATTAATTCGCGCAGATACTGTTTTTATGGCTGGTATGCCTGTTCGCGCTTGTTTGTAATGATCGAACGACATAGTCACGATAAATCTACCAGCGTAGGCGTGCGTTCGACATCTTCGCAGATTAGCTACGGCCAACAAACACCACGATGCTAGTCAATCTCCATGAGCGACCGGACAAAGGTCGTGGTCATGTTATGTTCATCTACGATCATCCACAAACGTTCGAGTCTATGCGGTCACGATATATCCATCTGCGTCTATTAGTCGCGGTCACGGTATGTCCATCCGGTTTTTTAAAAAAAAAAAAAAAAACAATTAATTATTTATGTAGCTTGTAAAACCTCGCGATAATTCGCACTGCCACTTCTCTTATGTGTTAAGTTCACATGCTATGTGCTATATATTGCTTCACTTCATTAGGTTTTATATGTTTCGATTCATGGCATATACTTTTAGTATTTGCATTAAGTGTTTTACGCAGGCATAACTAAGTTTAATGCTCCTACACAAGTAGCACCATCAAACTTTGGGGGCTACCAGGGTATATACTACCACTGTTTCCGTACGCGTCACGCAGGTATATTTGAAAGCAGGTATTGCAAGCCCGGTACAAAGACGGATTTAAATATTCGCACCATCTTGCCGCAGGGGAGACGTCATCTGTCGGTTGTAAAGACGGATGTAATGCGCGCGAAGCACGTCTTCGTCGCACCTCTTTGTCGCGCACAACGCGCCACTTGCTACGAAGCACGCCTTCGTCGCACTATGCTTCGCGTCGCTATCTGGTACAAAAGGTACGCCTTACCCAGTGATGCAGATACGAGATCCACTTTCACCATCGTGAGACTCTCACAATCGCAATATCACTGTTACCCCAACTATAGAACTACGTGTTTTTCTTACGGTCTTTCTTGTCACACTGCGTGGCGGGAAACCTAGCATATGCGCTTAACAGGACATGCCATGGGCCAAGTGCGCCGTCGCGATTTGGGCTGCAGTATGTTGTCCCATGTGCACACTTGAGTTGTGCACACATGGCCATGCCGTCATGATTGATTGGGCCTACGCGGCCATGAACAGAACTTAAGTCTAGCATAACATAGCCATGCACTATTTCATACTAGACTTGGGGGCTTGTGGACGTATAGTCCTGACTGGCCAGAATGGGTCGTGCCCTAAGACAGCCGCCCACTCTACGCCTAAACCCTAATCCATGCCCTATAAATACATGGCTGGTATGTGACGATAACATGACAGGTTACTCAAACCCTAACTCATCACATCGCACCGATACTAACTTGACCGTCGGAGGTGGACCCCGGGGCTACGGCCTCGGGTCCACTCCTAACGGGTTCTCTTTGTTGACAGGTCTACTTAGGGCTCGAGAAGACGACGAACGGCCAAGGGAGAGTCGTCGAATCCAGCCCGCGCCAGATTATGCATCAACAAACATAAACCATAAACCATAACCACCCACACTAAGGCCAGATTCACGATCTACATTGGCTTGACTTGAAGAGCCTCATCTAATTGATGATTTACAGAATCCCATTCAATCCTAACCGCTGATCTGATAGTCTTCTACTCTCCATTCAGCGCCAAAAGCGCCTTATTTTCACTAGGTTGCTTTGCGCCCAACTTAAAGAAGCAGATGAATCCGTAAGTTCGAGTTACATGATATTTGAGAATTTAAGAGTCTACAACAAATATGAACTGAGAGGTTTACCTTATAATGTTATCTTTCTGAATTTTGTTACTCTTTTACGAACTTGTCGTAGTACTAATTGCAAAGTAGTGTACATTCCTTTTAAAATTGCTAGATTCCCTACTCGAAGCATAATTTGGCTACACCTTTGTTCAGTCTGTAGTAGTGCTAACTGCTAAGCATAGTAGTTCATATTCATATCATAATTGCTAAACACACCACTCACAACTTATATGTAGCATTGAAAGTTGAGACTCTGCAGGTTCAATATTAGGATATTTTTTTCATATTAGCAATACTACTTAACATATTAGTATGTTTATACGTCTTAATAGTTGTAATCTTTACATTTTACTATTGAACTGGTTATATAAATGTTACCTTTTGTGCTTAAACATTCTCGTTGATGTTACATTCTTGCATCTAATTACCAAAACATAAAACCCTTTAAGTACTTCTGTATGTATTTAGATAATAAAAATCCATGCACCCATAGTTTCATAAATGTTTCATGAATCTCGATTTAAGCTTATTCTTAAAAGTACCTTATCGCTTATGCATGATGAACGAACCTATATAAACTCATGTTGAGTGTCTGTGTTTCGTAGGGTGTTGGTTTAAGTTTAGCATCTTGATATTTTAGTTTAGGTGTTGCGTTGTTTCTATTTTGAGGCTTGGTTTTTTAGTGGTGCTGTGAGGTTTTAGGTCTCTTGTTTTGAGGTTGCCTTTCGGGTGTTTTTCTTTGTAGGAGTTTCGGGTCTCTTGTTAGTTTTTAATATATTATGCCGTTAAAAATGCAATATGTGAAAAGAGCCTAATAAACAAACATAAATAGTTAGAGTATTTCCAAATACTTTAAGGTACTTATTAAACCAAATAAGCTCACTAATTTATTGAGACGACAAACAAAATACAAAGTACAAGAACAAAACATTACACATACAACTGTACAAGCTAGAGATGCACGGAGATCATGACTCGGAGTCACTGATATGGCAACAAAACAAAAATAAAAGACTGAAAAAACTACAAACCAAAATTAATAAGCTCAATGTGTAAGCTAAAACCAACACCCAAAATGCATATATTATTCTCAAAAATCCAAAATACTTCACAGTCATTTGTTCTTCAAAATATGGAAAAGTACTACCATGTGACCTTAAGCGAAAAAAATGTTCTACGTTTAGCTATATCAGATTCACAAATGAAATGTACTAAAACTTCGATTTAAAAAGATGACGTCTAGCCTTCGTTTGAAACTAGAAAACACTAAGAATTGTCATTGCTCATTCTGGGGAGGGCCATCAGGTTAATATGGAAAATATATACTCCGTACTGTATAATGTCTTGTGCATCTAAGCAGCTATAAAAAGCAAACAATGCTGCCAAAGGCTTTGATGTTGTTAATGGGTCATTGGTATAGAGGAGAGGCAGCAGGTAGGAGGGGGGCAGGTTGGGCACATGCCCTCTTAGAAAAAAAAAATTGTAGTGTAAATTTTTTTTAAAATTTGGCTACTTTTGTTATTTACCCCCTTAAAGAACCAATTTATAGTATAGTTTCTAAAAGTTATCAAAATCTGTCATTCGACTAAAACTTTCTGGCTCCGCCGCTGGTATAGTGTATAGACATATTTAAGTGATGCACTAGTCCAAATTGGTAGGTGTTGAGCTTCACAGATACTCCAAATTCATAGTGTTCAAAGACCTCAAAGTGCACTTCATTTGAGAAAGTATTTGACATATAAATCAGTATTTAGTGTTACTGAAAAATGTTACCATAAAATCTTATGTATTTCAATTAGACCATAACCATAAGGTGTAATCTGTCCATATTATAGAACTCATGGTTATGGTCTAATGGAAATAATGCAAAAAAAGATGTGTTTTCTGCAAGAATTATTTAACGTAGTGTAACCAAATGAAGTAGTTTAGCTTTCATAAGTCAAATAACCCAAAGAACAGTAAACTGTTGACCAACTTCGAAAAATAAAAAACAAACCATCAATCCTACCAAAAACAAACCAAACTGCTAGTCGACAAAATCATGTTATCAACATTCAACATGAACACAAGAAAAAAACTTGCGAGTTTCAATCTCTAGAGAACATTTCACTACTAGTTTGGGTAAAGGTTACGAAAACCATTTAAAGCAAGGTTATTTGGAAATGAATGACCGGATAATCCCGCGTTGTATCTTATCCCCACTCCATTCATCATCCTTGTACCTAAAAGATTATCGTGTGAAAGTCCTTGAACCTGACTTGGTACTCCAAAATCGTTGGAATTCTGCAACCTTTGATGATGGTTAAATTCAACTGGATACCCATTTCCGAAACATGAAGATTCAGTACTATTTTGCCTAAAGGTTTGAAGCCCATAAAAGTTGCCTCTTTCAAGTGCTGAACTTGTGTCATTTGGTCTTGAGTTTGGTATAACGAATGGTAAAGTTAAATATGAAGAAGTAGCGACCTGATCCGGGGCGTTTGTAAAGATCGGGGTTTTAGACAAAGAATCGTTCAAGATAGGATTTTTTGGAAAAGTATCGATCAATATTGGATTTTTAGCAGAAGTATCTATCAAGATTGAAGTTTTAGCAGGAACATCAATCAAGATTGGGTTTTTGGGTGAATTATCGATCAAGATTGGACTTTTAGAAGAGTTATTGCTCAAGATTGGACTTTTAGCAGATGCGTCATTTGCATTTCCATTGTTAACTGGTTCTTGAGGGTGGTCTAGACCTTTTGAGGTTGCTAGCTCATTTTTCTGCTTTGGTTTTGCTTGAGTGGTCTTGGGTTTTTTTACACGCGGTTTTGGGGTCGGTTTTTTGGTGGGATTATTTTCACTCGGCTTTTTCTTTATTGATCTTGATGGTTTTGGGTTCACGAGTTGATCCATTTCTTTTCTCATTTTTGAAAACATGGTCTCTCTTGCAACACGAAGGTCATTCAAGATTGATTCGGTAAAGATCCTAAAATCATCAGGAACCGTCATTTGACTTATAAGCTTGCTCTTCTTCTTTTTACTGTTATTACTTCCCTTCTTTATCTTGGAAGAAGCACTAGAATCTTTCTTTGGTTTAGTCTTCACTTCTCCCGTCTTATTTTTCTCTTTTTTGGGTGCACTTTTACGTGTTCTTTTTGGTTTTTTAGCGACTTGAACATTTGGATCATTAGTTTCACTCACCCCGTCGTTTTCAGGAACTAACCCAAGCTTCTCTTGGTCTTTCACAGCATCGGAATTTGATTTTGAATCATCACTTGATGAATCAACATTCCTTCTAAATCCCCAAATTTGTTCAAATTTCTGATTTTCGTTCATTTTCTTGATTTGGGCACTTCAGAATCAGAGTGTTTATGGTAAATCTTGATCAAACTCGTGTGCGAATTCAAACTTTCTATTGACATATATTTTTTGTAACTGATGTTTCTAAGACCAAATTATACAACCTCCATGAAAAGCTTGAACCAACCTTTAATCACAATACCATTTTCAGGTAAATAAGTTTATCTAAAACAATAAAATAAAAGTATTACGCTTTAGGTCAATTTGATTTTTAAGCATTTAACTTTATTTTTTTCAATTTAAGGCATTGAATTTATTTTTTGAGGAATTTTAGGTTTTTTCAACTTTTCGAAAGATGTTATCGGTCATTTTTCAGCTGAAATGGTTAAACAATGTAATATATAGTTATAATTAAACATTTAAAATTCAATTTATGACCGATAATCGCTTTCAAAAAGTCGAAAAGACCTTATATCGCAAAAAAATAACTTTGATACCTTAAATTGGGAAAAATAAAATAAAACTCAACACCATCTGTACATTCTACACCTATTGTATGTTCCATACATTGTCTAATAATCAATTTTATCTTTTTCACGTATAAACAATCATTTAAGATTTTAGTTATGGATCATTTTAGATTTCATATAAAAAAATGCACCAATTTAAAGAATATATCATCCTATAAAGATTGTGACAGTGGACAAATATGAAGTCAAAACTATGCTAAAACAGAACAATCAATTAAAAAAAAAAGAAACCTAGTGATCAAACATTCAAAACCCTTAGAACATAGACCCTATTAACAATCAAATCCTAATTGTATAAAATCATATTGCATCAAATTATACTACAAACCAACAATTATCAAACTAAAATTGCAAGAGAATAAACAAATTACCAATGCAAGATATGAACTTACCTTCGTAAGAAGGAAACATGCATGAAACATTGATCATTTTTTGTTCAAGAAACCTTCTTGTATCTTTTTCTGCATAATTTTCTAGAGAAAATTTATTTCTTGGGTTTTTTAAACAAGGGTTTTGTTGGAGATTAGTCTCTTGAAGTGGTTTTAACTTTTAATCATGAAATGAAAAAAAGAAGACCAGATACACAAATGAGAGTGAATGCATAAATGTTATTTAAAATATTCAAGATACTATATTTGCTAATTAATTAAAGATGAATACTTGAAACAAATAAACTATACTCCCTCCGTCTCAAATCTATTGTCCATATTTCCTTTTTGGGTTGTCTCAAAATGATTGTCCACCTTCCATTTTTAGTAATAAAAAGGTAATTTTGTGAGGGAATATTCTATTTGTGTGGTTTAAAATTGTAGTGGCCCCACTTTTATTAAACTTTGTGTTTTTTGTCTCCTGACAATAAATTTGAGACGGAGGGAGTACTAATTAAGTATAGATCTAAGATCAATTGAGGACAAAAGATTATTTACATACCAAGGGATCAATCACCACCATCCATTTTTATTTGATCTAATGGATGAGATTAATCCCGACATTTTAAAAAACTCACTTTCATTCTCTTTTTTTAAATATTAATAATTCAAACCGCTAATCGTTAAGCGAAAAATATATCATTATATGAGCATTTAATTATCTTTCTATAGATAGCACTTTGATATACTTTCGACAAAAAGAAAATTTCGTATTTTTCATGTTTTTTAAGGTTTTTCGCTTTTTACGCTATCGAATTTGCATTAAAAATCATATATGATAAAACACTAATTTGAATATCACATGTGATATTAGTGTTATATCATATATGATATTAGTGTTATATCATATATGATATGTAATATCACATGTGATATTAGTGTAATATCACATGTGATATCACATATCATATATGATATTTTCATGCAAATTTCAAGAACGAAAAAGTAAAAAACGTGAAAAATCGAATTTTTTTCTTTTTCGAAAGTATATCAAAGTGCCCGTCTATAGAAAGATAATTAAATGCTCTCCGCGACGGTGTAAATATTTTCACTTAACGATTAACGGTTTAAGAGATATTTAAATTATAAAAAATATGTGAAATAATAAAATGTTTTTAATCTCATCCATTGATTTCTTTTTAGATGGATGGTAGAGATGAGTCCCTTGGTATGTAAGAAAAGTTTATTATGTAAAATAACTCCCCTCTTAAGTATATGTCATAAAATGGAATTTATATATTTCTTATTCATGAAGAAATTTGTTTCCTCAAGGGGCTTGGTATGGATATTGCCTGACTAAACTGGAACTCAATTCAATGTTCTTATAATACCTTCTTGATTTACAAAAAAATATTTTTTAAGCATTGTATATTGAAAAATCTTTCTTATACTACAATTTTGTTAATTCTTTATTGTAAAAAGATAAACCACATAATATGATTATAGAGTTTCCTATTTTGTTTGTGTGTTCTGAACTGATATACTTATATGGCAATGGGGACTATCTAGCTGATTTCCTTATACTTTGATTTGAGTTATTTAAAACATGTGAAATATTAAAGATAGTGTATATTTTGATGTTATCAGTATCTTTATTTTTAAATATATAAAACTAAACAATTTACTTCCATTTAAGGAACATTTTAACGTGTAAAAACTATTGATCGATCGATACTATTTACTTAGAAAAGGGTGTACATCATCCAAGCCTAATGTAATCTTTAAAGTACTATGTTTATGACTTCAAAACATTTTTAAAAAAATATGACATCTTTATAAGTTTATATGTCATTGTTAAGAAGATACTTTTAAATACATATATTTTTTTATTAATTTAACCGATCACAATCAAGTGTTACTTGTATATCTACGTTTTTTAAGATTATATCTGCTTCTGTAAAGACTAACATCCGATTACGACTATTCATAATTAATGGCTGTATAATGATAATTAACCTTTCAAAAGCTGAGATAGGGTTCTAATTAAGAAACCATATACGCAAGTAAAAATAGTGATTTTATGTGTCCTTAGCAAACTATATATAGTGACAATTTGTGTAGTATACTGATAAGTTTATTTTTCAAAATGAAAAATACCTGAGACAAACATCTATTGTAAAAACAATAGTTACTGAACAAACAAGTCTGGGTGGTGTAGTCGGTTATCACGCTAGTCTCACACACTAGAGGTCCCCGGTTCGAACCCGGGCTCAGACACATTTTTTTGCTTATTTTTTTGTCATGTAATTTCATATTTTGTAATACGCAATGGAGTTATGGTGAAACTGAGTTATAGGGTGTAATTTTATATTTATATTACGGTCCCAGTATGACATGAAAAGGCTAGAACTTGAGTTAGAGGGTGTTTGAAATTGCATTTTGAGGAAGATTCTAAGATAATTGTGACTTCTTTATGTTGAATTCTCAAGATTTTTTTAGAAGGCAAGTATTTTTATACGAGAGATTACAAGTCGTACATGGATGACTATGGGAGTGAAACAAAATACGACACCTATTCTAGAAATGACACAAGGACTAAACAACCCACTCTACCTCTCCTTCTTATAAGGTTTCTGCATTGTGATCTTTTGGGTCCTTCGGTTTGTGAGCAAAAAACTTGCTGTCATGTAACAAGGCCTTCCATGAAAACACACTTGAAATTACCACAATTCGTGATTTGGAACAATGTGAAGCGACTTATCTTAGACCAACATAACCAAAATGGCTAAAATCTTGGTTCTTTTTGATGAATCAAATGTACCCTATAAATATCACACACATGAGATTTTAGAAAATGGTTGATTGACCAAAAAAGGCGGAATTTTGTTATTGCCTAGTTTTCTTTTGTCCTCATCAGTCACGACCTCAACCAGATTTTTTCTTCGTCTTCAACAAACACTCTAATAGAAACTTTTCTCTATCTTTATTATTATCGAGAATAATCAATGCTTAGGTATTGTGCAAATACAACATAAGTGGAAAATGCTTCTAGTGAAGTCAATTGTGCTCGAAGGTTAATGCGGGTGTGTTATCTTAGTACTTGTGTCACGCTATCATCATTTATCACAATAAGGAGAGTAAATGGAAAGAATCTCTACCGACACCATATTTTTTTTATCAGCAAAGCTGTTACAAACTTACAATCTACATATTGACTTTTGAAGTCAAATTATACCTTTCAAGTTTCAAAATTGACAATTATTTTCGACCCGTGGTAAATTATATAAAAGTCAATGTGATTTACTCATTTACATATCCAATAAAGTCATTACTTGAGAATCAAAGTTATAAAACACCCTTTTTTGCAATTCATGAAAGCAAACACTGTCAAATCTTGACTCGTTTAGGTCAAACTTACTACTTTCAACATGTGTTCAAATAATCCCTGCATAAAAAAACATAGCCTCTAATTTTATATATTTCTGTTTTTCTTTCAGATGTTGCTCCAAGCTTTTGCAGGCCTTTTTTCTGGTCTGGTGATATGCATGTTGAACTTGGCTGTGGTCTTTGGTGGTAGTTTTTTTCCCAGGGTACGTGTTCCTGTTCATCAGCTCCTAGAGTATGCTATAATGTAATTAAGATATGCTGCTAGCTGATTTCATTGATCATTTGTTATAATTTATCTTATATCAGCCAAGGAGAGAGGGTTGAGAAGCTGTTTAATAAATGCACACCGTCTGGACTTGGGTTTATGATAGGCGCCATCTATGCTTCGGTTGGTGTCCTTAAAGGCACAGATATTCTGGATGCCTCGCCACTCACCCGCCTTTACCTTGGGCTTCTGAACGTGGTGGGGTTTTTGGGTTTGTTTATAGGCCCTATGGTTGGCAGCCGTAGGCGTTACATCTTCCTATTTTATTCATTTCTAGCCATCAGTGCTCGGCTCGCGATGATGGGACTTTGTTCCACCCATCTTATCTTTGCAGATAGATACTGGTTCATAGTGGTTCTGATGTCACCTCTCTATGTGCTATTGATGATCTTCCAGAGGTCGATTGCCAACATGATGGTATACATCTGTTTTAACCCTTAGACTAATTACTGCATATTTTACACCCCTTTCCTTATTAATATTTTTTAATATTTTTTTGTAGAAGAGACACATGTTTGGTGTTGTAACTACTGAACCACAAGCAGCCCAGCTCTCCCAAACTGATCATGAGATTTCCTTGAAAGCATGGCTAGAGACGGTGTAACTTTCACACCTGTGATTGGCAATGCACTTTTGGGTGTTTGCTACGTGGGGGACGATATGAAACATACTTCAACTCCCATCTGGTTCGCGTACTACAATTTTGGAGCGTTTTGGATGTATCAAGGAGCAATGTTATTGGAACGTGGACTCCTTTTCGAGACATGGATTGTGGGGTGTATGACCATGTCTATTGCAATGATCCTGTCCGGCTTAATGTCCCTGTTCACGCCAGCACCAAATTAACCATCCTATCATCCTTTTCTTAACCGCTGTACTCATCATCTCTCATCTCAAGTTTGACTGGATTAAAAGGAACTTAGTCGATAGGTATGTGGGTCGTGGGCATACTGCCTCAAGCCGCACATGAAGACTGAAGGTATGTTTTCACATCATACATCTATTCCTGGACTTTATATTAATATGACTCAACTACTTTTAGTACACCACAAACTAATCACAGGCCTCTTCACCTTTTTTCTTTTTGTTTCAGGTTACACCTTACAGCTGGAGAAGGTTAACATTGGTTATTGTAAGTTGAGTGTTGACCAATTACGTTTCGTTCCACAACATGCTTTTACTCAGGTTCCTTGATGTCTTTTACTTGTTTCGTGTGTATGCTGTCACGTCCGATGACATATTTGGAACTATGAAGTTTCTTCCATGTTTGTTACATATATGGACGTGTGTAATCTTCGACTTGTTCAGCCCATCTACCTATCTATATGTTTACCTCGTTTTTATTTGATGATAAGAACATAAGCCAAATCTATTAAGTAATTAGTCATATACTACTATGTTTAAAGATAGTGAGAGTTTAGAGTTTGTTATTGATAACAAAATGTGCTCCTGGTAAGCATTTGTGTTTTTGCAAAAAGATTCGCTGATTAAACTTGTCACAACACTAATTACAAAGTTTAAGGTTGCTAACTACGGAGTAATAGCTATTTTCTGCTTTTTATGCTTGTAGTAAATCCCATCATCATGGTGATCTTAAAATCCGATTTTGTTAGTTCTTTCGTCACTTGTAATATTGCTACTAACATGATGGTACAAGTTCATGCTATAATTCCATTCATATGCATACTTGCCATTTCTGCCTCGTGTTAAAATGAGAGGAAAATCAGTGTTAAATCAAACAGTTGATCATATTTCTTGCTATGACCCTATTCGGACTCATGTCCATATTCACACCAGCACCGAACCATGCCGTTATCCTTTTTTTGCCTGTTGTACTCACCATCTTTGATCTCAAGTTTGATTGTATTGATAAAAACTTAGGTTATAGGTATTTGAGCATACTGCATCAAGTCCCACAGGATGACAGGAAGACTGAAAATACTTTCACATTACACATCCATTCCTGGATAAAACATTACATTGCATCACAATAAGTGATCTTGATATAACATAGTCTGAAGTCTAAACATGTGAATTTTGAAACCCCAAAGAGTGAATAGATGAATATATTATTCTTTTCGAGAAACAAAAATTTCTTCTAAAACTATTGAAATCCTGATGATGAAGGGATTTATTTTTCTGGACCATATTCCAGAATCCCACTTCATATGTGCCAATACTAAACTCTATGCTCTCATATAAATTTATCCAAAAATAAGAATATCAACTACATTTGACTAATAACATACACATCTTGCATACATCTATACTTTCAGCTATACCTATATAAGTAGAAAACCATTTGATTTCTCGAGCTTTACACGCTTCTGGATTAAAAGACTTGTTACCATGAAACAAGATCTTTACCACAAATCTTGATATGTAACAATGTGAAGCAACTAACTGCAGGACCACAACACAGGTTACCTTTGATTAGACTTGACCTACGCAGTCAAACATCACAAAAACTTTGAACCTTTGAGCGAATCCCATTTTAAATACTATGCACGAGACATTGGAGAAAATGGTGGATTGACGAGAAATGAGGGTGGGATATCGTTCTTGCTTGGTTTTCTTTTGTCCTCCTCTGCCATAACCTCAATGAGGCGTTTGACTTCGTCCTCAGCAAAGACTCTCATAGAATCACATTGCAACCTTTCTCTATCGTTATTTTGATCAACAATATCTGATGATTCTGTACTGTGCAAGATAGCAACACAAATGGAGAACGCTTGTAGTGAGGTCAATTGTGCATGAAAGTCAACGGCATACTGTCCCTCTGTGGTCATTTTCATGGTTATTGCAGGTGTTTCCTCTTTAGATCCCTGTGTCACAATAAGATCATTTCACCAAAACGAGAAACAGAATAGAAAGATATAAACATCATATTTTCAATCAAGAGTGTTCTATATCCTACATGTTAACTGTTGATGGTTGACTTTTGAAGTCAAAGTTATACCTATTGAGAATCAACATTGACATTTTTTTCAAACCGTGGCATCCTTATAATACTTTAAATAATCACCTCTCTGTGTGCTTATTTAAAAGTACTTATTCTCTCAAAATCTAAGCAAAGAAGCCAATAAGCTCTTGGCAAGCCAAACATGTCAAAAGTGAATATTTGTCTAGAAAAATGGCAATATATCAATAAGCACTTGTAATATGCTATCCCATACACTTAGTGAAGTTACACACAGTTATCAGTTAAGAAAGGATATATAGTAAAAGAATTTGACTTTTCAGGTCAAACTTTCTACTTTCGATATGACAAAATTTAATGCTATGCTACAGACACAATACCTTTAGGAAAAGCTCGACCGACTGCATACACACTTTAGCTTTCTGGATATCCGAGTTGCCAAGAACAATAAGAGGACACCCCATATCCCATCCTCCACAATCACAACCACCACCTAATCTCCATCGATCAAGCAACGGTGAGGGCCCATGACTTTCGTCACTTGGCAAACTATGGTTACCTGAAGGGATCACAACGCGCACTTTTGCTGGTTCACTTTTCTCTAGCTTCATTTGAGAAAATTTAAACAAGTCATCACTTTTCATATCCCCTTGGTTGCATTTCAAGCTTTCTCTTTTCTCAGTTGGAAACTGTATAACAATAGCAGCGGTTTCAAGGTCCGGATGCAAATCTGCTACAAATTTCTGCTCAACATGGACCTTTGATTGACCCGTTGACTCTTTTGACTCGCAAATTTTTTGTGGTATTGGAGAACCAGATTTTCTTGAGTGTGCAAGATCATATAATACAAACTCGGTGACCATGAAGTTGTCCGCATTAACTAATTCTGTACATAAATAACATGAAACTCGCATTTGACCAACATCTTTCAAGCGTTGTCCACTAGCGTTAATCTTTTGTTTATTCACACTTGTGTGAAATGTATAGACCCAGTTGCAATCATTTTCTAATTTATGTGTCTTCGCCACCAAAACGTCATTTGGATTCTTTACTAAGAACTCAAAATAAGGCAGCCTGTTCTTATTCCTTAACTTCAAAACACCATTCAAGTGAGCGGGTGAAGAACAACAAGAAGATGGTGATGATGACACAATCGAGCTGCAAGAATCTTTCTTGATAAAGTTAGCATCTTTTTTGGCGTTTGAGGAATTGTGTATATGGGGTTTCCTCACAACTGTGTTCTTGCTCATGCTAATTGGGCTTTTCTGAGGTTTTGACTTCATGAACGGGTCAAATATTTTTTTGAAAGGAGTCAAATGAGACTTGGGACTATTAGCTGTTGACGAATCGTTTTCTGATTTGGTAGGAGAATGTGGTTGTTCTAATCTAGAAGACAAAGACTTGGGCACATGGATTGATGAAGATTCTTGACCTTCTTGTTTACTCATCGAATTTAGAGACATTTTAACAAATGAACTCGAAAACGAGGCTAACGGTGCTAACGGGGCATCATCCTCATCTGAATTGCATAAAGAATCAAATATTTCAAAGGGTATGGGATCACCACTTCTTGAAAATTCAATCTTTTTTCTCCCTTGAACTTCATTTACACTAATCTTATTCATTTTACCTACTTCATTGGAACTTTGATATACAGAACCCCTCTTATGTGCTTTATCCACACCCATCCTAGTTGACCGAACATCACGAGAAGATGCACTACGGTATCGTCGCAAACTAATCTCAGTAAACTCCTTGTTTTGACTCAATAATACTTCATTTCCAATTTTGGGTTTCCTTCTAACCTTTCTCTTTGCGACTTTGGAATCACGAGGAAATAAAAGAACTGTTTTCAGATTTCCATCAACCACGCAATATTTCTCAAAATCCAGCTCTAAGTCTTGAGCCATTTATAGATTTACAATCTACAAAATACGAACAAATAAAATATTACTCAGAGTCTAATACTAAAAACCAAGAGTAGTTAGTTGCACGAAATCACATAATCAAAGTTCTGCAATTGAATCAAAAACCGTTGCCAATTATGCTAGGGGGTGCTTGGGATTGCTTTACCAAAGATCCTTATACTTCCTGAAATAATCAGATAAGCAACACCTCAACCTTAATATATAACACTGCCTATTTCAACCTCAGATCAAGATAATTAAAAGCAATCCCAAACACCCTTAAAACTGCGTATATGATGTCTCAAAACACAATAAGCAGATAAGCAGTAGTAATAAAAGTTGGGCTGTTTGAATAGCATCATTTAAGTTCAGACAAACTATAGGTGCAAACATATTCATGCTTATGTTCAAGAACATAACTCAAGAAACAAATTAATATGGAAAACAAAACACAATAGAATAAAATTAGGAAAATTACCCATTTTCCAAATTATAAGGATGAACAGCAACTTTCTCAAATCTCAAAGCACACAAAATAGTCTTTGATCTATCTACACTCAAAGCAAAAGCATAAAGAACACATACTACTTAACAATGCATGTGACTTTAACAACTAGAAAGTGATAAAAACCACATGAAAAGATTCAATCCAACACCACTAACTTAAATTAAATAATCATAAACCACATTAAGAACAAAGTATCAAACATTATTAAAGAAACACAAAATGATTAAAAAGTATATACCTTCATATACACTCTTCTTGCATTCCAACTCAAATGTCAATGTCCCACCACTCACTAGATCTCAATGAAGTGTTCTCAAAGCATTCATAACACATATATTCCTTAAAGAAAATAAATAGTATCATATATTTCAAAATCTTGAAATATATAAAGAACCCATGCAGCAAACTGTTGACATCGTTCAAAATACTAAGTTTTGTTACATGCCCATTTTCAAAAACTAAAAAAATGATAAAACTGATATTTGAACTATGGTAGTGAGCTAATCAAACAACAGAAAAGCACAAAAAGAGAATTGTATAGAGTGAGATATAGTTGCTGTTTTGTACTGTTTATTTCACCTGTTTTATATATATGTGTGTGTTAGTGTGTACTATATTTTAACTACACACATGTGTGTTTGTCACAGTTTTTCATATTTTTATGTGAAATGAATAATAAAAGAGTGAGATTGGCATGCTGTCCGACAAAAGCACCTTGTTTCCTTTGACTCAAATTTCATCATTTTGCAACTTTATAACTTTGGGTATGTAGTCTTTTTTAACCCTTATAAATTGAGAAATGTACAAGTGAACCCCTATTGATTTTGAAGTTTATGTCATCTGAGAGGTGTTTAGCTAAGCTTTCTGAAAAGAGCTTATTGTGTTTTATGAACACACATTCTAAGGCATCTTTCTACCATTTAAAAGGCTAAATAATCATTTTCTTAGGAAGTGTTTGAATATGCTTATTGTGTTATGTTAATACAATAAGCATGTAAGGGCTTGTTTGTTAAATTTTTTTATTAAGTCATTTTCAATTAAGAGATGACTTAATGCAGACACTCTTAGTTTTATTACTTAATATTTTAAGTCATCTTTCTTTATTAAGTCACAAACAAACAGTTTTCATATGACTTAATAAATTCAGTTTTTTCCATATTAAGTCAATTAAGTCGAAAACAAACACCCCCTAAGTAAGTTTAGCGGAAAATATTTTAACATGTGTTACGTCTTTGCTTCGAACAATTTGCTCTAGTTAACAGTTGTTTACTTGGCATTTATACATGTCTCTGGTTTTATTTTTTGTTATTTTATCTTATGCAATAATATTGTTTGTTCTTGTGACGTTTCATGATTTCACTAGACCCGAAGCTTCTTAAGCTTGAATATTGCTTGATATGCAATAATCCGGGTACCTTGTAGTCTATCAGTTCAGCCAGCTAGATTTGAGTACTTTGCTCATTTAAATAAATTATTTTTAATTCTGTAATTAGCATCTTTACTTTTAGTATTTAGGAAGTAACACTTTTTATGTCTTTGGAGAAGTCGATGACAATGTTCTTTTCTTCAAGGTGAAATTTGACATTTTTTTAAGGAATAAAGGCATATCTAAAATTTTCAAGTAGCAATATTGCTTTTTTTCCTCTCTTCAATGAGGCTAGGATTTTATGATAATAACATAAAGAAAAGCCACCTCTAAAGACATAATTACCCTCTTAAAGTGTTGCTCATACAAGTATGCCCCGGTCTAGGTTTGTCAATTTTCAAACCCAACGCTATCATATCAATCATTAAAATTTAAAATGCCACAAAAGTCGTTATATGTGTTTATTTATTTAAAAAGTGTGTGTTCCCACAATATAAATGGGATTGAAACATCTATATTTCTATTATTACTTGTAATAACGGATTACAATAAGATGGCAGGCAAACGGGCAACAAGTTGTGTCGCAACCCCCTTTTGAATAGCAAAATCAATTCTACTAAAAATGAAATTTTGTGACTTAGGGTCGCAAAATTACTTTGCACAACCCGTTGAACCCTAGTAAAAACTCCACAATGCCGGCTAGGAACCCAAATGTATCAAAAGCAAAAGGGGTAAATACGTGTTGATTCTCTAAACAAGCTTTCTCGTGTTTAGCAACTTTGCTCGATTCCGATTTCAACGCCGCTTGTCCCGCAAAAAACTCATTGTCCCTTAGCCCAACAAGAGGGGACACTCCGGTAAGATCCACACAAGCATGTTTCCCCCCCGGCCCATCCAAACACAAGTATATCACCTGGCAGTAAAGTAGACCTCCTTCAAGGATCTGTCAGAAAGTTCACGGGCCTTTTTTAGAAGAAATTCTGCTCGCTTAAGAACATCATACGTAACATCCCTAACCAAATCATGCCTGTATTTGAAACCCGGTAACTCCTTGCAATGGACCGCATGCTCGCCAAAGGAATCTAAACAAACCTTGCGGCAGATTGGGCAAGGCTCATCAGCCGGAAACAGAGGGATCATTAGCCGGTATTTAAGGATAGTCCAGTACTCCAGGTCGCATATGTTGGCCTAGCCCTTCAATGGGGATAACCGCCAAGAAATCTTGAGCATGAGGAGCTCTGAGACATCAAACACCGCTTTTGCCGAGGGGATAAATCAACTTCTCTCCCAAACTCCGGACGATTCCACTAAAAGGGCACACGCCAAAACATTTTGGGCTTTAGGTGGGGCGGTGTCCTTGTTAGAGAAACCGCTAAGATCGAAATCAGGAAGGGACATGCGCAAGCGATCCATTGCATACCCATAATGAGAGTCAACCCCATCAATACCACATCCCCGAAGAATGTGATCCTCAGTAAACTCCAAGATTACTCGAGGCCACAAAGCATAAGTAGATACATCCTCATTTAACATAAACCCAACCCACCAAACCGAAGTCTGGGATGCGAGCCTCCATTGAAAATCCCCAAAAAAAGGGCCCCCACAAACCACAATGGCCTCTATTGCCTTCCGAAAGCCATTGTCAAAAACATAAACAGCTTCCCCTATATACATCGGTTGGCACGTACTGAGACCGAACATCAGCTTAGCGACGCCCATACATGAGCGAAGCAAAAGGAGCTTAGATTGAGGGTCGCGCAGACTTGTGAGACAACTCATTAGTTTCACAAAGACGAGATGCCCTTTTCACATCCAAACTGTTAATAAACCCTTCATCCCGGCTAATGATCCCTCTGTTTTTCACATCTATATAGAGTGTATAGATGTGATATTTTGAAAAGTTGCATCTCATAAGATGTAAATATGTAGAGAATTTTTTTAACTGTTTGTTAAACTAAAAAGCTACGGTTATAATTACAATAACCTTTAAGAAATTTCTAAAGAGATGATGCATGACTTCGCTATGTACAAATTTTGGTGATACATAAATAAAGGATGAGAAATTTCACACACTTGGTCATTAATACTCAAAAGTGAATTAATACAGTCATGTTTATATCAACAGGTGTGTTGTGACATATGTATCGCTAGATTGATGATGCATGATTGTCATGGGAATAGATATGCGATTAAATATGATGATTGCTAAGGGGCACGTGCCGTGTTCGATACGAGGGACAATTCAATACTCAAAGAATGATCGAGTGGCTTAAACAAACCGGCTTTGAGACATTGCAAAAGTGTAACCTTTCTTTACGGATGGAATCACATGAAGGAATGGAAGATCCCAATTAATTCAGACAATGTATAAATTAGAACACTTTAAGCCATCAAAGACTAACATGGTTTCTAGCATTGTTCTCCCTTATGTGTTCTCTGCAGGCATACGTAGTAAACAATTATAATTTTCGGCATTGGTTATTAACTGATTTGGAGGTTATTAGTGCTTAGGTAACTTGCTGTTTTGGGCATGCTATATTTAAAATGGGGATAATTCCATATTTACCCAATTTAAACATGAAAATGTCATATATACCTAAAATACAAGTTTTGAATGCATGATTTACAATGCAGTTAAAGCATGTTTTGGGTAAATATGACATTATCATGTTTAAGTTGGGTAAATATGGAATTGCCCCTTTAAAATGTCTCTACTGGTTTATATATATATACTAGCTAAAAGACCATTGAAATTCACGGGTATTTTAAAAAAAATGAAAAAATAGATAGTCGTTTGCATATTATGAAATAAGTCGTTAAAAGAAACACACAAGTATACGCAAGTGTATTTGTCGCGAGAATTATAGACATGCAAAATAAATTGAGTTGAACTTTAAGAAATATCCATATAAAGTGTCTGCCAAACATTTGATAGATTTATATTGAATTTATAAACCCGATAAATTGATGAGTTTAATTGGAAAATGATAGTTATAAGCAAAAAATTGGGCGAGTTTTTAATAACTTTAATCACTGAGTTTGCAACATTCTTTGTATACATTATTTATCAATGTGTGAAAACATGGTGTGGAAAAAAGATAATTAACTTGGCCAAGAGATTGTCCCTTGAATTAGTTGATAGTCACGGCCATTGACTATTAAGCTCGAGCACTAATATTTGTTCGAGATAGACTCGAGCTCTTGAGTATTAAGCTCGAGCTCGGTTAAACACCATACTATAGATTGAATGTTACATGGTCTACATTTTTCTAGATGGTTTTTGGAAGATTTCATGGGTAACGAGAGTTAGGATCGGTTCGGTTATCGGTTTGTTCGGTTCGGTTTGTTCGGTTAATTTTTTTCTGGGTATAACCGAGAACCGAACCGAACCGAAATCAAATTTAACTAAATCGAACCGAAAACCGAACCCCCAATAACCGAAAACCGAATTACCTAAATTTAATAATTTATTCATTTATTTATATATATTTTTTGAAAAAAAAATAATTTTCAAGCTTAAAAATATTATATATATATATATATATATATATATATATATATATATATATATATTATAAAAGAGTTTTAATACTTTTTTTTAATATAAATATATTAAAAAATATATATATTTATTTAATTTCGGTTTTCGGTTTGGATTACTAAAACCATAACCGAACCGAAAACCGAACTTTTATTTCGGTTCGGTTCGGTTTTGGCAAATTCAGTTCGGTTACGAGTTGGGTTCGGTTATTTTCGGTTCGGTTCGGTTCGATTTCGGTTTTCGGTTTATTCGGATATTACCCAACCCATGAACACCCCTAACGAGAGTAAATTTTAACAAGTACACACGTCTTGCAAGGCCCATAAATCAAAAAGCAGCAAAATAAACACAATAAATATTTGCAAGAGTAGTGATAAATAAGCCTAATAAATAGACCTACAAATAGACCTAATACATTCACATTTTGACAAGTGTTATACATCAAATCTCTCTCATCATTATCAACCAATTAATTTTTCATTTCCACCAATCACATTTGTAGGTCTATATTTAGGTCCATTAATTAGGTCTATAAATCATTTTCCTATTTGCAAAGTTAAAAGAAAAAAAGACGTTTACCTTCAAGTAAATATATAACTTAGAAATATTGTCAGGCGCGAGGTCTAAGTCGCTATACGCGTTTATTATTTATAAGTGTGCGTTCCCCACAATTTAAATGGGACTGAAAAATCTGTGGAGAAAATTGTCTAATTACAAGTTGTTAAACTAATTAAAGAGCTCAGACTAATCACATACGCTTACAATTACAGTAACCTTAAAGAAATTTCTAAAGATATGATGACTTTGCTATGTACAAATCTTGGTGATACAAAAATAAAGTATGAGAAATTGCACACGTACACTTGGACATTAATACTCAAAAGTGAATTAATACGATATAATATCGTATTAATTCACTTTTGAGTATTAATGTTCAAGTGTACGTGTGCAATTTCTCATACTTTATTTTTGTATCACCGAGATTTGTACATGTATGGCGTTGTAGTAAGCACGTTTTACTTGCTTCAATATTCATTCACTAGATTGATGACGCATGATTGCTAAGGGACGGCACGCTTGGGATAAATATGCTTTAGGGTTAAATATGATGATTGCTAAGGGACCTGCTATGTTCGATACAAGGGACAATTCAATACTCAAAGAATGATTGAGTGGCTGATCAAACAAACCAGTTTTGAGACATTATATTGCAAAAATGCAACTCTTTCTTTACGGTTGGAATGGAATATCCCGACCTTTATGTGATGATGCTATCATATTTAAATTGTATAAATCAAAGGAACACTCTAAGGTTGTGTTTGTTTTTCTTAAAAAAACCTCATAACAGCCTCTGAATCTGAACCGTTCAGACGCGGTCAGACATTTTGGCCATTCAGACCGTTTGTTTTTTTTCCCGTTCAGACGCAGTTAGAGGCAGTAAGATCCTTAATGGTCTAGACTTGAGAGGGGTGTCTGAATGCATCTTGTTAACACAAAAATAACGGAAAAAAAAATTAGTACGAGCAAGCAAATGTGCGGTTCAAACATGAGTTTTTTTCTCGTTCAGATGCGGTCAGATTCAGACATTTAAGCCTCAGATTCAGATTCAGATGTGCGGTTCAGATTCAGATTCAGAACCTCTTAAAAAACAAACACCACCTAAGAGAGCTAAGAGTCGTAACATGTTATAACATCAAATTTCTCGTCACGTCACCACATCATTTCAACACTAAATAACATAACACCTGAAAAATCATTCTTTAACATCAAATAACACTATCTTTCGAGACCCACCATTTTTATTTAAAAAATAAATAAATAAAATACTATTTACAAATTAACCCTTTAACTAATATTTCAGTCATTAAATAAAACCTTCACTAATATTTTATTCATAAACATAAACATTAAATAAAATACAATAACAAATTACGATACGATACGGAAAAAAAAAGACGATACGAAATACATATACATATCTTAATATGAATGCTCCCCGCATGCATAATCATACTCAGGTTCCTCCACATACCCAAATTCCTCATACAACGCCGCCTTTTTTTCTTCTTGTTTCAAGAGTATCTCCTCCGACTCTTGTTGAATCCTTGCTTGTTCTGCTTCAACTTCTCTTAAAGCCTTTTCGTCACATATAATTTCATAATGTTTTCTCGGAGTTAATCCATGCTCATCAACTGTCTCTTCTGCATAACCCGTCAATTGATAATGTTGTTGCTCAATAAATCCATGCGCATATGCATCTAGCCCAAGTTGATTCAGTTGTTGTGATACCAAACCAACATTTTTGTTTTCTTTATAACTCCAACGGATTTTGTTGCTGATGTTGTCTTGTATCTGTAAAACACACTTCCATAATGTTTCACTAATGGTGTCATCTTTCCTGGCTTCATCTCTCAAAACTTTGTCGATCCTAGCTTGTTTTTCTAACGAAATGTCTTTGCACTTCGCGTGTTTTTTTTAACCGTTCCTTCTTTGCCTTTGCGTGCTCAAACATCTTGTTAACTTCGACAATAGCATTTTGGCGAGCCGTATGCTCTTGCTCGCATTGTTTCTGAACATAAGTTTGCATTTCTTCAGCAAAATAACGCATGCAACCTAGACCTTAACGCTAGTTATGCGTTATGACTCCAAGTGCTCTAAGCCATCAAGATTACTTCCTTTGTGTGTTCTCTGCAAGTACCAGACTCCTATAAATTTCAGTGTTGGTTTTTAATTGATTTGGAGGTTATTATCTATTAGTAAGACCATTTTCTGAATTTTGAAGAGCTTCCGGTTTAAATATATAGGCCTTTCAACAACTTTGAATATGTAAATGTATGTAAAAATAACTATATATACGGGAGAGTTAATGTAAAATCAAACTTAAAGTTGTAAAAATAAGATTTAATTTAAAAAAATTACTAAAACATTTATAAATAACAATTTTAGGAATAATACACAAAAAAAATATTTTAAGACAATTAACATTTTAGCAACCAATAACCAAATGATACATGGGTTTGGATTACTGATACACCTGATACATATTACACTAATAAATATTCCAAAACCTGATACACAATACACTTCTAATCAAAGTGTATCACTTCGTAAATTAAAAAAAAATCTATCGAAACTTTAACAATTTTAGTTGTAGTTAATAAAAAAATATTTTTTTTGTAAGAAGAGTGTCACTTATCAAATTTTAGTTGTATCTAATTTTAATAACTTTAAGTTTGATCTTATTTGATCTAGATTAAGATAAGGTAACCATTCAAAAACATAAAAATATCTATACTACTTATAATAGAGGAATGAATCTCTTTCCTCATGGTCTTAAAATTAAGACTTACAACATACAAAGCCTATTGTACAATACACAATGCACTATTAATGATCTTTCTCATCAATCTTAATTTTAAGACTTACAAGTATTAAAGCTTAATGTACAAAATACAAAGCAATATTAATGTGGTCAAGATATTTAACATACTCAATTAATTAACTGATCAATAAATACAATTAATGCAGTTATTAAAACACCTATTACACAAAAATACAAATTATCAAGCATATTGTTTTTTTTTGTGAAAATGGTGAATATATATATTAACTTTCAAAGACACTTACATCAAAAGGATAGAATTACAGATTTGGAAATAACCCAAATCTAATACAGAAACTACTGAAAACTATCCAACATTCAATACTATCCAGCAGTAGACATCCGATATCAGATAACATGCTAATCTCAGAAAACAAAAGAACATTATCAAAACATTCAGCTGAGAATGCTCAAAAGCTCCATGCTGCACTCTTAACAGAACCATGTCAACTTGGACCTTGAATTCACCATTAATGCACCTACCATCTAGCTACATTTCCATATCACTTCCACATCAATCTATTCAACCATCATCCACAATAGAAAGACATGAGAAGTGTATGGCTTCACTAGGAACCCATACCCATCCATGGAAGGGCTCTTCCAAATCAGCCTACATTTCCCTCTCTAGAAGGGCTTCAACTTATTGGAAACACTCTCCCCCCATGATGACCATCCTAACCTCCTGTAATGGTATATTAAGAGGACCAAGAAGGACCATATTTCATTCCTCTCTATTCCCCCATCATATACCATCCTTTAAATCCACTTTTACCATCTTAACATTCCAAACTTCCTGAGCTTTAAGTACTGCAACAGAGGCCTTAGCTTTTAGACTTGCAAGTCTAAATCTAATTGTATCACAAAACACTTCAAATAGATTTTCCACACTTCTCTGTTCATCACTGAATAGCCTACAATTTCTTTCTCTCCATATCAAATAGACACAAGCTGCAAGACTTAGTCTCCTAATAATGTTGTTAATAGTGTTTCCATTTTCCATTGCTGCATAAGTGCTAACAATATCATTCCAAACCATATTTCTCCCATCTAACCCAATCTTCAAACAGACCTTTGTCCATAATTGTTTTGTGTAACACCCCCAAATTTGGTTAGCAGAAGCATACGTGATATGGGGAATGTTACTAAATCGGAGATTACAACACAAGTAATAAAGAACGGAATACATACTCCGTTTTAATTTCATAAAAGTAGTTTTAAAGATATTTTCTTACAAACATTGTTCAAACAAAATGGGCACTTCCCATAAGTTCAGTGGTCCCAATTTAAAAACATCGTTTTGTGTAAAAACACTTCTTTAGATATTACTACGACCATTTACCACCTCTTGCCTTGCATCCATGATCACAAATTAAGCACCTGAGAAAATATGCTAAAAAGGTCAGCTAAAAGCTGGTGAGTTCATAGGTTTAGATTAAAACAGTAAGTTTGGACCATAATCAAAGTCATATAATCATTACAACGAATATAATGATATATGGATGAATGTCTATTACGTTAGCTCTAAGTTCATGCAACCGATACTACGACAGTTTCGGTATGCTAAATGGTATCATACAATATATAGGCCCAATGCGAGTGTTTTGTCCCTCAACACTCGATTCCGACATGGTATACGTTTCGCCTTGGCCTAAGCATGGCCAACCGAACGGAGGAGTCACCCTCAATAGATCTATTTATAACATTCGCGCTTCCCAATGGGAAACTGACGGTTCATGAAAAAGGGGCATTTCTAGGGACATAAGGGCTTAGGCTAAACCACGTAATAGTAATCATGCAATAGTTTAGGTTCATAAAAAGGTTTTGCATATTTTCTCACCCCAAGTGATAAAACAATTTATCAAGTAAAAGAGGGGCTATGAAAACTCACCTTAGCAAATGTGCAATCCAAAAGTGGGATTTAGTAATTGTTGTGAAGCGGCACCGACACACGACCTAGATAAGGAGGGCAATGTTTTAGTTCATTGTTTTAAGTATTACGTACTTAAAATAATTAATTCAATCTTGTTTTCATAACGGTATAAAAACCGAATTTGGCTCAAAGTATTTTACTAGTAAGCATATGATAGTACATATACTCATTCATGTTGATATTAGAATGGTATTAAAACCCAAAGTTTGGTTTACAAAATAATTATGACATTCCATTAGTAAGTATATAAATGTATATACACTTATTTAAGTTGACACATAATAGTTTTGTCAAAATCAATATTAGTTTATTTATTTTCTAATTGTATTTAAAAAATATTTGAGTTAAATTTGAAGACTTTCAAATTTAATATATGATAAAATAATATAATGGTCTTTATTTATTTATCAAAATTTGTTTGTAACATACATTGTCTTCGACTAAAAGTTTACTCATCATAAAACATGTCTATCCGAACACTTTTGACGATAAAGCTTTGATGAGGAAGTTATAAGTAGATTATATTTTTAAACACTTGCTTCTTGTATTAAACTTTCGCACTTGTTTTACTTGACGTTTCATAAGTTTATTTATCTAAGGTAGTAGATTTCGAATACTAGGTAAATGAGCTTGGTTTTATAATTGATCCCTAGTTTATGTTACACGTTATATTTTTTTTGACCCGATTAAACCATCAACGAACACCCCGAGCCACCATGGGCTGCGGCCTGGTGTCGTTAGTAGTAAGGTACCAGATATGGGTCATGGCCCATAAGACAACCATGCAACTCCCTTGTAACACCATTTCAAGTTGGGTTGTGGCCCAGAATTTTGATGTCAAAGTTACTAGCTAAAAATTTGATATAAACTGTTTGTGTCAAGGTTTTTGTGGAGTAAATCATACGCATAAAGAAAATAATATAACAAGGGTTAATTTTAAGTGAACAATACATCAACATTTCGGAGCTAAACTCAAACCGAGGGTATCACGGTTGACGTGTTCCAAGGTATACTCGACTACCCGTTGTACCAACAACGTCTCGAATAAAGCTCGAGGCTAATCTAATAACTGGAAGTTAGAGCAAGGTTGAGGTGAAACCACGTGTTAAGTCGAGTACTACTCAACCCGGTTTCATCCCGACAAACTATTGTACTATTACAGCCGTGACGAATATAGGCTACTCATAATTTATTTTGGCAAATGAGTACTTTTGACTTGGTTTTCTTCCTAGGCTTACACAACAGATTTAACACAAGGCTCATAACCGAAATCCGAGACACAAGGTACTAAGATAACAAGCATTGGCTTCTCAGTTAAGACAAGATTATAACATGGTTTCAACACAATTTGAATGACCCTGATGTCGACTGGAAAAGATCACTAGCATCGAAATGGGTTCCTAGTCGATTTAGACAACAACTTGACACCAAGGGATGATGACAATATGGCTTGTCGGATTTCGTAAACACGAATCAACACTGTGGAAACGTAGGGGGGGGGGGTGAATACGTTACCGTTTAAAAACTTTAGATCTTTAGTATCAAATCGCTTATGAAGCTTGTTATAATATGAAAGTACCAATTATTGTTTGTGTCTAATATAAAGGATAGTAAACCAAGTTGTCACACAAGCATGAACATCAAACCACATCACAAACAATATTATAGTGCAAGTATAAAGGTAAAGAGATAAAGAAAGGAAAGTGCAAACCGAACACGAGGATTTATAGTGGTTCGGTCACGGATCTCCTCTCCGCCCTACTCCACTCCCCGAGTACCCAACTCGAGAGTTACTTCACTAAATCAACAAGCTCCCTTCTCAGCGGAGAAAACCTTACAATCATCGCTTACACTTTTTCCGGTACAAAGCTAAATACCGGGTTCTAGTTCGAGGTAGAACCAACCTAACGTCGCCTATACAATATTTCCGACACTAAGCTAGATGTCGAGTTCTTTTACAAGGGTACAACCACTCCCATTATGTTTTATGGCCCAACATAACAAACCTTGTGTTTTATGGCACAAACACATAAACCATCTAATCTAGTTTGGTGAAAGTGTTGTGATGATGCAATGATATTCTACACTAATGATCCATGACACAAATGTCTAATGGATGTGAATAACTACTTCTAAATGATCTTCCATTAATAGGAAGCCTTCATGATGAAGATCACAAGTTCCCTAAACTTGTTGTGATAGATCTTCAGCTTGTGGTGAGTTGGGATGGCTAGATCTCCAAGCTTTCCTTGGTTGATCAATGTAGAGTATACTTACAACAAAGATGAATGTTAGAAGCATTATGATCATGATCATTAGGGTGTTTAATGTATGTTACTACATTGTTATCTACAGATCTAAATGATGCAAGAAGGGTAGAGAGAAAGTGTGTTGAAGGGATGATTAAACAACTTGGTTTGGCTTGCTGTTTATAGCCAAAATGGACAGGAGCGTCCACGGACCACGGAACCCTCAAAAGGGTTCCACCCGTGTACCATTTTGGTACCGTGGGGGTCTGACAGCAAGATTACCAAAATCTTACCAAAGTCAACCAAATCCATCCAAGATTATGTAAGCTATGTAGAGTCCAAATCTAAACATAATATTCTATGAAATCTTCTAAAGATTACAAGGATGATGCATGCCATGATGTAATATGTATTTTCATTTTAGATTAAAAAGTTTATCAAAGTAAACTTGTAAAATGTATTATGTAACTAGTTAATAAAATGTCTAGTTACCTTTTGAAATACTTGCGAATGCAAAATGTAAAATGAGGTTCGAAATAGAATGGTTAACCTATTAAAATACTTAGTGACTCTAAACGTATTTTAAACATTCTAAATGATTTGTTATTGGGTTTGATCATAATGCCACATAACAAACATGTACGAACCTGTGTTGTAACATATGAGGACTTGAGACATCGAGAGGTGTTGAATGTATGTTGAGACAAATGTAATTACAAGTAACTTGTACATTTTACGTTATGTATTACAAGTTACATGTTTGTCATCAATCAAAACAAACGAGACTGTATAGATTAAATATCGTAATATTTGCACTAACAATCTCCCCCTTTTTGATGATGACAAATATATGTAAACGTAATAGAAAGTAAAATGTAAAAGGTTACTTGTATCCTTACTACCTTTACATTACCTTCTCCGTTTACACTCTTCTCCCCCTTTTGTCGAAACAAAAATGGCGTGTCCTTGAAGTTTAACTTCATTTCTCCCCAAAAAGGCGAGCTTGCATCATCCCTAGTGAAGTTAAATCGTCTACTTCAATCCGTCCCTTGTTTGGTAGCGGATCCATGGATCAAATAAAGAGGCTTAACCTACATCAAGGTTAGTTTTATGCAACAAAAATTATGAGAAATATATGAAAAAGAAAAATGCATAGCAGTGTTGGCCTATTTTCTCCACTTTTTATCGAAGCACAAATGCTTGTTGAAAAGTGAGAATGATGCTAAATGCGTGCATGCTCCCCCTTGACGGTTGCTACCCCTTGTGTTGAGGCGTCAGGGTATGATTAAAAACCTACAAACCAAATATTAGTGCAAAACTATATTCGTCATTGGACGAGTAAGTGATATACAACAAAGTGTATATAAGATGTATTCAGTAAATTCTTGACGGAAGCTCCCTTGCTCTAGGGCGTCAAGATGAACCTTCAAAATAAATATTAGTATAATAGAAGCTTTGTCTTTAGACAAATATGTCATATACAACCAAGTGTATATATGATGCAATATGAGTGCTTAAAGGACATTCCTCCTTGTTCTAAGGTGTCAAGAAGTACCTAAAATAAGAAAAATAATTGATGCAAACTTCATCCTTAGATGAGTAAATTATATACAATTGAGTGTATATGATGATGAACCTACAATGAAATTCATTAGTGCAATATATTTCATCTTTTTCACAAAGAAAGATAAGATGTATATACGTGATAATTGATATAATCAAAGATCTCATGAAGTGTAGTTTCCTAATTACAATCATAAGAAAAGTGAGAATATAATATGATAAAAACCTACAAAATAGTTCCTAGAAAGAAGATATGAAGTGAAGTTGGAATATAAAGAGTTAAAGCTAGTGCTACTAGTGTTGGTGTCGGTTTACTAGTAGGATTCATGTGGTGATAAATCGGTAGATGGCTCAAGATTTATAATGATAAGATTTCGCTAATCCATGGTGGTGATGATTTGTGAAAGTGGTGATGGAAGGTGGTGGTGATTAGGTAGGAAGCTATTAAGGAGTTATAAACTCATACGTATAGCAAATAAAAAATATGGACTCATGCAATCATTTCGTCATGTCAAGTGACCAAAGCTAAGAAAAAGAAATATGAATGGACATTGCATTTCAATGATGCATAAGGGTTATGATTTGAATGATTTATTGATGCTAACAACCTATTGTTTTGAGCAAGTTCGCATATGCTTCAACTCAAGAGTAATCAATAATGCGTTCTATCTAAGAATATATAAAAGTGATAACATGAAGATAAATTCGTTCATTGATTGACACGAATTATAAAAATGACCTATTCTAGGTGACAATGGGAAAGGTAGTATTAGCATGGTTTTGACCGACATGGATGATTATCACTTTGAAAAGAAGTGAAGACAATATGGAAAATACTAATAATAATGAGTACCTATATGAGGATGAGAATGACATCATATAAGTGAGAATTGGATGGACCAACGTGTTGGAAATGGATGTTTTGATTAATATATCGTTTGCACTGACAATGAAATGCATGATATATGTCAAGCGAGAAAAGGATAAGATCCTATGATGGTGTTCTAGATAGTGAAGTTGTAAGGTGCTAGTTTTAAGGAAAATCCTAGATTTGTTGATTGTGGAGATGAAGAAGTTTGTAAAACACATGATGTGTTTTTCACTTGATGAGGTATTGGTGCAAACTTGTGATATAAGGTTAAAAAGGTTGAACTAGTTGTGGTTTCGTGAACCAGTTTTAGCTAAGTGGTGTTTGCCTATGTGTTGGTATTTTAGAGTCTAAGAGACATAAAATTTGACAAAAGACAATTATGTGAATGGATTTCTCTCCCCCTTAATTAGTGGACATCCAACATAATGTGTAATGTATCAAATAAGGAATGACAACAAAGTGTTTAGGAGGTTATTCGGGTTAACGAAAGAGATGAGCTTAGTGATGTTTTTCTGGATGATGGTTAGCATACAATGAACTTCATCATTAAAGTCACGTACCGCTTCTTGATTAATATGAGATGATCGTATGATGAGGCATGTGGTTTCCTAATAGGAAGTGAAGAGGATTAGTGTATTGTTATAACTAAATAATGATGAAGTGATTTTTGGAAAGCGGAAGCAAAAATGAGATTTAGAAAGAGGTCGGTTGAAAGACAAAAATGCAAAGCCAACCCTCTAGAACTTAATTCTATATGCAAGTGTAGGGGTCCCATAAAGCATAGTACTAATCTACGTAGCAATAAACGGGATTATGCAAAATGAGCATATAAAAGTTAGAACCAAGTGAGATAACAAATAATTTGTTATCAATCTACAAAACAAATTTGGTAGTGACAAAAGATGTTAACATGATAGAAATCAAGTGATAACATATTATATAAGCAAAAACAACACATTGCACTTAGTAGACAAGAAATCACCACACAAGATAGCATCAAAACAATCATATTATGCAAGAATACGACTTTATTCAAGACATTTCATTATGAGATTGTTTTGTCGTTAGACTTAGCCACTTAAGCATACTTGGATATACAATAATCTATGTGATTAATTTGTAAGATAAAAAGCTTTTAAAAGTTTGTCATACCAAAAGCACTTTGACAGATTATATGTGCACACGTAGCAAACAAATAGTGTGACAAGAAGTAAAAGAAACAAAATGAAATATTCATGCAAGCCATGTTTAAGACATAACAATTTGGAGCATGCATCATTTGGATCGTACTACACATAGATGTAATGAATGCCAACTAATAGCTTTCAAACACAAATATATCATATCAAAATTATCACGTATCAAAATGGCATATTATGAGTTCATAAGTAACATGTTAATCATGCTAAAGATAATTCAAAAGTAAGTAACATGCAAATAAAGTTTAGGTTTAAACGTTTAGTAGCATGAAACAAGAATACAAGCATTATGAAGATAAAACCGTACTAAGGTTTACACATTTGACTAGTTATCAAACACTAAGATAATGTCAAATCAACTTATCGTATCAAACAACAACATGTAATCAACACATGTAAGTGCAATGCAAGTGGTTTTAAAAGAAAAGTCATATATACTACTTGTTTGATTAGTATTCCTAAGGCGAGGCAAACTATCAATGTTTTAACACTTACTTTAGGCAAGTATAGGAAAACAGATTTTTCAAGTTGGAGAATGAATATGAGACTATTACTAGCGGTGCTCAATTAAGGCTAAACACGACCATTTTTACGAGTGATTCCACATACCCAAATTCTCTCCAGGAAGCAATTCAACCGTTATGTCAAATTGAGTTTCTAGTGCAATAAGTTCTCCAATAGTCATTCTCATGTTAGAAAGATGGGAATTCCTACTTTTTCCTATTAAAGTGTATAAATGATGATAGTTTAACTATACTTGGCTTAATGTGACTTGACTAATATGCAATATAACTAAGGTGATGAAGACGTTATGTTATTCACATGAATTTTAACAATATGTTTTAATCTTGTGTTTAGAATCTAAGGTTGTAAGATCTAATGAATGACATCTTTTGCGTTGAGTTGAAATGTATACTATCTAAGACTAGGGAATGAAATATGTTAAATTAAGAATGTTCTCAAGAAAGCTCTTTGGAACTTTATTTGACAAGAATATAAATAAGGTTACTAACTTCAATAGATCATGTGTATGTTCTAGTGATGTATAGTTTTAACCTTGGATGTGCACAAGGTTTGAGCAAGGTTAGGTTATGATGTATGCTTGAAAGGAAATGGATACAAATAGTATCTTTCATCAAATGAGATTATCGCATGGGATAAAGTTATCATGCTTTATGAAAATAAGTATGACAAGATGAATTGGATACGCTAGTTCATAGAACTTGTTCGTTTCAAGATCATTTAGCCAATGAGGTGTAATGAGATCTCTTGTAACACAACCATTTATGTCGCAAGGAGAGAATAATGCATAGGATATACAATATCCTTTTAACAAGATGAATACTTAACGCATGATTTCTTAGGCATAATGCTTTTCAAAACATCATGTTTTCCTAAATGAAGATATGAAGCCAAAGTGTTTGAATCGGATAGTCTCATCTAAATAAACTTGGTCTCAATATTCACTAGATGATGACAAAAGGAATTCACTCGAGTTTCTTATGTATACTCCTCAAGAGTCATTGTTGCTTGGGATGTATGATGTTGGCTTTGAGATTGCATTTTAACATATGTTGTTAAAATGTTGATTTGAGGTTTAACGAAATTTATGCAGAAGTTTAACGACAAAGTATTACTAATACTTTGATAATTTGTGAAGGTAGTACTACTTATACCTAGTGGAAATTGACAACAATTACCAAGAGCACCATGCTTATTTGATAGTTGAGGTTCTAGACATAATGAATTATCTAAGTCCTTATATGTGGGAAAGGATGGTTGAGTTTGTTCAAACGTGCATTTGATTCAGTACAAGTATTGGACATAGGGGCTTTTTGAGCAATACACTCAACGAATTCAAAAGATGGTAAGGATGGTGGATTGGTTGATCTAGGTGGTAGGTCTTCTAGGGTGTCTAACTAAGGATGTGGTGATGTAGGGTTTTGTTGTGCTATGGGAGTACTTAGGTTGATTATTTTGTCCATAGATGTTGAACACAAAAAGTACGGATACCAATTCTTAAGGTTCATTGGTTGCTACAACTAGTGGGTAAAGTGCTTGAAGTTTTGGTTCTGTCTATGAAGCTTAGGGGCTGAGGTATAGGTTCACCTTGAAAGGGCACGTTTGGTTTAAAGGATGCTCTCGGAAGTTCATGAGCAACACGCTTAATGGTGCCAAAAGATGGAAGAGGGATAGTAGGTGTTAAAGAGGGATAAGTGGCACAATGGGTTGTTTGTTTTGGATAAGTGTTTGAGTGTTTCAACATGTGTTGATAAAATACTTGGGTGTTGATTTTTCGGATATGACTTTTAATGACTACAATCGTAAGTCGCATATACTTGAATATTTCGGATGAAATACTTAAGTTGTCAATCCTACCTTGTTGAGACTATGGAGCTTAGATTGCACTCTAGGATAGCAAGACTCTTTAACATACATGTGAGTTATGACTCGATGTAAATACTTATCGTCTTGGAGGATGACACATTATTTTCATGTTAACCAAGTGAGGCAATACATGTAGATACAAAATAATATCTAAAGTCATATGTTAGACTTGTGTATGATATCTTTGCAAATAATGAGTCTAGATTTGTTAGTCTAGGTGGCAAGTCATCTAAGTTATCCGCAAATAGATGAGAAGATGTTGGTGGTGTTACACAAAGTTCGATAGGTACAAGTTTTGGAAACTTTGGTAGTGAAGGTGTTTTTGGATGGTTGTGAAGAAGTCATAATGGTGGGTTATTTTGGTGGTGGAGTTGGAGCACTTAAGTTTAGAAAGTTCACATCTTGAATGAGATGTTGAGAGGTAACAAGTTTGATGATGAAGAGTTCAAGTTAATGAAGCAACAAGATCGAATGCTAATCCTAGTGGTTTTTCTTAAGTGGCTTATTTGAGGTTGAGGATTTAGCCATTTTGACATTGCTTTAAGAAATGCCAAGCTTAAGGAAAAGTAACAGTGAAGGTGTGAAAATGACCAAAATGAGGATTCACATATTTGATGTTAATCCATACAAAGATGGTAGTTTCTAATGAGATGGAAGTGTCTAAGATCATGTCAAACATACTAAGTTAATCCATTGAGGATGTGTTGAGTGAGATATGAAAGATATGCATTAACAACTATCCTAGAAATGAAATTTGGCAAATTAGATTGCGGGATTTAGTAAAATTAAACAACTTACCTGTAGAATCCACGGCACCAATTTTTTGCACAGGCGGAACGCTTAATTTGGTGCCGCCTCACCAGACAGAACGCGTACCAAAATGCATAATGACGGTACCAAATGTTTGGTGCAATCTAATCCGTAGACACCGAAACTTCACAACCCATTTTTTAGGTGTCGGGGAGTTCTCCGAAACCTTAATTTTTGCTTAAAACATGTGACATTAATCATTTCTAGTTAGGAAAAGTCAATAACACATATACCAACATAGTAGAGCATATACTTTGACCAAGGGCTAACGAATTTCACATATAAGTGAAAATGGGTAAAATTTGATAACACCCGTGTGTTATCCCCTGCATGAACCGTTAGCATACATCAATTTTTTAAGTTAGTTTATCATCCTACGAAGTGAAAACACATAAATTACATCATACAACATTGTTTTTGTCCTTGTACCAAACACTCTCTTAAAACATTCATTTTTTAAAGTACTTAACTAATTTAGTTAGTACTCATTGCTAAGCGAGTTATAACATTTCATAAGTTATGTGAGATGTTACTATGACTTATGCAAAAAAAGTGATCTAATTCTACAAACGATGGTAAAACAATTTTCCAACTTAGTGCACAAAATCTATCAAATATCCTATTGTGCATACACAAGAAATCGTCAAACAAGCGAATAGATAACATGGCAAAATTGACACTTATATTATGCAAACAAACAAGTGTAAAAACAATTTGAAAATAAGCAAACAACATAAACAAGTGGTCATTTAGCATAGCATAACAAGAGAGACACTTTTCGTCATTTTGCGTTTAAATATGACGATGTTACCAAGCTTGATTAGTTTCCTTTAAACATATTACCAAATTATTTAGTTTCAAAAGAAGTTGTATCAAAGTTCTAAGAATACCAACTTAAATTGTTTGATTCAAAAATTTGAGTTTTTATGTTAAAGCCAAACTTAATATTTTAGACATACTGTAGTATTTGGTCTATTTTACTTATTTAAAGTTAGAATCGGGCCATGAAAGTATTTTTAAGTGAAAGTAGACTCAATTCCCTTTAAAATGATAGGTGGCTCGACTCATACGGACTTACGGTTAATTAGTTATGATTTTTTGAAGTTGCCCAAAAATCGCATAACCAGACAGACGGATTCCACGGAACCAAATAAAGGGATCCGCCCTTTATAATATTTGGTGTCGTGGTCCTCCTGAGAGCATTTACCAAAACTAGTATTTGACATAGGAAAACGACTTACTAGATTTCATAGTAAACATATAATACACATATTTAACAACATATCTACTTATGTAACTTATCTTAAACATTTACGGAGGTGATTTTTCAACTAGATTTATAGTTATCCCAAACACTCCTTTAAAATCATATTTCTTCGTAAATTTTCTATGAGCACACAATACAATACTTACTAGTTCTTTCAACAAAGTTTTATTTTATTTTTCAAGAAAACCTTCAAGCTTGTATACAAAGTTACATTTAACAACAAAATTTCTAAGTATAACAAGCAAAGCATTTTTCATATTATTTTTCGCTTCAATGGTAATTTGATACATGGATCGTACTCTATTTTAAAAACCATTTGTTTTGAAAATACGAGCTACGTAGCTCTGATACCAACTGTGGAAACGTAGAGGGGTGAATACGCTACTCGCTTTAAAAACTTTAGATCTTTAGTATCAAATCGCTTATGAAGCTTGTTATAATATGAAAGTACCAATTAATGTTTGTGTCTAATATAAAGGATAGTAAACCAAGTTGTCACACAAGCATGAACATCAAACCACATCACAAACAATATTATAGTGCAAGTATAAAGGTAAAGAGATAAAGAAAGGAAAGTGCAAACCGAACACGAGGATTTATAGTGGTTCGTTCACGGATCTCCTCTCTCCTACTCCACTCCCCGAGTACCCAACTCGAGAGTTACTTCACTAAATCAACAAGCTCCCTTCTCGACGGAGAAAACCTTACAATCATCGCTTACACTTTTTCCGGTACAAAGCTAAATACGGGTTCTAGTTCGAGGTAGAACCAACCTAACGCGCCTTATACAATATTTCCGACACTAAGCTAGATGTCGAGTTCTTTTACAAGGGTACAACCACTCCCATTATGTTTTATGGCCCAACATAACAAACCTTGTGTTTTATGGCACAAACACATAAACCATCTAATCTAGTTTGGTGAAAGTGTTGTGATGATGCAATGATATTCTACACTAATGATCCATGACACAAATGTCTAATGGATGTGAATAACTACTTCTAAATGATCTTCCATTGATAGGAAGCCTTCATGATGAAGATCACAAGTTCCCTAAACTTGTTGTGATAGATCTTCAGCTTGTGGTGAGTTGGGATGGCTAGATCTCCAAGCTTTCCTTGGTTGATCAATGTAGAGTATGCTTACAACAAAGATGAATGTTAGAAGCATTATGATCATGATCATTAGGGTGTTTAATGTATGTTACTACATTGTTATCTACAGATCTAAATGATGCAAGAAGGGTAGAGAGAAAGTGTGTCGAAGGGATGATTAAACAACTTGGTTTGGCTTGCTGTTTATAGCCAAAATGGACAGGAGCGTCCACGGACCACGGAACCCACAAAAGGTTTCCGCCCGTGTACCATTTTGGTACCATGGGGGTCCGACAGAAGATTACCAAAATCTTACCAAAGTCAACCAAATCCATCCAAGATTGTGTAAGCTATGTAGAGTCCAAATCTAAACAAAATATTCTATGAAATCTTCTAAAGATTACAAAGATGGTGCATGCCATGATGTAATATGTATTTCCATTTTAGATTAAAAAGTTTATCAAAGTAAACTTGTAAAATGTATTATGTAACTAGTTAATAAAATGTCTAGTTACCTTTTGAAATACTTGTGAATGCAAAATGTAAAATGAGGTTCGAAATAGAATGGTTAACCTATTAAAATACTTAGTGACTCTAAACGTATTTTAAGCATTCTAAATGATTTGTTATTGGGTTTGATCATAATGCCACATAACAAACATGTACGAACCTGTGTTGTAACATACGAGGACTTGAGACATCGAGAGGTGTTGAATGTATGTTGAGACAAATGTAATTACAAGTAACTTGTACATTTTACGTTATGTATTACAAGTTACATGTTTGTCATCAATCAAAACAAACGAGACTGTATAGATTAAATATCGTAATATTTGCACTAACAAACACGAGTTACCAAAACTCAACATCATTTCTCTAGGCTCAATACTAATGTTTATAAAACTTAGTTTTTCCAAACACTTGGTTTCATATTCTCGACAGAGATGGATTAACAAAACTAGTGACAAAGACAAATCCTAACACTACCAAATACTCCTTTGATTATCAACCCAAAATTTCTCAAGTATCACAAAAAAAACGTATATGATCGAATAAGATTTAACAAACATAACTTCATATTATCATTGATTTTAGATTCGAAAAATATGAAAGTCAACACGGGTCATACACGACCCAACTTCCAATACATAACAATATTAATTTTTAAGACATAACAAACATGTTACCGTTACAAGTTTTTGGAGGTAGGTCGAGTACACGCCAACTAGAAGATGCCGATTGACCTCGAATCCTTTTTGATTTAGACGAATTAATGCTAGAATTGGTGGATACCAACCTTGAATTTCAAAAGCCCCAAATCAGTTTTAGAAAACCCTAACTTCCTCAAACCCTAATTTTCTTGTGAGAGTGGTGATGAAACTGATTTGGCGGCTCCTACCTTCACCACTATTTGGAGAGGTGTCTTTGGAGTGCTTTGACTCTTCTTTCCATCTTGAGGTCTTGGTGTGAAGCCAAAATAAGCTAACTTCTGGAACCTAGGTAGTCTTGAGCTTTGACTCTAGGTGGATTGATGGTGATTGATGAGTGTCTAAATACTCATCATTTTTGTACCATTTAAACTGCAAAAACATCTGAAAACACTCAGAAATGTATCAAAATGATAAAAATATCACAAATAAGTGTTTTATGTGTTTTAAATGCAAAAATATCAAAATCTGGTGAAAAACGTATCAAATTTGCATAATTGGCAGTTTTAGTCCCCTAAGTTTAAAAAGTTGTCAAACATGTACCCTGTAAATCTAAATAAAGAAAATGTTATTCAAGGTCCCTGAAATATTATAATTTGTCAAAATGGTCCTTGAATAAATCTTTTGTTAAATGGCAGAAAAGGTCCCTGAACTTTCAAAAATGTCAAGTTTGGTCCTTGGAAAATTTGAAAATGTCAAAACCGGTCCTTGTACTATTGGAACTTGTCAATATTGGTCCCTTGTAACAACTTTGGAGAAATTACGTTTGGTCCCTCTAATTTAAGATTTACAAGTTTGGTCCTTATCATTAATATTAAACCAAGCCATTAAATCATTTAGACCCCGCTTTAAACCTTTGACCCCCTCATTACCTGCTTTTGAACCTCAATTCAAACATCCGTGTTTCCTCCCATATGGTTTTCTCTCCAACTTGCTTCTGCTACACTCCTGCAACACCTCTCCCACTCACCACTCACTCACCTTATCACTTATCTCTCACCTCATCATCACACCTAGTCCACCCCCTAGTTGCAGCCTAAAAGCCCAGAGGACAAAATCACCCTTTCCCGCCAAAATTGACAAAATGGCCAAAACTCACAAAAGTGGCCCAATGGCTTTGGAATCAAGTGGGATACTCGTAAGGACACATGGAGCTTTTGGGTATAAAAGAAGGAAGAGAGGCAACTAAAAGCGCAAGAGTTAGTTTTAAATATTTTTGTATGTCGTTTTTAGTAGCAATGTCTTAAATTAAGTTTGAAGTTGTAATTTTCTGTTTTTATGTACTCACTTCAAGTTATTTTATCAATATAAACCATTTTCAAGTATCAATTCAAGTAGCAATTCCATTTCATATATTTCAGTTCACTGTTGCAAAATTCAATGTCCAACTCTTATGTTTAAGCTTCAATAAGCTTCATTTAAGCTCAAACAAGCTTATCTAAGCTCAATATAGCTTTTGGTAAGCTTTAGAAACAATTTCAATCAAAGGTGCTAAAAGTCAACGAAAGTCAACTAAGGAAGCAAAATGGGTATAAGTTTGGTTTGGGATGTTGCAGAGCATTTGAATGGGTTGGAATTAGCTTAGAATAGTAGTGTATGGTTTGGTTTAAGCTGTAATATCAGCTGGAGCACTTGTAAGTTTTACTCTCATTTTCATTTTTTACTCAGATTTGCAGTTTGTGTTTGTGTTTGAATTTGTGTCATCAAATAGTTTAAACATGTTTAATTAATGGTAATTAGGATGTTAGATTTAGTTTAATTAGTGGAATGAGTTAAATCAGTGGTTAGTATGGTTTAAATTTGCAAAACAGTTGAAAAATGGTGTTTGGGTCAGTGAGCATCATGAGGTTTTAGCTTTGGTTTATGTTTAAGATCTGTCTATCCAATCTCAATAAGTTCCACTTGAGTCATTTTGGTCATTCAAGTGCACCCTAGATAAGTGAAAGTCAAAATCACTCAAATACTGTCTTACATGCTTCACTGTTAGGATTTTTAGAATCCAAAGTCTTGATTTATGTTTAGTTATCATTATCATAGCTTGCAATAGTCTTAATATAACATTAAACATCAATTTCAGTTAAATAAGTTGGATCAAAGTTCATGAAAGTCAACCTTTCAATTCATGTAAAGTCAAGAAACTTGAAAACTCAGCCAAACTAAGGTGATTTTTCATGAGCTCATTTCTGAGCCAATCTAAGTGAAACTTTGGGTTTTTAAACTTCTGTTGGTCTACTTTCTTATTGTCATTTTTACAGAATTTTGTCATTTTTTTATAAGGCTCAAAGATGCTTGACAACATGGTGTAATTGCCTTTGTATGACTTCACATTGACCCGAGTCGCACGGGGTTTTGCAGGGCTTGCACAAAGCTCATGTGAGCTTGTCTAGGTCTCAGTTTTGGTTTACAAGTAGCCAACCAGGTCTTCTTGAGGTTCCAACAGTTGGTTTTGATTCTCAGCTTATTGGGCAGCTTATTTGTAAGCTACAAAGAAGCCCTCAAAACTGTTCTTAACACTTGGTTCTCAAAATCTTCAAATATGTGAAACTTGTGTTTTAGAGGTTTGAGATAGTTTTTATTAGTGGTTTTAGAGTAGTTATAGCCTATCTTAGCTTCTGTGTTCATTTGATGCACTCTAATGCTTTTTAGCTTATTCTTAAGAGCTTATTTGCATAGCAGTTGCACATCAGTTTCAATATCCTCCACACAAGCACCTGTTTTTCCATTTTTCTTAGATTCCTAGTATTATTTTAGACTTATCTTGAATTTTTCAGATTTTTCCAAGCTTGTTTGCTATTTTTCTTAATTTAAATTAGTTTTTAAGCATTTTTAAATAGCTTTTAATCCAATTAATTCAGAAAAGTTTCAAAAAAATAATTTTTCATTTTTCTTAAGTTTAGATAAATATGAAAAGACAAAAAAATATTTTTCTAGATTTTTCTTAGTTCAATTTATATTTTTAAGTAATTTAAGTAGTTTTAAATAGTTTAAAATTCATAAAAAATAGAAAAATAATCAGAAAAATACAAAAATAGTTTTTAAAATTCTATTTTGTTAGTTTAGATTTTTCTAAGTCAAAAGTTTATTTTTCTAGCTTTGTTTCATATTTTCTTATATTTTAGGTTAATATTTAATAGTTAAAATTAGTTTTTAATTAATAATAATTAATTTAATAGTTATAAAAATAATTTTCTTTTTCTATAAATTTTATTTTATTATTAGGTTTGTAAAAATGTCATTTTCATATTCTTAGGTCTTTTATTTCTTAGATCTCACTTTTTATTTTGTACGTTTACATAAGTTTTATTTAAACGTAAGTTTTAAGTTTTAAACGTTCATCATTTTGCAAATAGTGATAGCGTTTATTTAATATTTTTTATCTTTTTAACTTTCTTTAATTTGCATTTAAGCCCCTGTAGTTTATGGGCTTTTTCTTTAGGTATAGATCAATCACTATCCTTTCCCTTTCAAATCCTCTCGATCACTATACGTTTGACTATTCTCGACGGCTCGTTGGGACTTAACGACCGGGAAACACTATACTCTCTGATCTTCATTGCATTTGCTTCCGAGCCGCTTTTAAGTTTGTTACGGTTTGTCATTCACAAGTGGCAGGCTTGAGTGATTAAACTTGACGGTTTTGCAGATCAAATTTTGGCGCCGCCGGGAGCAAAGGTGCTAATAGTCTTACGCTTAGCAGATTAGTGATTTGAATATTCACTCCTTGTTTATACCATCTATATATTTATATTTTCTTTAAAAAAAAAAAAAAAAAAAAAAAAACCCAAAAAGATTTTCATTCTTTGTTTTTACAAAATGTTTATCCAAAAATTCAAAAATATCCATCTTTACCCTCTCACATCTTTGATTCTTCATCCCAGCCCCTCTGTAAACCTTTGATTCTTTCTATGTCTTATCCTCACCCTCTTGGTTGTCAATGGTGTGGTGGTCCTTATAATGGTGGCAATTGCCCCAGTTGTAGCATGGTGGAATCAGGAAATGGGTCTGTCTATAACCAAGATCCCTATTCCTACCATAACACAACTAATTCATTCCATCAGCTACCACACTGTGAGACTCAACAGTTTTACTGTTGTGAGTACTGTGGTAGTTCACACTCCAGTTCTGATTGTCAATCGGGAAACACGCTTGTCTATGAGCGTGTTCTGATAACAATTATGACTACCACACATACAACTCACAAGCCACATCGGGCTTTACTATTGTAGTATTGTGGAGGTCCTCATCTGTAGCTCGATTGTCAAACAAGGAATCCATTTCCCTGTAACAATTACGACTCTTCATTTCATGACCAACCTCCACAAGATCAAATGAATCGGCACCACCTCAGCTGAGCCACTTCCTCAAAATCTTCTCCTTGATCTTTTGGATTTAGTGAAAGATTTGAAGGAATGTAAACATTCCCAAGATAATCCAAATGAGAAATTCATGGAAGTTTTGTTAGTGAAGAAGCGGACTGCTAAATTAGATTCCCAGATTGCCTTTGAAAAATCTGTTAGGGAATCAATTGCAAAAGAAAAAGCAACCAAATCTAGCTCTCGATTCCGTTTCATTCCTGATGACGATGATGATGAAGTTACTCTTGATATTAGTCAATTATGTACAAGTTCATCAAGTTCATCAATTGAAATTCCTTCCATGAAAAATCAGGGAGAAAAGACTATGATGGAATTACTAGCATAAGAACAAATGGAAAGTATAAAACATATGTATGCTAGTCCTTCTAAACTCCCTCAATCTGTTGTTATCACACCGTAAGCTCCCACTCACTCTCAACATGGGGACGAGCATCTTGACATCTGTTCCAAAAGGAATCGGACGAATTCATAAAGTCTAGTGTTGGGAACCTTGTCCCAATTCCAAGAGAGTCACAGGAACTTCGATCATATGTGTGATTCTCTTTCCTCTCTTGAGTGTTCAAAAGATCATTTTGAAACTTTCTCCGATTTTAGCGATGATTGTAAATCTTATGGAGACATTGAGTATATCGAGGCATCACTCCCACGTTGATCCTCTTCTTGAGGAGTTCACCGATGAACTCACTCACATCACCCACTTTCATCGAAGTGACGATGATCTCTTTGATTTCGAAGCCGATCTTGAAGAAACTAAAAATCTCCTATATAATGATCATCCACTCATTTCTTGTCCCATTTCCGACTCTTTCATTCCTTCTCTCACTCCAGATGAGGAAGATGACAACTTTTGGAAGGAGGTCGATGCTTTTCTTAGTGATGAGTCAATCCCAACGTGAATTGACAATACTTGCTTTGATTCGGAGGGAGACATCCTCTTTCTTGAAAATCTATTGATTGAAGAACCGCTTCTCCCTCCCTGGAAATTTTGTTGCCAATCACCATACAAGCTTCAAGTCTAAGCTTAAAAATCTAACAAATGGTGATTTGCTCCTCACTAATGAAGAATGGGATTGCATTGTGATGCACATCTTTATTCCATTTTTCACAGATGGTGTGGTTTCTCGTTCCCTTTTTTCCTTTAGGAATGAGGACACTATTTTTGATCCCGGCATTTTCATTTATCATTTTGAGCCGGTTCTATGTATATCTCTTCGGTGTGGAACTTTCACGTACTTCAATGTTTATCCAAACATCTTGAATGAAAGTCCGATGGAGATTGTTTCTTCCACTTACTTCCCCATGAACAAATTAATTCGGGGTCGAGTCAAGCTAGCGAATCGGTAATCAAAAACAAGTAGTTAAACATGGGTTTTCACCCGTGTATAACTCTAATGTGGGGAGATGCCCCACATGTTGTATATAGATCTTAAAAATGAATGAAAATTGTAAATACTAAAAAAGAGAATAATTGTTGTGTTTTTACACTTAGCTAGTAATGTTATCTTTTTATGTTCTAAGTTTCGACATAACACGCGGTACTTTGAATATTGAGGACAATATTCATTTCTAAGTGGGGAAATTCTGGCGAATTTTGATCATAAATGTACCCTTTTAGTCCCTTTTTCCCCCAAAATGGCCAAATTTTAAAAAAATTTTTTAGTGGAAGTACTATGTACTAAACACAACAAATGGTAATCAGTCCACCATGTCTAACCCACATAAGGATTGGCTAATCCAAGAGCAAACGGCTCTTGGTAAAGATATCTCAAATCCGTTGACGGCTTACAATTTGCCCAAAATTGTATGGTATTCAACTCACCATATCCTTAAAAGTGAAGAGTTGGCTAGCCCGCAAGTTTATGGCTTGTGGTAAAGGCAATGGAAAATCCATAATTGGTAATCACTCACCAAAGATAATATTGATAATTTATCTAAGAGTTGGCTAGTCCAGAAGCAAACGGCTTTTGGTAAAGACAAATCAAATCCGTTGAAAGCTGGTGATTTGCTCAAAATCATTTGGTTATCTGTACCAAGGTTCTTACTTGAACTGAAACATTTGGCTACTCCAGAAGTAATGGCTTTTGGTAAAGAGACGAAATCCATTAATTTTTCTCAAAACATTGCTAGGGACTAGCAATATCTAAGTGTGGGGGATTGATGAGTGTCTAAATACTCATCATTTTTGTACCATTTAAAATCAGAAAAACATCCAAAACACTGAAATGTATCAAAATGATAAAAATATCACAAATAAGTGTTTTATGTGTTTTAAAAACAAAAATATCAAAATCGTGAAAAAACGATCAAATTTGCATAATTGGCAGTTTTAGTCCCCCAAGTTTCAAAAGTTGTCAAAAACAGTCCCTGGTAAATCTAAATAAAGAAAAATGTTATTCAAGGTCCCTGAAATATTATAATTTGTCAAAAATGGTCCTTGAATAAATCTTTTGTTAAATGGCAGAAAAGGTCCCTGAACTTTCAAAAATGTCAAGTTTGGTCCCTGAAAATTTGAAAATGTCAAAACTGGTCCTTGTACTATTGGAACTTGTCAATATTGGTCCCTTGTAACAACTTTGGAGAAATTACAGTTTTGGTCCCTCTAATTTGGCAGATTTACAAGTTTGGTCCTTATCATTAATATTAAACCAAGCCATTAAATCATTTAGACCCCTGCCTTTAAACCTTTGACCCCCCTGTCATTACCTGTTTTTGAACCCCAAGTCAAACATCCAGGTTTCCCTCCCATATGGTTTTCCTCTCCAACTTGCCTGCTACACTCCTGCAACACCTCTCCCACTCACCACTCACCTCACCTTATCACCTTATCTCTCACCCTCATCATCACACCTAGTCCACCCCCCCTAGTTGCAGTCTAAAAAGCCCAGAGGTCAAAATCACCCTTTCCCGCCAAAATTGACAAAATGGCCAAAACTCACAAAAGTGGCCCAATGGCTCTGGAATCAAGTGGGATACTCTCAGAAGGACACATGGAGCTTTTTGGGTATAAAAGAGAAGGAAGAGAGGCAACTAAAAGGCAGTAGTTAGTTTTAAATATTTTTGTATGTCGTTTTTAGTAGCAATGTCTTAAATTAAGTTTGAAGTTGTAATTTTCTGTTTTTATGTACTCACTTCAAGTTATTTTATCAATATAAACCATTTTCAAGTATCAATTCAAGTAGCAATTCCATTTCATATATTTCAGTTCACTGTTGCAAAATTCAATGTCCAACTCTTATGTTTAAGCTTCAATAAGCTTCATTTAAGCTCAAACAAGCTTATCTAAGCTCAATATAGCTTTTGGTAAGCTTTAGAAACAATTTCAATCAAAGGTGCTAAAAGTCAACGAAAGTCAACTAAGGAAGCAAAATGGGTATAAGTTTGGTTTGGGATGTTGCAGAGCATTTGAATGGGTTGGAATTAGCTTAGAATAGTAGTGTATGGTTTGGTTTAAGCGTAATATCACCGGAGCACTTGTAAGTTTTACTCTCATTTTCATTTTTTACTTAGATTTGCAGTTTGTGTTTGTGTTTGAATTTGTGTCATCAAATAGTTTAAACATGTTTAATTAATGGTAATTAGGATGTTAGATTTAGTTTAATTAGTGGAATGAGTTAAATCAGTGGTTAGTATGGTTTAAATTTGCAAAACAGTTGAAAAATGGTGTTTGGATCAGTGAGCATCATGAGGTTTTAGCTTTGGTTTATGTTTAAGATCTGTCTATCCAATCTCAATAAGTTCCACTTGAGTCATTTTGGTCATTCAAGTGCACCCTAGATAAGTGAAAGTCAAAATCACTCAAATACTGTCTTACATGCTTCACTGTTAGGATTTTTAGAATCCAAAGTCTTGATTTATGTTTAGTTATCATTATCATAGCTTGCAATAGTCTTAATATAACATTAAACATCAATTTCAGTTAAATAAGTTGGATCAAAGTTCATGAAAGTCAACCTTTCAATTCTGTTGCAAAAGTCAAGAAACTTGAAAAACTCAGTTTTGGCCAAACTAAGGTGATTTTTCATGAGCTCATTTCTGAGCCAATCTAAGTGAAACTTTGGGTTTTTAAACTTCTGTTGGTCTACTTTCTTATTGTCATTTTTACAGAATTTTGTCATTTTTTTATAAGGCTCAAAGATGCTTGACAACATGGTGTCAATTGCCCTGTGCACTGACTCAGTTGACACTGAGTCTGCACAGGGGTTTTGCAGGGCTTGCACAAAGCTCATGTGAGCTTGTCTAGGTCTCAGTTTTGGTTTACAAGTAGCCAACAGGTCTTCTTGAGGTTCCAACAGCTTGGTTTTGATTCTCGCTTATTGGGCAAAGCTTATTTGTAAGTTACAAAGCCCTCAAAACTGCTCTAACACTTGGTTCTCAAAATCTTCAAATATGTGAAACTTGTGTTTTAGAGGTTTGAGATAGTTTTTATTAGTGGTTTTAGAGTAGTTATAGCCTATCTTAGCTTCTGTGTTCATTTGATGCACTCTAATGCTTTTTAGCTTATTCTTAAGAGCTTATTTGCATAGCAGTTGCACATCAGTTTCAATATCCTCCACACAAGCACCTGTTTTTCCATTTTTCTTAGATTCCTAGTATTATTTTAGACTTATCTTGAATTTTTCAGATTTTTCCAAGCTTGTTTGCTATTTTTCTTAATTTAAATTAGTTTTTAAGCAATTTTAAATAGCTTTTAATCCAATTAATTCAGAAAAGTTTCAAAAAAATAATTTTTCATTTTTCTTAAGTTTAGATAAATATGAAAAGACAAAAAAATATTTTTCTATATTTTTCTTAGTTCAATTTATATTTTTAAGTAATTTAAGTAGTTTTAAATAGTTTAAAATTCATAAAAATAGAAAAATAATCAGAAAAATACAAAAATAGTTTTGAAAATTCTATTTTGTTATTTTAGATTTTTCTAAGTCAAAAGTTTATTTTTCTAGCTTTGTTTCATATTTTCTTATATTTTAGGTTAATATTTAATAGTTAAAATTAGTTTTTAATTAATAATAATTAATTTAATAGTTATAAAAATAATTTTATTTTTCTATAAATTTTCTTTTATCATTAGGTTTGTAAAAATGTCATTTTCATATTCTTAGGTCTTTTATTTCTTAGATCTCACTTTTTATTTTGTACGTTTACATAAGTTTTATTTAAACGTAAGTTTTAAGTTTTAAACGTTCATCATTTTGCAAATAGTGATAGCGTTTATTTAATATTTTTTTTATCTTTTTAACTTTCTTTAATTTGCATTTAAGCCCCTGTAGTTTATGGGCTTTCTCTTTAGGTATAGATCAATCACTATCCTTTCCCTTTCAAATCCTCTCGATCACTTTACGTTTGACTATTCTCGCACAGCTCGTTGGGACTTAACGACCTGGGGAAACACTATACTCTCCTTATTTTCATTGCATTTGTGCTTGAACTGTTTTAAGTTTGTTACGGTCGGCCATTCACAAGTGGCAGGCTTGAGTGATAAAACTTGACGGTTTTGCACGGATCAGTGATATATGCTTCTCCTTGGTGGCTTTGTCTTGAAGCTCTTTGTACCCATTCGAATGGTAGTCAACGCCTCAAAGGGGTGGGTTTGAGAGACAAAAAGATTCATGGTTTTGATGAGGGAGACTTGGAGATGATGAAAGGAGGGTGTTGGATTTCTTGTTTGGGATATTCGACCTACAGGAGGTGCAGGCCTAGGGAAGAAGAAGACCATTTTCTTTCTTTTACTGCTTTTTGTGCTCTCTCTCTCTCTTGGTGTATTTGTCGTGAGGGGAGAAGACACGGGAAAGGTTATATCATATTTTATAAGGAAAGTGTTTTTATTTATATCTTAAGTTCATGTATAATATACCTTTTGTGTTAATACACTTGTAGATATTTAAGAGTCATCATTTAAGTAAAAGCATATTAAGTATTTTGTGTCCCGCGATATTAAAGCCGTGACTGAAGTATTAATGTATGATAATTTTTATAATGTAGTATCTTACAGATATGCTTCGGAAATATTATTATTTTTGTAATATTTCCCATTACGAGGGTTTATCATTTGTTTTATTAGCCCTTATCATAGTGTCGGTACGCGTGCAGTGTCGGTCACTGGGGAAAATGAGATAACCTCTCGTCTTACAATTTTTAATCATAAGACAATAACACAATATTCATATAATGAAATGAATGCAAAAGTGATGCAATAGGCTACTGTATGCGAGTTATCTACTCAAATGATCAGGCAAAGCTTATGCGTGCTTAATGACTTATGCTTAGTAATAATAAATTACCATTTATTATCTAAATATGAGTGAAAAATTACCGTGTGTCACATTTTGCATACTTGCATTCAAAGAATAAATGCTGATGTGAGTCCATATTTTCAAAACACAAAGTACATACCAGCATATCATATGTCCCCACTTCTTGAGCTTGTCCTGAGTCATCAACTTGTTTTGAATTGCTAGCCATAGGATGAAAGCATGATTAGGAATATTCTGAGTAAACCATACCAAATTGCTCCAATTTACACTAACTTCTTCAGTTTGTAAGTCATTATAAGCTTGCTTGATAGAAAATTCACCCATCTTACCCTTTTTCTTCTTCCATACTAATTCATCAGTGTTAGTACTTAAAACCATAGTTTGAATTTGATATAGAATAGGACCTTTTCATACCAATCAGTAGGCCAACACCATCCCCCATTATTGAACATATCCTTAACCACCATATTAGTTCTCAACCTTGCATTGTAGATATCTCTATGAGTAACAACAGAGTGTAAAGCACCTATATGGATCCAATTATCATACCAAATAGAAGCTTTACATCCATTGCCTATTTTCATGACACAGAAGTCTTTCACCTTTTCTCTAATCTTCAAGATATTCCTCCACTCCCAGCTATCCATTGAATCTTCACTCACAGCCCACACACTTCTACCTTTAAGCTTAACTGTATTGATCCATTTGACCCACAAGGAGTCCTTATCACAAGCCATATGCTAGAGATGCTTGACAAGCATAGCTTTATTCCATACTTCAAAATTCTTTAGGCCTAATCCTCCTTGGACCTTAGGCTTGCATACATGTTTCCAGGCAACCATTGCTTTTCCCTTGGATTCTGCTCCATGGTTCCATAAGAAGTTTTTTAGAAGCTTGTTGATATCCTTAATGTTGGCTTTAGGAAGAAGAAATACAGATTCCCAATATACTTGAATGGCTTCAAGGACTGATGCTATTAACTAAAGCCTCCTAGCATAAGACAGACAACTATTCTTCCAGCTTGATATCCTATGTTTAATTTTATCAATAAGATTTTTACACTCCTTGACCCCAATTCTTTTGGATGAAAGAGGCACCCCAAGATACCTTACTGGCAAATTTTCAACTTTGAAATGGACAATGTTAAGAATGCTTTGCCTCTCTTCATACTTCATACTTCCAAAAATAATAGTGCTCTTGCTATGATTAGGCAATAATACAGTAAGAGAACCAAATTCATTAATAGCTTCCATCATAACCTCCACCGATTCATTATTTCCATGACAGAACATTAATAAATCATCAACAAAGCATACATGAGTCAACTTTAATTTCTTGCACCCAAAGTGATATTTGAAACCTCTCTTTTGAGTAATTTTATCCTGCATAATGCCATCAAGAATCTCCATGACTAGAGTAAACAGATATGGAGACATTGGGTCACCTTGTCTGAGCCCTCTACCCCTTGAAGTATCCACGACTTTCTCCATTCACACACAGAAAAGGATGCAGTAGTGACACATTTAATGATCAAATTAACCATAGTTTTATGAAAACCATAACCTTCCCGCATGAGCTCCAAAAATTTCCAATTCACAGTATCATAAGCTTTCTGTATATCAACCTTTAAAGCCACCATTTTAGGACCTTCTTTCCTACTATACCCCTTGAATAATTCTTGAGATAGCAGGTTTCTATCTTGAATGTGCCTGTTAGGGACATAGGCACTTTGATTTTGACTGACTAGCTTTCCCAAACAGCTTTTCAACCTTTCAGTAATGATTTTGCTAATACATTTGTATAAGACATTGCAACATGCTATAGGTCTATAATCAGTGACTGTATTAGGAGTTGGGATTTTAGGAACCAATGTGATGAGAGTAGAATTAATCTCAGTTAGCATCTTCCCCTTCATAAAAAACTCTCTAAAAGCAGAACATATATCTTTCCCAATAACACTCCATGCTTTTTTATATAAAGAAGATGAAAACCCATCAAGGCCAGGTGCCTTATTATCATTGATTTGGAACGTAGCTGTCTTAATCTCTTCATCACTAACATCTTTTATCATATCATTTGCCTCCTCTTCAGTCAACTTATTCTTGATCAAAGCAGCCAAATTCACTTCTTTAACAGGGGTTCTTTCACCAAGGAACTTCTGGAAGTGTTGGACAAATAAATCTGCCACTTGCTTTCCCTCAATCCTATTACCCATAGTATCATTAATAGCATTGATTCTACTCTTGTGATGCCTACTTTTTAATGTTATATGGAAGAAAGCATTATTTCTATCACCCAAACCAAGCCATTTGAATTTAGCTTTTTGAAACAACAACTTTTCTTCAATCTGTAAAGCAGCTATATATTCATTCAGAGTGTCCCTTTCCTCTTCTCTAAGCTTCTTATCATAAGGATCCCTGTCAATTCTAGTCTGCACATTCTTCAATTTATCTCTGGTATGGACAACATTCTCAAACACATTCCCATCTTTCCAAGCTAGCTTCTTTAAATGCCCTTTCAATCCTTTCAATTTCTTAACAGTCTTGAACATTTGACACCCAACAACCTCCTCTTTCCAATATTGTTCAACCAAAGGTAAAAATTCTTTCTTTTCAGTAACAAAATTAGCAAACTTGAAAGCTCTTTTTTTAACATGGATAGCATTAGGCAAGGTAAGCATAGAAGGACAGTGATCAGATATAAGATAAGGCAGGAAAATGGCATGATCAAGAGTGAACATACCAATGAAAGCCTCATTCCCCATAATTCTATCAAGCTTCTTCAGGATACCACTCTTACTTCCATCTTTGACCTTGTGTAAATTTTTAGTCTAAGTGTAAAAGAACCCAGAGCTAGCAATGTCTTCTACTTCTATATCATTTACACGTACTCTAAAATCTTGCATATCACTAGTCATACAAGAGCTACCAGCAGAATGCTCATTAGGATTTAGGGTCACATTCATATCACCAAAGATAGCCCAAGCCATGTTCCCCACTATTCTTTTGTATATACTTAAGTCCTTCCAAAGAGTCTTCCTTTCAGCTCCACTATTAGCAACATAGACAAAAGTGCAGTACATATCAAGGCTTCCAATGATAGCAGTAATTCTACACAACATTGATTGTTTAGCCACATGAACTATACTCAAATTAACTCTATCATTATTCCACCCAATCATGATTCTACAACCTTTATCACACATTCTCAAGTTATCAGTCCAATCCCATGTCCCAAAAATTTTATCACCAATTTTTTACATCTTCTGGTATTTCAAGTGAGTTTCAAGAACTGCACATATACTAAACTTTTCATTCTCAATAAAATTCCTTACTTCATTTTGTTTATCACTAGTACTAAGCCCTTTGATGTTCCAACTACCAATTTTCAGATCCATTTAAACACATGATTGATCCTCCAATACTCCCCTATCACTCCCTTCCAATACATCACTCTCCATACATTTTGCCACTCCTGAATCATCCTTATACACATCTTCATCTCCAGACTTCTGCCCTTCATCAACCATTTTCTTTTTTTCTTTGTCCATAATTTGATCCCTTCTCTTTTTAAAGTAACCAATCATATCAATGCTCCAAGTGGCCAACTCCTCCTCTGTAGGTTCCTTTTTTTGACTGATATATTCTTCAATTGTATCTGTTTCTAATATCTTCCAATTCAGCTTGATCATTCACATCATACATTCCCAGAACTGAGAACTTATTAGCAGATTTCCTCAGCTCAGAAACTACCTCATTACCCACTTTCCAAGCTTTCTTCTCTGGTGATTTATTATTCACATGCTGACTATTACCTTTCCCATTGTCCACCTGCACTTTAGAATCGACTTTCCCATTATTAGTACCCCTGTTCTTATTTGCTTTTGGTTGGAACTCAAACTGTGCAGCAGGCTTAGGTACATCATTTTTGCCATTCTTAACTGGTTGTTGTTGTTGATGTTGTTTTAGTCTTTTACCCTCACCCCAATCACCAAATTTCCTTCTTCTGACTTCCTCAAATCTATCACTAGTACATTTTCCACTGTTCTCAGCCACCTCCTTTGTTTTGTTAGGTTCTTCAACTGAGCACTTCTGACACTGCTCAGTAGTATGTCCAAACACACAACAAGTAGCACATCTAGGAGGATACCAATCATATGTAACTTTAACTTTCTTCCTACAAAGTTCCTCCTTTAACCCATTCCTGTATACAACTTCAATAACCCTTGGAATCTCTTTTGTATTAGACATGTCAATAAGTACTCTAGCAAATCCCATCCTTCCTACACCTAATTGACACATGCTAGCAGTTTCATTATCCATTACCAAAGGCTTCCCCACTCTGCTTGCTAAAGCACTAATTCCCTTTGAGGTCCATGCTTCAATAGGCACACCACACATCTTGACCCACACAGGCAACCTCACCAAATCCTTTTTATCCAAACACAGATTAATATCCCATTTCTGGACAATTAAGGGTTTATTCTTAACCATCCAAGGGCCACTATTAGCAACAAATTCCATTCCTTCTTGCTTAAAAAATTTCATGTAATAGACACCATTGCAAACATAAACAATTTCCTTAAAGCCATATCTACCCCACATCCTCCTAAGGTTATACGTTAGCTCATTCACACTCATGTTATCACCAAAAAAATAGCCACATAATGTTTTATCCCATTTCTTACTTCCTTCAGAGATTAAGACATCATCAAACACTACTATTTCTATCCCATTAGCATCAAACTCAGTTGGAAATTCTAGCAATTTCTTATCAAACAACTGCTTATTATTAGTGACATTAGCATAAGTTCTATTAATCTCCTTATTAGTATTCTCATTACCTTCACAGTGTGTATTCTCATCTTTATTCACAACATGACCATCAACATTAATGGAAGATTGTACCTGATTAACCTCATTTGAATTGACCAAACTCTCAGCATCCAAATTAGCATTAATCTCAGTACCATTACTCTGATGACTGGAATCATTACAGTTACTCTTCATATCACTCCCCTTCCCAGACTTAGTACATACACTTCCTTCAGCATTCCCAACATCAGAACCCCCAGTCTTATCATCATCATTCTTCTTCCCACTACATGCCTCCTCTTCCCCATAACCTTTTCCCTTATTCCCACTATCATCATTTAAAACATCATTAGAAACCCTAATTTGCTCATTATTATCAACCACACGTTCATTATTCTTCTTCTGACTTTTATTGCCTACAACATGGTCATTGAATCGTGACGGAACCTTGACAACCCTTTGCGAAGTTCTATTCTTTTTATTCGATATAGTGACAATAGTAAAGAAATTGGACTATAACTATCAGCTACAAAAACAGAGTACGAAAAAGGTGCCAAAATCGATTTGTCAAAATCCAACGAAAAATTACAATTCAAACAGTTAGAACGATGTGAAATGAGATTTAGAGTCGTTTGAATGGATTAGATTTAAAAAATACAGTCAAAATGATGAAGAAACTAAGCTTTTTTATGAATTTTCATGGTGGAAATTTGGCGGGAAGTTTGTTAGAGGAGAGAGAATTTTTGGAACCACTATCTTGATATGAATGAAATGATTAAAAGTTATCAAGCATATTGTACAACTAACTTAAACACAATTCTTGCATTAAATGTCACTAATACAAATAATAAAGCACATTATACAAATATTCAAGCCCGAGCCCGAACAGGTAGGGTCCAAACAAGGTCGAGCCCGAACGGGCACGGGCCAAATGGGGTAGAGCCCAAACGGGCACGGGCCAAAAGGGGTCGAGCCCAAACGAGCACGGGTTAAGCAAAATTCTTGATATCCGTAAATTTATTGTCAAAAAAAAACATAATAAACTAAAATACATGATTCACCAGAAACTTTTACTTCAGGGTACTGCTAGTTGTTTATAACGTGTCTATATTCATTATCACAGTATAACTTTGTACTAATGTACGGAAAAAACAAAAAGACTAGGATAAAAAGTGAAAAGTTCATAAACGTTGGGGGTGCAAAGTGTGAATATGACCCTAGTTATCATCTTCCCCAATAACCATGTTAGCCGTATGTTTCAGTTATAACATCAAAATCTTAAGGTTTAAGGTGCAAAGTGTGGATTATAACATCGGAGGCCCCAAATTTTTCGGGGCTTAAAACCCCTGATTCCAAGGTAATTTCTTTCAATACTTTAATTATTTTTACTCATAGTTTTATGCTAATATCTTCAAGCTGTTGTTGTTTTAATGCATTCCCAATTATATGGTTTCCCACAAAATTCATCTTTTGTAGATTAAGTTGATTGCATAAATACTTACTGTTTGTGTGTTTTTAATATCTTTGTTGTTAAAGGTGTGATTTTTATTTGTTTAGACTACTTTACTGATAGCGCGATTGCAGCTTGGCTTCTTTTGGGTATGAGGGTCTGTGTGTTTAGGTTTATTTCTCTGGCTTATTCAACTTTTTAAAAGCTAGGGGGTGTTTGTTTCGGCTTATGGCTTATTTGGTTTTGGGCTTATGTTTCATAAGCTCACTTTTGTGGCTTATTTTGAAACTTTTCGGCTTATATAAGCTTATTATAGCATATGAAACTTATATAAGCCGAAAATATTCAAAAAAAAGCCACAAAAGGGTGAGTTTATGAAACATAAACCCAAAATAAAATAAGCCATAAGCCGGCTATATGCCGAAACAAACACCGCCTAATAAGCTACTATACTTTTTGCGCTTATGAGCTTTTAAGCTCATAAACTCAAGTTTATAAGCACTAAAATTGGAGCTTATTAGCTTTTCAAAAGTTTAATAAGCCAGGCAAATACGATTAAACAAACACCCCTAAATATTCGTGAATGTGGTGTTAGGATTTTGTACACTTTGAAACAATCTTGTGAATCGTTTAGTTATATGGTATTGATTGGTTGGTTGAACCACATATGTTGTTGATTCCTTGTGTTATGTGAGGGTGTTTGTGGTTGCTTCTTGTTTCTGCGTTTAAATAAGCAGTTTAGAGAATAGTGTTTGGATTTACTTATTCTGTAAAGAATGCAACAAGATAAAAATAAGTATTTACTTTTTTAGAAATTTTCAGTCCTACCTGTTTATAATGGTGTTTGATATTAAGAGAATTATATTAGTTTCATCTCAAATTAGCAGTGTGTCTCAACCTGCTTACTGTAAACTGCTAAATTTGCACCAAAATAAGCTAATAAGCGGAAGCGGTTTGGATGTTGCAAACGTTTCTAACTGGCTAGTCTAGCGTAAAGATCAGCTGTTGAGCAGAAAACACAAGCAATACCAAACACCCTCTGTGATTGTGTTTTCTTCGTTGCCGGCCTTGTCTGTTTTACATATGTTGCTTTTTAAGGTAAATACAAAATAGTATTAGGGGTAAGAAAAAGAGTTGCTTTGTTTTCATATCTAGTATTACCAAAGGTTTTCGGAAACTGATAAACGAGACAGCTGTTTAAGAATCATCGTCTCATACTGTTTAGAGATATAATGCAGACAACAAACTAAACACCGCTTAGGATTGTATCAGGCTGATTTTTATTGGTTAATAGTTTGATGAGATATAAATACTTTGCTATCTTACTTATAGATTGGTTGTTATTTATGGGTTAGAAACTTAGAATGTTTGCCTATATGTTCTTGCTCCATAAGAAACTAGAGAATGATGCAAATACTTTGTAAATAAGACAATTGATGCCATGGCAATCATGTACTTATATATGCGTGTGTGCATTGTGCGCTTTTCTTTGTGCTCAAGCTCATGCTTCTCAAATGATGCTGTCTTATTTCTATTTTTCTTTGTATAACGAGTTTTACTTTTTAGGCATCATATATAAACTTGTAGCCTCATGGTTTCACACTGTATTGTGGATATTCAACAATATCTATTGTACTCTGTATCTTGATTTTATATTGTTTTTAACTGTTCTATAAATTTTTGTGCTTGTTAAGATCTGTCGTTATTTGAGACGCACACCCTGTACTTGTTTGGTGACATTTCTAATAAAAAACAATATAAGGCACGGGGAAGAAAGGATCGAGCAAGAAGGGGCCTGCTGTGACTTCTGGGCCTCAAATGTCAGTTACAATGAGAAAAGCGTCAACAGGAAAGAAACAGATAAATGTGAAATCTTCTTTAAAGTTGCAACATATAAAAGACCTTGCAGTTTGGGCTAGTCATGATGCCGCTATACCTTCATTGGGTGCCTTCTTTGGTCATCATTTCGCTGCTTCTTCTGAGGCATTGGAGTCCCCTGTTGACCCGTCTTTGTTTGCTTGTCAAAGGTACTCTCTCTATATTAAGTAAGTTAGATACTATTGTCAAACAGATAAAGTGTGACCACTTGAACAAGCCGAATTGCAGTATATGTATAGACTTAAAAGAATAGGTAGATTTGCATTGTATTCGACTCAAAGGGGTCAAACAAAAGTTTAGCTAAAAAAGGGACAGGTCAAACGGGCTGAAAGCCTCTTAAGTCTAATTATACATACAATGAGTTGTTTATATAAACATTGGCAACGAGTTGGTGTGAGTCAACCCAACGTCCGTTTCGACCATACTATGTTGCGAGTTCAAGTCTTAAATTGAGACATATGTGGTGCGTTAAGGTGTATATGCCCTTAAAAAAAGAACAAGAAATGACCACTTTTTTGACCCGTTGCACTACCTGTCTATGTTACCGCATTTGGTATATAGACTGGTCAACTATTGTAATTACAGTAGCTGTTGTCTTTGAAACTACTTCTAGTATATATTGGCAGACTGTTGTAATTGATGTAGCTGTCACTTTTAAAAAACTGATTGCAAAATCTCCCCTAAAAGCACTAATTTCTAGTCATTACACCTACCTGCTTAAGGAAATTTGTCGTTGTCGTATGTGTGTTACTACTTGTCACATGAGCAAATTGGCTTAAATGTGTCGAAGCAGATTTAGATAACCTGGCAATAAGATTCAGTCTTGATGAGTATGTTAATCTGTATGTATAAAGACCTCTGCTTTTTTCGCTCAAAATATAAATTTAAAAGCACTTCTTAGTATTATTATGACCAAGTAATGCACAGGACCTGATGACTGTCCGGTTCTTTTGCAGATGTGAATCTATACTTCATCCTGGTTTTAACTGTACCATCCGAATCGAGAAAAACAAGACAAATTCTCGACACAAAGGCAAGAAAACTACAAATCACCCTAGAAACAACATTGTTTACACTTGCAACTTTTGTTCCCACCGTAATATGAAGAGAGGCACCCCGCAAAGTACAAGTCAACAAAAAGAAAAAACAAATCAAAAGTCGACCAATAGTAAATCCAACAATACACTTTCTTCTTTCAAAAGCAAAGCACCGAACTATAAAGATAATGTTGTTGCAAACGTTAGAGCAGCTCCACTCCGGTCCACGCCAGACGAACCCAGCAGGGGCAGAATGGGTAATTTGGAAACATTGAAAGTCAAAGGCAAGTCTGCTGATATGAATCATAAAGCAGCTTCACTCGGGTCAAGAGCAGACAACCCTGGCCGTGGCAACATGGGTATTTTGGAGGTATGCGAAACATTGAAGGTGAAAGACGACTTTGTTGATATAAATACTATAGCAGCTCCACTCAGGTCTAGACTAGACAGTCCCATTGATAATTTCGGTATTATTGAGATGAGTGAAACATTGGAGACCAGAAATGACTCTGTTGCATCTGGTCCAAATGCAGATGACTTGGAGGGGGGCAAAATGGGTGTTTTGGAAATAAGCGGTACTTTGAAAGCCAAAGACGGCTCTGCTCATATAAATACTATAGCATCTCCACCCGGGTTCACATCAGATGATCCCATGGGTGATATCGGTAATGTTGAGATTAGTGAAACATTGGAGGTCATAAACGAGTCTACTGCATCTGATCCAAATGAAGATTTCCCCGACAGAGGCAAAACAGATACATTGGATAAAAGCGAAACATTGAAGGTCATAGAGAACTTTGCTGATATAAATACCACAACAGACGATCTCAGAGGCAATATCGGGGTAGTTGAGATGAGTGAAACATTGGAGGTCAAAAACGACAATGCTGCATCTGGTCCAGTTACCCCATTGACAAAGCCAATATTGACTTTGTTAGACTCAAAGAAGAAAAATAGGAACCGATCAGCGGCTAAGAAAACACCAGCCCCTAATAGTACTTCTGAAGCTCCAAATGCAAGCGCTTCTAATAGACGTCGGAGAAAATCTTGGACTTCTTTGAAGGAGATTGCCAAGAACAATGAAAAGAACAGAAGGTTGTTTTAATGTTAACTAGATTATATGGTAGACATGTTCATGAAGATTATAGGAATTTTGTGTAATGGACATTTATTTGGACACATTACCTTATGCTGTGGTAAAATTTTGAGTTACCAGAAATTATCTGATAAAAGTCAAGGTTAGACGGTTAGTTTTTATTGTTTTGTTTCTGGGTCATATTAAGGAATCAGTAAGAATCAGTTGTGTTAACGTCACAAAGCTAATTATTTTGGAATTTAACCCCTACTATTTGTATAATGATACATTCGGAAAAAAAAAAATGATAAACTGTGGTGATGTTATCAGAATCGGAAGCAAATCTCAAATAGACCTGTAACTGAATTGAGGTCAAGTTTTAACGCGAAATCATTTTTTTCTGTAGTTGACTAGTTGAACTGTTAGCAAGACCACAGTTACTGTATGACCATAGCATACCTAGAAATATATTGCGCTGCTTGCAAAGTTTATGACTAATACGGTTACTTAAGACTAGTTAACATGTAGGAATAAGGATGCAATGTGTCTCAGATTAGAGTAATATAAAGATGACAGAACAAGCTTTTTCGGCAGACTTCAAGTCATATTATGTGCCGAGTAATTACTTGAAGGATCAACATGGTATTCCAATTTATGTTTCTATTGCTTTATCTGGTTGAAGCAATATATGGGCATACATTATTCACATTTTGTTATAACTATTCATACACGGTTTTTGCTATACACACACTTGCCGATAAAAACACCCCAAATTAGTCCAATTTTTTTTGTTAAAGGGTTACCCGGTAAAAAGATTTAACCAAATTAGTCAATTTATGCACATAATCAGGGTAATCAAGAAAATGATCCGCTTGTTACCATTTATGCACACATTCATTGTTAAGATCCAAAGCGGTAAAAATAGTTGAAAAGATCTTCCATATTGTATAGTAAAGTAGGAATTAATAGCGACACGGGGTTTCTTACTGTGAAAAGCTTCTAAATGCTTTTGTCTAACGAAAAAAAAAATGACAGAACATACAGGACAATGTAGATATACTCACCACATGTCGTTTCCTTCTCTGTATATGGATATTACTGTCATATGAAAAAACATCAAGAGATTTATCATAAAAGGAAACTCAAGATACATCCCTAGTTTCAACTTTCTGATTCAAGAATGAAAAACCTTTCCAGCTACTTTTACCGCCACGAGTCCAAACTTCAGATGTACATCTAGTACCAAATGTACGCAAGACCAAATCATTACATTCATCCCTTATAAGATGAATCAACGGTTGATTATAGCGTTTTTCAGTTGATAAAGCTTATATGGAAATAAACACTACGTATGCACTCGTCATGTTCAACGTTAGCGATGAACATATTCAATACGTAAATTGATACTCATTTTGTTCACAGTCTTTCCTGTGCGTTCTTCATGTCGCTTCAACTTCTAATATGCTAACATCTTCTCAACTAGACTTCATTAACATTCTAAAATTATTTAAACATATATTAGGCAACGATGTTATTTTAGTTTTTTTCTTAAACAAGGCAATTCAATTTTTTATTTATTTATTTATTTTATTTTATTTTATCATCTTTATAAAATGAAACAAACATCAATCTCTCAAATATGTATTTACCCACATTTAACAACTCAAATTTACAATCACATAACTTAAGAAGGTGTTCGCTTAAACTTATTTGCTCAACTAATATGCTTGTTTTAAACTTTTGAAAATCTAATAAGCTATAAATTCAAAAGGTTTAATAGTTTACCAAGTTAAACTTATAAACTTGAATAAGTCATAAACTAAAGTTGATAATCTAATAAGCTCATAAAGTTAAGTTTATTATATTTTTTAAACATTCTATGATTCTAACAATGTGTAATACAAAACATATATAGTATGTTTGGCTAAATGGGCTTAATTTGAGGTTGGAGCTGGAGCTAATATTTTTATAAAGCTGTTTGGCGAATTAGTTAGTGTTTTATTAATCTAAAATCACATAAAAATACATAAAATTAAATCCAGATATAATTTTTCAGCTTTTTGCGTGATAATCTATTATATTTTGAAAGGTATTTAAGTAATTTGATTAATTAAGCCATCATAAACCCGTTTCAATTGGCATAAGCTTATGTAGACTAATAGCTTATAAAAGCTTTCATAAGCTTGTATGACAAACAAAGCTTATTTTATAAGCTAGCTTATTTTAAAACTCAAACCCTAATAAGCCCCTCGCCAAACACAGTCATAAACAATGGGGTTTTATGTGTTCAACTTAGAGGTGGAAAAAAAAAACCAAAAACCGATTTCTCTAAAAACCTGTTTCCCTTGAACTAAACCAGTTGTTTTTAACCGGTTTGCATGTTTTAATGTCAACCAGTTTAAACCGGACCGGTTCTGGGTCAAACCGGTTATAGGTCATGGATCCGCCTTTTCTCTCTCCAAAACCGGTTTTAGACAAAATCGATTTTTGACTCGAACCAAAACCGGTTTTAAAACCAGTTCGGTTGGAGAAAATAACCTGTTTGTGCTCCTCTAGTTCAAAGACAACAAACAAGCTTGAAAAAAACACCCTAGAACGTTAAAAAAAAAAAAGACATAGATATCCTCATACACATAAAAACACACACAAACACATTCAACACCACCGTGCCTTGTCGTGTCGGAGATGGCCAACCAGCAACCACCGTCTGAAGACAAGGCATCACCATCACCATCACAACCCAAGAAACGAAAACTAAACAACGACCAAGAAGAAGAAGAAGAAGAAGAGAAGATGGTTTTATCGCCGTCAAACATCTCCTCCGATGACGATGAAGATGAAGAAATGAAGATGGAAGTGAAGCTGATCGGAAATGTGGTTCGGGTTTCGGGTGAAGGTGAGTTTCAAAAGAAGCATTTCTTGGGGTTTGAAGCAGACGCTCGTTCTTATCAAATTGTAAGTTTTTATTCTATTTCTTTGTTTTGTTTGTTTGTTTGTTGGTTTGAGGGCGTTAATAATTATATGCATGTATAGACATATTTTCCATGAAGAAAAAAGTATTTAGATGAGAAAATAGTAATATGTTAGAACATTTATATAACTAATTGCATTATATCTTATAAACGGTGACACTTTATATATAATATTGTTTAACGAAATGCCTCATTATATAATTTCGTATAGGCACCTCAAAAATTTCACCTATTCATGAGACGGCCCTGGTCATTGTGTGAGTATAATTTTGTAAACTTTCTAGTGGATTTGGCATTACTCAGTCTATTATGGGTGTAACACGCAGTTTTTGACACATGTCACCTTAGTTTTTTAGAATTTTCTGATTGGTAAGAATTTGGAAGTGAACCTTTATTTTGAGAGAGACAAAAATAGTAAGGTGGGCACTTATTATCGGACAGAACTCAGAAGAGGGAGCGAGGGAGTACTTGTTACATAAATTGTGAAAAAAATCATTTTTTTGGGGTTTGAAGTTAATTGTGTTTCTTATCACATTGTAAGATTTTTAGATATTTGTTTGATTGTTTGATTGGTTATGTGAAATGTATGGTTTTGTTGGATTGCTTTTCATGTTTGATCTTAGCATTTTTTTTATATACTTCCATAGTGGTCTGTCTATTATGCGTGTGACGCACAGATTTAGATACAAATCAGTCAATAACATGTCACATTTACTTTTTAAAGTTTTCTGATTGGTTGTTATTTGGAATTGAATATTTAATTTTGGACAAATTAAAATAGTGAGGTGAACACGTGTTATGGGATTCAGGGGAGTACTTGTTACATGAATCGAAAAAGAAATCATTTTCTGGGGTTAATTTGTTTGGTTGATTGGTTGTTTGATTTGGTTTATTTGGGATGTATGGTGTTGTTGGATTGTTTTTCGTGTTTGATTTTAGCATTTTTATATGCTGGTAATTGTTGTGTTGTTAGGCCGCATACATTATAAGCCATAGGCTCTGAGTGTAGCCTTAACATGGATCCCTCTCCGTTTTATTTTTATACACTTGTTATATGTTTTTCTATATAAAGTTAACATTGTTATAGGTGAACATAACAGTTTTATATGGTGAACATTTTTTTGGAAAGTTTGGTTTATCCTGTAGTTGCAAAAGGACATGAAGAAAAAAAACCATCTATTTACAAAAGAAAGAACATACAAAAGTGAGGGTCTTTGGGATTGCTTATTTAAGTGCCTATAAATAGTTTGGGGTGTTTAAATGAAACTAATCAATCTAAAATAAGCAATCCCAAACGCCCCTATGGCAACAAATGAAAGAGTACGTTTATCAGTTTATGCGTGTGTATATTAGGACAAATTAAACCGTTGTCTTTTTTTATTTGAAGTATGATAATTATAAGATGTCAAAGTTAGATCATTGACGAATTGACAATGACCACTAAATCTGACGGTATATTTGTTAATATAATTGATGTTTGGGTATATGTAATTTCATTAGGTGTCTCCCTGGTATTTTACATGTAGATCCGTCCATATTCACGTACATGCTTTCTTTTGGTGGTATATCTTGTTTAAGTTTAGCCTTTTTGGAAGATTCCATTGAAATGGAATTATATCCTATATTTAACTTGAGATTAAATCTATTTGAAGGAGTTTGCAAATTAACTACTTAGGCGGTCAACCAGTCGTGTTGGATAAAAACAGGACACTATATTCCAAATCTGCATAATGAAAAAACAATGAGCCGATAAAATAGTTTTTCCTGAACACCCCTGAGCTACAAAAATAAAAGGTGATAGTTCCATCTATGATCCATTACTTATTACAGTATGCAGCAGACACTCTTAGTAAAGAAGAATAATCTACTTTTGAATGGTCATTGAAAAAAACAAAACTGCTTATCAGAAAGGCCTTAGGAACTAAAAAAAAAAATTCCTAACATACTGAAACTTGTATGTTCTATTTTCAGCATTGCATTTTGTAGAATATTAGATTATCATTTTACCGTTTGTAACTCATCTTTAATGAGTTTTAAAGCAGTCTTGGACTTGTGGTAAATTGTCATTCCATGTATTATGGACTGTACTAGTGTTATCAAAATCGCTATCCTGGTCTGACGATCCTACTAGCCGAAACATTGGCGAGTTTACCTAGGATCAATGAACAGTTTAGCTAGAAGTAGGATCGATGTTAGGATCGTAAGATTGCTTGCCTATCTGATCATGTAAGTGTACTTAAATTTATAGATTCAAATCTCGCAAATGGGCTAAAGTTTAATGTCTTAAACTTTCTAGAATGACTTTTCGACATTTGAATTTGGACCGTTGCAGTTAACTTCAACGTACTATCTTTGATTAGTCACATTTGGTTTATTTATTTCATAAAGAACTTGACGACTTTCATCTCCATCTAGTTTGGTATATTCATAAAAGGGGACCAACTTGTTGGATCTCAGAATAAACTAATATTGACGAAAGAGATAAGAACATCAATGATTTTGAGATGCAATTAGTTAAAGATATGCACTATAACATCCATAAAATAGATTCAAACATTGTAGTAGGATCTTACAATTCTTATTTAATCTTAGGATCTCGATCTTGTATAGATGAAAACCATCCTAGGTGGGATCTAGCAATATTCGATCTTCACAACCTTATTGTTCTAAGTCAAGAAAAAAGGTTACTGTACTTAAAATATTTGCGCAAGATTTCATTTACTTTTAAAGTATAGGAATAGCCAACTAGATCACGGAATACAGCCTTTACATTTGGACTTATCCTGAGCTCAAAACGTTAATTCAAAATCGTAATTTCCTTTCCAATTAAACATTCTTTAGGAACACGTTCTTATCTCCATTTTGTCAAAAAAGAGGCTAATTTTGTATAGATTTAGTAGCATAGTATATATTGTTGTTTTCATCGCGAAAGTTCTTGAATGTGCAGGAGGATAGTGTACTGGTAACCCCTCCGGATGAAAATCATCTGGAAATGAAGCCGTCTGTGGCTATAATCAAGGTATTTCACTATGCTCTACACTTTTTTAGATAATACTAAGTCACATTTGTGGCCATGTTTCCTGAAATACACCAGAAAGTAACCGACTTTGGTCCGATATCCATTGAATTTCCATTACTTGATAAGATTTTTTTTTTTTTTTATTATTATTATTATTATTATTATTATTATTATTATTATTATTAGTTTTTTTATATATAGAAATATTTTGTACAAATTTATGACAGGAGAGTGACCTTCAGCGTGTTGACTTTTCATATTACATTAGTTAAAAAAAATCAAATTTTGAGAGTTTTCTTTGGGGTAAACAAATTTGTTTACTCGGATTTTCTTGCTTGTTTTCTTTGATTTTGTTGGACTGTTGGTTTTGACTTGGACCTCGTTTTCCTGTTCATTTACGTACACAGGATATATATGAAACACCAGATGGGAGCATTAACGTGACTGGACAGAAGTTTTATCGACCTGAGTTAACGTTCAACGAAAACAGGGAAAACTTGGAACCGATTGAAACAAGAAGAATACTATACTATAGTTTTGACAAGTGTGAGTTCCCAGCTGATTCAGTTATGCACAAGTGTCGTGTGCACTATCTTGAACCAGACAAAAACATCCCCAGTCCTAAACAGCATCCTGGTTTCATTGTTAGGAAGGTCTACGATTCCATCACTAATAAACTCAATGAGCTACTTGACTCCGGTTTTGAAGAGTGGAAACGACGTGAAATCAGTTTGCTTGTTCAAAGAACAAATCAGATCATCAACTGAGAAGATAAACATACTGATGTTTAGGAAGCATAGCTAATATGTATGCAGGCACTTTAAAACTTAGTTGGCATGATATTCCTAAAATGTATATACCATATGGTCAAGAGATTGGGAATTATTTTTAGCCTGTTTTTTGACTTATATTTAAAGCTAATAATGTTTGGTTTTATTTTTATCTGTTATGATTTAAACTTGAAAGTTAACAGGTCCAGTGTTTCAAACTTGGAACAATACTATTTCAAATTGGTGTACCTGTGTATACATTTGATTCATTCCTAAACTGGTTTAGACTAGGTCTGCTTTAGAGTAAATTATCTTTTGAATCCCAGTCTGGTCTGTTATCCAGCATTATAATTGAACCACGCCTGGAAACGAGATGGTTTTGTCAAGATTAAAAACCAAATAACAGAGCTAAAAACAAGCCAAAGGGTATGTATAAATCACATCTCTGTACATATGCATTAGTTCTCTTTGGTAACTTTCATAAAGCTTAAATGCAAGAACTAAACAATGTTCAATTTCCCAACTTCACTAGGTTTTTATAGCAAAAAGCAGTCACCAAAACTGATTATAAACCAGGACAATACAAAACCTTTACCAAAACAAACATGTATACACCGCGCCTATCATTTATTTAAGAAAGTTAGCCAGATCATATGTGCTTTCAACTAAGTCACTTCTCTTTTGGATCTTAATCGTCGGCAGCAAGAAAATCTTCAGATAATGTCACCTGCAAAAGAACATCAAATTTCCAGATTGGCTTACCAAACTGGCAAACTGCATGGTATTGAGAAAAAGAAAATGAAAAGGCAAGATTTGTTGATATAGTCCAATGGGTGAGCCTTGGATAGCTTTACAAAGTGAATTGTTTTTGGCCAATGTTCGTGGAACAAACACAGTGTTATTTTTTCTTCAAAAAAGAATTACTGATGCCATTGTCGGAATCTTATAAATGAGAATATTGTGTAGTCTTCTCGAAATTTAGATAAGGAGATGGGAATTTCGGTACTTACCTTCTGTCCCAATTTGAAAGGAGGAAGACCCTTGTAAGGACATGTATTGCACCGAAATGCATCACCTAATCCACACTACAATTCGACATGTAAGTAGTAGTTATCAGATATAGAAGAATAGTAAGTGCTCCATAATCATATAAAGAAGAAAAAGTTGAACAAGGATAGAAAATGATAATTGCTCAACATAAAGAGAAAAACTCACACAAGGCTTCGTCTTGGACTAGTATTTACTTCATAGATGCAGGATCCACATGTTACGGTCTATGCTTTGACCGATTTATGACCAAAACGGTCTAACTTTTTTGTCTATCTAACTCATCTGGAACAAGACCACAAAAGTCAACATACCCATTGTAAGTAATACTTGTTCAAACTAATCTTTACAATATTTTGCACGAGTGCAAGTCCAAAACAGTGTAAAAATTGGCATGACGAGAGTTACCTAATGGATATATCCTCATGTGGATCTCATTCCAAAATGGTTAGAGAGAACTGAGTACGAGTCCCTCTTGGTAAAAAACCGTCAAAATCCTAGACCAGTAGGCTTATGAATGATGCATTTGTGAAGTATATGTTGCTAAGAGACATAGTAGGTTTATGGAGGATGCCTTTGTGAAACAAATATTGGTTAGAAACGTACGCTACCACATGCTGACTGTGGGTTTTCAAGCTGGTCCGTGGTGACTCCTAATTTTTGTACTTTCTCCTCTTCTTCAGCCCGTCCACAAACGCAGTTCTTGCATGCTTTCCTTGTGCTTCCAACTTCACAATCGCCAACTGCAAAAGCACGACATATAGTGTGCAATAAGAAACAAAACAATACGTAAAGGAAAAATGTGTCAGATATGGAGAAGTTTAGATACACTGCAAACCTGTCTATAACTCAAATCTTACGAACTTACCAAGTGGCAGATTGGGCTTTTTCAGATCCTCTTCGGATAAGAGACTATCCTCATCAATAAGATCCATATCATTAGTTATCTCAACCTTCGGTAAGCCTTTTAGTGCTTTCTTAAGAGAAAAAGATGAACCGATCTTCCAACAAGGCTTCTTCCCCTTAACCTTTTGATAAATAACAAAATTCATTTATACGCTAACCATTTCACAATTTTAAAACCTTTGTTGCGGGTACCATTTTGCTTTGCTTACCCCAAAAGACTGTAGACCTTCGGGCAATACCTCTGCCATCCGGACCATCTCAATATCAGCAAATCCCGTGACTAATAATTTGCGCTCAAGAGAGGAAGTTGTCTGCAAAAGCATTAAAAAGGATTAGTAATCAAACAAATGCGTAGTTTAACTTTGAAAAGTAAAATGCATTACGTTCTCTTTAGCATCGAGAGTTAGATGAAAAAATATTTCCCCACCGGGCTTCAACACACGTGAAAACTCCTCAAACAACCTGTCACCCGGAAAATCTTGTGATCTACCCATTGTTATGATAAAATCCACAAGTGATGATTCCATTTGCAGTGAAGCTGTTGCACAACAAAATAAATTGTACAAAAGTTCAAATAGGTTAACGAATACAAGTTTAGTAAAAAGTGGAGAGAGAAAGGTACTTAGGGACGAAGCTTGAGTGATGATTAATGGATTGATCTTTTCAACTGCTTCTTTTTTCACCATTCTAACCGCATTCAGTACTTCATGAAGAGGGATCATTCCATTCTCTAAGAGTGCTAATATATTACCTTCCATAACTTGTGTGCCCTACAAATTTGTTATAACTAGTCAAAACAGTGAATTATGTTTATGATTGTTTACATATTGTGTTGTTGTACACAATAACACAAATTGATACAGTAACAAAACATATATAGTAATGAGCCTATTCATATAAAGTAGTAAAGTGCACCATCTTCAATCTTCAAATAGAGCAGCGATTTCAAATTTCTCTCGATTATCAAAACTTTAGCATTTGTTTACTGTTACTAGTATTAAATCACATCTATCTTAGGTCACAAATTTCGGTATATTAGGCATGTTTTTGGTTCTTATATTTTCTCACAACTACCACAAATAGTAGCATAACTTTTGCTACCATATCTCAACAACAACAACAACGATACCCAATCCCACTCAAGCTTGGTATCCGGAAGGTAAGATGTAGACAGTCACACCCCTACCTTGGGTAAACCGACTGCTTCTAGAAAAACCTCCGGCAATGATATGGACATAAAAATTTGAAAAAATAAAAGCATAGACATAATACGCGTAGAGCCAAAACACGAGCATGAAAACATATAAAGATTATATGACGAGCATACAAACTATGATAAAGAAAATAAGGGTAGAGGCATATACGGCTACAAGTATAAAAGCGTGTATAGCGCATAAAGACATAAACGCATACCATCATGCAATCATAAAAAGGCATATAAGACTAAAATCATATAAGCGGGTATAGACATAAACTTGTAGACACAATAAAAAGCATACGACTATACAAACATATACGTATTACTATATCATATGCTAGCTGCTAGCATATATAATGATTAATGAGTAAAAAACAATTACAACAAGATATATACTTATATAGGGTTGTTTGGTTTAACTTCGTTGTTTCAATAGCACACTAGCTTTTATCAACTTCAGCAAATGAATTTAAATAACTCCACTAGCTCAAACTATAAGCTAGTGTGACCTCAAAAACAAGCTTATTGGTTTTCCCATTTTTCGATAAACCCATCAAATAAAGCTAAGCCACAAAAGATTCTAAAACCATGACACCCATAATTATATGAATGTTATAGACATATAAAATAAGGGATTGGTTATTCGTATCTCCCTAAATGGATTCTGACACCCTCTTTTTATTTATAATTTTGTAGGGAGTGAGGATCCGTTTGAGGTTAAGATGTAGACGTCTTACCCCTACCTAAGGTAGAGAGGCTGCTTCCAGTTCTACCGTAGGTAGAAAGGACCTCCGGCCTTTTGTAGGGAGTGAGGATCGAACCCCTGACCTCTCGGTTGAGAGGCAAGGGGTTTTCGAACTGATCCAACCCTACGAAACTCAAAATATAAAACATAAAAGTTTGATAAATTAAAAATATTAAAAAACAAAAAATACGAAACATGAAACGATAAAAACTATCGCTTACGGTAAACAACAACAGAGCGTGGATAAAAATAAAGACTAAATAAAACATGAAGTTGTAACTGACCAAGAAAAATAGAGAGTGACGGTGATCGGAGGGAAATGAGAAGCGTTTGTAAATGTATGGTACCGAGGCGTGTATAGTGGAATGGTAAGTTAACACGTACCATAACACCTTTGACTACTCACACAAGTCTTGTGTGTTGCCTTGCTAAAGAATTTTTTTTTTTTTCAATTATCCATATACATCCATCAATAACCATATACATATATTTCTTGGGCTGAGCAAATCCATCAAAAAAATCCGAACTGAACCGAACCGATTTTATTCGGTTGGGTTTCGGTTTTGTATATTTTTTTTGGTTTTTGTCGGTTTCAGGTTTTTTGGTTCGAAAACAAAAAACTGACCCGAACTGAGTTATTCGATTTGGTTTCGGTTTTGATACCTATTTCTCGGTTTGAGGTTTTTTCTTTTTCGTTTTTCGGGTCGGGTTTGACCCGATGCTCACCCCTATATGTTTCTATCAGTTGATGCAGAGTCGTATATTAAGGTGTGCGAGGTGTGTTATCGTACAGAACCTCAAAGTTTTAGGGGCTTCAAAATATATACATCTCGTATAGTTGCGGCCTCATAATTTATTTTCAGCGTCTAAATATTGACCGTATATGTAATTTTGTAATGAATATTTTTTTAAACTTTACTTTAAGTGAAAGAATAATAAAAAAAACTCATAAAAATTTAAAACATGTCATTACAATAAATGTTTAATCATTACATTTAGTTATTAGAGCATGGAGTGTGGCAACAAACCTCCCTCGCCAGTCCTAGGTGGAGGGCTCGCCGTTGGCCGCCACCCCTCGCCACCACACCACACTCCCTCGCCACTTTCTCCCTCGCCACCCCCACGAAATGAAAACGACAAAACGCTTTTTTAAAATATATCTGTTGTCACAACAACGGTTAAGTTTTATTTTATTTTTTTCTTTATTTTATTTTTTTCAAATTTAAATATTTACCCACCCACTCTATAAATAATACCCATATTTACACAAAAATTCACACTTCTCTTTCAAACACAATTCACACTTCTCTTTCAAACACAATTCAACTTCAAACACAAAAATTCACACTTCTCTTTACACAAGATTATTATGGCTTGCCGTCTCCCGCATTCCGTTGAAGATATGCAGATGTACGTTAAAAATCAATGCGAAAACGACGATGAGGCTCGAAAAACGCTATTATAAACGTCATCAATGCTTTGAGCAGGCAAGGCGGAGAAGCAACATATGAGAGAAAACTACACGAGTTGCAACGACATTACGCCTGAACGAAAGGCTGTGATCGACAAATTTTTTATGGATGAAGCCCACAAAGACGACGAGATTGCTGACAAGTTGTGAGGGTGTGTTCAACAGATATCGAACAACATTAGCGCAAAAATCAATTGGAGCTATCGGGAGAACAAAAACGATGGCGCAAGTGCATCAACTTCGTCTGCTAGATTTGTTGGGCAATCTCTGCTAGACGAGGAACGTTTGGCTCACGTCGAGGAATATGCCGATTATAAGTCTCCCTCGTATGATTCTGCATGCGGGGAGTATTCAGATTAAGATTTATGATTTATGTATTTCGTATCGTTTTAATTTTTAACATATTGTAATGTTTTTATTTTAATGAATTTTAAATTTGTTGTTTAAAATGTTTGAATTTATGTTTGAAAAATATGGAAAAAATAAAATAAAATGAGGGTGGGTGGGGCCCAAGTGAAGATGTTTGGGTTAGTTATGAATGAAGGGTATTTTTAAGTGGGTGTGATAAAATGATGTGGCACATGTAAAACCCAAGTAAAAAAGAGTGACTAAGACACCATACCTCTTATATAAGCCTTTTGGCATAGGGCCTCCACTAAGCCCGCATAAAATACAATGTTTAACTCACATACCGTATATAAAAAATGTTATATTGTCGGAGTGAGTCAGTTCTCTAGCATCGATGATATATAATTATCTATTGATGACATGTAGGGATGTAATCGAGTCAAGCCGAGCTCAAGCTCGACAAGGCTTGAGTTTGGCTTGGAACAAAAATAGTAGGTTTGAGCTTGGATTGATAGCTTGTCAAGTTGTAATCATCTAAGCTTGAGCTTGGCTTGAGTAGGTTTCGAAAAAAGCTTGAGCTTGACTTGAAAAGCTTGAATGTATACAAAAATATTGCATTTGATAAACAAACTCATCAATATGTTTATAAAGTAATACAAACTAAAGTCACATTTGAAAATCAAATTAAATTAATTTAACAGTAATAAAACCAATAATAACATTCTCTTACTAAGTCCAACGTTAGAATGAAACATAAGCCAAAGTACTAATTACTATTTTCTTTATCGATAAACAAAGCAGAAACAAAAGCTAAAATTATCTAATAGTAGTATATATTTTGGTTTATTAATATTCATGTTTCATAACTAGAAACTTGTATTCGCTTCCAGATACAAAGCAAGTAAGCAACATAACTGGTATAAGATATCATTGTTACAAATAAATACAACTTTATTTACCATATAAAAGTCTTTTAAGAGTATATTACATAATCCCTTATGAAGTAAATCCTTATAATTATAATAATATTCCGATTAGCCCTTAGTTACTTATATAAATTTGATATAAAAAGATATATATACTAAGGCTTGATAAGAGCTTGATAAAAGCTCGAGCCAAACTACTAAAAGCTTGAGCTTGGCTTGTTATATATTTTGAGCCAATTTATTGGGATTGAGCTTGATAAAAGCTTGGCTCGATCTAGTCAAGCTTGAGCTCGAGTTGCTTAATAAAAGCTTGGCTTGATTTCAGCCTTAACATTGACATGTCTAAAAAAAGATTTTCACAGTTATAATAAAATAAATACATTATTATAAATATATTGGAAACGAAGATAAAGACAAAGAGGGGTCCATAGCTCAGTGGTAGAGCAATTGACTGCAGATCAATAGGTCACCGGTTCGAACCCGGTTGGGCCCTTAATATTTTCTCCTTTTTTCTAGTTTTTTTTTATTTTTTATTTTTTTTTGATAATCCTTTTTTCTAGTTTTTTATTTACCTCGTTTATGAACAACTTTATATATTTTTTTAATATAAATCTTGACACACTGCTATGACTCTATGAGAAGTCAAAAATATATAATAGAATTTTTCTTTAATATGTTAAAAATGTTACAAATCTACATAAAGACAAAAAGGGTCCATAGCTCAGTGGTAGAGCAATTGACTGCAGATCAATAGGTCACCGGTTCGAACCCTGTTGGGCCCTCTCCAAATTATTTTTGTCCTCTATATTTTTAGTATGGTTTTGTGAACTGTTTCTGAATTCTGAGTAAGTAAAACGAACTAACAAGTAACAATACGAGGTCGACAACTTCTTCAAATTTTTTCTTCAGCTTGCAATAGTTTTTTCGACATTACAAACAAAAAAACTAGAGTACTTCGTAACTCGATGTATCAACTTGTTTATAGTCATATTTGAACCGAATGTGTCATATGACTACATTGCCAACCTTAATTAAGCTTTGTGATCAGAGTGTTGGGTATCGAGTCATGTTATAGTCCTATTATAGCATCATCACGTCAACTTTATCACTATAACATGGCCATAACACAAAACAAATGAACCTATAACAGGCCGCTAATGCCTTAGCGTAAGGCTTATAACGTTGAGTTTTGCATTAGTGATGACGTATCGGCCATAGGTGCGTTACAAGTGCATTATAGGCCTATAAAGCTTATCTTTGATGAAGGTGTCTCACTTCATGTGTACTTAATAAAAAAAATATGAATAATCAAGTTTTGTTTTCGTATCTACATCTGGACAGATCTAAGGTGGTTTTCGAAGGTCTACGGTAACTATATGGATTTTTGCCTCGTAGTATAATTTTTTCTCAAAACCTTACTTTTTTTAAATGAACATGGCCCTCAAATTTTGTGTCATATGATTTGCTTAGGCTAACCGGAGTGGGCGTGACTTCCAACCGGTGAGGCCTCAAGTCACGCGCGAGAAAAAAAAAAGGAAACGACATGTCACGTGTGACTTGTGATATAAAAGTTGTGTTATAGTAAGCCGGTCACCATAGTGATCTTCAAAAAATGTGGGCCCCATTTCATATATGAGCGTTTGGTTTGTAAAATTAAAAAAAAAAAAAAGGTAAAATAAATAAGAAATAAATAAATATTTCAAATATAAATACCTCAAAATTTACCATGTTTATTTTCGTTTAATGTGTTTTAATTTACGTATCGTAATTTCTATTTTTATTTCACTTGTCTCGTAATATATAATTTTAGTTTACATTTTTTATTTATCTATATATTGTTTTTAATTTCGTACATTTAAATTTACGTTTTTAGTTTACAAAAATAAGTATTTAAATAAATATAAAATTGGTATGAAAACTGAAGGGAAGTTGAACAAAACATATGAGTGGGAGTGAAGAGAAGTTAGAGGAGAAAGAAAGCTGAGGTGGTGTTAATGTGGATGGTGACCAGGGACGGAGCCAGGTCCAAATATGATCGGGTGCACAAAATCTTTTGAACCGTAATACTGGAAACATATTTCGAAAAACCTGGTACATTTAAGACGCATTTATAAAAATCAGTGTTTTTTTCAAAAATTAACACTAAATCGAAAAAATCCATGAGGCTCCCGGATACCCACGGGAACCCCCTAGCTCCGTCCCTGATGGTAACCACTTCCATTGGTCTTAGAGAGTCCATTGTATTATTGTAAATAAAATTTGTAAATGTGATCACTTGTAGTTCTAGGTCCGCCCCTCATCATCTTAGAGTGAAATCTTCTACTTTTAGAAATATCAATTCATTACTATGCTTGCGGGTAGATATAGAGTGAAAACATTTTCACTCTTTATTTTGTCACATGTGTTGATGTTTTTGTCAGTCACACAGTTTAATTGTGAGAATCATTTTTTTATGTTCTGTGAATCTAAGCCGATTCAAACTAAACTTGAGATAAAATAACATTCTAAAAAATGATAAGTTTTACAAATATTGCAAGAGATTCGCCTACAAAATGATGTCTTAAATTATTGAATTAACAGGAAATCAATGAAAGTCCATTCATTGTTTGTATAAACATATTTGTTAGTTAAGACTGAAAACAAAGATAGGGAAACAATAAAAATCAAGATGAAGAAAATATTGCATTGGAATTCATCTTGATTTTAATGGTCTTTTACATGTTCCAATTCGTTATGGTACCGGAATTTGGATCCAAATGCTCATCCCTGCTTTTAATGGTCTTTTACATGTTCCAATTTGGAACATGTAAAAACCATAAAAGCGATATTTGAAAATCAAATATCGACCGGAACGATTTCGGTATCACACTGAAGCGATTGGCGAATCCAATCCGCGGGGCCGTATCATGAATCGAGCCAAAAAAAATTCGGAACCACTAATACGATACATGTATCAAAGCAGGACAATACCAAAAAAATTCCCAAAATTTGAGTAGTCTTATTTTTTAAACTAGTTATAATACCTGTGCACGCACAGGGTTTTGACAAAAAAAATTATTCTGTATTAATATTGAATATTATGTCTTTAAATGTAATTGCATATAATTATATAGTTATAAGTTTCGAGTGCTTGCATCGAAGTTTACACAAAAATTTCTGTTAGGTAACTCAAGATTTAATTTTATTTAGCTGACAAAGATGTTGATATTGTTATTTAAATTTCACTACTGATATTATGTTGTACACAGATGCAAGTTTAATAGCACATAATGAGTGTTGATAAAGTTATTGTATACTTATTTTATAATGAGCGTTGATATTATGTTTTCACATAAAGTTACTAGCATGAAATATGAAAACTTTTTTGGTTTAACAAAAATGGGGAAAAACCGGATTGGTACCGATTTTTCGGTACCGAGTACCGGTACCCCTTTCATGCTCGGGAAAAACAGTACCACCAATTAACTACGGGTTTGATATCAATCTAGTATCGTGCTCATCCCTAATTAAAAGGCGTTTTAATGATATCTGAGTGATTTAGTAACTTAGTGGTTATCATTAAGTCTTGTAAAATATTTGTGAGATTTTGAGGAGCTATAATTAACAAAATAGATTTTACATATTAAAGGGATAATGTATGTGAAGGCTATCAAAATTTTCAACTTTTTATATATATGCCATCCATTGATTAGAATAAACTTATAGGCCATCCAACTAGTGTTCGTTTTTGTTTACAATAATTTAAGCCAAATCTATTCCCGAAAAGTATAAAGCTTATATATGGACCCAACTTTTAACATGTCAAGGCAATACCAATGATAAGTTTAGCGTGAATTACCAATTATACCTTTATTTTAAATGCAACTAAATATCATCAAAAGTAATTTCAAGAATAAAAGTGAAATTTCGTTTTTCAGTTTTATAAATGTAATATGTTAGTGTTAGTTTATTTTTGGCCATTTTAATAGGTATCCGAATTAGATTTGATCAAAGTTGATATAAACGAAAACAAACATATTATCAAGTGGCTTATAAGTTAGTTTTAATAAAAGTGTGACCTACGTACGGAAAATTTAAAAAGCAATGATATATGGACCTAATGGTAGTCTTAAAAAGAGGCATAAACTGAGGTGTCATCATTTGATTTGTGACATTAAAAGTGGGTCCTTCTGATATCATCAACCGAAAAATGACACCTCAATTTAGGCCTCTTTTTAGACCTCCCGATTAAGCCTCTTTATCATTTCCCTAACTTAAAAGTCGGATGTTATGATAAAATAGTAGTAGATAAATATAATTCTTTTATAACTTTTAAAAAAGATACAAAACTAAATAAAGACAAAAAATGGGTCCATAGCTCAGTGGTAGAGCAATTGACTGCAGATCAATAGGTCACCGGTTCGAACCCGGTTGAGCCCTCAATCATTCATTTTTTCCTCTAATTTTTTTATTAACCTCGATTATGAACTACTAATTTTATATTTTTTATATAATAGATATAAAATCCAAATATAAATCCTGACACTGCTGTGAAAAGTTAGCATATATGTCTCCTGTTTTTAAGTTTTGTAAGGTTAATAGAGTTTGTCCAATGAATTAAATCTAAAAAATTTATGCATTAGCTTCTAAAAAACTTTTCACAGCATGTTACTTCTGAACATAAAACTTGTTGCATACTTTCTTGTGAATCAAACTATATTTGATCTATGAAAATGTTCTATCAAAAGATTCAGTCGCGTTTTTATCAACCATTTCCGCCGTTACATGAAAATATTACAAAACAAAGTTACACGAAAAAGATACTGAGATTTGATTAAAATATTCAGAAGCTGAAACAGAATAACAAAATTAAGACAAGAAAATTTTCACCAACAAAATAAATAATCCATTCCAAGCCACCAAAGATTTTGTATTAACATGAAACAAAAAAAAGGTCACTACTTTCCCTTTGAAACAAGGATAAACATGTCATTACACCACCCTCTAAGTAAAAACCAAGACACAAATTAACCAACCAATTTTACCAAAAAGTATAGCAAAGAATGGTTTCATAAAACAAACAAATCAAACCCTTTTCTGCTATTAAACTTCAGTTTTCTTCAAATAAAGTTTCGGTTCATTGCCGAGCTTCATTTACTTCTTTTTTGTTATGCTGTCAAAGGGTGAATACACAACTCATGCAATCAAGCGGCGTTATATTTCTCTTCAAGAACCGATCCTTCTCTAAGTGCAATTTGTGCTTCATTTTCCCTCCCCAATGCAAACAAAGCAGCAGCTTGTAGATAGGACGCAATGTGCCATATAGGGGATATTACTTGTGCTTGTACAGCATCGTTGAGTGCTTCTTGTGGCATTTCGCTCATTAGATGTGCCAAACTTCGGCGTGCAAAGACCGTAGGTGAGACCATGGTCCCGACTTCAATGAACTGCACCCCAAGAAGACATCAAACAAAGTAAATAACAATTTCATGATTCTTAAAGAGCGTACAGGTGTATAACTACAAGTGCCCCCCACATGGTATCTAACAGTCTATAACTTTAGTTGTAGAGTCAATGTTGTTCACGGTTAAAATAGGTGGAAAAATCACCATGCTATATAACAGGTCAAAATGGATAAAGAAGATTTAAAAATTAGTAATGACTTGTGTACCTAAACTTTATACCAGTTGACAAGAGATTGTGATAATTTATTAGCAACGACTTGATTAAAGATGAGTTATTCTGACATTAGTTTTTCACTTTTCACGATTTATCTTTTAATTCATGTGATAATGGTAGCATGGAAGGAAAGGCAAATATAAAAAATGGCCAATATGCTCATTATTAGCATTATACTAAAGGTGTTAGCTTTGATCCGTCACCCATTTTGTAAGGGCATAACACCTTTATTCCATCAAGACTAATTATCAACACTTAATCATAAAGCATAGATTCAAAGAATATAAATTAATAATTAAAAGTTTTAATAAAGGATATGAACGAATTACAGAAACGCTATTAAACGAGCGGACAAACCTGGGTATAAAAGTCAATGGCAGCTTTAAACTCTTTATGGCGAAAAGCAGAGTCACCTTTCTTCTTAGAGTTCAATGTATCATGTATCTGATTAGTCCACATTCCAAATGAGAGCTGCAAGCCATAAAAACAATCAACAATCAAGGTCAAACATACCATTTATGTATTTGTAATAAGCCAATCTAATCATGAAGTAAAAAGATGAGGAATCGTAAATTGTGTTTATAAATTATATGTATAATATAGAAACGAACATCTACTCATACTACTAAGGTACAAAGATAATGTAATTAAGTTTAACTACCGACTAACAATTATTTAAATCATCCAACAAACTCCTAACTCTATACTCTTAACGCCATTATTCATAAAGTAAACACGGCAAGAAATGATAAACGAACCTCAGTTGCGGCACCCTCATCATCTTTATAGCCCAACTTTTCCAAGACCCCATGTATATAAGTTAAATCCATTCTTAAGCAGGCTTCACCAAGTGGTGTTAAAGGCATAGCGGAACCACCTTGTGGTATGCCCATTAATACATGAGATGGCACCTGCATATAAAAACGTACAAAAATATGAACATAGATAAATGGGGATGTGTTTGTGCTGCCTGAAGTTCTAATACCTAGATAATAAGTTGGTTGATAAGTTATAACCTTTTTAAGTAATTTCTAGATAAAATGAAAAAAAAAAAAAAAAAAAAAGAAGACATTTTTGTAGTGTTTGATATTCAAAATTACTTTTATCAATTCCATTAATATGATTTTAAAATTTTCCTTGAAACAATTGTCGTCCATATTTCCAACAATTATTTTGCACCTTATAGTTCTATTGGTAGCAATACGGATTGTGGGTATAACATCGGTAAAAAAGGTAAAGGTGAGTGCCATATAACTAATTTGGTTTCTCCTTGAATAATCAGGTTTCTACGCAGTCATTTGACTCATAGTTAGATATTCAGAATGAGTTATGGTTCCAGAACACAAAACCAAACACAAGAAGTAAAAACTTATTCTTGTAATGCATCACCTTAATTCTTTTATTAGTACAATAGTAGTGCATACCCTAGACAAAATCTTAGATCTGCCATTTCTGAGAACATTAAAAGGTTAAGGTGTTTTTTGTGATCTTATGATGAGAAAACGTATAATACCTCGGTTTCCTTTTGTACAGGAATCAAAGCAGAAACCAATGACCTTGGGTTGGGGCGCTCACGAGGCTCATATTGCAAACACCTTGAGGCTAAGCGTACTAATTCGGTTCCATCATCATTAGAGAATTGACCTTCCAAACAAGAGTCAGTGAGCATTTGAAGGTTCCTGTCTCTTATAAGATCAAGAGCCTGATAAAAATAAATTTAATTCACATATCAGATAGCCATTTGTATGTAAGTTGAACATTTGACTGTTTGACCAGCCAAATGCCTAAAATGCCCTCGATAACTTGTAATGACATCAGACAAATAAATAATTTAGCTTGAAACTATTTCTAAGTTGTTAAAAACAAGTCAGTGGAGTTGAGGATTGGTGCATACATGGCTAGGTGGAATATGTTTCCCGCTTAGAAGATCAAGCAAAAGGGTACCGAAACTATACATCACACTTTCTGGTGTCACCCTCCCTGCACATTCAAGAAAAAGACCGTTACTGAAACAGATATCAACAGTTTATAACCATGCTCTTCACACACACACACACACAAAAGAGCTCATTTTTCACACTTAAAAAAAAATGGGAACTATACCGGTCCTCAGATATTCGGGTGGGGTAAAGGCCAAATTTGTACTGTAACTCTTTCCGTCCCTGCTGTTCTTCATTAACCCAAAGCAAGAAAGTCTTGGATTTGCATCCTAAAATTTGTTCCAGCAAAAGGAAGCATTTACAATTATGATCATTAAAAAATTAACCAACGGTCTATCATGAACAACATAAAAAGGTAGAAACATACATCATCGAAGACAATTCTATAGGCGTTAAGATCATGGTAAAGAGCACGTCCCTTGCTAGTACAATATTCTAGAGCTTCTGCAAGATATAAGGCCACCCTTAATCGCATTGCCCATTTCATAGGTTGTGTTTCCCCTGTTTATAAGAAGCACGAAAATCAATTTTTGCTTGAAAAATATCATGCGTAATTCAATAAAAAATATATGGAATGTTGGTAACAACTTACAATGAAATAGGTGCTTTGCAAGTGTCTCGTGTGGCATAAATTCAGCAACAAGTAATCGTTCATCACCTTCACAACAACAACCAAGCAGATTGGCTAATCTTGGGTTTCGTAGCTGACCAACTGCTCTTGCTTCTTCCTGTCACCAAAAAAAAAAAAAAAAAGTATTATTTTAAAAAATGCAATTTGAGCTGAACCATAAAAACAGAAAAAGAACTGTGAAGCACTAGTAAGCATGCACAACCAAACTGCAAGTGATTAAATTTTCCAGCCCGTATATTTGGTGTTTTGAAGCACACAAGAGTAAGAACTATAAATATGTATTTACCAAGAACTGCCTTGAATCAGGCCAGGCAGATCTATTAAACCGTTTGACAGCAATTCGCCTCTGGTTTGCCAACTTCCCTTTATACACCACATTCGGGGCTTTCTCCCCATGTTCAGAGACAATGTTTTCAACTGCAAATCCAGAAGTAGCCGTCCTAAGTTGATCAACAGAGAATTCACGAAATGCAGGCAAATCACTTGCCTCGCCCACATCATTGTCTGAAGAAAAAACCAAAAAATCATTACCGCGTTACATGAGGTGGCAAATTGGGCGGATCAAAAAAATAAATACAGCATTTTTTTCATTTTTTTTTTAAATCCGGAGATTTCAGTTCAATTAGTGAAAGGAATTAGATATCCGCTCACAGGTTGGTCAGTAAGGTTCAGACAAGGGCAATCCACTCATTCTTGAAATGAGCACCAAAGAGTCGACGATACTGAAGCGTAAAACACAATCAGGAAAACTAAATAACTACAACAAAATCTAGCTTATTTCAAGTTTTATATGTTTTAGATACACTTTAAGCAGCTTTCACCATATTTTCATTTTAGCCTAGTATGGATATTCAACCTAGATCAACTCCTTTATGCATAAATGGGTCAGACTTGCAACATCTAAACATCATATTTGGAATAAAAAACAGAGAAAAAAAACAAACCAACGTGACCAGGTTCAGCTACAGCTTTATCTTGTACGGTATCGCAGCATGAGCACAGTTTAGAAAGTTCGCAACCCATGATTGCAAAATAGTTGTGGGTAGTCGACTTCTACTTGAAACTCCTGATAAATATTATTAAACAAAACTTTCACAATTAATCAACAGCTTCTCAAGCAGTCCAAATTCTGCTTTGCGGCACCATGAAACATCAAAACACCTGGTAAATGCCAGAGCAATTTAAATTAGACCCAAGTGTGCTTATAAAAATAAAAAAACATAATACGATTTCAGCAGTTACATTATCAAATACATAAAAAATTAAAGTGTTTTCCTACTTAAAATCTCCAAAGCAAAATCAATGGCATTCACATTCGCAAATCTTAACTTCTAAATCTATTAACTTCTTTAACCGTGATAGATGTAGCATGACCAATGAACACAAACTATTTGTAGTTAGTAAACTGCAATTACAGGAACTTTATTGAGGTTCCAAAGTTTAGTGAACGCAGTTCTTAAGATACTCTTACATTTGAAAACATAAAGCACACATACAAATTGGACACCTTACATTCACAAAGCTTTTTCGTACTACATGTTCCGAATCTACATTACATTCACTATCTGCAAAACCGTAACCTATTTCTTATGAACTTCCCTGTCAAACTCGAATGTATATTCAAGAACACATAAAAAATAAACAATAAAGGTATTATAAATCATACCTATCATACCAAATCACATTCAAATACCACTATATCTCAACTGTTTGATATAGATATGTCATTTAATTACTAGATACAAATGCATCGTGTATAATAAGCATCAAGCAACAAACTTTAAATTCAAAACTAACTGGGACTTCGATAATTAAAGAACCCGTTTAAATGCTCCTAAGCTTGAAAAACATTTATGTATTTGTGTATACTACACGATAAATTATCTAAAAGATATAGAAATTAAAGCTTTGTCCTACTTAAATCCTCAAATCAACACCAACTCAGATTCGCCAGCTGTGAAATCTCAACCAATTCACTGATAAATTAGTCATTAGTGGCAAGCGCGGTATGCCCATCACCACAATCTTATCATTAGGAGTAATCAACTAACCACAAGTTAATAACCATTATTAGAGCTTCGAAGCTTGAAGATCCCAATCCCTAAAATGCACCTAATTAAGCAAAGATCCAGTAACACATACAAATTAAACTATGGTGCTATCAAAACGATTCAAAAATCAAAACTTTATACTACTTAAATCCTCCAATCAACACAACTAAGCGAGTTCACATCTCAATTGATCCATAAAATCCATCATTAGCTACAAATCCAGCATACCTATTACAAAAATCTTGTACCTACCACCAATCTACAAACCACGAGTTAAAGAAACTAATAAGGCCTTCATAACACGTCCCAATTCTCAAGCTGCTACTAAATTTATAGAAAATAAAGATTCAAGAACACAAATAGACTAAAATAAATAACTATCAAATGACATAATGATCAAATCTTTATCCTACTTTAATCATCCACTCATAACAAATTCATACAAACAACATGTCAAAAATCTAATTAGGCCTTCAAAGTTAACAAAACCCAATTCTCAAAATGCTCCTAATTCCACACAAAAAATTTCATTAAAAACACATACAAATTAGACCAAAAAAGATCCAATCTTTATCCTACTTAAACCCTCAAATCAACACCTTTTAGCATTAACTAACCACTCAACCTCAGCTGATTGATCAATAAACATCATTATTAGCTATAAATGCATCCTACTCATAAATCTTGAAATTAACACAAATTAGCTATCAAAATGCTCCAAATTCTATAAAAACTAAAGATTCAAGAACAAAAAAAGACTAAACTAAATAGCTTAATAATCAAATCTTTATCCTACTTTAAGCTCAAATCAGCACCATCTATGCTAAAAACATCAACTGATTGATCTATAAACATCATCATTACTAGCTATAAATGCATCATACTCATGACCCATCACCAAAATCTTAAAACTAACACTAATCAACTATCAAAATGGTCCAAATTCCATACAAACTAAAGATTCAAGAACACAAACCAAACTAAATAACCTTAATAATCAAATCTTTATCCTACTTTAAACAACTTTAAAAAAAAAATCATAAAAATCTTTTAGCTTAAAAAAGACTTACAGATTGAATGACCCAAGCAAGCAGTTGGGTCAAAAGGGTCTTTAAAGATTCAATCTTTTTCTTGATTCAGAAATGAACAAGATTGCAAAATATGTTAAATCTTGAAAAAGCATATATATACTACTATTTTTATTTTTTTATTTATTATTACTGTCTTTGATTGATTGATACTACGTATAATATAATAAAATAAATAGCCATTAATAAATGAAAAAAACTATATATTTATATTTAAATTTTTGGTATTCCAAGTGTGCACACGATTAATCTTCAATTTTCCACCGACAATAAAAAAATAAAAAAATATTTTATTTTTTTGTTAATTGTCTTGTTTGACCACTCCATTAGTAGGTTAATTACTTTGTTCAAAAAAGATTGGGACAAAAAGTAAGTAGTAATTAAATATGTTATTACACATGGGTTATTGTAATAAGGAGTATGGACCACGAAGGTTGTAGCGTTGGAAATAAAATATTACTGACTCGTGCTTTGTGATAATTTTATAAATGATAAAGATCTTTTTTGTTAATCTATGTTTGTATGCTTTGTCATTTGCATATAAGACAACTTATTAAACGTGAGGGTGATAAGTTATTATATTCGGAAAAAAGCTAAAAAGTTGAAGCTGAAACTAAAAGATAGATAAAATTACTTTAACTTATGCAGTTAATTCTGACACAAATAGATGAAAGTGTAAGTGAAAATGACAAAAATCACCATTTCGACATTTATTTCAACAAATTAACATTTTTTAGCAAATCAAAAATATTTATTTTTCTGGCACGAGGTGCTAGTAATTGATTTCTCGTTCATAATGAGTCGTGTCAGATTTCCTTGCTCGTATTAGATGATAGATATGACCCAATGGTATCACCTACAGCCGGGTTGGGTCATCTTTAACTAACTCGTATTGAGATTTTGGCAAACTTTGGTTTTGTTATGGTTTTCGCACAAGCTGATGAACACATTATTGAGATAACATTACAAATTAGCATAACTAGTTTGTGATTATTAGACAACGAAAATCGATGGTTTCTGGAAGAAAAAAAGAAAGAATCAACATGCTGTTACGACCGCTTGGGTCGTGTCTAGTTCCGTATGGCATAAGGATTATGTCTTGGGCTAAGTCATCTTTATTTATCTTAATTTTTAGGTCGTTGGCTAAGCCCGTTGTCTTTCTCATTGTTAGGTTAAGTGTTATCATTGTAAGGTTATAAATACCGAGCCATTATAATGAATGAAATCATAGTTATGTCAAACAAATAATTCTCTTCTCTTCTCTAAATATTCTTAAGGAGCTCGCGCCCGCTTGAAGTGGTGCCCTATATCGATACAACCTCAACGGGTCGTATCAATTGGTGCTTTCATTGAGAGACCTCGTTGAGAGAGCTACCAAATTAGGGTTCCAATTTAAAAAAAAAAAAAAAAAAAAAAAAAAAATGTTCATCGATCACTATTCACGATTACTGTTCATCATGTACCATTAATCGAGCACTGTTCATCGCAAGAATTTACTGTTCATCCCGGAGTTTACTGTTCATGGCAGGAATTCCTGTTTCATTATTTTCATTGCTAATGGACGAACTAACTATCCGTATGCTTTTAAAGGAACACTCTAACGCATTATATGCTAATCTACATACTCGGCTTGCTGCGTTACAGATGGAGTTACAGTCTATTAAAAGATTAGGGCACAACCGACATGGAGCAGGCGGCGATCCAGGGATATCTCGGTCCATGCGTTTGGAGGTTTCCAAGTTTAATGGCACCAATCCTGAGAGTTGGATTTTTGCTATTCACGAGTATTTTGATCTTTTGGGAACAACGGCAGAACAACGACTCGAGGTCGTCGGTTTTAATCTGGAAGGAGACGCAGCCGAATGGTTTCGTTGGATGTCTCGCAATAAGTTGATCAACAAATGGGAGGGATTTTTGAAGAGTGTTCGTAATCGCTTTGGACCTTGTAAGTATGGGGATCCGCAAGGCGTACTTTCTAAGTTGTTGCAAATGGGGACCGTGGCACAATATCAAAGCGAGTTTGAGAAGCTTATGAATCGGGTAATGGGAATATCTGACACCCTATTGATCTCGTTTTATATCTCGGGTCTTAAACCAACACTACAACATGAACTGTTGGTATCTAAACCAACATCTCTGGGCGAAGCTTTTTCTTTGGCTAGTGTCACAGAAGCACGTTTGGAGGATCAATGGTCGCTTTCTCTCAACAACAAAGCTAGTAGTAGCACTATGTTACCCACAAAAACAACTCAATATACACCAATGAATGATGATACAGATTATTTGTTGCTGCCTATTCCTGATGAGTCATGCACGATTGTGGAGAAAAAGACAAATATTGAATATCTCAACATGGGAGAGGCAAGAATAAAAGTTGAGTGTTACGATGGTAATAAAAGAGAAGTGAAAGGCGTGGTTACTGATTCTGAATTTAACGATAAAAGTGTGGATAAACATCTACTTGGTGAATCATGTGGGCTGCTTGGAGGAACCCATCACTACACTAGTATCAACATTAAGGTAGATCCTTATGTTTGTGGGAGACTTGTGACCAGGAATATTAGCAACACATGCAATCACAAGAGGGGTGCAGGAGCAAGCATCAAGACTACAAAGAGGGTTATGTGGGGATGGTTTGTTCAAGAAAGGTATGAGCCGAAGACTGTGCAAAACTTCATAATTGTACTTAACTTTAGTTTGAAAGGGGCTAAACCTTTAGTAGCAATCTGGTCTACACGTGAACCACAAGGAACTAAACTACAAGTCCATGTTTGGGATCCTGGAATTACATGAGGCGAGATTTTGAAGCAACACCTTGAGGACAAGATGACTTTGAAGGAGAGGGGAATGTTACAACCGCTTGGGTCGTGTCTAGTTCCGTATGGCATAAGGATTATGTCTTGGCTGAGTCATCTTTATTTATCTTAATTGTTAGGTCGTGGGCTAAGCCCGTTGTCTTTCTCATTGTTAGGTTAAATGTTATCATTGTAAGGTTATAAATACCGAGCCATTATAATGAATGAAATCATAGTTATGTCAAACAAATAATTCTCTTCTCTTCTCTAAATATTCTTAGGGAGCTCGCGCCCGCTTGAAGTGGTGTTCTATCTCGATACAACCTCAACGAGTCGTATCACATGCAAAGATGGCGATTTAGAATGTTTTGACACACTTTTGGTTTTCATGATGTAAAGCCTTGAAAAGTATTAGGAAAACGAAATTATCTTTTCTACATTATTGACTAATGTACCACCAAAAAATATAATCCAATACGACATATGAATAAATGGACTAAATCAAATGAATGGTTTTATGTTTAAAATCAACAAGGAGTCATAGATATTTGACCTACTAAACTTATCTAAATGTCGTGCACATCATTTTCTTTTGTCATATTTCAAACCAAACACTTACTTTATTAATTTAGTTGAATTTTATTCATTTTTCAAAAAAGTCAAATAGTGTTGGCATGACATCGAGGATTAAGATAGTAGCAAAGAAATAAAACAAATTTTGAATTCCAAATAATCCAACCAATAAGTTTGGTCAAAAGCAACTAATAAAAGCATCTCCTATGATAAATTTTTGTAAAGGTTTATAATAGTGCCAAATCATTCTACATCATTAATTTATAAACCTTTTACTTGTTATCAACATTTTTCTACTATGTATAAACTTTTAAAAGCTTTATAAAAATATCAATAAACACCAATGCATTAAATTTAAAAAAAGTTCAAGATGTTAGACCTTTTCATTCTACATAAGCATGAAACACATTTCTATTATGGTTAACAAAATGATAGGCCTCTTCAAATTTTATTAGACCTTTTCATAAACCACCATAGTGGATGCTTTAAGAACAGTCATAGTAAAATAACGTAATAGTTTTTACTTTTAAATAGCCGATTAAATTAAATAAACAAATTTTTCTTATTCAAATTCATCAAATTTACATGAAAAGAACGAGCTTATGAAGCGTTGTTTAGACTTATTTTTATGGGTGTAGTAATGATGGAAATTAAATTAGGCAACCTTTCATGTGATCGTTGAAATTAATATCTCAAAGATGAGTTAGTTAAAGATTATGCATGTGTATGAGTATTTGGTGATGTATTTTATTTTGACGGGATTTGCTAACAACAATGTTATGTATGTTGTTTAAGCATTTATTATACTAGCACGGTACCTGCGTGTTGTGGCGGCGGGTACCATGAAATATAATTTTCCGGCGAACCATGTTTTCTAGTTTGTTATGTTTTTAGTGACAATAAATTTACGGATGCTAAAAATTTATGTAACATCTTTCAACTCTTTGCCTAATGACAATACTTTTCATTATACTCTTTTAATCATTGGTTGTGGCTACTTTTAGTTTATGAATAAGCATGACTATAATGTTACATTTGCTTCTTTCTTTTGGCCCAATTTCTTGAATCTCACTCGGCCCACACACCAATGACTTATTACCCTTGATATAAAACACTTTTTATTACCCTAAACTTACACAAATTTTGCACGCCTCTTATTTGTCCCTTTCATTTCAAAACTCAACCACCATTTTAATTTCATCTCTTCTCTATCAAACTATCAACTCAAACTTAGCCACTCCTCTTTTGTTTCTTCTAACAGATTCGAACGAACCAAAAAGAAGGAAAAGAAGAAAAACCGATTTGAACACTTCTAGTTGGTTGCACGCCTCTTCTTTATGCGTCCGTCGAATGTTTTGATAGAGAAAAGAACGAACCATTTTAATCTGTTGGAAGTGTTTGTTCGAATCTGTTGGAAACAATGAAGATATATTGTTGACTGTAGTTGGAGTCGGATAAAAGGAGGCTAGAGAATAAAAGGGGGCTGGAGAATTTGTACATAATTGTGTTTATGATTTATTTAGTGTAAAAAATTATGTTTATGATGATTGTACCTGTAGCTTCATATCTTGTGTTAATTATATGTATTGCATTAAAATCTTGGTACATTAACATGGAGTAGAGGGAAGTTTTAGATTGTATTTGGACCTTGTGCTTAGGTAGTTGTAACAATTGGTGATGGGGTATTTTAAATTATGTATTAATTGTATGTAAGAAGTAATAATTGTTAGAGTTTGATTTGTGCTTTACATACTTGTATATTATGTTAGTTACTTGTATGTGCTTGAATCTAATTTATGAAATCTTAAACTAATAAATAGGAGAAAGGGCCTTTCTAAAAAAATAAATAAATAAATAAATAAAAATAAGAGAAATGGTTATTCCTCCATTATAAGTAGTATAGATATAAATATATAAAACTATATTTAACGAACTCATATATTCCATAATTATATATTTATAATCATTTTAAACATGATGATATGTGATGTTAAGTATGAAAATGTTTTGAAATCGTTAAATACTAATTATGTAGACATGAAATGCCTAAACAACACTTTGTTAGCAAATATCTATTTTGACAGATGAAAATATCTCATACTTTTTCATATGAAAATATCATGTCTTGCTAGTTTACATACAAACATTAATTTGACATGCGTAACTCACATACTTAATTTTAGGGAATTGATTGACACACTCTCATTTGTTATTTGTACACTCAAATGTACAAACCGGTAAAGCAGCATATGATAAATGTACAACTGATTAATGCATAAATTTGAGTGTACAAATAAGAAATTGAAGTGTACAAATCATTAGCCTTAATTTTATGCTTAAAACTGAATTTGGACACATGGATAGATCATAGATGGATGGAAACCATTAAGAGACAAAATTAGTGTAATACATGTGTAAAACAACTAATTGATTAGTCATATCTTTAATCATATAAGTTAGGCATAAGGGGGGAGGGAGTGGAACTTTTCAACCCTAATACCCTAAGGGTGCCACGTCACCTCTATCCAATAAAAACCTTCCAACTCAAAACTACCCTAACACTACCCTAACACTACCTAACAAGTGGGAGTGGCTAGTACCAATTCCATTTTTTTTTTAAATACATAAAATCACATACAATATTTAAAATAAAAACATACAATTTCATTAAAAAAAAAAGCATTACATAATACTTAAAAAAACATTACATACTACTTAAAAACATAACATAATACTTAAAAAAAGCCATTAATCATCGAGATATGCAAGTCTTCACGTGCTCGTTCGTGCTAGTGAGATCATATCGAAGACTCATGGAGAAATCTAGTAACTCCGCTACCACATTCGAACATGGACGGATCCATTATATGAACGGTGAGATTGCCCTCCCTCGTTTTATAACCATATTATGCAAAATAACACACGCATGAACGACGGCAATTTTCGCTTTGGTCATAGCTCAAGTGGTCGTTCAAGAATTTTCCATTTTCCTTTGAGCACCAAAGCTCTCGACATCTTTCGCTCCCTCTTGTAACCGTAAATCTCTTTCCTGGGTCGCTTGGAAGGTATGTAAACATGGACCACTTAGGATAGATTCCATCCGCCAAATAGTAAGCGTTTGTAAAAGCGTCCATTCACGGAATGAACTATTCATCGCCGCTCCATTTCTGTAAGATACAAGTCGACGATTCAATACGTTGATATCTTTGACCCTGTGGACCAAAAAGCATGCCAAATCCACATATCTTGTGGCGGTGACTTCAAGCATAATAAACACCATAGTCACCTCAGTATATTGCCCTCTCAAATCTAGGACAATTTTTCCATCGGCGTACAATCAAGGCTACCAAGCATCCTCGGGGAGTGATGCTTCGCTGGGCAAAATGCGAGCAAGATCGCGGTGTCATCGGCCAACGTAGGTACTCGACCGCATACAACTCAATGATGGCCTTACAAAATTATCAAGACTTTCACGTCCGTTCTTTGAGACATGCATAAATATTCGCCATACTCATCGGGCGGATTGCTTGAAGTTGCCTAACAACCGATGTGATTTTTTGTTTCGTCTGAAACTTTTTGAAATCGCGATCGTAGCCTTCTTGAAAATATGGGTATCTGCTCAATGTCACCCACTATTTGCAAAAACATGCTTTTCTCCATTCAAATTTTTAGTACTCGTCGTTGTACTTTGGTGTTTCAACGAACCAATCATTCTCTAAAGTTTCAAGACCTATATCCCGATGACGATTTACGCTAGTTCGGATAGAGCTTGCCGTGTCTTCATAATCTTGAGCCGCTAGTTGAAGCATATTTTGCAACGAGCTACGTGGATATCTCGTCAAGAAGGAACAACGTGTCTAAGAATCGGTAGACATTTTTTGAGAGATTATTTAGTGTGTTTTTTTGATATGTTAAAAGGTAATTATGTTTTTGAAATGTAAAGTTTGTTAAATAGGAAGATTTTTTTTTTATTTTAATCGGCTACTAGCCGTTGAAACCAACCCCAACGTCCATATTTTCAAACGGTCATGTATGCCGGCTTTGAAATCAACCGGAGGTCGAACCAGAAGGGCGGTGTTCGCGCTTCGGGTTCACGAACCCGATGCCCTACCCGAAGTCGACTCCGTCATACCTAAGTATCATTTTTCTTTACATATATTGTAGACATAAGAGGGGAGGGAGTGGTGCTCGGGTAGGGGATCGGGTACCTCAACCCGATCGGTAACACCACCCCGTGTTACTCGGGTAGTAAATCGGGTTCCAAGCCCAATCGGCGAGGCTGCATATTTTGAAAATTTTGAAACGTTGGGGACTAGCCAACGGCTAGTTTTACATTAAATAAAAAAAATCCCTTTAAAACCAAATTTCACAAACTCATTTTTCCACAAAAAAAAACACACACTAATATATCAAAAACACAAAACCATGGATCCAAGAAGAGGTAAAAAAATTTCCACCTCGCGTCAAGGTCGGTCTCAACCCGTTCATCCGCAACCACAACAAACTCCATTTCCAAACCAATTTTATTCTCAATCATCTCCGAATCAATTTTACGTTCCACAACCCCCATCTCCACATCAATATTACCAATATAATATGGGTCCTCCTCAAATGAATCCACAACACTACAACATCACTCCTACAAGCGAGTTCTCCCCGTTCGAAAACAATGACGAAGACGTAGAGTTTGTAGCCGAAACACAACAACCACCAAGCGAAGAAGACGAAGATGAGGACGTTCAAGAAGTCCATCCGAGAGGGAAGAAAAAAGCCTTCGGCGGGAGGAGGCCCCGTGAAGTTTGGTCGCCGGCACAAGAGGAGGCTTTGGCGAAAGCATGGATTCAAATCTTCGAATGTGGTGTTGTCGGTAATGAACAAAAGTCCGACGGTTTTTGGAAACGGATTCTCGAGCATTACAAGGCAACTTTGGGTTCGACTTCACGAACTTTTCATGCGTTGAATACAAAGTGGAAAACAATGAACACGGCCATGGGTATTTTCAACGGATACTACCTCCAAGCGGTACAAGCTATACTTTATATTTTACATAATCTATACTTTGTTATTTACAATTACATTATTTTGTATAAGCTATACTTTTTATTATTTTGTATATTATGTAGAAACGTGCTAAGGCTAGTGGGTGCAACGACTTGGACGTGGTGAGGCAAGCTGAGGCGGATTACTATACAATAACAAAAAGACAATTTGCTCATAGCTTGGCGTGGGAGGTTGTCAGAGGTCATGACAAATGGACGGAGCAAGAATGTTTTCAAGATGTTGGCGGTGCGACTAGCAATTCTTCAAAAAGGAAGTCGGAGGAGTATGAATCGGCAAGCAACACCATTTCCGACATGAATGAAGACCCCACCCCTCCACTTGAATCAAGAAAGATGAAAAAGAAGCAAGGCACATCCTCCTCGTCGGTCTCAAGTGTTGCGGATGAAATCAACTCCTACACACAAAAGAAGACACAATATTTGGAAGAAAAACGCGAGAAGGATGCGTTGGCAAAACAATTGTTGGCTACACAACTCAGGGGAAGTTCAAGAATACACAACGGAGATGAAGTTTTGAGCCGCATGATCACATTCGCGATCCTGCTATGTTGGAATTCGTTCTTACCCAAAAACGTGAACTTGCGAAACACGGATGGGCTTGCAATTTTTAAGTTGTAGTTTCATTTGTTTTTTATTTCAACTTATGTAATGTTTTTTTTAAGTTGTAGTTTCAATTTTTAAGTTGTAGTTTTTTTAAGTATTATGTAATGTTTTTATTTTTAATGAAATGGTATGTTTTTATTTTAATATTGTATGTGATTTTATGTATTAAAAAAAAAAGAAATTCGGGTAATAAGGTACCACTCCCTCCACTTAGGGTAGTGTTAGAGTACAATTGGGTAGTTTTGAGTTGAAGGGTTTTTATTGGATAGAGGTGATGTGGCAATTCGGGTACTAGGGTACCACTCCCTCCCCCCCTAAGATAAGCTATATCCAATTAATCATATGTATTTTTTTCATGGTAAGTATCATCATTTATTAAAATTAGAGACCCGTATTTCACGAAGCCATATACCGTGTAGTCGTGTACTAATGTTTTGATTAAAATCAATTGTTAAGCAATTTTCCTTAACGTTAATTTCTTTCGGTCTTTTACAACAACGATAGGGTTGCTTGAATGCTTCTTAATGGATTGGTTCAAAGCCCAATTCTGAATTGGTCAAACTGTCAAAGGCTCGAGTGTTTGATTGGAAACGAGGTGTGACACCCGCGCGTTGCGGCGGGTTTTTGCCTCTATTTTTTATCTTGTATGTGTTTTGTCATATGTTTCACACAATTAAATATTCATTGCGTCAATGATATAAACCAAATGTATTGTTTAAAAAATGATTGTTGTTCACAAATGAGTTGTTAAAGCATCAATGTTGTGACAAACAAATAGAAAACATCGTATTTGCCAAAAACATTTTTAAATGGTCCAGTGCTACTGGCATCAAAGCATACATCATCAGCTTTTTGCCATAAGTCAAGAACATCTGAATGTTTAAGAATAGCTATGTTAGATAGGCTATTATAATGTTAAAAAAATATATATATTATGTAACCTTTAATAAAATCAACTCCTCGACCACCTCAAGATTGTGGCCATTCGCAGCCTTGTGAAGGGTGGTCTACCCCTTCTTATCATTCCTTGTTGAAATCCCAGGTGCTTGCTCCTAAGGATCTTTCACCAGCCTAAAATGCCCATTTATTGAGTATGTATCATTCCAACCAATTGATCTTTTGTATATGTCTCTGCTGAGATACTAATCAATTCCATAACCTGTTTAAAGAGGAAAACGATATAAGCATAATGAATAAGAAACAAACACTAAAAGGTGTTAATGAAATAATGAAATTTAACTAAAACTGGAATTGGTCAATTGAGTTGAAATTGGCCAAAATCTATACTAACATGTAGAAATTCCTAAATTGTTGTAGTCATTCGTTTGGATGGTCATTCTAGTAATCAGATTGTGTAATCATATTCAATGCACTGCACGGTGGTAATAAGTGTTTGTGGGTCGACCTAGCCCTACCAACAATAAAGACAACTAATTTAAACGCAACATGTTTTAGCCTATCACTTATCCGACCAATAGCCCATTTTATGGCGTCCATATAGAATCCTTTTAAAAACTTCTAAACCTTCGCCTGCTCTAGACTTAGTTGCTTCGTACCCATTTTTCCCTTACTGATTCGTCCTCAAATAGGTAAAATAGAAGTCAATTTGACCTGAAATGTTGGTCGACCTGTACTATATAATAGCTTATTATCTAAAACGTGTAAAGATGACATGAGCATGAGCAATTGGGCATAAGACCTTTGATGGCTTACTCTTTGGCCATGGATTTGGTCATGTATCATTGATTTTTTCCCCTTTGGCATGGCACATTAGTAATAATGATTAACCCTAGCCTATATAATATGTTCACCCAATATTACCTTTAAGGATTGTCTTGACCTTAGCTCCAGTGGTAGAGATTTGTATAATTGTCTAGCCTATGATATAATACATGCTACGACCGTGCAATGAGTGACCACCCCGAAATTGACACTTAGAATAGAGAGAGTATAAGTGTTTTGTTCCCATTTTGTGAGGTGTTCGGCTTTGATAAATTCTAGCATAGGAAGTTTTTAAATTCGTATTTTCCAAGTCTTTTGGGAGATATGTTTTTGAGAATGATTCTAATAAGGTCTACTTGAGGGCAAGTAGAGTTCAAGTGGGGGGATATTTGATAACATCAAATAGTCCTGATATTTTAGTGTTAATTTCCCTCTAATATGCTCATCATTTGTATCATTTTACTTGAATACATACTCTTATTCGTTAATAATTCATTTTCAGTTTAATAATGAGAATAGAAACAAAGAGACGCGGAATTGGAAGATTATTAATGAAAATACACAAGAGTATGCTGACCAGACAAGAGTTACGACGTAAATTCTTACTCTACTTACGCCGTAACATGGATTAACACTAGAAGATCAAAGTCAATGCTGACCAAGGTTACGGCGTAACTCCTACAAAAGTTGCGCCGCATATATATTTCCAAGACTTAGAAGAATTTTGTGGGCAAAAGAAGTTACGACGTAACCACTTTCATGGTTACGGCGTAAAGTGGTTAATGAGAGTTTTACGTTTGTAACTTACCTTTAGGTTACGTCGTAGTTTCATCACTGAGGTTAAGATCGTCCTAGATTCAAAGGTTACGACATAACTAACCCTAGAGGTTACGCCGTAACTTAGTCGAGACTATAAATACAAGCCCTAATTCTGCATTTTAGGAGATCTCTTGTTACCCCTTCCCAGAGGAACGACTAGGGCACGACTTCAAGGCATTATTCAGCAGCATACAAGTCATTTCCAAGGTATAATTCATGCCATACACTTCTTAAGTTTTAGTATTTCATATTACATTATTGTATTTAATTCATGTCTTCATTCATGATGTTAAACATTGAATTTTTTTTATGTTTTAATATGATCAGCTAAACACCTTTGGTGTTAGCCTAGTTATGATATTGTTATTGTTATGATGTAGTTTTCTCATTTTCATATCGCTTTATATGTATGCTTTCTTTGCTTATTTTTGGACACCCTCATTTTGGTAGCATATAAGTTTGGGTAGTATCTAGGAAGCTAGGTTAATTGACCATAGGACCCTAGTAAATCAGGTTGCGAGTAGTGGCAAGAATTAACCATAGGACTATCACTATTTTCCGTGAGAATTTTACCCAACGATCACCTTCCAAACGGAAATGCTTAAGAAGTTAGGGGAGACCTAAGATCCGATCGGGCGGGTTTTATTAAATAAGTCTTAGATCGTAGAGACACTTAATGACTCTTCCATATGGTAAACCCACGAACTCTTGTAACCATTAGGTTATGGAATAGGACGTTATGGAAGATAGGACTAGACGAATTGACCAACTGAGTCTAGTGACTTAAACCCCCATGTGAAGCGATAAAAAACATTAATTAGAAAACGTAATCATAGCATAACAAGATTAGTAACTAGGCTAGCACATTTCTCCCTATTGATCATCTTCCACTTTTATTCGCTTTTTTCTATTTTATTTCATTTCATTAGTTAATTAATCAAATTATAAAAAAAACCCTTTTTAAAACCAGTGACACTAGAACTTAAATTAGATCTAAACACATAGCTCTTGGGACTACCTCGGCTTTACCGAATACTATACTACACACGATCGGGTACACTGCTCGTTAGTGTATTAGGTAGACCTTAGGTAGACGAGACTTTATAATATTAAAACCTTATCAGAAATCATGTATTAAGTTTTTGGCGCCGCTGCCGGGGAGCTATTTAGGATTTTAATTTGAGTTTTGTATATATTTTTGATTTTATTATTTTAGGTTTTTATTTTCATTTTAGGATTTTTATCTTTAGTTTTCCTTCTCCCATCTCTTCTGTTTTCTTTGTTTCTTAGTGTATTTCAGGAAATCATGGCGATGGAACCAGAAGTTGATGAGATGACATTGGAAGAATACTTGGAGTATGAGCGAAAGAATACAAATACATTCATAAGCCCAAGAATACAAATACATTCATAGAGGCCCACTCCAAAACCTTCCTCTCAAACTCCGCAACCACACAACAAAGCCGATTCTGCATTTCCTAGTCCAAAGATTATGGGCATTTCTAGAAGGTATGAGGTTTCGTATTTCTATCCTTTTATCCATAAGAAAAATGAAGTTTTGGAGTATCCAGATGCTGATGAGGAAATCGACGATGATGAATTTTGGAAGGATTTCGTGTCTAAAGAGGCTACTACAAGATTACCTCCTCTTGACTCTTGTTCTCAATCTCACCAACTAAATACCAAGCCGGTGATGCATCCATACATGCCACTGGTTTTTGATCAATTGAAGGATGTATGGAATGATGAAACAAGTAAGGATCTTCTTAACCTTTATATTTCTCCCTTTACTAATATTTTTGCTAGTGTTTGTGAACAGGGTATTGATAATGTCGATGTCGACACTGCAATGGAGAAAGAGGAAGTTCAGGAGGAATGCAATGAAGGTGACATGGATGATCTTTGGGGTATTATAGTCGAGGACATAGAAAGGCTTAGGCAAATACTTGCGCCTCCTATGCAAACCAATCCTAAACCAAATCCGGTGATGCAACCGTACATGCCACCGGTACATGCCCTAATCAATTGGAGATTTTAAGGAAGAAAGATGAAGCGAGCAAAGATCAATAAAATAATATGGAAGGGAGGAGCTTACAGGTTGATGAAGCAATTCCGCAAGCGAATGAGAAAACACCTAGCAAACATAATGGTAGCAATTCTAACCCTTCTTTAATTTTATTACTAACGATCTTGCTAGTGTTCCTATACATGTTGCCAAAACTATCGATGACGAGGCGTAACCCATAACCTCACATATCACACCTCCCAATGATGGTTATGTAGCACCAACTACCAACCAGATTTTGGATGAACTTTTAAAGGAATTCGAAGATGAGCTCTTGGATATTACCGTGATAGACGAGGAAGCCGAATGTGCCCTTACAAAATATGTGGAGGAGCTCGAGCAAATGCTTTCAAAAGACCCCTTTTCATTCTCTACGGACGTAAGGGTGTACATGGCCGTTGTAGAAACAAATGTGGCATGGAAGCCAATTAGTCAACAACACGGAATGAACCAAACTTCCAAGTCATCAAATAAATCGGGTAAGGAAACAACGGAGATGACATCTTTTACAAGGTATAATATCAATTTATCATTTCTCTATCTCGTTGCAAATTTAAACCGTCATGGTGTTTATTGCTATTTTCACCTAACTTGACTTCAAGTGAGGGGATGAACACCCTTTTACTTAGTAAATAACGGTGGAGTCAATCTCATGAATCGAACAAAAACAAGCGCTTCGTGGGAGGCACCCCATGCCTATCTTTTTATTTTAATTTTAGTTTTATAGAATTTTATGTTTAGTATGATTTATTGATAACATCAAATAATCCTGAATATAGGAATGCAGTTGTGTTCTCCTTGAAGAAGCCTAAAAAAGGATTGATCTTTGATACTTTTGTCTCTCAATCTTGGTTTTGGATAAACAATAGAGGTAGGAGTTTTAATGTTAATTGGGTGGATTGGCTAAAAGACCCTTTAAACGCTATTTTGTCTATGTAATTTTCTTTCGCCTAGCTTCTCGCTAGGTTTTTAATAATATTCCGCCGTTCAAAAAAAAATAATCCTGAATATTAAGTGTCAATTTCCCCCCGATAATGCTTGTAATTTATATCATTTATATGTATTTATGCTTGTTTTCCATTGTTTTCCACTTTCAGGTAAATTACGAGCATTGGAGCTAAAGAGACGCGGAATTGGAGAATATCAAAGAATTATCAGAGTATGCTCACTTTGAAGAAGTTACGGCGTAACTCATCTCATATTACTGTAACTAAAGCGTGACTCAGAAAGTCAACTCATCAGAAGACTACGGCGTAACTCTCCCAAAAAACTACGACGTAACTATATTAGGTCAAATGAGGTTCCGCGCTGTTAGGTAACCATGTTTGTAACACAAGCATCAATATGAAGAAATGAGATAAGGAAGGATTGGATGAACACTTAACACACAAAACACACGTATAATATAGAAAGGTTTAGGCGTAGGATTTGAATGAAAGTGAACAACCCACTCTCAAATGAGAGTTACAAAGGTATTTATAGGGAAGGAGCTAGGGCAACACACAAGCTCCCTTCCTTTCTTTATTGGGCTTGGGCCAAGGCTTATGGGCTTTCTACATAAGCCTTGCCTTAAGTACTAACATAAAAGCCTTAATTAAGCTAACTATTACATATTGATTACTAACACTTGAGAAATGGTTTAGGAGTGATTCCAACAATCTCCCCCTAAGTGTTAGTAATTGATGACTTAAGTAATTTGAAACGTGGTTGGTGCAGATGTAATAGTAGCTTTGACGTCTTCTGACATTCTTCTTTCTTGTGAGAAGAAGTGTCTTGATTCAACAATCTCCCCAGTGTAGGGATCTTGTTACTTTTGAAGTATTCGCTTTGGCGTCTTTGATTTCTTTGTTCTTAGACTCTTTTGTTCTTTGTGGTGGTTGTGATAGTATGTTGTTGTCACTACTGATCGCCTTCGTGCTCAATTGCCTCACGTCTTTCTCCAACATGCTCACACGCTCATATGATAGTGAATTCCATATGTAAAGTAGTTCTCGAGTCTTTATAACTTTGTAGATTCTTTGATTTGATGAAGAATCATTGTGACTTTGTGTTGTCTTTGATATTTGAGAGAACTTCTTTAGTGATGTTGTTGGTATGAGCATGTGAAGAATCTGCACGATCTTTTCCTCCTGCGAGCATCCATAAGAAGAAGACATAAAACATGGGTTAGAAATAATCCAGCGCTTACAAGTTTGAACTTCGAGAGTGTTAACAACATAGTGTGAAAACACGTCTCTAATTCTCACAAAGGCTGTTCCTGAACTGGATTCCCACAAGTGAGTTAACGCGATGTACACCTACAGTTCAGTGAGTCGTGAGGTACATCAAACATCACCCCACGATCTGTAGACCGCTTTGAGACACACTGGCGTAATCCACAAGGAGTTACCGAAGTGACCTGCTGTCAGAGCTATTTGATGTTGACCCTGGCAGGAGTTTCCATTCAATCACTGAGGATCACAGTTGTGAACCCCTCATAAATGTTCTCGACAAATTGCTAAGATCTGTGAAGGACTCGATAATGTATCACTTGTGTTCTTATTGTTGAACGACAAGCGATGAATTTTCAAGTGAACCTAAGAGATATTTTGATGAATCTCGTGGCTCTAGACTCGATGGTGCGCTTTGGTTTTCCTGAGCGGAGACTAAGGAGAGGGTCTCCTTCTTCAATACCAGCAATCTCTAAGAGAAAGCCGATAGTTTACGTAGGGTTCCCTGTGAGAATGAAACAAGATTCTGTTGAGAGAACCTTGAGCGGCTAAGAAGGTTTAGTGCATGCGTCACTGGGTCCATGACGACTTTAATCTTCAATACCGGTGTCATCAAGTGACATCCAGTAGCATATGTATTGAACCCGTTGTCTGCCCTAAGTTGAATAATCTGGAGGGCTATTTATTTTCACCCTTTTCTTTACTTTTCTTTTTAATTCTTCAACTCATTCTTTCTCCCATTCTCATTTTATTCTTTTTATAATCATACCTAAGGAGTTTTAAATTCTAACTATTGGTGATGTCCTTGGGTAGACCCCTCCGGCTCTGGCGGATCATAGGACGGTTATTCCTAACCTTAGTCACCTTATAACTCCATGACTAACCTATGTTGCCATAAACCATTTTCATGAAAATCTCTCAAAGTGGTTATGAATAAAAGGATTTTGAACCACTAAAAGAGTTTTGTATTATGCAAAAATACTCCCCCTCCACACGTGCTTAAGTATTTTGACAAAAATCTGCATGGTAAGAGAAGAGCGCACACTTTTGAATTGATTAACTCAAGATAGACAATTCCCTGCGAGACACGGTTACATCACTGACTAGGTCAGCTTGAAGTTGTAAACACTCTTTGGAGAGGAGGTTTGACCCGTCAAGGTTCATGTCTACCAAGAGTTTCTCGAATGGTACATTCTACTAGGAAAAGTCCTTTGCGAGACACGTTTACATCACTAGCGAACTAGCTTGAAATTATTACCCGTCCCGGACAAGTCTTTTTGAGTTACTAACATTTAAAAGATCGTCAATTCATTGGTTAAGTCTTTAGCACGACGATTCAATAGCAATTCACAACATATTTCTTATCACATATTTTTTCTCCCCCTCAAAAATGGCATATTAATGTTATTTTTGACGAAATTTTGTTATCGAATATGTCCATTTCGAGTTTTGTGGGAAGAATTCCACGAAGAACAATTTGTGAACAAAGTTTTAATCAAATACTCCCCCTCAATAAGTGATATTAACTTTTGAGGTTTTGAAAATCATAAGGGGAAGTACTTGTTCCTTTGAGCAAAACTTTGAAAGTGAAAGTTTTGATTATTTTTACTCAAAAGTAAGAAGCTTTCCCTCCTTTTATAAGGATTGTGGAACAAGCGCCCCACGGTCCTTTCATTACAAGTACGGGTTGTACACTGTTATGTGTGCACAAGCCATAGTCAAATATAAATCACACATCCAAAATATGATAAGAGAAACAAATCGGGGTACCTGTATTCGGCAATAACACCGAGTTCTGTCGACGCTGGTAGCCTGTTAGAGATATGCTCGGATGCCCACCAACAAAGCTCTCAGTGTCCTTATCTCGATCCAACGAACAACCTTTCATCTATTCTGGTAATGATCTTCTTCACATCCCTCTTGTCCCTAGAATTCCATCTCTTTGGTGACCCTATGCCGTCATGTATCTCCTTTAACCGATAAGCTAATCCGTCCCGAACCCTCTTTAATGTGTGATCCCCAAACTTATGAAGCTCTTTGCACGCCATGAAGCAATTGTGGTGTAGTTCACTACGGTAAACTACCCCAAATGGCTTATGTAGTAGATTCTTCTTCATTCTAGCCAATGATGAATCCCATACAGTGCATCGAGGTCATACTTTTCCACTTTGTCGACAAACATGTGTGTGGCTTCTTCCTCGATGGCTATATTATTAGAGTAGATTGCTGCCGGGAAAGGGAAGGTGAGTGAGGTAGCGTATTTTTGCTAACATCGCTACCGTGCAGAAGAAATTCCAAGTCATTGTTGAAAAAGTAACGGTAGGGAATCTTATGTTGATCCGATTGGCCAATGGTAGGTAGAGGTTTGGTCCAGGTAGTATGGAGCCTTGTCTGGTGCGGTGAAGTCGATATTTGCTTCGTGGTTGAGCCAATCGATGTTGTTGGACATGGCTCGTGCGATATTGTCGAGATGATATTCGACTTCAATGGCATCGTCGAGCTGTCCTTAAGTAGTTGAAAAGCTTCGTTCTTGATTCGCCTCAACTCTGCTTTTGTCATCTTCTTCACCTTGAACTTTTCTTGTAAAATATTCACATGCTCCATCGTTCGACCATCTACCGGCTCTTGACCTTCCGGTAACTGAGGAGTTGCATCAACAAGTTTTGAGAACCAGTCATACTCTTCAGTGTCATCATCATCTAGCCATGACACAACTTTGATCTTTTTCTTCTTCTTAGGCTTTGGTGATGATGCTGGTTTCTTTGTTGATGTAGAAGAAGTAGGTTGTTGTTGGGGCTCAGGAATTTCTTCATCTTCACCACCAGTGTATTCAAAGTGATTACCGGTTTTCTCTGTTTGTGGTGGTGTCTCAGAGTCCTGAGGTTTGTCTTTTGCAGGAGAACGTGGTGGAGATCTTCTAGCGGTGGAGATCCTTTGGGTTGGTGGAGGCATAGAAGATGAATCATCATTTTTCTTCTTTTGTTTCGACTCAGAATCTTTATCCGCATCATCATCGTCTCTTGGACGTTTAGCTCTTTCACCGCCGCTTTGCGGGGAAGTTTTTAGTTGATATCCCAAAGAATGCCTCAAATAGTTTAGCTTCGTCAGAAGTAAAAGTTGCGGATATTTTAGACATTTGTAGCACAAGCTTAGAAATCAATTCTGCATCGGAGACAACCGCATGCTCAATTGGATTGATTTGCATTGCTACAGGAGTAGATTGCATTGTTTGCTTGACCAATTGCATGGGATTTGGATAAAGTTGTGCGGTGAACATCTCTCTTGTCACTCGGGGATGGTGTCGATGAGAAACTTGTGAGTATATTCTCTCGATCGCCTTGTCCATTTCCCTGGATATCTCTGCTTAGAAACTGCATCTGCTTTCATCCTAAAACTTCGTTTATCACCTTCAAAGAAGATTGATCTGTGCGCAAGTTGATTGAGTTTCTTGTTGACCATGTTTTTCTTCCTTACTTGCCTGACAGCTTTGACAATCTTTGTCTTTGCTCGTGATGACCAAGTATCGGTAGGTTTCTTTACTGATCTGGATGCGGATCTGGTGGTGGTGTCTTTGGATGGTGGTGGTGATGAATCAGACGAAGATGAGTCATGAGAAGGCTCAAGGTCTTTTGGTGGCTCAGAGGTGTGTTCCTTGCTATGTTCGGGACTATCTAGAAGATAATCATCGGCTTCCTTTTTAGCTTTGGCCTTTTCTTCAACCTTAACCCTAGCCTCTTCATCTGCTTTAGCTAGAGCTTCCTCTTCAGCTTTTTCTTTAGCAAAGATCCTCAATGTCTTTGTCCGTTATTCTCTCATCCTTTTCTTGTTGTTCTTCTTCTTCCTCAAAAGTGAAAGGAACCTCATAAGATTGATGCAGTTGCTCTGTGGATTCCTTTGTGATGGCACCAATTCGCTTACCGGGTTGATTAACCGCATCACGAATTGGTATGGTAAGTGCGCCACCACTGGAACCACCAGGGCCTCTTGTTTGTTCGAGGTTAAATTCAGAAGCAACGCGTCGAATCGGAGATTCTTCGTCTTCTGTAATCTTTGGCTTCATCTCGTGGCTCTTCATCCGAAGCCGACCTCTTCCTCTTCCACGGAGTTTTCCCTTTATTAGACTTGGGACTTAGAGGTTTTTCAACTGTTAGTGTATCATTTGTGCAGCGGTTTCGGTAGATAACCTCTTCATCTGCTTCGTGTTCTCGAGTCCTCGCCCATCATTGGGTTTCGGTTTAGGAATAGGGATAGCAACCTTCGATGGAACTTTCCTTTTGAGGGTATGAGTCCTCTTTGGATACTTTCGGGTACTCCTAGTGCTTGCTGCATTTCCAGCACTACCCGATCTCCTTGTCTTCTTTACTGGTACAGCGGAAGACTTTTCATCAATGAAGCCAGCTTTGCCTAATGTGATCGCTACTTGATATCGCTTTGTATGATTGAAGTTGCTTGATATCATCGCAGTGAGAAGGCGGCAAAATCGCACCTTGTTTCTTTGTTGTAGAGTCTTTGAATCTGACAACATTAAGAGTAGGCTCAAACAACGCGAGTGATGGTCGGGTCATCAATTCTCAAGGGAATGTCCGTGATGATTCCAGTATTCTTTGGATCAAAAATTTAGTGTATCCGATGTAGGGATCTTGGTGCCGTGTTTCCGAGATATGACATCATGTCATCCAAAATCAGACTTCAAGGAAGTCGATGTGCATCATGTTGACCATGCCCCAAAATATTTGTAGTTCCATGAGCTTAGGATGCTCATAACCACTATCATGTCCAGAAACTGATTTGGCAATCATGATGTATAGAGTTCTCCATGGCTGAGGAATATTCTTTAGATCCACTGAAGAATGTTTAGTGATAATTCCAACAGCTTCATCGTAGCCAATATTAACCATGAACTGGAGAGTAACCTCTTCCGAAGGAGTAGCAACATAGTTGGCAGGCTGGATGGAAGGAAGAAGGAGAATAGCCCTTAAGTTTGCTGCAGTGATGGTGACTTGTTTGTTATTGAGTGTCAATGTCACAACATCTTGACCATCGACCTTTTGCATTGTGTGCCAGAATTGGTGAATGTAGATCTTTGGTACTGTTGCAGAGTTTGTGAGCATGTTATTGGACGGATGAGTCTTTAGAATATCCACAGCAATCTGACACGAAGATTCAGAGCAAGTGAAGTTATCAAAGTCCAATTTGAGGTTATCCTTTCCAATCTTTATCTTGTAACCATCAGGGAAAATGTCATCCATTGTGAGAACATTTGGTGGATCAACGTTTTCCATTGCAACGTCCATGTTGTGATCTGAAAGATATTGAGCCAAAAGAACCAACATATCGAAAGACATTACGTTAGTCAAAAGTTGATTTTATTGTCCAATTATTGAATATGTTATGTTGATGAATGTTACGAGTCTAACGTCACTTGTTTGTCCAATAGTCCAAAGTAGTCGTGATGAGTTTCGTGAGTTTATTAAATTTTGAATTTTAAAGTCTAAATTTTCACTCATTTATACAACATATTTACCATTGTAGCTTATTAGTGACATTTTGGTTTCGTGACGTTATGATTTATTTATTTACAAGTTTGTACGCGTAACAATTCATTGGTAAGGTTAAAGTTTTGGCTTATGCGTAAAAAGTAAGTTTATGCGTAAACAGTAGAAACCATACGCGTAGGCATAAGCTTATGCGTAGGAACTCTTCTTACGCGTAAGAAATATTACGCGTAGGAAAAGAGATCTTGGCATAAGGCTTACGCGTAAGCGCATGTTGGAGCTTATGCGTGGGTTTACCCGTAAAGAGTGAACCTTATGCGTAAGACTCAAGTTTACGCATACCCTTCACGGATACGCCAGAGTCCCCATGTAGAACCTTACGCGTAAGATTTCTCTTACGAATAACATTCTACGCGTAAGGTGATCCTTATGCGTAGAAATCCAATGGTTAACCTTGGTTCTGAATTTTCACGCGTAAAACCTGAAATAAATTCATCATAACATGTTCATTAACATATTATTCAATCCCTTTCAATTTCTCATATAAACACAAACATCCACAGTTACGCGTAGGATTACCTTACGCGTAGAACTTAAACCCTAGAATTCAAATCTTACGAGTAAAGAATCTAGCCATAGAAAATGCACCAAATTAATTCTGTGATGTCTTAGAGGCTATATGATTATGTTGTAACAATTTTTAACATGAAAGACCTTAGGAATCAGAAATACCTAATTCGTATGATCCTAAACCCTAAATCTTACTTTCTTTCAATTTTTTATTTCTGGGTATGAATCAAATGTGGTTTTGGTTAATTCATCATGTCCCAATCATCATATAAGAAACTAATTATCCAGAAACATTCTCACATGAAAACCCCTAAATCCACGCATAAACTCTAATTTTTGAAACACGATTAAAACGTTTTCTGGGTGGATTTTGAAGTTGGAAATGTTTATAGCACTTGATTTTAAGCATTTTGACACAATAACTTTCATCATAAACACCCAATGATGATTTTGTGTTCATACGTATACGCGTAGAACACAAAATCACTCCTAACTCAAAATCTAGCCGTTGGATTTGTTTAAAAATCAAAACCTATGCTTAGAGTAACCCCAAGAATCATAAATCACTTACAGATTTGAAGTTTGAAACACGGATTAGTGTTTTGATTTTTATGCATGGGATGGGTAGTTGGAAGAAGTTAATGTGTGAATTAAATGTTTTTAAAAATTAGGTGGAGTAGTTATGATAAAAAATAAGTTTGAACTTTTGGCAACATTGGTCCCTCCACCTCAAACATTTTCATCCAACGCCCATAACTTCCATTTTGGTTACGTAAAGAATGATAATTGGAGAGAAACTTGACGACACTCCCCCTCGACTTTATAAATAGAGAAATTTTACAAATTTGGGTCCGGGGAGTGTCAATAACCAAGAAATATGACCACCATTATCAAAGATACAACCGGTATTAGGTAACATGCAAGTACAAGGTTTTATGAAACAGAAAATATTTACTTTCTCCCCCTCAACACTTGACCGTAAAAATACTGAATTTTGAAAGAGAAGAGTGTTGACGGAAGATTTGTACTTGCCATGTTGAAAGAAATTTAGATAGGAGAATATTTTTGAATTTTGTAAATTTTGTATTTTTGTATTTTGGTTTTGAAAAATATTTACAAAAGAGGTTTTGGTCTTTGACTGGTTTTAAAAGTTCATCCAGTTCCTCTAGAGTCAAACACCTCATACCAATCCAATGGATCAACTCAGTAAACCTAGCAGGAGCTAAGGCTTTGGTGAGAAGATCTGCCAGTTGGTATTCAGTACCCACAAAATATAATTCAACGGTACCCTTTTCCACATGCTCCTTGATGAAATGATATCGAAGATCGATGTGCTTGGATTTTGAATGTTGAACGAGTTGCGCGAGATCGCAATAGCACCGATTGTCGCAGATATCGGGATTCGTCAAATACGTAACCATAGTCTTTGAGTTGTGTTCTCATCCAAATGACTTGAGCACAACACGACGACATGGCTACATATTCGCTTCGGTTGAGGACAATGATGTACAATCCTCGCTTCTTCGATTGCCATGACACCGTTTATCACCAAGAAATTGTAGAGCTCACAAAGTACTTTTCCGTAAATCTAAGCATCCTGCATGACCAGCGTCTGAAAAAGCTTTTAGTTCAAAACCAGAATCCTTCGGATACCAGATCCCCAAGTTAATGGTTCCCTTGACAAATCGGAGGATTCTTTTAGCCTCAGAGAGGTGAGTTTCAGTTGGTCGCGACTGATAATGGGAGCAAAGATATACAGCAAATACAATGTCAGACCTACTGGCTGTTAGATACATGAGAGACCCAATAATACTTCGGTATTTGGTAGGGTGAACCAATTTCCCATGCAAATCAGCGTCCAGTTTCTTGGTATGTGCCATTGGTGTGGCATAGGTATCACAGGTTTGCATTCCATGTTTGTTTAAAATTTCAAGAGCGTATTTGGACTGACTCAGGAAAATACCACGGGGTGATTGATGAACTTGCAATCCAAGAAAGAATGTAAGTTCACCCATCATGGACATTTCAAAATGTTTTTTCATTAGTATTGAAAAAGCGTTTGAGTACTTTAGATGTGTAGACCCAAAAATGATGTCATCCACATAAATTTGCACGATTAAAATGTGTGCCCCGGGATATTGTATGAAAAGTGTTGGGTCGACCGATCCTTTAGTTATTGGCAATAAGAAAGGATGATAACTTATCATACCACGCCCGAGGGGCTTGTTTGAGACCGTAGAGAGCCTTGTTCAGTTTGTAGACGTGATTAGGGAACTCTGGATCAACAAATCCTTCTGGCTGACTAACGTAGACCGTTTCTTTTAGTTTTCCATTTAGAAAAGCTGTTTTGACCTCCATCTGAAAGACCGTGATGTTCATCTGAGCCGCGAATGCCAGAAATATCCGAACAGCCTCAAGTCTAGCAACTGGTGCGAATGATTCCTCGTAGTCGATCCCTTCTTCTTGTCTATAACCCTTAGCCACCAGACGTGACTTATTTCTGATAACCGTGCCTTCAGCATCCAACTTGTTTTTCCAAATCCATTTCAGACCAATAACATAGACCCCTGTTGGTTTTTCAACCAATTCCCATACTTCAAGACGTTTAAACTGATTAAGTTCTTCTTGCATGGATTCAATCCAGTTGTCGTAAGTCATTGCTTCTTTAATGTTTTTGGGTTCAGATTGACAAACGGTAAGTTCATAAATGCAATGTTCACCGTCAGTCTGAAGGCGTTGTCTAGTTACGGTTGGTTGATTCGGGTTTCCAATGTTGTTCGCAAGAGGATGGTCTTTAGTCCAACGATGTGTGAAGGGTTGATGTTGATATACATTGTGCTGATTGGGAGGATTGAAATGGCTTGTAGATGATTCCGCAACATCAGATGTGGCAGTTTCATTAGCAAAAGGATTAAAGAATGCATTTGGATCAAAATCTGCAGGTTGTGGTACTTCTTGGTTCAGAAGATCATCAGCTGGATCAGCGTCATTGGATGCGGTTTGTGTAACCACCGGTAAAAATCCGCCTTTATATTAATAATAAACCATTTTCTACGTACATTTTTTTTCTACAACTAGATAATAAGCCGCATTCACAAACTGCTCATTTGCATAGTTAATGTCTTTGATATATACACTCTTAAGTAACAATGGAAGTCTCCCAACAATGTCATACTTGAAACTTCCCGGCATGGTCACCCATGTCAGTTGTGTCCTCACATAAGACACAGAATGTCTGGTATAAAGTATCCTTATATCATTAGCGTCATTTCCAATAAAATGTCACAATGTAAATTAGAATTTTCTTAAAGCTTTGATTTATAACAATTTTGATACTAGGTCATAAACCCTAATGTACAAACCTTTAAACTTAATGTACACGTTTCCAAGGCATAAAACCCTAACTCTGGAGTATTTTCCGGTTAAAAACCCTAGTTTGCAAATCCTACTATTTTTATGTAAATGAGATCACTAACTAAAATTAAAAATACATAATAAACTTTTACCAATTTCCAAAGTACAAGTTTATCAAGCCGAGGTACAAGTCATTGATGCATAGAAGAATTCACTTAACATAAAATTCATTATAAACCTTAGTGTATTTAATTTTAAACATATTGTACAAACAATAAAGCCTCAACCTTAAACTTTACTTTTATTTATTACATGTAAATTAACCTAAACTAGACTTTATCTAAAATAAATTAGAAACCTAACTAAGTACTTACATTACTACACAATAGGTACAACATAAAAAGCCCTAGGTACTACCCCTAAAGCCTAACCCCCCTTGTTACCATGGTTAGAAATGAACTAGATAGTTACCACTTAGTTACCCTAACCACAACTACTTACATGCACATTAGAGCTACACATCATCTAATTACCATGAAGTTTTACCATGGTTGGCTAGAGTTTTACCACACCATCTCTTTGTTCCTTGAGGCCACATGCACTCTCCATAAGACTTGCAACATATCACCTTGTCCCTCCTCTTGCTAGACAAGGTGACATAGCACCTTAGAAAACCATGCTCCTTCTCCCCTATATATAACGCCCCTCCCCCTCATCATACCCCACACATCACACGCACCATATAACATTTCCCATACTCACTTACATTCTGAAATTTGACCCTAAGTAGTGTAAAGAAAGGTTAATCTAGAGCTTAGAAGGTGTGGAGCTACCTTGAAGATCACTAGCAGCCTTTAGGCACTTTTCCTGGTTTAAGCAACTCACCACTTGTAAGTGTTCCAACTCTTTTTCTTTAACCATTTTTACACATTTACTATCACTCACCTAGGGTAATAAACTCATAACATGTAAAACTAAAGTTGGAATATGGTTTTTGTAAACTTTCTGTGAAATGCGCATATGCATGATAGCCTTTTTGTTTTGTGGTATTGGCTAAGGGAGAGACTATAAAAATTAACCATTAAGTAAGTTATATAATCAGTAATAAAAACCTAAACCTAAGTCTTGAGTTCTTACAAAGTTTAAAATGTTTTTCTGTCTTCTGGTCTTGACGCCAAAAACAGCCCAGCCCCCTACTTGCGCCTCATTTATTTGTATCATGTTAAATCTGCCCTCGTTTGACCCTGTTATCGCCCAAAACCAACAAAAGGCACCTAACCCCCTACTTTAGAGAATCATTGTGACCAAACCGTAAGAGCTTAAGACCTCTAGTTTGAACCATTAAAAATATCACCGGACAAACTCTTGAAGGGATCAAGAACGTAGTAAAAACCTTTTAAGTCCTCGCTTTTATTCACCCGCACTTTTAGCCATTTAGGCCAAAAACTAGTAAAATTTTCTTATAAAATTTCAAGCATAAAAATTGTAATTTTTGTAAGATAAAGTTTTTCTTGGATTAAAAATGTAATTTCTGCGAAGTTAATTATACAAGGGCTGATTTTGTCAATAACCCATAGTTGAGGGTTTAAAGTGTCATTTTTGAAAGTGCAAGCGTAAAAACTGTAAATATTTAAAATTGTAAATTATAATATTTTGGAAACATAAAATATTTAACAACTTGGGTTTTGATAAAAATTTATTAACAATCATTCGAGCCATAAAAATAAGTATGATAAGTATTATTAATTTTTGAAGAGACTTCATGTTATCTAATTATCAATAAAACATTATTGTCGCATAAACTTGAACACGAATACTAAATACATGACATACCAACTCAGGTCGAGAGTCGGAGCAGTTTGTTCATATTATCTAATTTGTTTTCCATCCAGACTACGATAACACCGAGGTGAGTCATAGCCCCTCTTTTCCTTATTTTGAACGTTTTGCGGGAGATACATGCTCAAATATTGCTTGATTATTTTTACATTTATTTTAAACTCTTACATATTACTATGAGTTCATGGCCCCTACCTTTACTTGCTTTTAAACTGTTTTGGGGGAGATACATGCTCAATTGCATGCTTTAACTTTTATAAGTACTCTAAAAACTTTTACATATTACTGTGAGTTCATAGTCCCACTTTTTACTTGTTTTTCAAACTTGTGGGGAGATACATGCTACAAAATCGAACACAAGTATTTTTCTATGATATACCTACACCTGATTGCTATTGCTTAAGTACTTATTGTTGCCACTAAAAGTCCCTCATATCATGAACCATTAATCACTTGTGAGTGAACGCGAATATCGTGAATAGATCTATTGGCAGTTGACGCCCCATTTGTGTTAGCCGGATAGGTAACCAAATGCACGTTATTTGAGAATACTAGGAGAATGGAAAACTCCTACCTAAGGGCATTGTTGCTCACATCATCACTATGATGTTTGTAACTTACGTCATTATTATGACGCGTTCGTGTTAAGGTTTGCGTGTCATGAGACTTAGGGCAATATAGTGTACTGCAATATTACTGATTTTACTACTGCTTATCTTGTGTTCAATTGATTATTATTCAAACACTATGGATTCACTCAACCTTTGTGTTGACTTTTTAGCATGTTTTATCTCAGGAAACTAGAGCACGATCTGGCACGGAGTGGCTATGGACTTTCTTATAAAAGGGCGTCCATTTTGTTATCATTCACAAGAATAAAACTATGTAATTCAGTATTTCCGCTGGGACCTTTATTTTGTAAAACTCTGATTTAAATAAATGAATGATAACTGTTTTTATCTAAACGTCTCTTTCGAGCCATTTATCTATTATTATGACTGTGATCCATGAAGTAATACCCCAACCTTAATTCCGCTGCGTATACCGAATTTGGGGGTGTTACAGATTGGTACCAGAGCCATAGTTATAGAGAACGGAATACAAAACTGAAACTATAACTCTTTTTCACACTTAAATAAAGTCCTCCGTGCCACTACACCGTTCAGACACTGTTTATACATGTTTACACTGATTATTTATATATAATGAGATATTTACAATTACTGGGTTGTTACAGAGTTATGTCTTTCCCTGTCCCTTATATTATTATTTTATCGGATCTGAGTCGAAGACACCATTCCTTCCACGGATACGTTAGTTCATTCGCCAGACACCGGCCCGCTATGGAAGATATGGAGTCTGATCCTTTAGAAGAGTCATCTGAGGATTTTACGGTAGTACCTGATATCGCTCCATTTCCTGACGATCCATATGTGCTAGCTAGGAGAGGATATCCTACTTTTGCATATGCAGAGCCATCTGAGACAGCACTTCCTGTACACTCACCACCACCCCCACACCCATACATGTTACCCACGTATGTACCGCCACCAACTACACCACCCCCACCTTCAACTACAGACTTTACTCCCCCGTCTCAGCCATATGAACTCGGAGAAGAGGCAAGGACCATCGTTGCTAGGTACAATGTCTTACGATCACCTAATCCAGATATCCATACGCCACCATGGATATTCGAGATTGGAGAAAGTTCGCAAGCAGCGATGGACCGACCGCCCACCATTCCCACACTATTGGCACGCTTGGAAAGACACGAGGGCGATTGATACTGCCTTAGGCCATCTAGATGAGTTACCTCTGGAGCGCATCGAGTCACTTGAGGATTCAGTGGAGGAGTTAGTTTCTAAGAAAACAACAATGCAACATGAGATAGATATTTTGAGCACCGGAATGCAAGAGACTCGTGAGAGGGCAGATAATCTGGAGGAACATCACGGGCAAACTAGTTAACACATACCGCTGCTATATGACAATGACGTGATGATGTCACAAGCAATGATGAGGCAGAGTGATGACTTAGTAATGGCTTACTCTAGAATTACCACGTTGGAGGCAGTAGTGGTAGATATCGAGGCCGATACCGGAGTATATACTGAGTCCTTCTCACATGATCATAGATCTGGAGAGTCGCCGCGAAGAAGCCCCTGGTAGCCATTAGAGTAGGTCCTTATCTAACAGTTTTTGATATCCTAGCCACGGTATGTGGCATAAATATGACACTTGTAATATTTTGTTATATGACAAAGTTTGTGAGTTGTTTATGACTATATGTGGTTTTGATATTTTGCTGTGTTATGATATCGATTGATGTAGACCAGGGTGAATCACTTTACCATGTGATAGTATTCGAGCATGATATGATCATATGATTCTTATATTTCTATGATTTCAACGCGTATACCTTGTTATTTGTTACGTTATAACATAACATGGTCATTCTAAACATATATTTTCTTGTGGCATTAATAGAAATATGGCTCAAAAAAGAAAATCCACCGAAACACCAGCACCCGCCATGTCCCAAGCTGATATCCAAAAATTAGTTGCAGACAGTGTTGCTGCAGCACTTTCGAGAACAGCGGCAACCATGGCCCGCTCGGAAGCACTAGCGGGCCTAATGGAGAAAGTGAGGCAGCTATATCTCGCAAGTGTACTTACAAAGATTTCATGAGCGTAAGCCAACCTTTTTCAAAGGAACGAAGGAGCAAAGAGTTGGCTCGATGGTTTGAGCAAACAGAGACGGTATTCATGAGGAGCGGTTGTCACGGCGATTGCAAGGTCACTTTTGCTACGGGGACTCTATTGGGCGATGCCTTATCTTGGTGGAATGTTTACGCCCAAACTATGGGTGTTGAAGCGACCTATCAACTCACCTGGGGCGACTTCAAGAAGATGATGCTAAAGAAGTACATCGTCCCGCGAGATTAAGAAGTTGGAAGATGAGCTTCACCATTTGGTGGTGAAAGGAACGATCTCAAGACCTACAACCGGAGGTTTCAGGAACTGTCAATGCTATGCCCAAGTGTAGTGCACGATCTCGAAGACATTGGAGAAGTACAGAAGGCTTACCGCAGTATCGAGGGTAATGTCACCTCATCAAAACCACAGTCACTAGAGGAAGCAATTTCTATTGCTCAGACATTAATGGATCGGGAAGTCAAGCGTGGTTTCACCCAAGGAGGTAATGATCACAAAAGGAAGCTTGATGACAAAAGGACCACCCACCATCACAACAACTACCCCAACAATAACACCTACTACAACAACAACAACCGAAAAAACAACCATCATTACCAGAACCAGGCGGGAAAGCGCCAAAGTTTATGTAGCCGCGCACTGCTAAAGTCAATGGATATCTTTGGAAATCTGCCTTATGCAACCAATGCAAGATGCATCACAATGGGCCATGCTTTATTAAGTGCGGAAAGTGTCAAAGAACCGGCCACAAAACCAGAGACTGTAGGGCCTCAGTGCTAATTTGCACAGTAGAAGTGATATGCCACGGATGTGGTGAGAAAGGACATTACAAGAATCGATGTCCCAAACAGAATGGCAACTAGAACAACACGGCCCGTGCAGAGCTTACGTGCTAGGAGATGCAAACACTTTTCAAGCTAACCGGATGTGGTCACGGTGCACGTTTTCTCTCAACCAACATTTAGCTAAAGTATTATTTGATACTGGCGCCGATAAAAGCTTTATATCCATTACTTTCGCCTCCTTACTTAAACTCACCCCGACTGCCCTAGACTATTTCCATACCCTAAGTTTCTTCCACGTATCCTATAATCTAATCTACAAACTTTATTCCGAGCTATTCTGTTATCACCCCGGAAAATTGATAATTTGTCATTCTACCAACTATTTACTATCGCTAGGCGAACCAATCTTTCTTGCTACCTTGAAAAGTTGTTTAGGATTCCATTTTATAAAAGCAAAACGTTGAACACCATCTAAAACTTTTGAGAAATATGATACTACTTTGACTGAATCAAGCATCACATCATTTTTCCTCAATTATACATAGCCTGATCACCTATGTCTAATTTAGGAAGAATCATGTCATGAAGGAAACAGTTGTCTTCACAGATTTTCTAAAACAATCTTTCAAAAGCAAAACTTCGTAACCAGAAAACTATACATACACATCCTTGTAATCAACGCTCCATGGATATCCACACTTTTTCCCACACCATAACCAACAACAGAGTGAATCTCGAGGACGAGATTCCATTTAAGGAGGGGAGGCTGAACCACCTTAGGTAAAATCCGCCTTTATATTAATAATAAACCATTTTTCATTTTTATTTTTTCTACAACTAGATAATAATCGCATTCACAAAAGCTGCTCATTTGCATAGTTAATGTCTTTGATATACACTCTTAAGTGACAATGGAAGTCTCCCAACAATGTCATACTTGAAACTTCCCGACATGGTCACCCATGTCAGTTGTGTCCTCACATAAGACACGGAATGTCTGGTATAAAGTATCCTTATATCATTAGCGTTGATTCGTTGAGGTTTAGGGGTGTGTGTGTATGGATAAAACCACAATATCGATATCAAAAATAACCACAAGTAATGATTTAAAATCCCTTTAGGAAAAAGGATAATGAATCAAAACCCGTGAGTGATAGTGATACGGATTAGGAAATCCGAGTCGTTTCCCAACGAGGTGTGAATGGGCAACGTCGTTATTGGTTCGTTATTAAAATGCTCGATGTATTGGATATTTGAATTTGATTTAAACTACGGAAAATGGGAAATCAAATAAGGGAAATTAAACTACGGGAAATCCTAAGTGCAGCGAATTATACTAAAAGCGTAATAAATGAAACGTAAATAAAATGCAACTACGTCTAATCTAAGTCCTAAAAATAATCTAAAATTACTTTCTAACTAAAAATGATATTAGAAAATTATCTAAGAATTAAAACTAAATTTTTATGATTTTTAAAATTTATTTGAATTAAAAACTAATTTATAACTTTAAATCTAATTGAAAATACTAAAAATTATGAAAACAAAAGTGAAAATTATGAAACTATTTTCTAAAATCTAAAATAACTCAAAAGACTTTTCAAAACTAATTTTGTATTTTTATGAACTATTTTTCTAATTTCTATGAATTAAAATCTATTTAAAACTAATTTAATAGCTAAAAATTACAATTTAAACTAAAAAAAATCTGGAAAAATTATTTTTTTGCTTTTTATATTTATCTTAATCTAGGAAAATTGAAAATTTATTTTTTGGAACTTTTTTTGATTTATTAGATATAAAAGCTATTTAAAAAGGATTAAAAACTAGTTTTAAATAAGAAAAATAGCAAACAGCAGCTAAAAATTATGAAAAATTCAGGGAAATTCTAAAATATTATTCTAAACCTAGGAAAAATATAAAAACTATGGCTTATGTGAGAAATATAGAAGCTGATGAGTAAACTGATTTTAAATAAGCTAATAAGAATAAGCTAATAAGCACAATAAGCTACCAAACCTGCTTGAGGCTAAATTATACTAAAGCTAACTAATATCAATTAATTCCAGCTACTCCTAACCTCTATTCAGCAATCTACCAAGATTTAGAGCTAATAACCACTTAAACCAAACAGCTCTTAAGGACCTATATTTAAGCTCGCTTTATTCAATAAGCAAAACTGAAAACCAAAAGTTGAGATCTCAAGACCACCAACCAGACTACTGATAACCCAATTCTCAGGTCCTAGCTAACTATAATGAGCCCTGTGCAAAGGCTGCAAGAAGGTCTGATCACACTCAGTGTATGATGAGTGTGATCAGGGCAAATCAGGCCTACTTGTGAGCTTAATAACTGCTTATAGAAAATTCACAAAATTCCAAAAAAATGACTTTTACAAACTTGACCAACTGAAGACTTATATCCCAAAATTTTACTAGAATTGGACCAGAAATGAGTCTATTAAAAATCCACAAAGTTTTATGAAAACCTGTTTGAATACTTTTGACTTTTAAACACAGAATTTGCAAAAGTTGACTAAAGTGAACTTTGATCTCAAATGATGAACTGATTATAATGTTTAGTGATAATATGGACCTAATGCAAGCTAGATCTAAACTACCTAAACCTATCTTCAAGATATGAGCAACTGATTCAAACAGTTAAGATCATAAGAGAAGATTCAATGCAATTTTGACTATCACTGATTTATTGTGCACATGAATGACTGAATTGACTTAGTTATGACCTACTGAGATTAAAGTAGCTTAGTTCTATCACTAAATTAACCTCAAACACAGATCTGCAATTTGATCCAAACACACTTATACTAACTTTTATGCAAATTTAACTAGCCAAAACTCTAATCCAAGCTTACTCAATCCAACTTTTAACTACAACTGACTATACTAGACCTAGTTCAAGCAAAGACAAAGCAATATCACATCAAATCTAACAGAACTAATTAATGCAATTACTCATACTCTATTTAGCAAATAATGAGATGAAATTGAAACTTACAAGATGTCCAGCCACTATGGCTTGCCAAAGAACAAATAACCACTATCCTAAACCATAATTCAACCCAAATTCAACTCATAATCAACCCAATTCCAGCAAATCAGATGAACTTAACCACTGCAATTTGACTTCTGTTGACTGTTGAGAGTTTTGAGAATGAATTGATTGTAGAACTGAGTAGTATAATAAGCTAGCACTGATTAAGCTATAGGTGAGCTTAAGAGCTTAAGGAAACATAAACATAAGTGATTCAGCTTATAGCAGATTTGAGATATTTTTTTTTTTTTTGTATTTTTCTTATTTTTTTTGTGATTTTTGTTTAATAGAGCAAATAAGTTTGAAAATGATTTGAAATGAGCTAAATTGAGTAAATTAAAAACTAATAAGCTATTGAAATCAATTAAACAATAATTGAAATGGATTGAGAACAAAAGCTAAAATTACTTGAATTAATAAATATTTGAGATTACAATTTCTTGAAATGTAGAAAATACAGAAATGAAAAACAAATTATAAGCTACTAATTAACTACTCCCATTCTACATTCATACAAGTGAAATAAGAGGGCCTTATATAGGCGAGCTTGAGGCCAAGGAAGGATCTAGAACTTGCAAATATGTGCTTCTTTGAGTGCATTACAACCATTGATCATCCCTCTTCGAATCCCAAATGATCTCAACCCTTGGATTGTTGCTTCCACGTTTCATCCACCAATGAGAAGAGATATTTGAGGTGTGGCACACGGATAGCTGACCTGGCAACCCCCATGTGTCAGATGTGTCAGGTGATAGTACATACCCTTAATTGGTTTAATTTGTTCAATTGAGAGTGAGGGCAAATTAGGGTTCTAGTTCTGGGGATATTTGGGGGCGTTTTTGGCGCGTGGGATTTGTTTATTATATTTCGAGTTATTGTTGACCGGGTTTAAAGAGTTTGACCAGGGTCCAAATGGTATACCGGGTAAGTTATAAACCGGGTATTGGGTTGGGGTTGGTTAAGTGTTTATTGGACCGGGTATTATGGTGGTTTGGGCTTGGGTATAGGTTAGATGGGCCAAGGGTTTGTGTTGGACTAGCATTTGATCCAAAGTATATTTAAAGGACTAAATGTGTTAGTTCTGAAAATCCAGGGACCACACATGTAAATCTGAAAATGTCTTTCAAGGGCCAATCTTGTCCTTCTCAAATAAACCAAAGGCTGATTTTGCAACTTTTGAAACTTGAGGGGTCATTTCTGCCAAAAACTCAAAGTTCAGGGACTGAATCTGACAATTCTTCACACTTGATTATATCTTTCAAATATCATCCTCTGAGCATAAAAATCTTCACAGATGCATAATTGACCTTCGGCTGGCTTAAGCTCTCTTAATCTCTCGTGCTCGGATTTTTGTCGATTTAGCTTCTTTTGTGTGTTTTTCGTATCCGTACCTGCACAAGCACAAACTCAAGAAACACGCAAATGTTAACAATAAACGGCTCTTTCTTGGTTATTTTGGGTCAGTTTTGATAAATAAAAGATATGTGTTTAAGCACATATCAAAATACCCAGACGAGACGATTGTCGTGTTCCCACGCAATGCAATCAACTCACGCTTCTAAAACTAAGGATTTCAATCTCTTTCTACTAAACCTATGAAGAAGTAGCAAAGATTCCTCAAAAGAGATTAAGAACCCTTAATTCTAAAAATGCCCCGTTTACCTTTTAATTCACATATAGATATTACGATTTAGCACATTCCGGTTATGAGTGACGGTTTGCTGAACTTTCATGTCGATCAATAACTCCAACATTTTTCAAAAGACACGTTAGGATCACGGAGTAGGAAACACAACACAGCGTGAAGTGACCATACGGATAGAATACATCGTCCCTGATTTTTCACAAGTCCCCAAACTAAGCGTAAAATCGAAATCATTGTTAAATATGATTCTAGATGCTAACACTACCCATGGAAGTTACTTGTGTAATTACTTTTTGCTCCCATTTTCCTATTTGCCTCTAGAATTTTTTATTTTTTGTGAGACATGAATTTCTTCATAATTCTCGTTTCGATAACTTTTATTCCAATAAAGATATGAAGCTAAGTCGCTAATTAGTTATCCATCTTCCCTCGAAAACCATTTCACACAAGAATGAGGTCCACATCAAGGTCCTAATTTCACACGATTTAGGGAGAATATCCTTTTTATGGCGACCGAGACAACTCATCTACGAGTCCAGACACAGAAGCTTTATTTAGACATCTCCCGGGTCCGAAGTTTGGCTTAACACTATTTCAGCATAGTTGCATTTTTGAAATTTAGGCCCTTGGTCTTTTAAACTACTAACTCAACGGGATTACCGTTTTATCAGAAGTCTTATTATGACTTTGGATTTTCCTCTGCTTTTATAGAAGTCTATGACAACTTTTATAGCTTTGGATTTTTAATTTTAAAACATTTGGGCTTTATTTCATGTTAATTTTTGTGCCAAACTCCAAACCCTACGGCTTTTATAACAATAGAAACAATAGCAGCAAACTATCAGGAATCAGTTGTCTATTACAACGTAACACAGATTACCTCGATGTGTACCCAACTATCATGGGCAAGGATTCTCTAAAGAAGACAAAGAACTAACTATCGCCAAAAACTCAACATCTCTAATTATTATTAGACAGATATGGGGTGAAACAATTTTGTGGGAACAAAAGCCATAAGTACCTTCGATGGGCTCTAAAGAGAACCAACTACTCCACGCTTAGCATCTAAACTCATAAGTAACTCTATCATTTCTCGATCTCCTCAAATTTAAAATCCCAAATAATGAGATCATGGATGCTTAGCCGATAATTATTAGATTATCTATGGTTAAGGGAACAAGCTAGGGCTCAACACGCCCGTCAAGTCAGAATTCTATTCCTACTCTCACCAACAGGAAAGTCAACAAGGTGTCAAAACATATATTAACTTAGCAAATGCTTTGTCTAAATAATCTCAAGTCATGCATATTTAAAATCACTCAGGGAAACTTGCAAATTCTTGGCCTTGTGAGCTAGAATTCGCTTTTTATAGCTTCTTGTCTAAGAGACTAGCAAACTTTTCAATAAAAAAGACTTAACAAAAGCTTAAAAATTTTTAAATTTTCTCAATTATAGCACAATTTTTTCATTTTCTAAGGAAAACGGGGTTGCGAGAGTACACGACAAAAATAAGCAAGTGCGGTCAAATCAAATCGAAGATTACCCTACCCCAGACTAGAATGAAACATTGTCCTCAATGTTTAAAACAAGGGTATCAACGAAAATCTAAAAGCCGTTTATTAAGTATGCTCAAAGATAAACGTTAGTCGATAAGATTTCGGATATCGGATTTCCATCAGCATCGATCATGAAACTCGAGTGGAGAAAAGACAACTTCGAGCACGAGAGTCTTCATATCGGCGAAATCCTAGACAAAACATCACAAACAACCAAACACGAGAAATCGAAGAGGCTAACCCCTTCACGTCACTTATTAGAAAATAGAAAGAAGATAGAAGGATAAGCATGGGGTGCCTCCCATGAAGCGCTACTGTTTTTGATCACCGAGTCGCTAGCTTGACTCGATCCCCGAATTCAGTTGTCCTTAGGGAAAGTTTGGAGATCCGGGACAACCATAGATGGGATGTCCCCTCCAAAATAATGTTTCACACGATGACCATTCACCTTGAAATTTGGGCCATCGGGTTGAGAAAGCTCTACCGTTCCATAAGGGAAAACCTGAGCAACGGTGAATGGTCCGGACCAACGGGTTTTGATTTTGCCCGAGAATATATTCAGCGAGAGTTAAAGAGGAGAACTTGATCACCAACGTTGAAAACGCGGTTTTGATTTTAGAATCATGAATCCTCTTAGTCTTCTCTTTGAAAATCAAAGAATTCTCATAAGCCTGATCCCTAAGCTCATTTAATTCATTCAATTGAACTTTTCGGTGATCACCCGCGGTCTTAAGATCAAAGTTTGCATGTTTCAAGGCCCAGAATGCCTTATGCTCGAGTTCTATGGGAAAGTGACAAGCTTTTCCATACACCAACTTAAATGGGGTGCACCCGATGGGTGTCTTGTATGCGGTGCGGAAAGCCCATAATGCATCATCTAACTTATCGGCCCATGAAGCTCGATTTTCTCCTACGGTCCTTTCTAAAATCCTTTTCAAACCACGATTGGAGACCTCAACTTGTCCGCTCGTTTGCGGGTGATACGCGGTAGAAAGACGATGGGTAACTCCATATTTAGCCATAACTTTAGCAAATTGTTCATTACAGAAATGGGTACCGCGATCGCTGATGATAGCACGAGGTGCTCCGAATCTGGAAAACAAATTCTTCAAGAACTTAACAACCACTCGGGCGTCATTGGTGGGGAGCGCCTTCGCTTCAACCCATTTAGACAAGTAGTCGACGACCACGAGGATATACTTATTACCCTTAGAAGATGGAAATGGCCCCATAAAATCGATGCCCCACACGTCAAAAATCTCGCAAACTTGAATAGCATTTTGTGGCATTTCATCCTTTTGCGAAATTTTCCCTTGGCGTTGGCAAGAATCACAAGACTTAACTAAATCATGAGCATCTCGATATATGGGTAGGCCAATAAAACCGGAATCAAAAACCTTCTTAGCGGTGTAGCTTGCACCATGATGGCCACCAGTGGGTCCGTTATGGCAAGCATTGAGAATATCAAGGGCCTCTTGGCCATGAACACACCGCCGGATTACTTGATCCGCACAAATCTTAAACAAGTAGGGATCGTCCCCGAAATAATGCTTAACATCTTTGAAAAACTTTTTCTTCTGTTGGGACGACATTCCTTTCACAATGAAATTGCCGCATGGTAATTTGCAAAGTCGGCAAACCATGGGGTGTTTGGGTCTTTCTTAGCAATCATCCCAAGTGTCTCAAGAGGAAATGTTTATGTGATCTCCTTTTTTTCGAGCACACTTTGATGGGGATTCTCAAGTCTAGAAAGGTGATCGGCAGCAAGGTTCTCTGCTCCTTTTTTGTCAAGAATAGTAACATCAAACTCTTGAAGAAGGAGAACCCAACGAAGTAATCGTGGCTTAGCATCTTGCTTTGCCAAAAGATACTTTAGGGCAGAATGGTCGGTATACACTATGGTCTTCGATAAGACAAGGTAGGGTCGGAATTTCTCGAAAGCATAAACAACGGCCAATAATTCCTTTTCAATAGTCGTGTAATTGTGTTGGGCCTCAGACAATGTCTTACTCGCATAGTGTATGGGTTGAAAATGTTTCGATTTACGTTGCCCCAAGACTGCCCCAATTGCGTAATCACTAGCATCACACATAAGCTCAAAGGGCAAATCGGTCGGGGCAACTAAGATCGGTGCTTGATTAATTTCTTTTTGAGAAAATTAAATGCTTCAATGCATTCATTGGTGAAGATAAACGGAGCATCCTTCTCGAGGAGATGGGTCAGGGGGCGGGCTATCTTAGAGAAATCTTGGATGAAACGGCGATAGAAACCGGCATGACCCAAAAAACTCCGAATACCTTTGACGGTAGTGGGATGAGGGAGTTTAGCTATAACGTCGACTTTAGCTCGGTCGACCTCAATCCCTGATTTTGAAATCTTATGGCCGAGGACAATGCCCTCTCGAACCATGAAGTGGCACTTCTCCCAATTCAAGACCAAGTTGGTGTCTTCACACCGTTTGAGCATGTGGTCTAGATGAGAGAGGCAAGAAGTGAAAGAATCTCCATAAACCGAGAAATCGTCCATAAAACTTCCATAGACTTCTCGATCATGTCGTGAAAAATAGCCATCATGCACCTTTGGAGCGTACGGGAGCATTACATAAGCCAAATGGCATTCGTCGGTAAGCAAGCGTTCCATAAGGGCACGTGAAAGTCGTTTTCTCTTGATCCTGCGGATCAATCGAATTTGAAAGTAACCAGAAAAACCATCGAGAAAGCAATAGAACTCATTCCCCGCTAAGCGTTCGAGCATCGATCCATAAAGGTAGCGGAAATGATCCTTTCGTGTAGCATCATTCAATTTTCGGTAATCAATACACACCCTCCATCCGGTAACGAGGCGTGTGGAAATCAATTCATTATCTTCGTTCATAACAACAGTCATTCCACCTTTCTTCGGGACACAATGGATAGGGCTAACCCATGAGCTATCGGAGATTGGATAAATGATTCCGGCGTCGAGGAGTTTAAGAACTTCCTTTTTGATAACCTCATGAATTTTCGGATTAACCCTAGGTTGTTGTTGAATAACGGGTTTGCAATCGTCTTCCATTAAGATCTTGTGAGTACAAAAACGAGGGTTTATGCCTTTGATATCAGAAATTTGCCAAGCAATGGCACTCTTATGTTTACGAAGAATCTCCAAAAGTGCGGTTTTCTCCTCATCTTTCAAATTTTTAGCAATGATAACGGGAAACTTGTTCGGTTCTTCAAGAAAAGCGTATTCAAGATGAGGAGGTAAATCCTTGAGCTCGGGCTCCGGAGGTTTTTCATTAGACGTTTGTACGGATTTGATTTCTTCAATCGTAATCTCTTTCGGAGGGAGTGACGGTGATGGATCTTCATTTAGCAATTGTTCAAGATAAAGAATATCTCCCTCCGAATCATAAACACCATTATCAATTTCCGGTGGAATCGATTCGTCATTAGCAAGAAACTCATCGACCTCTTCCAAAACGAAATCACCTCCCTCGAATGGAGTAAGAGAGGGGGAAGAGTCGACAATTATAGGCTCAGAAGATGGTTCAACATTTTCAGAAGGAATGGTGGGATTGCCACCCATAAAATCAAGAAGCTTTTGAGCATACTCCTCCGTAGCAATATCGAGAACGTCGATTCGATTAATAGAAGCATCATCATAATTGGAGGAGTATCTCGAAGGATGGTTAATGTTAAAGGAAAGCGGTTTCCTTATGAGATCGTAAAGTAATTTCTCCTTCATAAACGTCAATCATCGCACGGCCCGTTCGTAAGAAAGGTCTCCCGAGAATAAGAGGCACTCGGGAATCAACATCAAAGTCAACGACAACGAAGTCGGCGGGAAAATGTAGTGGTCCTACTTTCACATAGACATCCTCGGCAATTCCTTTCGGAATAGAGGTTGAGTGGTCCGCGAGTTCAAGAGTCATCTTAGTAGGAGTGAGATCCGGGAGAGAAAGCTTGTTATAAATCGAAAGAGGCATTAAGTTAATACTCGCACCAAGATCGGCCAAGGCGGAGCATTTCACAATTCCCGGAAACTCACAAGGGATAAGAAATTTGCCAGGGTCTCCTAACTTTTCCGGAAGTTTCTTGAGGAGCACCGCCGAGCAATTCTCATTCAACGGTGTTTTTGCAATTTCAGCCAACTTTTCCTTATTACTCACTAAATTTTTGATCATGGCAGCAAATTTCGGCATGAGGAGTAAAGCGTCGGTGAATCTGATGTTAAAATTCAAGGATTGAACGATCTCAACAAATTTCTCCATTTGGTTTTCGGTTTTATCACGAATCCTTTGATCTTGAAGTCTAGATGGATAAGGAAGTGAGGGTTTAAAAGTAGTCTTTGGAACATCGGGTTCCGGAATCAGTCTGAACGACGGAGGTGGGACGGGTGTGGTTTGCACATTCTCTTCAATAACCACGGGTTCTTGTTCCTCCTCCCTCACGGTGAGTAGGAAACGATGGTTCATCATAAGCCTTACCACTCCTTGTGGTTATAGCTTTTAACTCACCCATCGGGTTGGGAATGGTATCACTTGGAAGAGATCCCGAACTCGAGGGTTGACTTATCTTACACAAAACAACATTCAACATGTTCTCAAGTTTATTCTGCGAAGCATCCAATTTGTTGTTATGAAGTCGAATCTCATTCCTAAACTCATTGCTTTGTCTAGTCAACGAAGATTGAAACTCATTTCTCAAACTTGAAATCTGAGTTTGCATGGTTTGGATGGTAGCATTATTGTGTTGAACGTAATTCGTGAATTCATTTGAAGGCAAAGGCGGAGCTTGATAACTTGAATTTTGATATCCTTGATTGTAATTGACTCCTTGATTCGGGTATTGATTTGGTGGGGCTTTGAATTGGTTTTGAACATTTTGTCCACGAACTTGATTACGATTAAAACGAGTCGATTGTTCGATTGAGAAAATACCGGAGGTACCATTTGATTACTAACACGAGGATTTGGTTCAACTTGAGGACGGTAGTGGTTACCTCCGGTTCGGCATTAGCCGAAAGGATTTCCATCGGTGGCGGTACAATTGTAGTAGGCATGCGGGCCACCACAAGTAGTACAAGTCGTTTCCACCGCTTTGACTTGAGCGGGTGGAGAAGAATTAACCTTAGCGGTCTTAATCTTAACCAAAGCCTGAATCATATCCGTAAGCTTATCAATCTTAGCATCGGTGCTAGACGTATTTTCGTAAGACGAGGGCGATGGTGTAACACTCACTCGGGCAGCAACCGATTTGCTACGTGAGGTACGAACTTTAGATTTGTTCTCAATAATCAACAAGGCATCTCTCGTTGATCGGGTCAACAAATTACCACCAGCGGCGGCATTGAGAGAGTCTTGATCAGTCTCATTCAAACCATTATAGAATGTATCAAGTTGGTGTAACTCCGTAAAACCATGATGGGGACATTGCCTAAGCAAATCTTTGAATCGGTCCCATGCCTCACTAAATGATTCATCAAATCTTTGTGTGAATTTTGTTATTTCATTTTTAAGCTTGTTGTTTTAGACGGTGGGAAGAATTCGTTCACGAATTTTGACACTAAATTCTCCCATGTGGTTATCGATCGAGGGGTAGTTTCTCGAGCCAAATCGGACGGCCCCTCAAGTGAAAATGGGAAGAGTAGTAGCTTGATAGCCTCTTTCGGAACGTTACGGTACTTGATCGTAGACGTGAGCTTGTTGAATCGTCGGATATGAGAGTGAGGATCGTCCCTCTCGAATCCGTAAAATTGGCTTGACGAAACCAAATTTATCAATCCGTGGTTAAGCTCAAAGTTATCAGCGATTGCGGAACGACGATGGCTTCTCCATAACCCTCGGTGGGTGCTTGGAGTTGCTCTAGCATGGATCGGTTGTCCTCCGCCATTTCGACAATGGGCGGAGTCGGATTAGTTTGAATCTCGGGTTCGACTAATGGAGCACGTCTATTTCGCCTTCTCGTAATTGTAGCAGTTTCACGTGTTGGTCGTAGTTATTAGAACGAGTGCGCATGCACTTTCAAAAACCAAGGCAATTAAAACGAACGGTATTTGAAAACACAGTGAACTTAACCAATAATCCCAAGTGAATAAATCACCTCTATAAGACAAACGCACAAGCGAGCGGAGAAGCTTTTAGGTCAGCGCGAAGCTTATTAAAAACCCGCCTCTTTTCAGCCGCAATTTAATGTCAGGCCGTCCTTATACCCACCACACAGTTTGTTTATCAAATAGAAATAAATCGACTCACAAGCGACACAAAGGCAAGTTTTTTGATCTTTGGTTCGGGAACTTACTAATGATAACACCTCCGTTGAGAATGTTATATAATTGATGTATTCTATTTTAGCTCAAAAACAAAGGGAAAATCTTTTTGTATTTTTAATATGATATATATATATACAAAAGAAAAAGGAAAATATTTTTTACTTTTTCGATTTTTATAAAAAATAGTAACTTCACAAAGGAAGGATCTCGAGTCACTAATCGTCAAACCTTTAACGATATTGTCGCGACACAATGTCCCCGGCAGCGGCGCCAAAATTTGATTCGTTGAGGTTTAGGGGTGTGTGTGTATGGATAAAACCACAATATCGATATCAAAAATAACCACAAGTAATGATTTAAAATCCCTTTAGGAAAAAGGATAATGAATCAAAACCCGTGAGTGATAGTGATACGGATTAGGAAATCCGAGTCGTTTCCCAACGAGGTGTGAATGGGCAACGTCGTTATTGGTTCGTTATTAAAATGCTCGATGTATTGGATATTTGAATTTGATTTAAACTACGGAAAATGGGAAATCAAATAAGGGAAATTAAACTACGGGAAATCCTAAGTACGCGAATTATACTAAAACGTAATAAATGAAACGTAAATAAAATGCAACTACGTCTAATCTAAGTCCTAAAAATAATCTAAAATTACTTTCTAACTAAAAATGATATTAGAAAATTATCTAAGAATTAAAACTATTTTTTATGATTTTTCTGAAATTTATTTGAATTAAAAACTAATTTATAACTTTAAATCTAATTGAAAATACTAAAAATTATGAAAACAAAAGTGAAAATTATGAAACTATTTTCTAAAAATCTAAAATAACTCAAAAGACTTTTCAAAACTAATTTTGTATTTTTCTGAACTATTTTTCTAATTTCTATGAATTAAAATCTATTTAAAACTAATTTAATAGCTAAAAATTACAATTTAAACTAAAAAAAATATGGAAAAATTATTTTTTTGCTTTTTATATTTATCTTAATCTAGGAAAATTGAAAATTTATTTTTTGGAACTTTTTCTGATTTATTAGATATAAAAGCTATTTAAAAAGGATTAAAAACTAGTTTTAAATAAGAAAAATAGCAAACAGTGTCTAAAAATTATGAAAAATTCAAGGAAATTCTAAAATATTATTCTAAACCTAGGAAAAATATAAAAACTATGGCTTATGTGAGAAATATAGAAGCTGATGAGTAAACTGATTTTAAATAAGCTAATAAGAATAAGCTAATAAGCACAATAAGCTACCAAACTTTTACTGAGGCTAAATTATACTAAAGCTAACTAATATCAATTAATTCCAGCTACTCCTAACCTCTATTCAGCAATCTACCAAGATTTAGAGCTAATAACCACTTAAACCAAACAGCTCTTAAGTACCTATATTTAAGCTTCTGAAACTGCTTATTCAATAAGCAAAACTGAAAACCAAAAGTTGAGATCTCAAGACCACCAACCAGACTACTGAAAACCCAATTCTCAGGTCCTAGCTAACTATAATGAGCCCTGTGCAAAGGCTGCAAGAAGGTCTGATCACACTCAGTGTATGATGAGTGTGATCAGGGCAAATCAGGCCTACTTGTGAGCTTAATAACTGCTTATAGAAAATTCCAAAAATTCCACAAAAATGACTATTCCAAACTTGGCCAACTGAAGACTTATATCCCAAAATTTTACTAGAATTGGACCAGAAATGAGTCTATTAAAAATCCACAAAGTTTTATGAAAACCTGTTTGAATACTTTTGACTTTTAAACACAGAATTTGCAAAAGTTGACTAAAGTGAACTTTGATCTCAAATGATGAACCGATTATAATGTTTAGTGATAATATGGACCTAATGCAAGCTAGATCTAAACTACCTAAACCTATCTTCAAGATATGAGCAACTGATTCAAACAGTTAAGATCATAAGAGAAGATTCAATGCAATTTTGACTATCACTGATTTATTGTGCACATGAATGACTGAATTGACTTAGTTATGACCTACTGAGATTAAAGTAGCTTAGTTCTATCACTAAATTAACCTCAAACACAGATCTGCAATTTGATCCAAACACACTTATACTAACTTTTATGCAAATTTAACTAGCCAAAACTCTAATCCAAGCTTACTCAATCCAACTTTTAACTACAACTGACTATACTAGACCTAGTTCAAGCAAAGACAAAGCAATATCACATCAAATCTAACAGAACTAATTAATGCAATTACTCATACTCTATTTAGCAAATAATGAGATGAAATTGAAACTTACAAGATGTCCAGCCACTATGGCTTGCCAAAGAACAAATAACCACTATCCTAAACCATAATTCAACCCAAATTCAACTCATAATCAACCCAATTCCAGCAAATCAGATGAACATAACCACTGCAATTTGACTTCTGTTGACTGTTGAGAGTTTTGAGAATGAATTGATTGTAGAACTGAGTAGTATAATAAGCTAGCACTGATTAAGCTATAGGTGAGCTTAAGAGAGCTTAAGGAAACATAAACATAAGCTGATTGCAGCTTATGAGCAGATTTGAGATATTTTTTTTTTTTTTTTTTTGTATTTTTCTTATTTTTTTGTGATTTTTGTTTAATAGAGCAAATAAGCTGAAAATGATTTGAAATGAGCTAAATTGAGTAAATTAAAAACTAATAAGCTATTGAAATCAATTAAACAGTAATTGAAATGGATTGAGAACAAAAGCTAAAATTACTTGAATTAATAAAAATTTGAGATTACAATTTTACTGAAATGTAGAAAATACAGAAATGAAAAACAAATTATAAGCTACTAATTAACTACTCCCATTCTACATTCATACAAGTGAAATAAGAGGGCCTTATATAGGCGAGCTTGAGGCCAAGGAAGGATCTAGAACTTGCAAATATGTGCTTCTTTGAGTGCATTACAACCATTGATCATCCCTCTTCGAATCCCAAATGATCTCAACCCTTGGATTGTTGCTTCCACGTTTCATCTACCAATGAGAGAGCAGTATTTGAGGTGTGGCACACGGATAGCTGACCTGGCAACCCCCATGTGTCAGATGTGTCAGTGATTGTACGGTTATACCCTTAATTGGTTTAATTTGTTCAATTGAGAGTGAGGGCAAATTAGGGTTCTAGTTCTGGGGATATTTGGGGGCGTTTTTGGCGCGTGGGATTTGTTTATTATATTTCGAGTTGTTGTTGACCGGGTTTAAAGAGTTTGACCAGGGTCCAAATGGTATACTGGGTAAGTTATAAACCGGGTATTGGGTTGGGGTTGGTTAAGTGTTTATTGGACCGGGTATTATGGTGGTTTGGGCTTGGGTATAGGTTACATGGGCCAAGGGTTTGTGTTGGACTAGCATTTGATCCAAAGTATATTTAAAGGACTAAATGTGTTAATTCTGAAAATCCAGGGACCACACATGTAAATCTGAAAATGTCTTTCAAGGGCCAATCTTGTCCTTCTCAAATAAACCAAGGGCTGATTTTGCAACTTTTGAAACTTGAGGGGTCATTTCTGCCAAAAACTCAAAGTTCAGGGACTGAATCTGACAATTCTTCAAACTTGATCGTATCTTTCAAATATCATCCTCTGAGCATAAAAATCTTCACAGATGCATAATTCTGACCTTCCGGCTCAGCTTAAGCTCTCTTAATCTCTCGTGCTCGGATTTTCGTCTGATTTAGCTTCTTTTTGTGTGTTTTTACGTATCCGTACCTGCACAAGCACAAACTCAAGAAACACGCAAATGTTAACAATAAACGGCTCTTTCTTGGTTATTTTGGGTCAGTTTTGATAAATAAAAGATATGTGTTTAAGCACATATCAAGCGTCATTTCCAATAAAATGTCACAATGTAAATTAGAATTTTCTTAAAGCTTTGATTTATAATAATTTTGATATTAGGCCATAAACCCTGATGTACAAACCTTTAAACATAATGTACACGTTTCCAAGGCATAAAACCCTAACTCTGGAGTATTTTCCGGTTAAAAACCCTAGTTTGCAAATCCTACTATTTTTATGTAAATGAGATCACTAACTAAAATTAAAAATACATAATAAACTTTTACCAATTTCCAAAGTACAAGTTTATCAAGCCGAGGTACAAGTCATTGATGCATAGAAGAATTCACTTAACATAAAATTCATTATAAACCTTAGTGTATTTAATTTTAAACATATTGTACAAACAATAAAGCCTCAACCTTAAACTTTACTTTTATTTATTACATGTAAATTAACCTAAACTAGACTTTATCTAAAATAAATTAGAAACCTAACTAAGTACTTACATTACTACACAATAGGTACAACATAAAAAGCCCTAGGTACTACCCCTAAAGCCTAACCCCCCCCCCCCTTGTTACCATGGTTAGAAATGAACTAGATAGTTACCACTTAGTTACCTAGGTACTACATGTAAATACCCTAACCACAACTACTTACATGCACATTAGAGCTACACATCATCTAATTACCATGAAGTTTTACCATGGTTGGCTAGAGTTTTACCACACCATCTCTTTGTCCCTTGAGGCCACATGCACTCTCCATAAGACTTGCAACACATCACCTTGTCCCTCCTCTTGCTAGACAATGTGACATAGCACCTTAGAAAACCATGCTCCTTCTCCCCTATATATAACGCCCCTCCCCCTCATCATACCCCACACATCACACGCACCATATAACATTTCCCCTACTCACATACATTCTGAAATTTGACCCTAAGTAGTGTAAAGAAAGGTTAATCTAGAGCTTAGAAGGTGTGGAACTACCTTGAAGATCACTAGCAGCCTTTAGGCACTCTTCGTGGTTTAAGCAACTCACCACTTGTAAGTGTTCCAACTCTTTTTCTTTAACCATTTTTACACATTTAATATCACTCACTTAGGGTAATAAACTCATAACATGCAAAACTAAAGTTAGAATATGGTTTTTGTAAACTTTATGTGAAATGCGCATATACATGATAACCTTTTTGTTTTGTGGTATTGGCTAAGGGAGAAACTATAAAAATTAACCATTAAGTAAGTTATATAATCAGTAATAAAAACCTAAACCTAAGTCTTGAGTTCTTACAAAGTTTAAAATGTTTTTTTGTCTTCTGGTCTTGACGCCAAAAACAGCCCAGCCCCCTACTTGCGCCTCATTTATTTGTATCATGTTAAATCTGCCCTCGTTTGAAAGGCACCTAACCCCCTACTTTAGAGAATCATTGTGACCAAACCGTAAGAGCTTAAGACCTCTAGTTTGAACCATTAAAAATATCACCGGACAAACTCTTAAAGGGATCAAGAACGTAGTAAAAACCTTTTAAGTCCTCGCTTTTATTCACCCGCACTTTTAGCCATTTAGGCCAAAAACTAGTAAAATTTTCTTATAAAATTTCAAGCATAAAAATTGTAATTTTTGTAAGATAAAGTTTTTCTTGGATTAAAAATGTAATTTCTGCGAAGTTAATTATACAAGGGCTGATTTTGTCAATAACCCATAGTTGAGGGTTTAAAGTGTCATTTTTGAAAGTGCAAGCGTAAAAACTGTAAATATTTAAAATTGTAAATTATAATATTTTGGAAACATAAAATATTTAACAACTTGGGTTTTGATAAAAATTTATTAACAATCATTCGAGCCATAAAAATAAGTATGATAAGTATTATTAATTTTTGAAGAGACTTCATGTTATCTAATTATCAATAAAACATTATTGTCGCATAAACTTGAACACGAATACTAAATACATGACATACCAACTCAGGTCGAGAGTCGGAGCAGTTTGTTCATATTATCTAATTTGTTTTCCATCCAGACTACGATAACACCGAGGTGAGTCATAGCCCCTCTTTTCCTTATTTTGAACGTTTTGCGGGAGATACATGCTCAAATATTGCTTGATTATTTTTACATTTATTTTAAACTCTTACATATTACTATGAGTTCATGGCCCCTACCTTTACTTGCTATTAAACTTTTTTTGGGGGAGATACATGCTCAATTGCATGCTTTAACTTTTATAAGTACTCTAAAAACTTTTACATATTACTAGGAGTTCATAGTCCCACTTTTTACTTGTTTTTCAAACTCGTGGGGAGATACATGCTACAAAATCGAACACAAGTATTTTTCTATGCTATACCTACACCTGATTGCTATTGCTTAAGTACTTACTGTTGCCACTAAAAGTCCCTCATATCATGAACCATTAATCACTTGCGAGTGAACGCGAATATCGTGAATAGATCTATTGGTAGTTGACGCCCCATTTGTGTTAGCCGGATAGGTAACCGAATGCACGTTATTTGAGAATACTAGGAGAATGGAAAACTCCTACCTAAGGGCATTGTTGCTCACATCATCACTATGATGTTTGTAACTTACGTCATTATTATGACGCGTTTGTGTTAAGGTTTGCGTGTCATGAGACTTGGGGCAATATACTGTACTGCATTATTACTGATTTTACTACTGCTTATCTTGTGTTCAATTGATTATTATTCAAACACTATGGATTCACTCAACCTTTGTGTTGACTTTTTTGCATGTTTTATCTCAGGAAACTAGAGCACGATCTGGCACGGAGTGGCTATGGACTTTCTTATAAAAAGGGCGTCCATTTTGTTATCATTCACAAGAATAAAACTATGTAATTCAGTATTTCTGTTGGGACCTTTATTTTGTAAAACTCTGATTTAAATAAATGAATGATAACTGTTTTTATCTAAACGTCTCTTTCGAGCCGTTTATCTATTATTATGACTGTGATCCATGAAGTAATACCCCAACCTTAATTCCGCATTATACCGAATTTGGGGGTGTTACAGTTTGTTCGGTTGTTGTTGTAGAGTCAATTGGAGGTGCTTCTTCAATAGTAGTTGTTGTTGCAGGTGTATCAGGTGTTGGATTATTATCAGGTTGAGCAGCGGAAACAGTTGATACATCTGGAGCACGTTGATCAATATCATCACTAAACAGAGGAGCAAATAGCTGTTCCATTTGTTGACGAGTAAGCTGGAGGCTTGGTTCAGCTGATGATGGGGTTTGGGGGTAGTTTAGACGGTTATGTTCGGGTTCCAAGCTGTTATGCTCTGAAGCCATTTCTGTAAGCTCATCGAAATTTATATGAATCGTTTCCATAATCTCCCTTGTACGATGGTTCCAGATCCGGTAACCCTTAGAGTTTTCACAGTATCCAACAAAGACTCCAATGTCAGCTTTGGCTTTGAGCTTACCAAAGTCATAACGATCATTATTCGGGTAGCAAAGGGATCCAAATACATGAAAGTGTTTAAGATTCGGTTTACGGTTGTGGATAAGCTCATAAGGTGTTTTGTTGTGGCGTTTGGTAATCACTGAACGATTCTGAGTGTAGCATGCAGTTGACACGGCTTCAGCCCACAAGTAATCTGGAAGTTTTGCATTTATCAACATCGTTCTTGCAGCTTCCACTAACATACAGTTTCGTTTTTCAACAACGCCGTTTTGTTCCGGTGTTCGTGCAACTGATGTTTGATGCTCAATTCCCACTTTCTCATAATATGCACGAAGAGTTTGATTCACAAATTCAGATCCTTTGTCTGTTCTAATTTTTCTGACTGTGTTCCGGAGCTAAACTTGAATTTTCGTGAGAAAGGTGATGATCATCTGTGGAGCTTGATCTTTACTTCGACGAAAATAAACCCAAGTCCATCTTGAGTAGTCATCTACAATTACCAAGATGTAGCGTTTGCCATTAATTGTCTGCACGCACATCGGGCCACACAAATCCATGTGAAGTAAATGAAGTACATGCTGTGAGCTGTGTTCCACCTTTGAAGGAAAGTGAGCACGAGTGCTTTTCCCTTGTTCACAAGCTGAGCATAGGTGATCTTTAGAGTACCGAAATCTTGGGAGACCTTCAACAAGTTTGTAACGTGCAAGATTGGTTATGGTTTGAAAGTTTAAGTGTGATAGTCGACGGTGCCATAGCCAAGATTTTTTAGATGTTGCCTTAGAAAGTAGACATATGGGAGATGAAGCAATCATGTCGTGCATTGAGATTATATAAAGACTTGATGTGCGGGTACCAGACATGAGATCGTTTCCTTGTAGATCACGAATGAAACAAGTTTTCTCCCGAAAAGCAACTTCCAAATCTCCATCACAAAATTGACCAACTGAGAAGAGATTGTGACCGAGACCTTCCACATAATAAACCCTGCTAATTTTGATGTTCCCATTGATGTAATCTCCGTAGCCCATGATAGCTGCGAAGTGATCATTCCCGAACCTGACAGTGCCAATAAACTTTGAAACAAAGTTGGATAACAGTTTGAGATTGCTTGTCATGTGTCGGGAACATCCACTATCAACAATCCAGAGGATGATCTGTATCACCTGCATTACACACAGACGACACAGATGGAATAGAAGTAGAGGTGGAACCCGAAGAGTTAGAGGGTTCCGAAGCAGTTATAGTTGAAACACACATGTTTATGATTTTAGGTATCCATTTAAATCCAAGTGTATTATGTAACCATTTCTGCCATCTCCAACTAGTCTTAGCTTTTGTCTTAGTAAATGCACTAGGTGATAATTTCTTCCTAGGAGGTGAAGGGGGTTCTATGGGTACATCAATGATCGTTGCCGGAACACTTGAGGGTGGTTTACCTAGCACAGACTTAGAAGCATTAGTGGGCCTGGAGGTATTCCGTTTTCTATTATTCCGCTTACGATTCAAGATAGCCTTAGCAACACATTTATTATGACAACCAGAAAACATGCTTTTATGACAACCAACACAAGAAGCTTCAAACATAACATTTAGAGTACTTAAAGATTCAACATTCATTACATCACTTTGTTCATTACATTTGTCAGACGCAATATCTAAAGTGGGTGCAACTTGAGTTTTATTCAAAGTCCTAAGGTGTTCTTCTACTTCAGAGATCTTTATTGTTCTTTTCTTACGTCGCAACTTCCTATTCTTCCTTGTATTGCTCCTAGGCTGTGAAGTGCAGACGTTGGGAAAAGAGGCAACTATTCCTGTTTCAGTAGAGGGAAGCACATTAGTTTCTTGTGGTTTGTTATTAGATGTTCTAGAGTCATTTTGAATCTTTCTAGGTGCAGTTACTGCTGTGTTACTATCCCTATCTTGCTTAAGTTTTACCGACTCTGCTTTTAGATCATGAATAGTGTGTAACAAATCTATATTTTTAGAGCGAGTGAGTCCATCTCGTCGTAAAACATATTTGGTATATGCAAGATGATCGTCAACATCTTTTGACGCTTGAGCACGAGTCTTTTTGAGTAAATCAAACATGACACCATATTCCTTTTTAACTTTTGAAATTTCTTGTTCATATTTTGAAATTTGACACTTTAAGAACACGTTTTCATCATCCAGTTGCTCAAGTTTTGGATTAAGAGTTTTGGTATGCAACTGGTTGATTTTGTTGTGCAAAGCGAGTTCTCGATTTTGACAATCTTTTTGACACCATTGAAGACGACGTTTTGCATTTGAAAGCTCGTTTAACAATCGCTCATTTTCAACTTTTAAAGACTTGATTTATGACACAGTATCAGTATTCTTAACATTTTCAACAGAATCAACAGAGATATAATCAAATGCATATGCAACAGAATGTAATAACACAACATTAATGGTATCAACACAGATTACATCTTCCAAGAGTCGATCAACATCTTTTCTTAACATTTTCTTTTTACGTTTTGTATTTGAAATCGATGTTTCTGTTTGTTCGAAAACTCTTTTCATTAGTCCAAGCTCCTTGTGAAAATCCCTTTCCCAATATATTGCACACATTTTCAAATTTCGGACATGAGGTAAAATTATTTTCTGAAAAATATCTCTTTGAGCTCGCGCTTTAGGCGATTGAAAATGTTCAACTTTTATTTTAGAATTGATTTCAATTTCTCGTTCCAAAAGTTTGATGTCCGATAAGAATGTTTCAAAATATTTTATAACTTTACATTGTTCAGCTAATGGCTTTATTTCACTGAGTGAAGGTAAAAGACCATTAATTTGTGCAGTATTGGAAAGGGGACCCTCATTAGAAGACTCAGAAGTAGGTGTGATAACCCAAGGTGTGTTAGAAAGATCCTGTTGTGTGAAGAAAGTTACGGTTTTTGAATAGTTAAATGGTTTGTTATAAACAACATTTTCCAATTTTGACCGACTCTCGTCTTCTGCATCTAATTCCTCCATGCGATTATATTCAACAACAGTCATAATGGAATCATCAATTCTATTTTCTGCACTGTAAACTTGAGGATTTGGTTTGAAGGCCTATGTGAAAACTTAGGTTTGTAATCAGCAAGATTTGGTCCATATCTTTTGAATAGTTGTGATTGACTCACCATGTTTATAAACAACAATTCGAAACTCTTTGATTTTGTTTTGTAAGTCGACAATTTCTTCAAGATAGTCATCTATTTGTTTCCTTGAATGCTTTTTGTATCACAAAACTGTTTTTGACAAGTTAACAACTCAGACTTGGCTTTTTGAGTTTCCGAAGTGAGAGCGTCAAGTTGTTGTTTATGATCATATTTCAGTTGTTCTATTTGAGACAATAAAGCATTCTTGGAAGCAACTAGATCATAGATCTGTTTTTCCAAAGATTTTTCGTTTTGGTAAGATTTAGCAAAATCGACTTCAAAACCTTTTTCACATTTTTCTTGTGTTTGAAAAATGTTGAGTTGGAACTTTAAGCATTCATTATTCTTAGTTAATAGTGCATTTTTATCCTTTAATTGTTGATTGATGTTAATGCATTTATCCATTTGAGATTTTTGGTCCTTAATTAAGGTCATGAGCTCAATATCTGGATTAGACAAAAGTTCAGTTTGTTCAACGTGAGTCTCAACATGATCATTATTCAGATCCTCAAGTATAACCACGGAGTCAGCTTGATTATCAATGTTAACCATAAGGTCATCTTGATCGTCAAATATGACTACGGGATTTATTTGATTATCATCGGAATGAGATGTAGATGGCTCATGTTGAACACTCTGACCCTTGTCGGATGCAGATGTTGGCGGAGATATCAGATCAGTAATGAATGTAGTTTGATCCGGTACCTGAGACAAGCCGTCAGTGTGATACACTGGGCCTGTGTCACTCATGTAGAGTTCTTGCATGTTTTCCATTAGCATAACTGCTGCATTAGCTTGCAAGTCCTCCATGTCATCATCAGAATCTGCATTTGCCATGAAGCTCTGTTCCTTGTTGGTAAGAGTTCCACCAGCTTCATCCTTGAGAGCCAAAAGTAGAGCCTCTTTGTGATAAGCGCTGCCTCTTGTCCTCGGCTTTGGGCATGCATTAGCCAGATGACCCTTTTCATTACAGTTATAACAACGAAGACCATTAACCCCATGTTATTCCTTCCATTAGCATTAAACCCTTGACCACCGCTCATCTGACGAAAAATACCACGATTCTGAACTTTAACACGTCCATTGTTAACAACAGCTTGATTCCTTGTGTTTGATGAGGTACGAATGCGATTGTTGGATTTGTTGGAATATCGGCCAAAGGCTCTAGCAATCATGACAAACCCTTGTTGCAATGCATCGAAAGCTTCTGCATCCTTATTAGATTCACTGTAGAGTTCTTGAGCATTGTTGTTATTGAATGGAACCAATTGAGTTTCTTGTGATTCTTGTTGCTGTGAGGGATCATATGGTGTGATCTGAGCAGTTGGTTGTGGGGGATTTATGAAAGTAGTTGGCAAATTTGGAAATTGAGGATAACATGCTTGAGCCCACAATGCTAGAGATTGATTATCCGGGAGTGAAGGTGAAACAGGAGCTCCACGGATGACTCTTTCTCTGTCAACTTCCTTTTGGTAGGGCTTCAAAGAGTCGTACAACAATCCATATGTAGCATGATGAAGATTCTTCTCTTGACGGATGAAAATAACAAACTTTTCCCAATCAGGACCAAGACTACTTAGGAACTTAGTGTTGACTGCAATTCTTGGTATAATGATATCAAGTCATTGATGATGTCTGAGAACCAATGATGATATGATTCTAATGTCTCCCCTGGTTCAATCATGAAGTGTTCATAGGCTAAGTAGATTTTAGATTCCATTTCTTCTTGATTTAGTTCAGTGCTTTCCATAAGAAGATGAATGTGCTCCCACATTGCTTTAGCAGTCTTCTGAGCATCAACACTACGGAGTATCGGATTGGGTAATCCCAAAAGGATATATTGCATAGCAATTTCATTAGCTTCTAAGTGAAGAATTTGATCAGTAGTAAGTTGATCAATACCGACAATGTTGGTGATATCATCTCTTGGTGGATTGGTAGTCGGATCTCCGGGTACAGTGACAGTAGGCATCTAAAATGGACCTTCAAGGATGACCTTCTTTAAGAACTTTCCATGTGGCTTCTTTAGATCACAAAACCTAAATAACCTTAGCACCCATTGATCGTAGTTTCCGGGAGTGAGCATTGGAGGTCTGTCAAGGGATCCAGCTTCATGAATGGATTGTTGGCTACTTAAAGCTTCACACATCTTTGCAAACCAAGACGGTTCCTTCATAGCATATTTGGATGGATGCTGATTTTGAAAGTTTATGTAAGGTTGTACTTGTAGACTAGGTGGTGGTTGAATCATTTGTGGTGGAATTGCTCCTTGAGGAAATTGTTGTTGAAATTGATGTTGTTATTGATAGAGTTGTTGTTGTTGTTGGAGTTGTTGTTGTTGTTGTTGTTGAGGATACATATGAGGAAAGTAGCTAGAGTATGGTGGTTGAGACATCTTGAAACTTGTGTTGATGATGGATCTTTGTAGTCGAATGAAACTTATGCGTAGAAAACCAGCTTAGGCGTAGAGAAAACCTTATGCGTAAAACCAATCCTTACGCGTAGTGATAGCTTAAGCGTAAATTTGAGGAAAACTTAGCTTATGCGTAAACAAAGGCTTAAAAGTAGGATTATTATGCGTAAGATTAGCTTATGCGTAAGACTGTGCTTAGGCTCAAGAAAATGCTTAGGCAGAGAGAATGCCACGCGTAAGAGCTTTGCTTAGGCGTAAAACTAGGTTTTTGCCCAAAAATCCTTTACACTTATCCCAATGTAAAAGATATCCAAAGACGAAGTGTTTTCAGGCTTATCCAAGCAAGAAAAACACTGAGTAAACCAATAGCACTGAAGATCAAACCTTTTGGAGCTTACGCGTAAATTTAGGGTTTTGCTATGCGTAGAAATAACCAAAACTGAATTTTTTGCTCAAAAGTGTTTCTAAACCAGATTTTTATGATGAAAAAGCTTCAATATCACCAAAATAACACAAAAGTGTGAAACTTGATGATCCAAAACTCGTTTTTACCTTACGCTTAGATTTGACTACATGAGTAAAACCAAGCTAAAAAACAATGAAATACACGTAAATTTTCAAACTTTTTGCCAAAAACTTAAACTTTAACACCAAATAACCTTGAAAGTAAATGTTAGATATTGGTTTTCATAAACGCATAACAAGTCACAATATGGTTCGAATGAGATGAAGTATTTTAAAGAGAGAAAGTAGAATGGGAGCCTTTCTAGAGAGAGAAAGTAAACAAAAGAAAGAAGGTTAGATTGAAAGGTCCAACCCTCTACCTTAGGAGGTAGAGGGTATTTATAGTTACATACTACACGTCCTCCTTCGGACTGTGGATCATGAATACAGTGGGTAAAGACCCATCTTTCCTCCACGGTGTTACTCTAAACTAATAATTAAACTAATAAACACGTAAATAACGATATGTCTACGAGCTAACTTGTGCTAGTCTATAGTTGGGGTGACCGACACTTCACAATGGAATTTCCAATTCCTAACAATCTCCCCCTAAGGGAGGTCACCCCATGTTTTACATTTTGAATCCTAGCATTATATTTAATATTTAGTCTTGAGCTCGTAGACTTCAATTCTTCAATTCCGCAATCTTTGTGCTTTAGTAGCGATTCTTCAAAGTCCGCATAGTTTTTACTTTAAGTGGAGGTCTTTGAACTGATCCACATCTTTGATGATCTTCGAGCTTTCATTGAGATCATCAGCCACAGTAAATCTCTGGATCACCCTTTGCTGTGTTGCCATCATGTGATGTTGTGACTTTCGGACCGACATGCTCACACTTTCTGGATCATGACATCTTTTCATCAGAGTAGCGGAAGCTTTACTGGCTCATGATATTTGCAGCAGCGTAGCGGAAACATAGTATAAAAATATCAGAGCCAGGTTTTGTAGATATTCACAAGTCATGATTTCTTCAATTAAGTGTGGATGCTGTGAGCATGCGGCTTTGGATTGACTTCTCAATTTTGATCAGCTGCAACAGTCCAAATGTACCTGCAAACAACAGTTAGCAATAAAACACACGAAAGTGTCTTTGATCACTTTCGTTGAATTGAGGTACACGCCCACGGTTCCCGATTGATCAGTACAAGTACGCCTGTGATTAGGTATAATTCGAAGAATCTCCTTGACAGGGTTTCGCAGCTGTTCTAGCTGTTCTCAAACCGGAACGTCTCAAAGAAGACAACACGGAGTGAGTGAACCAGCGAATTGAGATTCACTGATTGATGAAAAATTGATTTGAAAACAATCGCGTATTGCTTAGAAGAAAGAGTTTTGCAATACGACGAAGGTTTTATATGAAAGATCAATTTTCAATCAAAAATACTTTTTGTATTTGAAAAGAATACACATTCGATGTGCTAGAAATAAGAAGAGATTTGCACATCGAACGGTTTTTCCAAAAGTATTTTTTCAATCAGAGATACTTTTTGTGTTTGAAATATGAATACACATTCGATGTGCTAGAGAAAAGAAGATTTGCACATCGAACGCTTTTTCCAAAAGTATTCGTCAATTCATTTCCTGGACCAAGGTTGATTCAAGAATGAATCGCCCCATCGTTTCTATCCAGTTGTCACAAGCTTGATCTTTTTGAAAAGATCTCACATGTCACCCACCAAGAGCTTGTTTGATGTTGGCTCTAGAAGAATTTCCATCTTCATCGTGAATATTTTCATATCACTCGGATGTTCTTGCAATATCACAAGGATAATGCGTAGGACTCTTAATATATTCTTACTTTCCACATTTTGTAAAACAACAAGTCTTCATTAACTTTGTGTCCTAATGAGATATTGTGGATGATATCTTGGCTCTAGACTCAATTGTGCATTTTTGGTTTCCTATGTAGGAGACTAGGGAGAGGGTATCCTTCTTCAATATCAACAATCTCTAAGAGAAAGTCGATAGATTATGTAGGTTTCCCGTGAGAATAAAACAAGCCCTTTTAAGAGGAACTTGAGTGGCTTGGGATGTTTAGTGTAGTGCATCACTGGGTCCATGATGTCTTGTCTTCAATACCGGCGTTACCTTAGTAACCACCAGTAGCATATGTATTGAACCCGGTTACTACCCTAAGGTTGAATTATTGGAGGGCTATTTCTTTTCACCCTTTTCTCATTCATTTATTTTACATTCTTCAACCCCTTCAGTGCTTACCGAGACTTCATTACTAGAACCTTGTTGGGTTTATTCCAGTTCTAGCTTTATCTCACTCCGCACTCTTTCCATTTCTCACTTTTCTCCTTTTTTCAATATACCTAAGGACTTTACACTATCTAGTGGATTGTCCCTAGGTAGATCCCTCCGGTTCTGGCGGATCGTGGGAACTAATACCTAACCTTACCATCCTAATAACTTCATGCATAAAGTAAATTGGTCGGTCTTTTGGTATTGTTCTTTTCTTCATGAAACCAATTGAAAAATCATTTGGAAAATCAATCAAGGTACTTGTGATATAATATCAAAGCATTTTGTACCTTAATTGTTTTGATCATTTAGAAATGCTCTCCCTCAACATGTGCATATGATCTTGAAATTGTTTAGCACATGGAGGCAAGAGTTCTTTGAAATGATTTCTTGATCACAATTTCCTTAGAAAAAGCCATTTGAATTTCTTTGGTAAATTCTCCCCCTCAATATGTGCGTAGGATATTTTAAATCATTTTATCACATAGAGGAAAGAGTTCTTTTGAAGTACATCCACGATCACAAAAGCCATTAAGAAACCATTTGCTCCCTCAATATGTGTATCGATAAACGAAAGAGTTTAGCACATATTAAAGAGAACTTGCACATTGAATCAAAACGATCATCATATATCAAATTTCATATTAAATCACAAATTCTCCCCCGATCAAAAATATCAAACCCTTTGAGATTTTGGATCCCAAGTGATTTAATAAGGTTTGGAAAACATGGGATAATATGTGCCTTGTTTAAATACTCTTCTGGTTTATGGTAAAATGCTCCTCCACAATCATGTGCATTATGTATTTCAAAATCGTTTGACACATGAAGGAAGAAGTGCTTTAGAAGCAATCACCCTTTTAAAACCGTTTTGAGATTTAAATCACGATCTCTCCCCCGATCAAAAATTTCAAACCAATTGAGATTTTGGATCGCGATTGATTTAAATCATTTGGAAAATTTTGGGAAAGACGTGGCTTGATTTAATTTTTTGAAATTGACTGATGAGGACCAAATGTAGACATTAAAGATTGTTAGTGTCAGGTATGATAGTTTTTTAAGAGATCTTTAAGTAATATAAAACAATTTCACAATCAAACAAGAACAGAAAAAAATTCATTTTGAAAGATCTTTGAGTTTTAAAGAGAATCATACCATGACATAACATTAAATCTTTAGATCACCACTTATTATTGTACAAACGGACCTTTTATAAAGAAATATTGTTTGAAAATATTTTATTTTAAATCACTCTCCCCCTCAATCGATGACCGAAGTCGATGATTGAGTGACTTAAGTTTTGATAAAATAAAGTCCGGTGATTTTCAAAATTAAGTCCAATTTATTTTCAAAACAATATTTTTCCCATTTTCAAAGCAATTTTATCAAATATTTTGAAAAATGGTATTATTCACTACTTGTCCTGCACAAAGATACGTTAGGTGATTAAGCTGCTTTTGTTTTTGTTGCTGAGGGTTGGAAGAAAACCGTCTGCTGATGCAGTGAGACCTCTGCCGTTGCATTTGTCATGCCAACTCTTCATAGAGGTCCAATTAAGCTCCGTTTCTTCATTTGATGATGAAGAAAACCATCTGCTGATGCAGTGAGACCTCTTACGTTGCATTTCATGCCAACTCTGAATAGAGATCCAATTAAGCTCCGTTTCTTCTTTTGTCGACCTAAGAGATAGTTACCTTTTCCATTCGGCATCCAATCATATTCAATTGTGGGATCCGGATCGGAAACATTCTTATATACCAATATACCTGCATACGTTAGTGGACACACATACAGATATATGGTGGTCGACATCACCCAAACATCAATCGACTAATTAAAGTCAATCCAACATATCAATCAGATCATGTAAAGCATGGGAATAATGTGTTCATTAAACTTTAATCATCTAATCCTAACAATCATATCCTAGGCACATAGTCCTTCAACGTAGGTTAACATGTTTTACATTTAAGTATGTAGGATAATTAGATAAGTCCATTAGATGATATAGATTTGAAAGCATTCTCCCCCTCAAGCAATGACTTATTTTTCTGAAAATTTTAAAAGCGCTGAAGTCATTGATTGAGTTTTCAATTTTTACAAAAACTCTGAATCTGATAGATTTACAAACAACTCATTTACCACCATTTTTGAAAACAACAAATATTTTTATGAAGAATTTATAGAAGGAAAAACATTTGTGTAGGAACAGCAGTCCTTCGACATACTTTCCTTAATTTGTTTTTAGGATAAGTGCACGAAAATTTTGAAAATTGGTTTAGCGCAGCACTTTCCTTCCTTGAAGAGCGGGTTGCTATATGAAATAATAGCAAACCATAGTTTTAAGCACGGGTCACAGTTTGAAATAACTGCAAGCCATTTTTTGAGACATGTTTAGAAAGAAATATTTACACCTCCTGCTCGAACTTCATCTAAAGTCCCGTGCCATTATTGAATGACATTTCTAAGACCGTAGATGTTATCGATACCAGGAGACATGTCTTGAGAAAACAATATTTTTGGAATTTTTAAATTTTATGATTTTTTTTATGGTTTTATATTTTTGTATTTTGCTTTTCGATAAATATATACAAAGAGGATGATATAGTTTAAGAAGGACGATGATACGAGTACCGAGATAAGGATATCGTACAACACTTTGTAGAAGATAGAAGTCATCATCTCTTAAACTTTCACCACCAAAGCTTTCGAGGCTCTTGAATCGTCGTCAGACCTTGAGCCTTCTGAAAGTGTGACTTTGATAGCTTCCCCCCAAATCGACAAACTAAGAATGAGGACCATTTCCCCAAGAAGTAGAAATGAATAAAAACGGTCTCATTGAATGAAGCTCAGCACCCCAAAGAACACGAGAACACCGAAGTAACAAGTTGAAACATTGATCATCTCAGTTGTTATCAAATCCGGAATAACTGATTAAGTCCGATCACATGAACCTGTTGTGCATCCCCGAAGTACACATTATTCTTCGAGATTGACCAGTTGTCTATTCAGGGGAACAATATATCAACATCTTCATTTTACCAAGTGCATTCCAGTTATCTTCCATATAACCAATCAGCCCATAATTTACACAAATACCCAACCAGAGTAGAGACAACGACATCACAGTAACTGGTTGAATCACTGATCTTCTCTGTGGATGTCAACTCCGGAATATCTGATTAAGCTCGATCATGTGAACATGTTGTGTGTCCCTGATGTACACATATCTCTCCCCTGATGGTTGCGATCTCATCAGAATCATCATTATATTGTGTACACGAAGCACTAACCGGAAGCATTTTACCATAAGTCATATCGAAGATGTCGATAAACAATATCATCTCACGAACCAAATATTCTTCTCACATTTCTTCCAACTGAACGCTGAAGTAACACATACCAAAAGTCTCCAGAGACTACTTCCCCCAAATAGTTGGAATAATACACCAAAGGCTACGAGTTAAACACTGAGTTTCTCTATGGTTATGACCATTGTCTTTCTGGGATAACTTCAATTAGGTAGAAGTGCTAAGTTCATCATGTCTACTCGTTGTGCTTTTAGATATATGTCTCCTTCCCCCTTGCTGGTTTTGATACCTCAGAATCAGCAAAACATAATATACCCATAAACTCGAAATCTTGTGAGAAGAACTCAAATAGCCCAAATGAATCTTGTGAGAATCAACTGCAACGGAAACACTCCCTGACTATCTTTACCAACCCATATGTGGACAAATTGAAGTGACCAGTGATGAAGCAAACCCGATATACCAAACTTGAATCTGAAGTCGAATTCACCACATTTGTATCTTAAGCTTGCATTTAATGATGGAAGAACGGTGTTGAGAATTTATGCTTCAAGAAAATCTCTAAGTACTCACTACTCAAACAAAGTATGAGACATTAACACCTCTTGCGATTATCCACACCGTCATCTACGTGTGACACTGAGTAAAACAACGTAACTCCTAATAGTGATAGTTAACCAGGTCTTCAACCATCCATCCCGACTGCTGGTAACTAGACAAACCAAGTCTTCAACTTAATTTCTTAAGCCCGAGCAAGTTATCAAATAAGAACACGCCTTTTTGAAAGTCAACTTCAATCTCAAATAATTGATAATTGATTAACTCCGAATTAATTGACTTGTGTCAAATGGCCAACACGTGAATAAACATACACTCGGATGTACATTGACCCACTGTATGAACCGGAACAAATGATTCCTCAATATCAATGCATTCTTCCTAAAGGTATACATGTAGAGACTGATATGGAAGATTCACCAATAATGTCTTCGAGTGGATGAGGTAGACATTTTCCTTAATGTTCATGTGGTTGATTTATATAATGCACAATAATCCTTGAAGATTTGGCAAAGGGATACCAAAGAGCGGATCATTATTCATGAGTGCAGCTATAATGATAGTCATTATCAATGCCTTTTGAAGTAACTAGAGATAAGGTTTCTTGAGAATTCCGAGAAGTACTTCTTAGATGGTGAACCAGTTGACTCAGTAAGAACCGGAGCATGAGCTTCAGAAACTAGATGACCAACATTCGTTGGAGGTTGGAAGTACTCATCAAACATATCTTGAAACAATGAATCCCTGTTATCCTTAGTAAGTGAAGCATTAGGCGTTGAAGGAGAGTCATATGACCATAATTCAAGCATTCATCAACATGTAGTATATGCACTCTTCTCCCCCTCAAAAATTGCATCCGAAGTTGCCATTTTTGATATGAACAAGTGAATAAGAATATACACCAATGAACGTAGATCCACTTGAGGGTTAAAAGAGCGTGGAAAAACATGAAGCTTGTTGATGAAGAATGTCGATGAGAATGGTCATAAACATGAATATTTCTCTTCATTTGAAGATAAAGTGGATTGAAGCGTACACCTTTCTTTTCTTTGAGGAACGGGGCCTGAAGTGATATCTGCAGACGCCATGATGATGAAGTACGAGGCCTGAACTGATGTGAACAGATGTCATAACCGATTGAATATCAAGGTTGAGTTACTTGAACCCGTGAGTTATGAGATATCAATCCTTGTGTTATCCATACTTTAAACCAGTCCATGTATTGAAGGATCGAAGTATCTGCAACTGAGTAAGGACTACCTGCACTAACATTACAAGCTTGATTGCATGTATATTGGTTAGTGACATTAGTATCCAAACCCTTTGGGGTTTCACGGTTAACCTTGATTTTGTCATCAGAAAACAGCTTTCCGGTAGGTATCCACCTAAGTCCAGCATCCTTAAACATTCTACCAGACGATATCCACTTATGGCAAGGTCTAGGATTGTTAGGCTTCTTATGCATAGTGGAAGACTTATCCTTATTACTAGTTTCCAAAGATTTAGCAGTTGGTATCCATCTAGGCGAAGTTTTTGGTTTGTTTTGCATCACAACATGTTGAACCTTAGTCACGTTAGTAGTCTTAGTGGATTGTACCTTAGCATGTGAATTAGGAAAATGTTTCTTATTCGGAAAAGACTTAGAATTTCTAGTTTCATTTTCTACATGCTTAGTATTCTTCTTCATATAACTACTCTTAGATGCAAGCCAACCCCTAGTCTTTTGAGTGTTCCTAGGTAATGGTTTACAACTATTAGCAGTGCCTTGAAATCTTGTAGAATTCATCACCCTAGGTCTTGCACCTAAAATTCCTTCTTTTCGAATTTGTGCCTTCTTCCTAGCTTCTTCTAGGTAATAGTTCTTCCATAAGTCATTCATGTCATATGAATTCTGGGTTTTAATGCATGGTTTTGACACTGTTTTCGAACTAATCCTAGAGGTTCTGGGAGTAAAAGTAGCAACTTGTTGAGGGTTAACAGAGCTAGAAGCATTATTCCTAGGTAACTTAGGTGAAGTAACTGGTTTTGACAAAACTTGTATCGCATCAACTTGGGAGGCAAGCCTTTTCTTTAAAGATTTTGTTCTTTCAGATATAAATGCAGAAGGCTGCCTAACAACGAACCGGTCTCTAGTGGGATGAGAAACTGGCTTCCCCAAGGTTGATGGTTTTGTAAACTTAGTGTTCACACTTTTCCCTATGGTTTTTCTAAGCTCATTCTTTAAGGTAACAATAGCGAAACTCTTTTCCTGAAGTTGAGCTTTGAGATCATCAATTTTTGCTATCAAAGAGTTTGTTTGTTCCATTGACTTAGTTCTAGCTTCTTTGACAGAGTCACTTAGTTCTATGTGATGCTTTCTTAAAGACTCATTTTCCTTTAGTAATTTGGCCACACAAACCGCTAATTCATTATTTCTCATTTGAATATCATCAATAACATTAACATCAGAATTACTTGTAACCAAATTACTTTTTACATGCATAGAAATATGTTTCTTCAAGTTGTTGATAGTCGAGTTTTTGGCTTGAAGCTGAGCTTTTAAATCGTTTATTTCAAAAAATTCACGAAATTCAGGAAATTCCAGATTTTTACATGGTTTCTTAGTTTGAAAACTTTCCTCCTTTCTTTGTATTGCAATTTCAAGTGAAATGCAATGTTTTTCAAGTTTTGAGAATTTGTTTGAAAGTTCATCAAAAACTTTTTTATCAACCATATCATTTGTTTTGAAATTATTAGACTCAGCCTCAACCAAGGAACATTTATCAGAATCATGTTCAGCATTAAGATCAGTATGTTTAGGTACATTAGTAGATGCATTATGTTGAACAGTTAAGGGTACCTCATCACATGACACCTGTTCATTTATCTGTCTGATATCTGCATCCACAGCATGTGTAACAGGAGTCACTGAACTACTGGCTGTTTCAAGCTTATCTGCCTCTGAGCCCATGTATTCAGTACCAACTGATCCATCATCTGGTGCTTTACCCGACTCAACACTACTATCTATCAACTGCACCAGATAGTCATCCACTTTTTCATCTTTCTGAGTAACTTCCTCAATATACTTCTCCACATTATCCATGAGATGGATAAGTGTCTCTATGAACACGCTAATTTCCATTCCAGTGTGTCTCTTGAAAGATATTTAAGTCAGGTCTTGATCATAATCTGATGTAAATTCCCCACTTATGAAAGACTGAAATTGGTTGTGGATCACTTGAAGTGCAGCACTGGAACAATCCTTTTGAACCTTTTCTTTATCAAGTTGTTGTTCTAATTGTTCTAAGTTCAATAGTAATGTTCCCGTTAATGTGGATAAGTCTTGATGGAAAAGGGCAATACATGTTCGTTCCATTGATGTGGGTAGAAGTAACATGAGGTGAGAGTGAAGTTGTTGATATGGTTCAATGCTGCTTTGCTTTTGCATGGCATTCTGTAGCTTTAGCAGGTGCAATTCATTCTCATTGTACTCAGAACATGAAGATCTCACATCCTCATTGATTAATTCAAACATCTTTAATCGTTCAGTGTAGCATTCATTATCATTGTTGTCCACAACATCATACAATTTAAGTACTTCCGAAATCACTGGGTCAGTAGAGCAAGACATGATGTTGAAGTATACACGGGATTTTACAAGTCTATGATTTAAACCGAGAAATAGAATCTTTCGCGGGATTTTACAAAAATCAAGACAAAACCGTGAGACAATGAGAAATAGGATGTAGTAAGGGAACTAGGAGATGATTTGGTGTTAAAGATATATATGGTGTTATGGTTGAGTTTGTGATATTCCCTAATTCTTTATATATACCCCCCTGTTCCGCGGATCGAACTAGGATTTTTCGGAGAATTAGGGTTTGAAAACAAGGGTTTTGTATGTTAGGTTTAGAGACAAATCGCAGGAATAGACAAAATCTCAGTCCTTGACAAATCGCTTTGCTGACAAATCGCTTAAAGGGACAAATCGCTTAAAGGGACAAATCGCTTAAGTTGACAAATCGTTTAAGTTGACAACTCGCTTAAAGTGACAAATAGGTTAAGTTTGACAAATCGCTTAAGGGACAAATCGCTTAAAGTGACAAATCGCTTAAAGTGACAAATCGCTTCAGATACATCGAATCTGGACAAACCACTTCTTTGAAACTAACAAATCGCTTCAATAAGCAATCGCATAGGAGACAAATCGCTTCCTAGAAATATCCAAAAAACACCACTTTTCAATCCAAAAACAACCCAACCACGATGATTCAAGCCTTCCAACTCAAAACCTAAACACATATAATGATTCTAAACACAAAAGTACTATCAAAATCCAAACTTTAACACAAGAAATGATCCAAATGATGTTAATCACTCTAAACTCATTCAAACCCAAAAACCTTATGAAAACCACTAGAAATCCAAGAACATGAAAGATGAGTGATCAAACCATGGCTCTTGATACCAATTGTTAGATATTGGTTTTCATAAACGCATAACAAGTCACAATATGGTTCGAATGAGATGAAGTATTTTAGAGAGAGAAAGTAGAATGGGAGCCTTTCTAGAGAGAGAAAGTAAACAAAAGAAAGAAGGTTAGATTGAAAGGTCCAACCCTCTACCTTGGGAGGTAGAGGGTATTTATAGTTACATACTACACGTCCTCCTTCGGACTTTGGATCAGGCATACAGTGGGTAAAGATCCGTCCTTCCTCCACGGTGTTACTCTAAACTAATGACTAGACTAATAAACACGTAAATAACGATATGTCTATGAGCTAACTTATGCTAGTCTATAGTTGGGGTGACCGACACTTCACAATAGAATTTCCAATTCCTAACAGTACAAGAATCTTGAGTTTTAAAGTGTAAAAATTAAAGCTTTTAAGCGTTTGAAGATTTGGAAACCGAAACTTACGCGTATAACACTAGAACTTCAAAACAAAATCGTTTCACCCAACTATTTGGCGAATGATACCACTGTTAGGTCACCATGTTTGTAACACAAGCATCAATATGAAGAAATGAGATAAGGAAGGATCGGATGAACACTTAACACACAATACACACGTATAATATAGAAAGGTTTAGGCGTAGGATTTGAATGAAAGTGAACAACCAACTCTCAAATGAGAGTTACAAAGGTATTTATAGGGAAGGAGCTAGGGCAACACACAAGCTCCCTTCCTTTCTTTATTAGGCTTGGGCCAAGGATTATGGGCTTTCTACATAAGCCTTACCTTAAGTACTAACATAAAAGCCTTAATTAAGCTAACTATTACATATTGATTACTAACACTTGAGAAATGGTTTAGGAGTGATTCCAACACGCGCCGCTGATAACTACGCCATAACTCTTGCATAAACTCCGGCGTAACCAATAATTATTGAAGATACGGTGTAACTACTTATAAGGTTACGCCGTAACCAGCAGATCTAGTGCAAATTATGAAGAAATAGAAGATTATAGCGTAACTATTCTATTAGTTACGCCATAACCCAGATCTGGCCTATAAATACCCCGCGATTTCCAGCATTTCAAAGCATCCCATTTCACACACCATAACCAAAGAACATGGGAAGAAGCCAGAGGCAGGTCTAGAGGAGCATACGGAGCCGTCTCCAAGGGAGAAATCACTCCCCTACGATAAGCATTAGCATTTTATCTTTTCTTTACTTTCGATTCATGTATTTCGTAACATTGAATATTGAATTGATTTGTATGGTTAATATGAGCGGCTAAGCACCACTTGGTGCTGGCCTAGTTATGATTCCTTAATTTTTTTGTTTGCGTTTATATTACTTCCGCATAATTATTTCTAAGTGTATGCATGCATAGTTTATTGGTAGCTACCTTTGTTTCGGTAGTTTTGAATGGCGGTAGAGGCTAGTTGCTTAGGAGATATGACCAACTGACCCTAAGTGAGTAGACTGAGATGGGAAGGGTAAGATATGACCAACTGACGACCCTTTCTACTTGTACGATTTGACCAACTGATCACCTACCGTTTGGATGAACTTAAGAATTAGGGGGTGAGTGTTTAAGTTGCTAATGCCCGGGCACTCACTATTATAAGTCTAGCATGTAGTGGTACTTAATGACTCGGCTTAGGAGACCAGGAACAACTGGACTTATGAGGGGACACCTGACTTCTCCAGTGGTGGCATCTTTGCTGATAGGTTAGGGCGAATTGACCAAATGCTGTCCTCTCGACTTTGACCTCACCTGAAGTAATTGGAAGTAATTAGACGTAGACATTACTAGCTAGGAGGAATAACTAGGTTAACACCACTCTCCTCTATTGATTGAACCTTTGCCTTTATTTGCTTTTATCTGCCTTAGTAGTTAATTAATTATCAAAATCATATTAAAATCTGTGACACCTAGACTTAGTATTAATCCAACACACATAGCTCTTGGGACGACCTTGGTTTTACCGAATACTACACTACACACGACCGGGTACACTGCCCGTTAGTGCATTAGGGTAGACCATAGGTATAACGAGACATTATAAATATTAAAACCTGGTCAGTAAAACCTGCATCATTTATTATAACATTTTGCATGTATTGAAGGAAGAAGGATGGCTTGGAAAAGCACCACGAAGTTTTTCACTCCTGGGAATTGTCTCAGAAAGTTTATACGGTGTAACTATATGTTATGGTTACGCCGTAACCATCCTCAGAACATCATCAATTTTTTCAGGTTTCATTACCTACATTGTAACTCAATTCATGAGTTTACACCATAATTCTCCTCTATACCAGAAAATTTTTATTTTTATATAACTTATATACCTTAGCCTTGTAATAGTTTTTAAATGATTTGTGGGTGTGTTTCTTGTAAACCGTCTCGAGACTTCACTCGTCCACTTGGGAAACCAAGTGGTTTAAAAGGCTTGTTGCATAAACTAAATGCAACCGTGATTCCTATGAAAGTGAGTTAGGTTTTTTATTTTTTTAGATTTATGCTTGTTAGTAGTGATGTGACTTTAGGGATTTAGAGTTTGCTCAATAGGCGAAGGGAAGGCACGTTTTCTCACACATGATCCTTCTATCATTTTCAAGAGCAAATTTCAAGGGAGTTCTCGTTCTAATTCTACTTTTCTCCTTTATTATTGCATGTTTACGTACAAAAGGGATTTTGTACATTTCAACTGGGGGATGGGAGTAGAATTACATCTTGAACTTTATTTTGCCAAATTTTCTAGCATATTTTGAAAAATTATGCCAATGTTTTTCTTAACCTAACTAGAATAGACCTTAGCCGAGCATACTATAACCTTCGATTTCCTTGGTGAGATTTAAGCCTTTCAGTTTCCCCATATTACTTAAATCCACCAAATATTGAGTGTGCCGGTAGTTTGTAAACTTTAGAACTTGGCTTTTACATCATTTCGAGACCATAGACGAGTAGCGTGTCAAGTTAGCTTGATACATTTGGTAAGGACATTTTGCAAAGGAAATGTTTAGGATTTACACCAAATAGCCCACATGTGTTTAATTGTGTGCGTTTTTCGATTAGTCACCTCGACTTTTCGACCCTCGTGTTAAAACCTTTTGTTGCACTCACCTTTAGTGCAAGATACCCCTATGTACATGATGCAGGTTTTCCGACCAAGATTTAATATTTCTAAGTCTCGTCTACCTAAGGTCTACCTATTGCACTAACGAGCAGTAAACCCGATCGTAAATAGTATAGAAAGTGGTAAAGCCGAGGTCATTTCCAAGAGCTATGTAGATGAGGATCCTATTAAGTCTAAATGTCACGGTTTTAAAATATTTTAAGTATGAAATGATTAATTAAACTAAAGACAAGAAATAAATTACGATAAGTAAATTAAGGTTGTGAACAATGGTGAGAGTGTGCTAACATAATTATTCATCCTATCATGTAATGTCTATGTTTTATAATTACTTATTATTGATTCAACTGGGGGCTTAAGTTGCTATGAAAACATTTGGTCAATCCGTCATAACCTATCAACAAAGGTTCCTACCCGACGTCAAAGGCCTACCCTTAGGGGAGCCGAAGGTCTTAAGCAACCTAAGCCAAGTAATTAAGTACCCTACATCTAAGATTCGAAACAATGTGTGCCCGGGCGCTAGCATCTTAGACACACATCCCTAACTTCTTAAGTTCATCCTTCCGAACGGTGATCCTTTGGTCAATTCGCATAAGAGGGATTTGATAGTCTTTTGGTCAATTCTTACCAAGCCTCTCTACCTACTTACTTAGCGTCAGTTGGTCAATTCTCCTAAGCAATTAGATAAGACCGCAATTCAAAACTACCGAAGCTAGGGTAACTAATATCAAACTATGCATGCATACACTAGAAACAATTATAGAAGCATGAAAACACAAACAATACAATTAAGGAATCATAACTAGGCTATCACCAAGGGTTCTTAGCCGATCTTAATAAAAGACACAATAAATTCAATGTTTAACATGATTGAAAACATGAATTAAAGTGAAAAGTAGTAGTAATCGCTAAAGCTTATCGATATGGTGTGATACCTCCCTTGGAGATGGCTCTGTATGCTGGGTATTGATAAGGTTTTCAAATGTACCTTTTTTAGGGGTCGTTTAAGCCCTTATTTGATCACTTTTGTATCCGTTATTACTTAATATCGTTCCTTTTCACTTTTTAGGTCTCTTGAAGGCAAATTGCTGCAATGGCACTTATTTGGACGAAAAGGCGCGGATATACGAAGAAAATGGCCAAAGTCAAGAATCGAGACACTCAAGCTGCTGAAATACAAGGTGACGGCGTCACTGCTTAACTGCGACACCGTCGGAGCATTTTGTGACGGCACAGAAGCCAAATTTCTTATTTTCAAGTGACGGTGTCAGGCTTTAAAAGAGTAGGCCGTCGCAACTCAGACGGCCTAGATTTGATCCAGACGGCGTCAGAGACTGAAGGGGACGGCGTCACAAGAACAAGGTGACGCCGTCGCAAGACTAACGTGGCCAAGACGAAACCCTTATGACGGCGACCTGACGGCGTCACAACCATAAGGTGACGCCGTCACAAGCTGCAACATGTGCGCAAAGTAGCTGATACTGTTTTGGCCATAACTTTTGCATACGAACTCGGATTTAGGTGATTCAAAAGCCCACGCGACCGGAACAAGAAAATATACAGTTTGGTGAAAAAATGATCGTGACACCATCACTCTATAAGTGTGACGCCGTCACTCTTTGCCGACAGAAAATCTGCCTATAAATATAACATTATAACTTCACTTTTTGTATGCCCTAAACCCTAAGTCTGATTCCAGGGTTTAGGTAGGTGTTTTTCCAGCAACTTAAAGGGTTTCAAACACTCTATAAACATCGTGTAATGGTTTGTTTGATTATCCAATCCTATGGTATGTCTTCAATTATCATAATTGTTGCTTGCTCTTCATTAATTATGCTTGGCTAATTCATCTAGTGTTTTCTTATGATTGTATGAAACTTGTATATAATTAATTAGATCTTATTGATTTCTTAATGATGCTTGTGTCTATCTTCATCATTAGGGGTGTGACAATTTCAATGAGTCTAATTGGTTTAGTTTATAATTCTTGCATCCTACTGTCTCTTGTTTGATTGGTTGTCTCTTATATTAATTGTAATTGGCTTAGGAGTGCGACTAGGCTATCGTTGTGTTTAATACTTGACAAATCTTTGATAGTTTATGAATGACTCAGTGGATTTCGTTTACTAAACCCAAAGATAACCTCAAAGTTAGTTTATGAATGACTTAGTGGATTTCGTTTACTACACTTAAAGGTGACTTCAAAGAGTTAGGGAATGCACACCTTACGACCTTAGAAAACACAACGCGTTAAGAATAAGGACGTGAAAATTCAACCATCAATAGGACGTGAAAATTCAGTAGGTAGAATTGGATAGCTAGCAAGGAGTAATACATCATAAGTAGATACGCTTCACGTTCCTGGTAGACCCATAATTTAGTTAGTATCTTTTGGGATAGTTGACTAGCAACTAATTCCACCCTCCCCTCCAAAACCGAGATTCATAAAATATAAAAATACAAAAATAATCATCCCTCACCTTTAGACTTAAATCGAAATACACTTCAGCCTAACGACACTATTCCCCTAGAGAACGATATCAATACCCCTGGCTTACCCTAATACTTCACTACAACGATTAGGTTCACTGCCTAGGGTGTTATAAAACTTGCTCGAAGAAAACGAAGTTCCTTTGACCCCGAACGACGCGTGTAGCGTTATCAGGTACGATCTGCCCTTGGAACCCTCTTCACGTTCTCTGCCTTTCTGTTGTGAGTGAATGATGTAAAATGCAGATTTTAGGGTTTGTATTTATAGGCCCGATCATAGTTACGGCGTAACCTAAGTTAAGAGTTACGCCGTAACTTGGTTATATTCTAAATAGAAAGCTCGTAGTGGTGATTACGACGTAACCTAAGGAATAGTTACGCCGTTCTTGAATACCTTCTAAACAGAAGTTGGTTACGACATAATGCATGTGAGGAGGTTACGACATAGTTGACGGAGGCGCGGAATTCTTCATGACCTAGATGGTTATGGCGTAACTTAAGTTTAGAGTTAGGCCGTAACTGCAGTTGAGTTGGCCTCTGTAACGAAAACCCTGCTACAACATAATATGAGAATATAAGTTACGCCGTAGCTTCTTCAAAGATAACATACTAAGGTAAAACCATTAAAAAATCTCCAAATCCACGTCTCTAAGCTCAGATGCTCATATATCACCTGGAAACGCAATATAAAGGAATAAGAGTATATATCCATATAAATGACATAAAATATGAGCATAAACGAGGGAAATTGACACTTAAAAATCAGGATTATTTTATGTTATCAAATATCCCCCCACTTGAACTCTACTTGTCCTCAAGTAGACCTTATTAGAATAATTTCTAAAAAGATATCCCCAAATACCTGGAAGATATGAGTTTAAAATTTTCTTATGCTAGAATAAATCAAAACCGAACACCTCATGAAATGGGAACAGACACTCATATTCTCTCTTCTAGTCTAAGTGTCAATTTTGGGGTGATCACTCAAAGCACAGTCATATCATATATTCTATCATAAGCTTGGCGGTTACACACATCTCCACCACTAGAGTTAAAGAGTAAACAATCTTTGAAGGCAATATGGGTGAACACAATATGAGGTTAAGGGTGAAATGTCATTACTAACGTGTCACGGAAAAGTGGACAAAATCAATGATACATGACCAAATCCATGGCCAAGACACCAAAGATTGCACGCTTCATCACCTTGACACACTTCATGACTAAAGGGTAGGTGGAAATAATTGGTGTAAAATAAAAAATAACAAAAACAAATAGTCTTAAACTATAACCAAGTTGTCACCGCCCACCGTCCATCCAAAGTTCAAGCTTCAAGATAAAGAAACCGGATCATGATGTATCAAGTAAATGTGCCATTAGCGGACGTCATGATGGGCACATTACCTGTTCTTCAAACTGTTGGTGTAATAACATCACCAACTCAAATCTTCAAACGTGACCGAGGTGGCCTCTTCGATGCTAATATATACTAAGCTCATAACATAGTGCTTATACATTGCAATTAATAACATAAACTAATAAACAACATTTTTTTAATCATAACTATTACAAAAAAAAGATAAAGATCCCCCCCACTTGAGATGAACAACTATGGAGAATATGGGGGATCTATAATGATCTTCAGATGTAAGTCTTTAACGAAAGCGTGATTCCCAAACCTCTCTACTCAAACTTTCAACTTGGGCAAACAGTGACTTCCCGACCATAAATTAAGACTATACAGTAGGTTAAGGCGAATGGGTGTAACGATACAAATATAATAAGGGTATGAAATGAAAAGAATGGTTCTGGAGGGTGTATTTAGGGGTATCTTGCACTAAAGATGAGTGCAACAAAAGGGTTTGTCATGGGGGTCGAATAGTCTAGGTGACTACTCGATAAACAAACATATATAGGCTATTTGGGAGATAATCCTAAAATATTGCCTTCTCAAATTGATTATTCCATATATATCAAGCTAACTCGACACACCTCGTTTATGGTCTCGAAATGATGCAAAGGCAAAGTTCTAAAGTTTACAAGCTACCGACATACTCATAATTTGGTGGATTTGGGTAGATAAGTGGAAACGGATAAGGCTAATCTCACCATGGATTATCAAAGGTTATAGTGTGCTCGACTAAGTTATAATCTAGTTAGGTTAAGAAAAACATGTAAAATTTTTAAAAATGGCATAATTTTTCAAAGTAAACTAGAAAAACGAGGGCAAACAAGTTCAAGTAATAATTCTACTCCTGTCCTCCCACTTGAGATGTACAAAGTCCCTTTTGTACTAAACATTAAATAAAGGTGGAGAGAAAGTAGAATTGGAGAGAGAACTTCCCTGAAATTTGCTCCTAAAAAGAGAAGGCCCACGATGAAAATCGTGCCTTCGTTAAGTATCCATGAGCAAACTTTGATCCCTGAAATCACAACTAACCAATAAGCATAATTCTAAAAATAAAAAGGAAAAACAAATAAAAAAATAAAACAAACATAACTCACTTTCCTAGGAATAACGGTTGCATTTAGCATATGCAACAAGCCTTTTAAACCACTTGGTGTCCCAAGTGGACGAGTGTAGTCACGTGAGGGCTTACAGCGAACATGCCCACAAAGTTCATTTAGAACTAATACAGGGTTATTGTTCTAATATTAAAAATTAAAAGTGAATTGCAGGATGAATTACGGCGTAACCACAAGAACGAGTTACGCTGTAATTGGATTGAACCTGGAAATCATCTACAGAAGACTGTTACGGCGTAATGATGGATGGAAGTTACGTCGTAACTGGTTGAAACCTGGAGTGTACTGCTACAGTAGAGTGGTTACGGCGTAACCATTAATAAAGTTACGCCGTAACTTGCTAATCGGGATATAATCCAACTTCCTGTTAAGGCCGATCATTTAACTCCAATTCCTGAAAAAAAAATTAAAAGCACAAAACCCAACAAAAATGAAAATAAAACAGAAATGAGGAAAGGGATAATTCGGGTTGTCTCCCGAAAGAGCACTTTTCTTTATTAACGAGTCTTTAAGTTAGACTCAAAGCCAAGGGGCTTTATGGGGGCCTTCGGACTTGACCAACTTCATCCATCTCCCTCATCAAATTATGTTTGACCCATGCGACGTTAAGAGCGGTGCGAAGAAACTCCTTCCTTTCAATTTTCTGAACCTTGGAAAAATTTTCATCCGGCCGCAAGTGATATTTTGTTGCTTCAAACTTTTCAGCTATAATAAGTGGGGGTCTCTTGTAGGGAATACCAAGAAGTTTACATCTACACTGCTCGTACGCTTCATCATATGGGTCCGTGAACCCGTCATGACCTTGTAATTCAAGGTAATCCATAATCCCTTCAATATCATCGTCATCCGATTTCGTACCTTTAAGCCACTCGTCATCAATCAAATCCTCGACAAGTTCATGCTTACAACGCTCTTTTTCTTATCCCCATTTCGCTTTGTAATCCTCTTTTATTTCGTCACTTGTGTCGTTATGGATTTCTTCTTCACTTGGGTCTTCTTTACTCATGCAACCCTTCCAAATTTTTGCTTTAGTGGAGGCGTCCACTTTTCCATACTTTATCTTGACTCATTCATCAAATCCTAACTTATCTAACCAAGGAAAATCGCTTATAGTCGTTTGTTGAGGTCCATAAAAGATTGTCATCCCCAACTCTAGCCATGCTACTTCCCCCATTACAATCTTCGTCAAACGGGTTACAAGAAGCCCAAAATGTCTCGCCTTCGGTTTTTAACTTTTCACACAAATGCTTTCGTGTATTTTTTACCTTATCGTTGGCATCACTTGGTAGTCATCAACAACTCCATAATCCGAGAGTGTCTCATTTGGCGCTTTATGATCATCATAAACACTAGGAGTTTCACAAATAACCACGGTTTAGATCCGCCCAAATTCTCCCTTTAGCGTCATTATCCATCTTGCCATAAACAATATGTACCCATACGTCGAATGTTATAATTCCTTTCCATTTAAGGTTATTCCTTTCTTCATCATTTGTCGAAGACCGCATATACTTATTATTCTTCACCCTTTCCTTGTCATCTCCACCATCAAAAATGTCATCATTAGGGTCACACGAAGCCCAAAGGTCATACCACTTATCATTGTCCACCGGTATTGCTCTGCACCAATGGTATTTCTTTTTAGACGAGGACTTCGGGGCCATATTCGGATTATTGGGCCAAGTGTTCAGGATTTTAGATCCTGATTCATCGGTTTCAAGGTACTTGTAGGGCCAAGTGTTCAAGTTACGCCATAACTCAGTGGATTAGTTACGGCCTAACTCGCTACTGTTGAATGTTCCAGCTTCAGTTTCCTACACATTGCTAGAACTATCATTAGATTTACCTTCTTCTGCAAAGATAGCCTTGCATGCTACAAGAGGTTTATTTTCTTGTGCTCATTTCTTCTTTGCACTTCATTGCTAAGCGTTCCAATCATCATTTCCAAATTCCTTAGAGATTCATTATGGCTGAAGAGGCTTTTGTTCGTACTTTCTTAAAAGCTTTTTAACCATTCATCCTGCTCTTTTTTGCATTTTAGTAGAGTCTTCAAGGTATTTGTTGATAGTATCCGCGAGATTAGACCTTCGTTCTCCATAAGGTCCACGATTGTAATACCCCAGAGGTCCTCCACGATATCCGTTACCATTTCTATTTGATCCTAGGAAAGGTCTATTGGCTTCACTATACTTGACCTCTTCACTTCATCTATCTTCATCATTAAGAGGGAAATTTTTTGCAAGATGAGCTCCACCACGTGTTTCGCACCCAACTTGAATGGCGTGCATACTTTCTTTTAGTTTCAACATATCCCGGCCTAGAGTGTCTAATTTGTTGGTGATGGCGATAATACCATCCAAACTTCCGCCTAAACTTCTATGGCTTCCTCCTTCATGCCACTTTTGAGAGTGGGTGGCCATATTTTGTATAGCTTCCAATGCAAGTGTAGGTGTCATTCCAGGGATCGGCCCCTGAGAATCGAGCATTTGCCTTGTAGAAATACCAATACCCTTGTAGAAGATGTTTACCTTTTGTTGATTATTGAGGTCATGAGTAGGGCATTTGTATAGGAGGTCATTATACCTATCCCAAGCTTGGTATAATGTTTCACCGTCTTCTTGTCTGAAATTGTGGATTTCTTCTAACTATTTTGCCGTTCTTAAAGGAGGGCAAAATATTTGAATGAAAGCTCTTTTGAGAAGATTCCACATGTCAATGGTCCCACCGGAAAGTCTATCAACCCATCGTTTAGCCAATCCCGTGAGTGTCATAGGGAATACCTAAAGCATGACCGCATCTTGAGAAACGCCCAGGATGTTAAAGAGGCTTACGATGTACAAAACACTTTCAATATGCTCGTAAGCATCTTCGTTCTTATTTCCGGAAAAAGGGTTAGCACACAGCTCCCTCATAAATTGGTCCTTAATCTCGAACTGGACATCAGCTCCAATAGCCGGCCTAACAAGCCCTGGCCCTTGCTCATCCTAAGTCATAGCAAGGTACTCCTTGAGAGTGAGGTTATCGATGTCCACAACCGCCATGGTACCTGAAACTTAATGAATATCGTGAGAAATAAAAAATTAATTAAACAAAAACAAAAACTAAAAGACTTAACAAAAATCCTAATATAGCTCCCCGGCAGCGGCGCCAAAATTCTGATGCAGGTTTTCTGACCAGGATTTAATATTTCTAAGTCTTGTCTACCTAAGGTCTACCAATTTCACTAACGAGCAGTGAACCCGATCGTGCATAGTATAGAAAGTGGTAAAGCCATGTCGTTCCCAAGAGTTATGTAGATAAGGATCCTATTAAGTCTAAATGTCGCGGTTTTAAAAGGTTTTAAGTATGAAATGATTGATTAAACTAAAGACAAGAAATAAATTGCGAAAAGTAAATTAAGGTTGTGAACAATGGTGAGAAAGTGTGCTAACCTAATTATTCATCCTATCATGTAATGTCTATGTTTTATAAATACTTCCTATTGATTCAACTAGGGTTTAAGTTGCTATGATAGCATTTAGTCAATTCGTCATAACCTATCAACAAAGGTTCCTACTCGACGTCAAAGGCATGCCCTTTGGGGAGTCAAGGGTCTTAAGCAACCTAAGCCAAGTCATTAAGTACCCTACATGCAAGATTTGAAACAATGTGTGCCCGGGCGCTAGCATCTTAGACACACATCCCTAACTTCTTAAGTTCATCCTTCCGAATGGTGATCCTTTGGTCAATTCGCACAAGAGGGATTTGATAGTCTTTTGGTCAATTCTTACCAAGCCTCTCTAAATACTTACTTAGGGTCAGTTGGTTAATTCTCCTAAGCAATTAGATACGACCGCAATTCAAAACTACCGATGCTAGGGTAACTATCATCGAACTATGCATGCATACACTAGAAACAACTATAGAAGCATGAAAACATAAACAATACAATCAAGGAGTCATAACTAGTCTAGCACCAAGGGTGCTTTGCCGATCATATTAAAAGACATGATAAATTTAATGTTTAACATGATTATAGACATGAATTAAAGTGAAAAGTAGTAGTAATCGCTAAAGCTTATCAATATGGTGTGATTCCTCCCTTGGAGATGGCTTGGTATGATCTGCCCTTGGAACCCTCTTCACGTTCTTTACCTTTGTGTTGTGAGTGAATGATGTAAAATGCAGATTTTAGGGTTTGTATTTATAGGCCCGATCATTGTTACGGCGTAACCTAAGTTGAGAGTTACGCCGTAACTTAGTTATCCTCTAAACAGAAAGCTCGTAGTGGTGATTACGGCGTAACCTAAAGAATAGTTACGCCCCTATTTGTAGCTCCGCCGTAATTTTCTAGATAGTTACGCCGTATCTTGAATACCTTCTAAACAGAAGGTGGTTACGTCGTAATGCATGTGAGGAGGTTAAGGCGTAGTTGACGGAGGTGCGAAATTCTTCATGATCTAGATGGTTACGGCGTAACTTAAGTTGAGAGTTATGCCGTAACTGCAATTGAATTAGCCTCTGTAATGAAATCCTAGCAACGGCGTAATTTGAGAATAGGGTTATTATACATAGAAGTCACTAAAGTTTGCGCGAAATTTGTCCTAAGTTACTAAAGTTTTAAAGTTGTCATTCAGGTTACTAAACTTATGAAAATTGTCATCCATGTTACTGAACTTATGTAAGTTGTCATCCAGGTTACTAAATTTGTAAAGACATGACATTTATGTTACTTAACATATTAAAAAAAATATACGTAAAAATCACTGAAATTATAGACGTGTTTGCTTTTTATAGTTTAGTAACCTGGATGACAACTTTGAAACTTTAGTGACTTAGGAAAAATTTCACGCAAACTTTAGTGACTTCTATGTATAATAACTCTTTGAGAATATAAGTTTCGCCGTAGCTTCTTCAACGATAGCATACTAAGGTAAAACCGTTAAGAAATCTCCAAATCTGCGTCTTTAAGCTCCAATGCTCATATATCACCTGGAAACGAAATATAAAGGAATAAGAGTATATATCCATATAAATGACATAAAATATGAGCATAAACGGGAGAAATTGACACTTAAAAGTCAGGATTATTTGATGTTATCAGTACACCCTTCCAAGCCATTATTTTTGTTTCTTTACCCATATAATGTATTGTTTTGTTACACCTATCCACCTTAGCCTACCATGCAGTATTAGTTAGTGATCGGGAAGTTGCCGTTTGCCTAATTTTGAAGTTTAGGTCTAGAGAGTCTGGAATCACGCCTAACTCGTTTCACCTATCCACCTTAGCCTACCGTGCAGTCTTAGTTTATGATCGGGAAGTTGCCTTGCACACCATTCTGACATCTACTTATGACACACTAACTCGTTACATGATGATCCATTTTTCGCGTCTTGAAGCTTGGATTTTGGATGGATGATGGATGGTGATGACTCAATTTTAGGCGAAGACTATTTGCTTGTTATTTTATTTTTACACCATTTATGTGCATCCCTTGTCTTATCCTACCCTTTAGTCATGAAGCGTGTCTAGGTGAAGAAGCGAGCAATCATTGGTGTCTTAGCTATGGATTTGGTCATGTATCATTGATTTTGTCCCCTTTGTCGTGGCACGTTAGTAATAACAATTCATCCTAGCTAATTCATGATTTCTGACCAGGTTTTAATATGTATAATGGTCTCGTCTACATATAGTCTACCTTATGCACTAACGGGTAGTGTACCCGGTCGTGTGTAGTGCAATATTCGGTAAAGCCGAGGTCGTCCCAAGAGCTATGTGTGTTGATCCCACTTAAACACTTGATCGAATTCTCTAGCTTATAAAGAGTTAGTTTTTTTAGATGAACCTAAAGCAACTAGATATAGAAACTGACTTGAAACATTTATTAAACACAATGCGGAATATTGTATTTTACCTTAAGAAGAACAATGAATAATACAGTTGATTCTCACAAATACTTCATTATATTAATATACGAATACTCTCAAAGTATTAGGGTTTACAACCTTTAAGTGATCGACTCTCAAATTGATACGTACCTATCTCTAACCCTAGAACCTCCTTTTATAGTCTAAGCAGTCCTAGTCGGTTTACAATGACTTTCTATACAAGATAAATATTTTAGAATTTATTCTATAATTATCTAACCGACTATACATCATTATCACATAAGTAGTAGAAACTAAACAAAGCAGCTGCTGTAAATATACTCCAGCAGTAATGTAACACTAGCAGTAGTTCAGATTACACAAGCATTAGCTACAACTTAGAGCATTCTTTGAGCAGCAGAATCTCAAAACCCAACAATCCTCCCTTAAACTTGATATTCTTCCAAAATCATCAAGTTTCCTATTTAGCTTGAACAATCACCAGGAGGATGCCTCCAAACATATTATTTATATTTTGGTGGCTTAGGATTGAGAACTATTTTGGTGGCTTAGGATTGAGAACTCTCTCATAATTCTTCAACAACTGATATGCTTGATCATAAGAGAAGTAATCATATTTAACCTGCAACTTTCTTTCTTTCATCATCTGTCTTACAATTTCTTTGTTGTAATTAAGAGCAGGGTAATCTTTTTCCACAAGCATGTAAATGGTGAGACCATGAGCAAACAAAACATGAACACCACAACATTGATACAGCTTCCATTGTTGAACTGTGTTGTGCTTAAGTTTTCTCTACTCCTCATCTTCATGACTTGGTTCAAACATTATTTTTAAGTAATTCCAGATTACTCTGTCATAAACTTTCTCTGGATAAGCACCACCAGTCATTTCCTTTATTAACCTCCAGAGAGTTACAATATCATCCCTATCAAAGTATTGAACCATTTGTTGAAATCTAAGAAATCTATAGTTCTTACCATTGCTTCTTTTTATATCCCCATAAGCTTCACTCCCATCTTGAATTCCAGAAGTAACTTTAATGATAGGATATTTGATACCCAAATGAACTGCATCAACAACTTCAGGTTCTCTTTTTTTGAAAGAACTGTAAGATCCTGCATCCTTTCTATGTTTTATGCATCAGATATTTTCTCTTCAAGTTTTTCATTAACATTTTCTGCTTCATGCTCTGAATCTTCATCCTGCTCAAATGATTTGGATTTATCTGCTTTTCTTTTCTTTCTGCCAACTGTCTTCAAAACACTCCCAGCTCTCTTCACTCCTGAGCTAGAGCTTTCTTTCTTTTCCTCCACCTTCTCCACCATATTTTCTTTTATTTGTCCCTCTGGCTCCATGGGCACAAAACTTTCTATTTTTCTTTTAGCTCTCTCATACATCTTTTCAACCTCACCATCAGGTAGATGAGCTAACTGATTCTTTTTGTAACCCTTAATATTCTTCAAATAATTTTCATGTACTTTTCTTATTTGCTTTACAGTGGGTGGTCTAAGCATTTTCTTCTTTAATCTCTCATCAGCATAAAAATTTTCTCCTTTTATCCATGTACTCCTTTAACCATTAAGCTCTTTCTAAAATGGAGTACATCTCTTGCTCTTCCTGAGTAAACTTCTTAGCTAGCTCGATATCTGCACATACTTAACCCTCTCTTCATCCCATGCAGCTAACAATGCTAAGGTCTTAGCTTCATCTTCAGCAGCCTTTCTTTGTTGTTCAAGAACCTTTTGGTTCTCTGGTTCAAATTCAGCACCCAAATCAGCAGCAACTTTAGCATCATACTCTATTTGTTTCTCTCTTAGCCAGAATTCTACATGTATTTCAGGCTCAGGCTCTTCAACAAGTATTCCTTTTCCTTTACCTTTATCCTGTGTTGGTTGTTGAGCAATCTTCTTAGGTGAGGAAGGTTCTCTGATTGTAATGGCCTTAACTGTTGGCGTTGACTTCTTCAAATCAATCATTACTTTAGCCAAAGTAGTCTCATCTAGCACTTTTTCATTACCAGCAGCAGAAACTTCAGCAGTAGGAACATTCTATGCAGTAGCAGATCCAACAATAGTAACATTTGTACTAGCAGCAAGTTCATTTGTACTATCGGTAGTAACACCTTCTGCAGCACTTTCTTCAACAATCTTTGTTGTTTCAACTGCTTGATTATGTTGCTCTAAAACTACTTCTTTGCCCAGTTTATCAACCACCACATAATTATCTTTCTCAGTCTCTACCCCATCACCCATATCAACATCCAAATTACACATATCAGCACCTTTGATTCGTTTGTTTGTGAGTGGTGAAAAACACAACATCAATATATCAAATTAACCGTAAAACCCGAAAAATCAACCTTTTAGGAAAATGGTTAACGTGCCAAACCTTACGGGTGTGATAAAAGTGATACCGGGAAAGTGATTTCCCCGGGTCGTGTCCCAACGAGGTGTGAAATTGACGGAATCGTTGAGTTTCGTGATTATGGACTTGAATTGGTTTAACAAATTTGGATTTTGATTTCGTTATCCTACAAATTAAATAACGGGAATGAAAATAAAGCATGTAAAACAAAGAAAGTACTAAATAAACTACGACTAAGCCTAAGAAACAATAAAACAACGCTAAATTACATCCTAGGGTGCTAAAATGCAAAAACGCTAAAAACCGGGAACACACCGAGCCTCGAAAGTAAAAAAAAATATGCAATTTAAGTCCTACGAGTGCAAAACTAATTTTTCTACATTCTAAATGACTAAAAATAATTTTAGGAAAAAGCCGGGAATTTTTTTGACTTTTAATTTATTTACTACGAATTAAAAACTAATAAAAATAAATTAAATTATAAAAAATACTAAATGATTTTATTAAATTCTGAGAAATTCCCTAAAATTACTTTACAAGCTACTGGTTAAAAGAAAATTAAAAAGACTATATGCTACAGTTTGAAATAAGCACTAAATAAGTTGTTAAAAGCTTGTTACCTAAACTAACTAAACTAGTTAAGTAATAAATGTTACAAAACAATAACCAATAAAGTCCCTAGTTCAGTTGGTTTAAGGTGTGTGGTGTGTGGACGTTGGCAGGCAAGAGGTGCTGGGTTCGAATCCCACCTCCACGTTTTTGCTACTTACTTTTTTTTTGAATTTTTCTTTTACAAACTAACTAATGGACTAAATTAACACTCTTTTTACAAAAAAAAAACTAAAACATGAAAAACTGAAATCATTTTGGGATCAGCTTGCAGTTGACATAAAAAAGGGAATGGGTCACAGATGCAAGAAAAACCAAGTCTACCTAAACAAGAATAAGTACCTAATAATCTAAAGCTCTAACAAGCTACCTCATCTAACTAACTAAAAGCATTAAAGGGTGACTGAATTAAGTCATTTGAAAAAGAAAATAAGCCAAAAAAAAAGAGCACCTGTGGCTGCTACACTTCCACTGTTTTGCTACAGAAAAAAACAACCCACAATGGGCTTGTAAGAGCTTAAAATTAATCTCCTAATCTACTCCTACTTCAACCATAAGCCAAAACATTTAAACATGAAATTATGAGCTATTGAAAAAGACTAAATTTCAACTATTAGGGGGCTTTTATAAGCTTATTAGGGGCTGCAAAAAGGCTCGAGGTGACTGATGTGCAGCAGATCAGATTCAATGCGAAAAGACTTATGGGGCAAGTTTGAGGCCAATAAAAGGCTAACCAAAAAGCTCTAAAGTCATTTATAAGCTAACTCAGATTGAACCTAATCCACAAGCTACCTATGAGATCATAATCAAAAGCTGAAACAAACTCTAAATGTCCTATATCTAAGATTAAAGAGAGACTAATGGTGACAGTGACAGAAACTTGGGGGTTTTTTTTTTTTTTGTTGACAGATTTGATTCCACAGTTTAACAACACATCAAAAAATTTGACAAACTGAAAACTTTTGATTAACAAAGCTTTAAAACCAATACTAAACACAACCACATTAAATCTGTAATACCTAAGTTAAATGAACTCTTAAAAATGAGCCAAATCCAAACACCCCTTAAGGGTAGAATCCAATTTTTTGAAACTGTGAGATTTTGTTACTTGAGAAAACTTGATTTGCAACTTTAAACTAACTCTCAACTGAATTGAAACAACTTCAAACACACTCTAAACTGAAATGGCAGGTTAAGGATATGAACCAAAAAATAAAAACATTGAAATTAGAAATCTGAAGATTGCATTAACTAGTAATTAAACAGTACAATTAAAAATGACAAAGAAATTTAAAAGTGGGACTAGAATATGAGATTCTAGACTAAAATCTACACTATCACTAGAAGGCTATTTATATAAAAAAAATGAATCATCTTTTGGTCTTGGCTCTTTCTTTTGTCTTGTGTTTTCTGTGTGAGTGCAAACAAGCAAAAACACACTTGTGCTTCTTCAAACCATTCTCAGCCATTAGATTCCCTTTGGCGTCTACCACAGCCATTGATTGGCTTGATTAGGTTGTGGATTGATGACTTGGAGGGGCAACATGTGAAGAGGGGAGGGAAGACATAGGTGAGCATGTGAAGCCTTGTTGGGAGTTGGGATTGAGAGTGATAGGGGGAAGGAGAGAGATTTGGCGCCAATTGAGTTTTGGGTTCCTGGTATTGACCTTGGCAGTCAATTGGGTAAAAGGGGATGGGTAAAAAGGTTTTATGGGTGGAATGGTTTAAGGGTATTAAAAAGGGGTTAAAAGGTTTGTTCTCCCACTCTCACTTCAAAAACATGTCCCGAGCTCTGAAAATGTAGAAAATCACTCCTCGGCTCCGTCTGATTCAGCACTTTTCTGATTTCGGCTTGATTTTGCTCGTTTTCACTCTGTTTTCAATCCTTTTGTACCTGAAAGACATAGAACACACTCCGAGGATATTTTTAACATATTTTGATCTTATTTGGGTGTTTTTGGTCATTTTTGTGGTCTTAGGCGGGTAAAAATGATGAGTGAATAAGCACTCATCAAATCCCCCCACACTAGGCAATTGCTAGTCCCTAGCAATCAATCATGTAAAGTAATGAATGAAACTCACGAGCATACCCCATTTTGACCTTTTTTATTCGATGCGAGAAATTTAAACTAGACTGAAAGTAAACAAATGCTTGATTAACAAAAAGTGGTATCATGGAACGGGATTCACACAAAATGGGTGTCTCTAGGGAATTGTAATCGTCATCCTCTTTTTTATACTCTCAAACTAAGTCTAAACTTATTGTGCAAACGTTTTGGCAAAATGCTAACACTACTTATACAAATAATCTATGTAAGTCAAGACTTAACTTTTTACTCCCACAGTTTATACAATTTTAAGTTCATGTGCTCATTTTCAAAAGTTTGACCATTGAAACCGACCTTGTTATGGTTGTTATCCACTTAACTAAAATCTTAACTTCCCGGAAACTACGAAAGTCTAAGGATCGAAAGGGCCTCTTCCATGTAGCGGCTTTCTTCTCGGCACATCCCAAACCAGTTGGCTTTAGGAGACCGGGCTTTTGACACCTCACGGAGAATAGTACCGGAATTAGCGGGAATTCGATTCCAAAGATTTATGAGGCTACCGTTAAGTTAAAACTAAACCTAAATGGACAACAACCGACGATAATTTAGAAGTTCGAGATTCAAAGGTGAGATCACTCCATGTAGCGACTTTCTTCTCAGCTTGTCCATTTAAGGAGGCTAGGTTTTCACCCTCGAGAATAGTATCGGAGCTTTCGGGGTCTTTGACTTCAAGAATTTCTAAATCACCGTCAAGCTTTTAGACAACCTTGACGAATCCTAGTTCAACTTCCGATTTAAATTCAAGAAAAAGCAAGTTTCGCACATTTATTCATAAGCAACATAATACTTTTATTCAAGGACTCATTTTTTTCATTTTTCATTTTTCAACTTTTTTCACTTTTTTTTTCACACCTTCTCACTTTTTTTTTTTTTTTTTCACTTTGACTTGCAATTTATTTTTGCATCATTCAAGCACTTTTACGATACTTTCATTTTGCAACTTTATTTCGATTTTAAGAAAGTATGCTTTTCCAAAAATTTAAATAAAAAGTTGAACTTGAGCTCTATATCAATTTTGCTTAAAAACTTTTTGTTGTAACAAGACGATTTGAATGTTCAAAAGTTTGACAACGAGCACGTATTTTAGTTCAATTAGGAGCTACTGGGAGAAAAAGCCATAGATTACTTATATAAGCTCTAAAGAGAACCAACTACTCCACGCTTAGCATTTTCATTTGCACAACTCGTAAAAACTTGGCCTAATTGTTAAGAGAGCAGCTAGATCAACACTCTAGCAGAGTCGAGATTCCCTTTGTTCTAACCTAATCAAGACTAAACTACCATTAACACCGAAGCATTAACACTTTATTTTTGTGCAAAGCACTTCTTTTTTTGCAATTTTTTTAAATTTTGGTCAAAACGGGAGTACTAGGGACTAAAGGGTACAAATGTGACAAAATTCGACAGAATTCCCCCCCCACACTTAGAATTGAATATTGCCCTCAATATTCAAAGTCCCGGCCGAAGCCGATACTATCGAACGGAAAAAGGTAATACCACTAACAAAGTGTGTGGACGAAATCTGTTATTTAACACAAAAAGGATTGTTGAAAACATATCCCCAAATAAAAGTTAGCAAAATTGATCGGATATTGGGCGGCTGGATTGAAAACAGGCGCATCAATCATCACGATCAAGGGGATTCCTGAAAACATGAGCAAACACACAAGAAGCAAACATTGTGGAGGTTTCCCCCCACACTTAGTTGTTAGAAAATAGAAAGAAGTCAGAAACATGGGTGGACACCCATGAAATGCTACTGTTTTTGTTAACCGAGTCGCTAGCTTGACTCGACCCCGAATTCATTGGTCCATGGGGGAGCAAGTGGAAGAGAACATCCCCATCGGACTTCCATTCAGATGGTTTGGATAAACATTGAATGTGTTGAAAGTTCCACTCCGATGAGATACATCTGGCTTAGAAGAATGAGAAATGCCGGGGTCAAAGATGGTATCTTCACTCCCGTAGGAGTTAAGACATGGAGAAGAAATGGGATGAGAAGGCAAAGTGTCAATCGCATGACAACGGGTGGGATGGGTGGGCAAAAGATTAGATTGAGGAACATTGAGTGAATGTTCAGAAATCTTATCCACCACTGTAGCAATGAAAACATCCGTATCGGGCTTAGAAGAGGTTCCATCATCCGGCGGTTTAGCAGGCAGAAGAGTGGATGATGGACCTAAGCCACAATTGTCACTCTGAAAACCCGAAGGTATCGAGTCATCCAGAGAAAGAAAGTCGACCTCTTCAATAAGGGTATCACTCGACGAATTATTAGAAGACCAATTGTAAAGACGATTTTCCAATTCAGTAAGGTCGGCTTCAAAGTCGAAGTGCACATCATCATCTCCCGGTGGAGAATGATCAACGAGAGCGAGTTCATCGGCGAACTCCTCAAGAAGGTCTAACGTCGAAGTGGGATTGCCACTATTCTTATCTCCGGGTAAAGATGGAGATATAACGAGGTTCTCCATGTAAGAGTCACTATCCTCGTTCTGAATATCAAAGGTGAGGTTGTCTGAAATTAGAGTGAATTCAGAATCTAAGTCAAACAGAGGATTAGTGAATGCCGTAGTGAAAGGTTTTTCGGACACCACAAGAATATCTTCATCATCTATTTCAAAATCAGCGTCCATATCAAGATCATCGGGATCAACGTCTCTCACTTCTTCTAAGCTGACGAGCTCAGAAGGAATTTCCTCCACATACTCGATGTCTCCACACGATAAAGAGTCATCAAACGACGTATAATCATTTTCAGACTCGGAGATCACCTCAACAGAAACTTTTGGGGTAGGAGAAGAATCATCATCGAGAGGCTCATCACACATATTACCGGAGATAACCTCGGACTCACTTGGGGTTGGGAAAAGGTTCTCAACACAAGACGGTTCCGTTTCCGGAATAGTGCTAAGATGTTTTTCCCCCATTAAAAGGTTATCCGAAGGTTCTATGGTAGATAGGCAAGATAAGGGTGGAGAGTGGACATGTGCGGTACTTTGTGGGCTTGAGGTATGCACCTTGTCCTTTGTCGTCTCCCAATCCTCCTCATCCTCATCATCGAGACAGCAAGCCTCGTTGAATAGGAAACGCTTTTTAGCTTCTCGCTCTTCGAATAGTAATATTTCGTTGCGAGCTGCTTGTTCTTCGGCAAGAAGTTCTCCATACGTTTTCTGATGAGACTCTTCTTGGGCATGTTTATTAACCAATTCTTTTAAATCTTTGAGTACATCTAGACAATTTTGGAGAAGTTCTTGAGGAATTTGCAGAGGTTGTGTTTGAATCGTTTGGTATTGTGGAGGTTGGTCATGATAAGAGTAGTCATAATTGTTACAAGGATCATGCTCATAGGCAAGTGGATTCCTCGTTTGACAATCAGCGTTATAGTGCGGACCTCCACAGTACTCACAACCGTATGATTGCTGTGGGTGATTCAGTGAATCATATGGATATTGGTCAAAACCAAAATTTTGTGTGTTACATGGACCTTGCTCATAGACAAGCATGCTCCCTGCTTGACACTCAAAACTTGGGTGAGGACCTCTACAATACTCACAGGAATATGTCTCCATCTCATGGTGCGGGGGTTGGTTAAATAAATTTGTTGGTTCATTGTACGGAGTGGGATTTTGTTCATAGACAAACCTACAACCGAGGCAATTTGGAGGTCCCCCACACCATTTACAACCATATTGGTAAGATGAAGACATAACGAAGAATTAAACGGATAGAGGGTAAAAGAAAAGAATCATCGGGTCAGAGGATAAAGATGATTATTTTTGGGTTTTTATAAATAGAAAACATAAAAGGAAAAAATTTTTGAAAAGGAAAATCTTTTTTGGGTTTTTATAAAAGAAATATGTACAAAAACAAAACGGTAACTTCACGAGGAAGGTTCTTCAAGTCACTAATCGCAAAAACTTCACGATATTGTCGCAACACACCTCCCCGGCAGCGGCGCCAAAATTTGATTCGTTTGTTTGTGAGTGGTGAAAAACACAACATCAATATATCAAATTAACCGTAAAACCCGACAAATCAACCTTTTAGGAAAATGGTTAACGTGCCAAACCTTACGGGTGTGATAAAAGTGATACCGGGAAAGTGATTTCCCCGGGTCGTGTCCCAACGAGGTGTGAAATTGACGGAATCGTTGAGTTTCGTGATTATGGACTTGAATTGGTTTAACAAATTTGGATTTTGATTTCGTTATCCTACAAATTAAATAACGGGAATGAAAATAAAGCATGTAAAACAAAGAAAGTACTAAATAAACTACGACTAAGCCTAAGAAACAATAAAACAACGCTAAATTACATCCTAGGGTGCTAAAATGCAAAAACGCTAAAAACCGGGAACACACCGAGCCTCGAAAGTAAAAAAAAATGCAATTTAAGTCCTACGAGTGCAAAACTAATTTTCCTACATTCTAAATGACTAAAAATAATTTTAGGAAAGAGCCGGGAATTTTTTTGACTTTTATTTTATTTTCTACGAATTAAAAACTAATAAAACTAAATTAAATTATAAAAAAATACTGAATGATTTTATAAAATTCTGAGAAATTCCCTAAAATTACTTTACAAGCTACTGGTTAAAATAAAATTAAAAAGACTATATGCTACAGTTTGAAATAAGCACTAAATAAGTTGTTAAAAGTTTGTTACCTAAACTAACTAAACTAGTTAAGTAATAAATGTTACAAAACAATAACCAATAAAGTCCCTAGTTCAGTTGGTTTAAGGTGTGTGGTGTGTGGACGTGGGCAGGCAAGAGGTGCTGGGTTCGAATCCCACCTCCACGTTTTTGCTACTTACTTTTTTTTGAATTTTTCTTTTACAAACTAACTAATGGACTAAATTAACACTCTTTTTACAAAAAAAAAACTAAAACATGAAAAACTGAAATCATTTGGGATCAGCTTGCAGTTGACATAAAAAAGGGAATGGGTCACAGATGCAAGAAAAACCAAGTCTACCTAAACAAGAATAAGTACCTAATAATCTAAAGCTCTAACAAGCTACCTCATCTAACTAACTAAAAGCATTAAAGGGTGACTGAATTAAGTCATTTGAAAAAGAAAATAAGCCAAAAAAAAGAGCACCTGTGGCTGCTACACTTCCACTGTTTTGCTGCAGAAAAAAACAACCCACAATGGGCTTGTAAGAGCTTAAAATTAATCTCCTAATCTACTCCTACTTCAACCATAAGCCAAAACATTTAAACATGAAATTATGAGCTATTGAAAAAGACTAAATTTCAACTATTAGGGGGCTTTTATAAGCTTATTAGGGGCTACAAAAAGGCTCGAGGTGACTGATGTGCAGCAGATCAGATTCAATGCGAAAAGACATATGGGGCAAGTTTGAGGCCAATAAAAGGCTAACCAAAAAGCTCTAAAGTCATTTATAAGCTAACTCAGATTGAACCTAATCCACAAGCTACCTATGAGATCATAATCAAAAGCTGAAACAAACTCTAAATGTCCTATATCTAAGATTAAAGAGAGACTAATGGTGACAGTGACAGAAACTTGGGGGTTTTTTTTTTGACAGATTTGATTCCACAGTTTAACAACACATCAAAAAATTTGACAAACTGAAAACTTTTGATTAACAAAGCTTTAAAACCAATACTAAACACAACCACATTAAATCTGTAATACCTAAGTTAAATGAACTCTTAAAAATGAGCCAAATCCAAACACCCCTTAAGGGTAGAATCCAATTTTTTGAAACTGTGAGACTTTGTTACTTGAGAAAACTTGATTTGCAACTTTAAACTAACTCTCAAATGAATTGAAACAACTTCAAACACACTCTAAACTGAAATGGCAGGTTAAGGATATGAACCAAAAAATAAAAACATTGAAATTAGAAATCTGAAGATTGCATTAACTAGTAATTAAACAAGACAATAAAAATGACAAAGAAATTTAAAAGTGGGACTAGAATATGAGATTCTAGACTAAAATCTACACTATCACTAGAAGGCTATTTATATAAAAAAAATGAATCATCTTTTGGTCTTGGATCTTTCTTTTGTCTTGTGTTTTCTGTGTGAGTGCAAACAAGCAAAAACACACTTGTGCTTCTTCAAACCATTCTCAGCCATTAGATTCCCTTTGGCGTCTACCACAGCCATTGATTGGCTTGATTAGGTTGTGGATTGATGACTTGGAGGTGCAACATGTGAAGAGGGAGGAAGACATAGGTTAGCATGTGAAGCCTTGTTGGGAGTTGGGATTGAGAGTGATAGGGGGAAGGAGAGAGATTTGGCGCCAATTGAGTTTTGGGTTCCTGGTATTGACCTTGGCAGTCAATTGGGTAAAAGGGGGATGGGTAAAAAGGTTTTATGGGTGGAATGGTTTAAGGGTATTAAAAAGGGGTTAAAAGGTTTGTTCTCCCACTCTTACTTCAAAAACATGTCCCGAGCTCTGAAAATGTAGAAAATCACTCCTCGGCTCCGTCTGATTCAGCACTTTTCTGATTTCGGCTTGATTTTGCTCGTTTTCGCTCTGTTTTCAATCCTTTTGAACCTGAAAGACATAAAACACACTCCGAGGATATTTTTAACATATTTTGATCTTATTTGGGTGTTTTTGGTCATTTTTGTGGTCTTAGGCGGGTAAAAATGATGAGTGAATAAGCACTCATCAACCTTCATAATCCTGAGCCTCCCCTGTTTGGGAGCATCCTCCCCCAAACTTGGTTCTTCAGGGGAACTCACTCTTGTTGTGTGCCCTTCAACCTTCTGAACTTTGTTGTTCTTGATCTCTTTTGACCTTCCAAATATTTAACCCTCAGCTTCAAATTCTTGATCTCTGCACCTTGGGAATTTGTCAATTGTGTACATTTGTCCATCAATTCCTGGATAAGTTTCATGGTATCCTCACCACTTCGGCTGGTGTTACCTAGCCCAAGAGGTGGATCACTGGTATTGTTATTGTGTACATCAGTATCAATCAATTCATTTGTATCAGATCTACCCTCATCACTTCGAGATGTGTTACCTTCCCTGAGAGGTGAATCAATGGGTGTAAACTCACTCTCAAACCTAGTTTGAGCATCTGAGCCCCATTCCCCATATGAGCCATTTGGCTGGGGTTACCATCATCTGCATTAAATTCATGTGAAATCAATACATCAGATGTTGCCTTGGGTTGGGTCTTATTTATATTACCACTGGCCTGCTCTGCTTCTAAGCTAGCTGTAGTAGTGGTAGCCCTCACCAACATGTCATGCTCCACACCTATGACAGCCTCATCTGCATCTATCCTGACATCAGCCTGAGGTAGCTTAGTGCCCTTATTTTTTGATTGCCTACGGGTATAGGTCTTTTTGGGTTGGGAGGTAGATGCATCAAAAGTGGGTATGTGTTGGGTAGCAGTTGTGTTTTTTGCACCTTTACCCTGTTTTTGTGGAAGATTCACCATCTATGGAAACAAAGGTATATCCTTTCTTGAAAATCATGTCCCTTTCTTCCTCATAAATGTAAAAACTTTCTTTGTGAGAAGGGGTTTATCCAAAATTCCTTTATGAAGTTTCTTCTTAGAAAGCTGGTTGTCCTATTCATCCAAGTTTTTAACCATACCATCTAAAATCATTTTAGAAAAATTAAACTTCTAACCCTGAATCAAGCATACTATAGCAGAAGCTATAAATGTACTGAACTCATTCCAGCCAGTTGTTTTTGGACTTATACAATGTAGGATGGTATGGACTAAAAATTTTCATTGAGGTGAGAATAGCCTTTTGTAAAATTTCAAATAATTGTTTGGCTTCTCATACCCCATTTTTGCAAGACCATCAAAAATAGCAGAGTTTGAGAGACACTCAACACCATCATCATCTGCTAGTTCAAGAGAACTTCTAACGGATGACTCAGTGACAAGTATCTCTTGGGCATCTACAATAGCCCTTATTTGTACTTCCCCATTAATAGTTCTAGACTTAGCAATAGCTCAAAACTGCTTAATGTAGGAAAGATATATAGTAGGATTCACTGATAATGCATACCTGATAGGGCAAGCATTTAGAAAATCAATTATTTCAGCAAATCCTTCTGTTTCAGGTAAGGTATTTCAAGAAACGCAACCATGTCGTGACTCTCAGCAAAGACTCTTGACAACATTGTGAATTAGGGTTTGGGATTTGGGAATTATGAGTTTTGATGTTAAGAGGAGTGTAAGGGTTTGTAATCGAGACAATTATGAGCGCACAAATCCGATTGAATGAATTAATTAGGGATTTATACACAAAAAGTTATGTATTAGTCCCTAGACTTTCAAACCTAGCAGCATTTTCAGAGCAGTAGTAAAATTGGCCCAGCAACACTAACTTTTTCCCAACAGCAGTAAGTTTGAGTTAGCAGTACAAACTCAAAGTTTCCATCAAACTAATCATTCTCCTTTTGCTTATTCTACAAAATGTTAGTCCAAAACCACAGAAAAACAAGAAAGAACTTTCCACAATAATCATAACATAGATTGATACTTAGCAGCTGGAAATATAATTAGCAGCAATTACCAGCAGTACTAAGTTGAACAAGCAACACAAACAACTTTTTGACATTTTCAGCAGTACTAATCCTTACAAAACTTTACAAAAACACAAAGAGATAAGATTTTCAAAGATTTAGCATTCCAATACTTGCAATCAAAAATTAAAATCTACTCACATCAAAACCTTTTGTGAGCAAATCGGCAACAGTATTGTCAGTATGGATTTTAACAATTTGAATCAACTTCTTTTCATAACAATCTCTTATAAAATGATGTTTTATTTCAATATGTTTTTTTTTAATGATAAACAGGATTTCTTATTATGCACATAGTACTGCTGTTGTCAATGTAAATTTTGGTATGCTTAAAATTGTACCCATAATCAAGAAGTTGATTTTGAATCTAGAGTACTTGACCACAACAACTTGAAGCAGCAACATATTCAGCCTTAATTGTGGAATTAGCAACCACTGTCTGTTTCTTGCATTGCCATGAAATCAACCTGCTTCCAAGAAATTGACAACCACCAGTTGTGGATTTCCTATCAAAGCATGTTCCAGCATAATCACTATCAATGTATGCTATCAAATCAAAAGGTGAATCTTTTGGATACCAGAGACCCAATTTAGGTTGGTATCTCAAATATCTAAAAATTCTCTTCACAACATTGAGATGTGAAACTTTTGGTGAGACTTGATATCTTGCACAAGCACATACTGCAAACATAATGTCAGGCCTTGAAGCTGTAAAATACATTAATGAGCCAATCATTGATCTGTATAAATGCACATCAACTTCTTCACCATCTTCATCTTTAAGTAATGGCTTGTTAGATTCGAAAGCTGTCTTTACAGGCTTCACATCAGTAAACCCAGACTTCCTCAAAATATCAGCTACATATTTATCTTGACTGATAGATATACCATCTGACCTATGTCTAACTTGCAATCCTAAAAAGAATGTGAGTTCTCCCATAGAACTCATTTGAAACCTTTAATGCATAAGTTTCTCAAAATCATCACATAGCTCCTTCTTTGTAGGACCAAAGATAATATCATCCACATACACCTGAACTAGTATAATATCATCCTTGTGCCCTTTGATAAATAAATTTTTATCAATTTTAACTCTGTGAAACCCATTGGTCAACAAATAAGTTGAAAGAGTTTCATACCATGCCCTTGGAGCTTGATGCAAGCCATAAAGTGATTTTTCTACCTTGTAAACCTTGTTAGGAAAGTTAGGATCTTCAAAACTAGGTGGTTGTGAAACATAAACCTCTTCTTCAATTGTTCCATACAAAAAGCACTCTTAACATCCATTTGATACACTGTAAAATCCTTGTATGAAGCATAAGCCAAGAACAATCTGATGGCTTCTATTCTTGCAACAGGAGAAAATACTTCATCATAATCAATCCCTTCTTCTTGAGTGTATCCTTGATGTTAATACAAATAAGCCGTAAAAACGTTTATTTATATTTTACGATCTTCTAATGTTTTGTCGATAACAAAAGTAAAATCATTTTAACGAAACAAATAGAGTACGTAAATAGTTTGAGTTAATAGTTTTCTAACACAATTAAGTTGTCACATAAAACACTAAAACAAGTATACGTGATTTTATGATTTAGATACATATGTACAACAACTAGTGTTTACATATTGGGTTAAACATATACTTAAACTAAGTATACTAAAATGGGTAAAAACTAAGTGTATGCTAAAATGGGTAAATACAAGTATATACTAAATGGGTAAAATACTAGCAAATGGTTTTGACCCATAACCCATGGTTTTATATATACCACTTAACCAAGTTCATTGTATCTAGAAAGAAAACCATGGATCAACCCATAACCCATGACCCATGACCCATGACCCATAACCAAAAATACCCATGGGCAAAGAGAAGCGGACCACGGATCCCTAGCTTTGTGCTAGCCGGATCCCTTGTGGTAGGGATCCGTGGGATCCGGGGAACAGAAGAGAATTTTCTCTATAAATAGAGAGCCATTTCTTTCTCTCTACACATGGTTTTTCACACATACTTCCCCAAAGTATTCTAACCCTCTAACCTCAGATCTAAGTGATCTATGTAGTTTGTCTTTTGTTTTTGTGTGATCTACTAGGTTCCTTTTAAAGGAGAGATCACCACCTCTTGAAGAAGTGCAAACTCAAGTCCATGAGTTGCCATGCTTCATCATCATCAAGACTACTAAGGTTCTCTTGTTGATAGTTCTTCCTTTCTCCATAGATGTTGGGTTGAAGGCATTAGTGAAGAATGCCGAAAGTGTCAAGATGAAAGCATTAGTGAAAGGTGCTCATCATCCATGTCAAAGCATTATTTAAGGATGCTAAAGGTGTCAAGACGAAGGCATTAGTGAAGGGTGCCAAACGTTGTGTCAAAAGCATTAGTGAAGGATGCTAAAGGTGTCAAGACGAAGGCATTAGTGAAGGGTGCCAAACGTTGTGTCAAAAGCATTAGTGAAGGATGCTAAAGGTGTCAAGACGAAGGCATTAGTGAAGGGTGCCAAGCGTTGTGTCAAAGGAATTAGTGAAGGATGCCAAAGGATCAAATCAAGTAGCATTTGGGGAGAATGCTTAGGTCGTATAATCGATGAGGTGCATTGTTATACATATGTGTATTTGTTTATCTACAAGGATGGTGATATCCTTGATGGTGTTGTAACAAGGAGTAGATCTCCTTGAGATCAGGTGTTGTGTCGTGAAGGTGTAGTTCACCTAAGGTGTGAAAGAACTAAGGTGCTTAGCCTAGTACCTAATAAAGGGTAGGCGACGTTGTGATAGGATTAGTTCTCCTAAGGTGTGAAAGAACTCGGTGGTTATCCTAGCACCGTATAAAGGGTAGGCGACGTTGTGTTAGGTGTGGTTCGCCTTGGTGTGAAAGAACTCGGTATTTAGCTTTGTACCGGAAAAAGGTTAAGCGACGTTGTGAAGGCTTCTCCGCCACAAGGAGTTGGTGTAGTGCTTACGAACTCTCGAGTAGGTGACTCGGGGAGTGGAGTAGGGCAAGGAAGGTGTCCTTGTAGCCGAACCACTATAAATAACTTGTGTTGTGGTGATGTGCTTCTTACTCTTTATATTTCATTTCACGTTTATATATCCATCTATCAACATCCAACATAAACAATCAAATGGATTGACATAAGTCGATCTAAATATTTAAAAGGAAGTTTTAAATTGGTAAAACTATTCAACCCCCCCCCCCCCTTCTAGTTTTCCACAATTGGCATCCGAGCTTCGTTACCAAGTTTCTTAAAGTATGTTGTACTTTAAAGACTTGATACGATCCGTGTATGTTTGAAAACTACAAAGAAGGATTTTTCTTGTTGGTCATATTTTCTTTTAAATCATTTTGTTGGACATTGATAGATGATTCTAATCATTTTTGCTCTTAAGAAATCTTCGTGCTAGAATCTCTTCAAAGTCTTCATTCAAAGATTAATGAAGTCAACATTTAAGGAAGGATCTAAAAAGTAATCACAACCTATGTACACCAAGTACAAAGGATTACTTTAAAAGCTCATGAAGTATTTTTGGCATTATACCAAATCAAGAAGCATAGAGGTATGTTTTACTCTTCACTAGATAGGTTACATGAGTCCCATTTATTGTCATAAGTTATCTTTGCTTAACTAATCACTAACATCATTAGAAGTCTCTTTCGTCACCTTTAGTCTTTTTCAACATAGGGGATGATATTATTTTTTCTCGTCAAACTAACGCCGTCATCACATATGAACCCTCGATATGTAATTCATCGAAAATCATCATTCAAAAACAATCCTCATCAAATACCTCCATTTTTTTTGGGCAAGCTAATTTATAAGCCTACTACAAAAATAATACCAAACAACTCCCTTTCTGTCCACAGTAGCCGGATCCCTCTAGTTGTACTAGCCGGATCCCAAATACAAAGGATCCGGGGGAACCGTGGAACAGAACTCAGCTATACGCTTTCAAAAAAATTCACCACTGATCTTTTTCCCTCTATTCACATAACACCAAAACGACTAAGCTACTGAATCCATCCTCATTAGCTTCCATACTCTCAAGTATTCCTTCCTAGAACATCATTGTAAGTAATTACATTAACTTGTTCTAATTTTCATCATCCTCATCCTAGGGTTTATGGTTTCTTAATTTTTAATCAATTAATTTAATTAGGGCTCTTTAAATTAATCATGAAAAGGGGATTTTAACAAAATCACATTGTGTTCACAACATTGTTAATACAAATCAAAACCATAAACCCATCCCAACTAACTTTACCTAATTGGAAAATTTCTATTTTTAGGACCAACCATGCCCAAAGCTACTCAACAAGATCATCATGACACCGTCCACTACCTTACTCATTACTATCGTAAAAAGGGATTGACCAAAACCGACCATGAAATTTTCAAAAGCCTTGTAAAACGACTTATCCACGAAGGTCATGTAGTCAAGGAATGTTTCCTTAAAGATACCGACATTCGTCAAGTTTTCTCGACAATCAACTTTGATTGTCTCCTTGACATAGATGAACAAATTTGTCCGGTTTTCATTTTTGAATTTTACAAAAGCTTTAGGATCATTCGAAACGTCGATGATAGCATTTCAATCACTTTCATCATCAATAAACAAAACTTCACTCTTCCTCTCAACACCTTTGCTCAAACTCTTCGCATTCCTTGTGAAGGAATTTGTATGTACTCTCAAGATTGGGCAATTAACGCTCAAAACCTTGCACTTGATCCTAAGCCTCTCTATAACACTCCTATTGATGAACCCGAAACCATCCGAGACACTATTTTCAAAATAAGAACCGACCAATCCCGTTTCGACCAAAACAAGAAGCTCATTCACCGTAATCCCTTTCAAATGGAACTTTCCGAAATGCACCCCATGTTTAGAAAATGGGAAGAAATCCTTAGGGAAAATGTCATTAGCCTAGTTGGAAACAAAGATCATCCAAACGCATGTCTTGTGCAAATGATCTATTGTCTTATCCATCAAAGGCCATTTAATCTTGCCTATTACATGGTAAGGAGAATGGTTGGGGTATTCAAAGCTTCCAACATGGTACTTCCGTATGGTATGCTCCTAACACGACTTTGTAAGTATGTTGGTACATTGCAACCATCTCCTATCAACGATGATCATTATCTTTCCGACCACGTCATGGTACCTCTTACCAAACGACCCTCTAAACGGTTCATGGTCAATAGAGAGCAACCGGAAGCTCTCTCGAACTCCTCGGCAGATGAAGAAGAAGAAGATGAAGAAGATGTCGACCCCGTAGCCAATATCAAATTGGAATTCCTTGAATACCATAAACAACTTCCGACCATTCCAAACGAGACCGCGGAATTTAAGCAATTGAAGGGCATGATTCAAAACCTCGCATACAACCTCACTAAGCCGTCAAAAAGGAAAAGAAAAGATTGACGAAAGAGACAATAGGATTGTGCTTGTTTTCTTTATCTTATGTTTAAATGATTACATTTTAGCTCTTTCGGTTTATGATTACTTGGATATTGTCTTTAACTAGTGTTTTGTGATAAACATGCTTGTTTATCTGTGGATTTACTAGTGTGCATAAACTGCGCATCATTTCTGTGTAGGTTCTATGTTGGTTCTGATCTGCAGATGCCGGATCCCTAGGATTAGCCTAGCCGGATCCCTCCCTTGAGGGAACCTTGGGATCCGTGACATCGATAGCAATACATCATTCAATACATCAAAACTGCTTTCTAGATAACATCACATCAGCTTAGCATATGATTTTAGAACCCAACTAAGTCCACTTCTAGGATGAGAAAGGCTTAGACTCACTAAAGGCTTACTTAAGATCTTAGTCTTATTTTATCAACACATCTAAACTCACCATATTTCCGCTTCAACTACTCACAAACTATTTCTCACCTCTCAAAACACATAAGAAGATAAGCTAAGCAATTTTAGGAAATTGCTTCTAGTCATTTATATCTCAAGATAAGACAAAAATTAGTTTTTCAATTTTTGTAGTTTTTAAGAATTTTTCTTAATATCACCTCAAGCCTAAATCTGATCACTAGGATCATTTTTTTTGACTTGACACCTTCATAACTCTTAATGTTATACTTAGACAACCATTGGTAGTCATCTTGTCCCATCCCCCTTCCATAAAAAGCAATCATTTGCTACAACACTTATTACCTCTAATCATTCAAGTACCCTTTCATCCTAAACCTTTAGGAAAACTGAAACATTCAAAATAAGATAGGCTTTAGCTCCTAGAAACCTCATTTCAAACCTGTCATAGCTGCTGAGAGCCGGATCCCTAGGATTAGCCTAGCCGGATCCCTTCAAGGAAGGAACCGTGGGATCCGTGTGACAGTTTATGTCAAACATAGCTAAAACAATCATCTCAACTCATCTTCCCAACTCAAACACTCCATCTCATCTTAAATGAGTTCCTAGATCAGTGAAACTCTGAATCTCAACCTTGTGCATGTTAATCATCACACTTCCAAGGACATTAGTGGATTAAGTCTTAAATGCAAATTGCCAAGATCTTTCCTTTATAAGCCATAGAACACTTTAGTCATCAAACACCATTACTTATAGTTAAGACTTCCAACAGCTAGAGACTTCAAACTGAGTCAAAAACCTTGAAATCCATTAATAATAATGATTTCATCTAAGCCGTGTCTATTCGCCAGATCCCTGGTTCTTAACCAGGCGGATCCCTGCTGAGAGGGATCCGCGGGATCCGTAAGTACAAAAAGCAAAAATCAGCTTCCATATTCAAAACACCTCTTGGTTTTCTAAACCACCTTTAGAATTCATTAATTATCCTCCTAGAACTGATCAAAACCCCAAGAGCATGCCTATTCCTCTAAGTGGTCAATAATTTAATTTTTCTCATTCAAATCATCCTTCAATAAACCAAATAATCTTAGGATTAAAACCATCACTCTCAATCACATCCAAGAAGTTCTTACTTGTACCATCATCACCATGACTAAAGCCCCTAGTGCTAACTCATCCACTCAAAGACCACCCAAGAAGATCACTAGAATCACACAAGAAGTTTCGTCAACCGGATCATCTTCGGTTAAGTCCACCAATGGTAGGATCTCTCCCACACCAAGGAAACCATTTAAGAAGAAGAGTGTTCTCACTAGGAGCTCATCACCTAATCCTACTAAACCAAACACACAACCAACATCATTAGTGCTTAGAACCACCTCACAACCACTTGAAGATCCTCAACCCACTTCACTTGAATTTTCACTTCAAGAAAATCAAAACCATGACAAGGATTGTGATCATTGTAAACATAGGGAAAGAATGATACATGAACTAGATAAATTGATACATGAACTACAAATGCTGAGGAAAACTCTTCTCATCATTAAAAATCATTAAGCTTTTCGTCGAATCTTAAGTTTGGGGTAAACTGTTAGCATTAGTAGCATATGTTGGGCTAGTTCATTCTCTTAAGTTTTAGAGATTTAGTTGGCTATCTCTTGTTTTATTGAATGGACATCTATTTGCTATGTGTTGTGCGTTGTGATCTGTATTGCTCATATATATATTATCCTCATAGTAGCATTACTTGACATTTCTTCACTGCTGAAGATACTGTCAACAAATAGCCGGATCCCTTCGAGATAACTAGACGGATCCCTTCTTAAAGGGAACCGTGGGATCCGTGGTACAGGAGCACAAATTTATACAAACTTGAGTCTCTTTTGCAGAAAATTATGCACTATACTCTTGTTTTTCTAACATTTGTTTTGTAGTTATTCAAAATACACATGAAGATATTGACACCACAAAGCTAGGGGGAGCTTTGTGACAAACAACATTGCAAAAATCGCTTGCAACTTAATCCAATTTTGGATTACACTTCACGACACCCCATTGCAACATTGCAATATTCAAGGGGGAGCACGTTCTCGTCACTTAGACGAACCATTTGCAAACTTAGTTGCAAAAACAATTAGTTTATTTTACGTTATGTCATTGACGCCCTTACATAGGGATGGACTCGTCAAGGGGGAGTTAAGACGAGTACCATTCCCGTCACTTGCTCTCTTTTACATTTTTACATTTTTTCTTATAAAAATTGTGTTAGTTTCTTTTAACACTTTTTGTTTCGACAAAAAGGGGGAGAAGAAAGTAAAAACTACAAATTCAAATTTTTACGAATTTTAGCTTTTTTCTTAAAATAATTTTATGTTTTGTCATCAACAAAAAGGGGGAGATTGTTAATACAAATAAGCCGTAAAAACGTTTATTTATATTTTACGATCTTCTAATGTTTTGTCGATAACAAAAGTAAAATCATTTTAACGAAACAAATAGAGTACGTAAATAGTTTGAGTTAATAGTTTTCTAACACAATTAAGTTGTCACATAAAACACTAAAACAAGTATAAGTGATTTTATGATTTAGATACATATGTACAACAACTAGTGTTTACATATTGGGTTAAACATATACTTAAACTAAGTATACTAAAATGGGTAAAAACTAAGTGTATGCTAAAATGGGTACATACAAGTATATACTAAATGGGTAAAATACTAGCAAATGGTTTTGACCCATAACCCATGGTTTTATATATACCACTTAACCAAGTTCATTGTATCTAGAAAGAAAACCATGGATCAACCCATAAACCATGACCCATGACCTATAACCAAAAATACCCATGGGCAAAGAGGAGCGGACCACGGATCCCTAGCTTTGTGCTAGCCGGATCCCTTGTGGTAGGGATCCGTGGGATCCGGGGAACAGAAGAGAATTTTCTCTATAAATAGAGAGCCATTTCTTTCTCTCTACACATGGTTTTTCACACATACTTCCCCAAAGTATTCTAACCCTCTAACCTCAAATCTAAGTGATCTATGTAGTTTGTCTTTTGTTTTTGTGTGATCTACTAGGTTCCTCTTAAAGGAGAGATCACCACCTCTTGAAGAAGTGCAAACTCAAGTCCATGAGTTGCCATGCTTCGTCATCATCAAGACTACTAAGGTTCTTTTGTTGATAGTTCTTCCTTTCTCCATAGATGTTGGGTTGAAGGCATTAGTGAAGAATGCCGAAAGTGTCAAGATGAAAGCATTAGTGAAAGGTGCTCATCATCCGTGTCAAAGCATTATTGAAGGATGCTAAAGGTGTCAAGACGAAGGCATTAGTGAAGGGTGCCAAACGTTGTGTCAAAAGCATTAGTGAAGGATGCTAAAGGTGTCAAGACGAAGGCATTAGTGAAGGGTGCCAAGCGTTGTGTCAAAGGCATTAGTGAAGGATGCCAAAGGATCAAATCAAGTAGCATTTGGGGAGAATGCTTAGGTCGTATAATCGATGAGGTGCATTGTTATACATATGTGTATTTGTTTATCTACAAGGATGGTGATATCCTTGATGGTGTTGTAACAAGGAGTAGATCTCCTTGAGATTAGGTGTTGTGTCGTGAAGGTGTAGTTCACCTAAGGTGTGAAAGAACTAAGGTGCTTAGCCTAGTACCTAATAAAGGGTAGGCGACGTTGTGATAGGATTAGTTCTCCTAAGGTGTGAAAGAACTCGGTGGTTATCCTAGCACCGTATAAAGGGTAGGCGACGTTGTGTTAGGTGTGGTTCTCCTTGGTGTGAAAGAACTCGGTATTTAGCTTTGTACCGGAAAAAGGTTAAGAGACGTTGTGAAGGCTTCTCCACCACAAGGAGTTGGTGTAGTGCTTACGAACTCTCGAGTAGGTGACTCGGGGAGTGGAGTAGGGCAAGGAAGGTGTACTTGTAGCCGAACCACTATAAATAACTTGTGTTGTGGTGATGTGCTTCTTACTCTTTATATGTCATTTCACGTTTATATATCCATCTATCAACGTCCAACATAAACAATCAAATGGATTGACATAAGTCGATCTAAATATTTAAAAGGAAGTTTTAAATTGGTAAAACTATTCAACCCCCCCTTCTAGTTTTCCACACTTGAGCTACTAACCTTGCCTTGTTTCTGATCACTATACATCTTTCATCCTTTTTGCACCTAAACACCCATTTTGTACCAATGGCCTTCTTTCCATTAGGATAATCTACCAAGGTCCATACTTCTTGTAGCTTGGATTGCAGAAGCTCTTCCTGCATATCTTCCACATAGCTTGGATCTTGTAGAGCTTTGTAAGCATTCTTGGGTTCTGTTTGTGACAGAAAATAAGCAAACATGCAATTTGTAATATCTTTATGACCGTTTCTTAGCTGAAGAGTTCTTGAAAAGAACCTTGATTTTGTCAGATCTTTTAGCACTCTTGTTTGACTTCTTGTTTGAACAGATGATTGTGGCTCTCCAATGATTTGTTCCTTAGGATGATCCTTGTGTACTCTAGTAGTTGGAATAGGACTGACAGAAATAATAGTATTCATGTTGCCAAGGTCAGCCTCTGCACCAAATACTTCATCTTCAACATATTCATCATTATTAGCAGAATATATGTTTTCCAGAGGAGGCATATTAGGATCATCAGCATAGTCAAAATCATCAAAAAGTCCTATGGCAGCAAAAACATAATGCTCAACAGTAGAAACAAAGTTACTACTGCTAGTGTTGTCTGTAGCAGCAAAATTTTTTCGCTTAGCAACATTAATTGTGTTTGTGCTGCCAGTGTTATTTCCAAGATCAGGGCTTGGAACTTCATCTTCATTAGTGGTATTGATCTTCTCTGGATCTCCAGTAACCACTTTATCAACATTAGAAGGATATACACCTTCTTCTGTAGCATCCTTTGGAACTGGATGAACAATATCTTCATCTTGTGAACTTCTTTTCTTCTTCTCTGGGGTTGTAAAAAGTGGATAAGGTCTCCAATGAGGTATCAAAATATACTCCTTTACAGGTTCATTCACCTTATTAGCTTTTGTACCTGCATTCGAATAAGCTTTTGTACCTGCATATTCATTAATTTTTGTACCTGCAACAACTGGCTCGTAATTCATAGTTTTGGTTAGTGCATCAACATCAAATAGCCAGTCTGGTCCACTTCCTGCAACATTAGGTGTACTCTCACTAAACCTAACATGCAAGTTCTCTTCCACATGCCTAGTCCTTCTATTGAACACTCTAAAAGCTTTACTATTTGTGGAGTATCCAACAAAGAAACCTTCATCATCCTTCTCATCAAAATTTCCTAGGTGATCAATGGAAGTTAAGATAGTAACAGGACACCCAAATGGTCTTAATAAATCTATCATATGTTTTCTACCATGTAACAATTCATAAGGGGTCTTGTTGTGAGGCTTAACTACTTTACTCTTATTTTGCACAAAACAAGCAGTATTGACTGCTTCAGCCGAAAAAGTAGTAGGTAATTTAGAATCAGACAACATTGTTCTTGCAGCCTCAATTGATGTCCTATTTCTCCTCTCAGCCACAACATTTTGCTGAGGAGTTCTACCAACACTAAACTGTCTTAAGATACCTTTTTGCTCACAATATTTGTTCATATCCCTATTCTTAAACTCAGTTCCATTGTCACATCTTATAACTTTAACATTATGATTAACTAGGTTTTCTACTCTGGTTATAAAAGCCTTAAGAATGCCACTAGTTTCATCCTTAGCTACTAAAAAGAAAACCCAAGTGAACCTACTAAAATCATCTGTGACAACTAAGCAATACATCTTTTTATTCAAACTTTTCACATATGTTGGCCCAAATAAATCCATGTGCAACATATGTAATGGCTGACTTATTGAGTTCACTGCTTTGGACTTACAAGATGCTCTATGTTGTTTTCCTTTTTGACAAGCCACACAAATTTCATTATTTTTAAAACTTTTGAAGGTAATCCTCTCACAAGATTTCCCTTAACCAATTTGTTTATTGTTTTGAAATTTAAATGACCAAGCCTTCTATGCCAAAGCTTAGATTCATCATATGTGGCCTTGGCAAAAAGGCAAGTTAAATCTCTTTTGGGAACCATTTTCTTTATATCAACATTGTATATGTTGTCTGTTCTAGGAATTCTAAGTAGCACACATTTATCATCAGGCAACTTAAAATCAGGAGATAAGACAAGACATTCAGTGTCAGTAAAAAGAACATTGTTCCTTTTGTCACACATTTTTGAGACACTAAAGAGATTAAACATAAGCTCTTTTACAAAGTACACATTTTCAAAATCTATTTTTCCAGTTCTAGTTATACCTCTGCCTGTGATTCCCCCTCCTTTAGGATCACTCCCAAAGGTAACATATCCACCATCAATTGCTTCAAAATCTTCAAGGTAGGACTTGTTTCATATCATGTGCCCTGAACAACCACTATCAAATATAACTTTATCCTTTAGCTCCACCTGTAAGTGCCCTACACATAAAGTTAGAGAATCATTTTCTATTGGGGACCCAAGCCATCACTGACTTGGATCTGCCTTGTGCATCAACATAGTTAAATCTCTTTAAGTCCAATGATGCACAGCTGTTTCTGGAAACATGATCTAAAACTTTAAGTTTTTGTTTCCAGACCCAACAAGTTGAGGCCTTTACAACATATCAATGATTTCCCATTACAGTGTCAGTAATCACTTTTGGCTCAGTAGCAGAAACCACTGCCTTGGCTTTAGCAGTACTAGCTTCTGTTTGCTTTTGGTTGAATGATCTTTTTTAGAAAAATATAACTTTTGATTAACATCATTCACCTTTTCTTTTGTTGAAACAATATTAACTGATCTAGTAACACTAGATTTCATCAATATTGCTCTTGGAATCATATTTCTTTTAACATGTGTGTGTATTTTTCTTGAAATTTTTTGGTGATTCACCCTTTTAGCATGATTCCAAATAGGTTTTTGGTAGTAAAAATAATCTTCCTGTAAATGTTCAAAACTAACCCTATTATCACAAGCTTTACTAACCAATTCAAAGTCACCACCTAAACTTTGAGATATTAGGTTGTTCTAATTTCTTTGGTTACCTCTAGGCCTGTTATTGTACTTCCTAGGTTGTTTTCTAGGTTGCTCATTATACTCAACAATTTTCCTAGAAATCTTATCACCAAACACAAGTTTGACAAACTCAATAGTAGACTTAAATGTTTGATTATTGACCTTATGTGTTGACTCAACCTGTTCCTTATCTTCATCAGACACCCATTCTTCAATGATGGGTTCATCAGAATTCCTCTTTTCAACCTTAGGTATTTCAATACTAGACTCACTAGCCTGCCTACATATTTGTTATCTAATTCACTTATAAAAGACAATTCTTTTATTGAGGGTGCATAGGAACTTTTAGCAAGAGGAGGAACCTCATTATAACCTATTCCTCTTCCTTTCCTCATTAATTGACTCTCAATTGTCTTAAGAACTAGATCAGATGCAAACTGTTGTTTTTCAACTCTAACTTGATGTTTTTCTTTCTCAGCCAAAGTTGCATCCTTATCTGTTTCAGCCTGTTCTAGTCTTATAGTAACTATATTAATCTTATTATCTTTAAGAAAAAGCTTACTTTCTAGAACATTTATCTTCTCAACATATTCTACCTCATTTTCTTTAAAAAACTTAAGCCTTTGCTCTACAGATTTTAGACCAACTTTATAACCTAAGTTGTCTAATTTTAACTTTTTAATATCTTCTTATAAACATTCATTCCTAGATTTATGTTCTGCTAATGTATCTAAACAAGATTTATATGAACAACCAGTTAGATACCTCAGAATCAGAACTAGATGATGAAGAAAAATAAGTCATGAGAGCAAAGTTTGGTCCTTTTGCTGCTTGATCACTCCAATCATAATTACCCAAACCATCACAAGACACCATAGCTGTGGAGGTCTTAGAATCCTCACCAGCTTTCTTTGAGCTATCCCCAGTCTTGTATTCTTGAGTCCTTGGTGCTCTGCATTCTCTTGCAAAGTGTCCCCTCCTGTGACAAATGTATCATTCAATCTTGGACTTATCAAACCCCATATTGTTCTGTCCATTCACCTTGAGTTGCCTTCCAATTTTCTTCAAGAATCTCCTTGCCCTCATTGTCAACATAGCCATCTGCCACTTTAAATCAATTTCTTCAAGATCATCAGGATCAATTTGCTCCAAGTCCTGATGCATAACTTGTGAACTAGTAGTAAGATAAACCAAGAAGGAACAAATAGCAGCATCACTAATGTTGTCAGAGTTTGATGAACCAGCAGCATAAACTTGAGTGCTAGCAGCAGAAACTCCTTGAGCAGTAGAAAATGTTTCCTGAGTGCTGCTAGAACTTTTGTTATTAAAGGACACAAAATCTAGGTTTTGTGCACTTGAAGATGAACCAGATGACCCTTTGACTTCAGATTCATACACTTTCAGGTTGTTGTATAGATCATCTAAACTCATCTTTTCCAAATCAGCTTTGTTTCTCCAAACCACAGTATGCATGCTCCATTATGATGACAAGCTCCTTAGAAACTCAAGATTGATATCTTCTTGAAGAACTGGAACCTTGATAAGTGCTAGTTGACTTACAAGCTTCTGAATTATGTCATAAGTAGCATCAAGGTTTTTAGAACTTGAGGCAGCAAAGTTCTCAAATTGATGCTTCAAAAGATTTTTCCTTGACTTTTTGGTAGCTTCATTCCTACTAAATCTTTGATCAATAGCTTCCATTAGAGACTTAACATCTTGTAAATGATTAAAGCTCAACTGATACTCATTAGGTATCCCCATCATAAGAATACTATGAGTCATTATATCCAATCTTCTTTGAGCCTTGTCTGCAGCAGATTTAATGGGTACTTCCGTCTCCACGCCTTTATCATCAACATTCTTATCTGGTAAAGTATCACCACGCTAAATGACTTCCCACATATAGTAGTCAAGCAATTTAATGTACTTCTCAATTCTCATCCTCCATAGCTCATACTCACCATACTTGAGCATAGGTACCTTTAAAGCAGGAACCATGTTGAATGATTCTGACTCCATGTCTTTAGTAGATGTAGAACAACCTTGAGTTTTAAAAACAAGTTCTTCTTGATCACATTTTTTAGATCACAAGCTCTGATACCACTTTTTGATCCCAATTAAACACTTGATCGAATTCTCTAACTTGTAAAGAGTTAGTTGTTTTAGATGAATCTATAGCAACTAGGTATAGAAACTGACTTGAAACGTTTATTTAACACAATGCGGAATATTGTATTTAACCTTAAGAAGAACAATGATTAACACATTTGATTCTCACAAAACACTTCAATATATGTACGAATACTCTCAAAGTATTAGGGTTTACAACCTTGAAGTGATCGACTCTCTAATTGATGCATACCTATCTCTAACCCTAGAACCGCGTTTTATAGTCTAAGGAGTCCTAGTCAGTTTACAATGACTTTCTATACAAGATAAATCTTTTAGAATCTATTCTTTAATTATCTAACCGACTATACATCTTTATCACATAAGCAGTAGAAACTAAACAAAGCAGCAGTTGTAAATATATTCCAGCAGTAATAATAATCCAACAACAGTAATGTAACACTAGCAGTAGTTCAGATTACACCAAGCAGTAGATACAACTTAGAGAATTCTTTGAGCAACAGAATCTCAAAACCCAACAATGTGCTAGGATCCTAATTTAAGTCTAATTTCACATTTTAAAGGGATTTTTGATTGATTGATAAATTAAACTAATAAACAGAAATGAAAAGAGAAAATTATAGATTTGAATGCAGTAGGTAGAAAGTGTGCTAGCCTAATTATTCATCTTATCAAGCAATGACTATGTTTTCTAATAAGCCTTCTATCGCCTAAAGTGAGGCATAAGTATCACTAGACTCCTATGGTCAATTCGCCTAGCCTATCTCCCTAAAATCCTTTTCGGAACCAAAGGCGCTCTCCTCTGTAGTAAGTGGAAGTACGGTAGACTAGTTTGATACATTAAGTGCTGCTACATGCTAGATTACTTCTTTGTGTGGTCCGGCCAGTCGAAACTTGGGCCACACATCTAACTTCTTAAGTTCATCCAACCCGGAGGGTGATCCTATGGTCAATTCGTACACAAGGGTTGTCAATCCTCGAAACCAATCACATTAAGGTCCTATGGTCAATTCTACTAGTGCAAAAAGTACAACCGGTCTTCAGAACTACCAAAACTAGAGGATCTATCAAAAAACTATGCATGTACACACTAGAAGCAATAATAAAAGCATGAAAACATAATCAAAACATGAAAGTAATCATAACTAGGCTAGCACCAGAGGTGCTTAGCCGATCATATTAATAAGAATTGTATTGCATGGAAGTGAAAGACATGGAATCGTAAATGTAAATGAAATAATAATTGCTAACACTTATTGATATTATCGTGTGATTTCTCCCTTGGAAATGGCTCCGTATCCTATTGTAAATCTCCCTTGTGTAACCCTACTTCGTTCTCTGTTGGTTTGTGGTGAAAAGGATATGTAAAATGCTAGAAATAGGGTTGGTATTTATAGGGCCGACATAGCTACGACGTAACCTCGAGTTGTGGTTACGCCGTAACTAGTGTAGTCGTCCACGATCTTATTCAAAAAAAGACATTTACGGCGTAACTAAAATGGGTAGTTACGCCGCAACCACCTAGGGTTTCATATACACCGTAATCTTCATTCTTTGGTTATGGTGTTATCTCTTCCATATCATAAGTCACATTCTGTTCCCATTTTACACCGTAACCTCATAAATTGGTTACGGCGTAACCTTCTTAGCCATAAAAATCTCTAAGTGTTCAGAATATTATGGCGTAACCTAATGTGATAGATACGTCGTAATCCATGGTTAACGTTGACATGGTCTTTTTGTTTGAATTCTTGGTTACGGCATAAGTGGAGAGTGTAACTAAGTCGTAACCTCTTCTCATGTGACAACCAACTATTTTACAGGTCAGAGTTTGTTATTAAGCTCAAATTTATTATTTTGAAAATTAACTGAGAATGATTTACGCATAACTTTCTAATTAAGTAAACGTAAAACTAAGAATAACCATCTTGTGCACTATGACTACAAACTAAATTTAGTCAGTCACATTTCAGTACATTTCCACTACTCCGATACATAATTTAAATGCTATGGCATTTGCATTTTTACTTACGTAAAGTCATTAAGGTATTAAACACATTTCACAACTTGCATGGACACATAATGTACCTGACACACCCAAAAATTATTTTTAATACATTCTTACATTCTCTAAAATTACTACAAGAGTACACAAAATATTTTCGTACAACATTCAAGAAAACGTATATCATGAGGTTATGAAGTTGGTGAATAAAGGTGAACATTTTAAGAATTGTATGCTGTTAGAGAACTGGATGCTGCATCAGAGAAGTTGTTTCAGTGAGATACCAATATCTATTAGTGCAAATTTGTATGATACTGTTCTTTAAAGTTTAGATCTATTGTTTGTTTGTTGTATGCTGGTATAGGTCTGTCTATACTAAGCTTCATTATTGATGTACTTTGTTGATGATTAATATATGTTCACCGGTTTTCACGAAAAAAAAATGTTGAAAACTCATAACGACTCATTTCATAACATGTATGCAGAGTAAAAACGCAAGTAATTGGCAAATTCAGGCTAAAAAATGAGTTTAATGATTACAGTTTATTCGGATGTTGAGCACATGCATTTTTACACTATGTCCTTAGACATAACACAACTTTTATCCAGGGTTCGCTTGTCCTACAGATGCCAATGGTTTAGAAAAAGTTTTTTTTCCTCTATAAAGAAATGCATATATGCATTATTTAGACTCTAAACTTGAAAAGTTCATATTTATGATTATAGACATACCAATAATTAGATGGTAAGAAAAAGACCTTAAGATTGGTGTTGGTTCGATTAGATGATGAAGATGCATTCCATGAATCAGAGAGTAAAGCTATCCACTTGTGAAGGCGATGGTTTTCAACACCGAGACACAACACTTCTTCTTTCTTACTCGTGCACTTCTGATTTCGTGTTACCATTGACTCCCTTATTTGTTGGTTCGCTTACTGCATGAGAAATAATATTCCAATAATTAATATTTGCAATTCTGTAGCAAAATACATTTCTCTAATAACCGATGTCTTGTAATCGCTTCCCTTTTTTGCATGACAACGAATGATAAGGAGTATTTGGGATTGCTTACCTAACTGCTTACTTCAAAATGCTTATTCAAAAACAGTTATAACTAACTCCTTACTTTAAAACATCTATAAGCTAGCTGCCTAATTTAGAATAACTGTTACTCACTCTTTATATTAAAATTCTTTTAATAAATTGCTTAATTGCAAGTGTTTATAGCTTACTGCTCATGTTAAAGTACTTATGTGTTATCAGTTTCCAACTGCAACTATCCAAATAATGTATTTGATCATTAATATAAGGGTTAATGTCAAGTAATAGCAACATACTTTCCTATTTGTTCAAATATCAAATACGAACCCCAAAAAATACCACAATACCCATCCAACTTTCAAATTTTGTTTCATTATCATACGTTTTTGCGTCATCTCTTTTCACCATTAGTCCTTTTAACTAATGACCTTTAGTCCTTTTAACTAACAACCGTTAGTCATCTCTTTGCACCGTTAGTCCTTTTTATACGTTTTCATACGTTTTTATCCATTTTATATGTTTCGCCCGTTTTCTACGTTTTTGTTCATTTTTAAACGTCTTCTTCCATTTTTATACGTTTCAAGCGTTTTTACGTTTTTTTTAAGTTTTCATACGTTTTATATGTTTCTATATGTTTTTATATGTATTCTTATGTTTTTATTCGTTTGTATACGTTTGCGTCCGTTTTAATACGTTCTCATCCGCTTTTATATGTTTTTACGTTTTTATACGTTTTCCTACGTTTTTGTTTGTTTTTTACGTTTTCGTCAGTGTTTTTACGGTTTTTACATTCTCATACGTTTTTGCCCATTTCTATACGTTTTTGTTCGTTTTTATACATTTTCGTCAGTTTTATATGGTTTTTACGTTTCATAAGTTTTTGTCCATTTTATACGTTTTCATACGTTTTTGTTTGTTTTTATACGTTTTCATCCATCTTTACGGTTTTTACGTTTTCATATGTTTTGCCCGTTTTTATACGTTTTCAAATATTTTTGTTCATAAGAATATGTATAAAACGGATAAAAATGTATGAAAAACGTATAAAACATACGACAACGTATAAAAATGCTTGAAAACGTATGAAGACAGAGGAAAACATTTAAAAACAAACAAAAACGTATGAAAATGTATAAAAACGTATAAAACAGTCGAAAGCGTGTAAAAATAGACGCAAACGAATGTAAGAACACATATAAAAATGGATAAAAACGTATAAAAATGTAAGATAAATGTATAAAACGGTCAAAAACGTATAAAAACGCTTGAAAACGTATAAAACGGACGAAAAAGTTTAAAAGCGAACAAAAACGTATGAAGATGTAAGAAAACGGGTGAAAATGTGTAAAAACGAATAAAAATGTATGAAACATAGGAAAATGAAGAAAAACGTAAGAAAACATATTTTTGAGTTAATTACAAACGGTCGTTAGTCAAAAGGACTACATGTGCAACTAAAACATATTATAATTAAACAAATGGGAAAGTACATTGCTATTACATGACTAACAGACTAATGGTGCAAAGAGTTGGATGGGTATTATGGTATTTTTTTGCGTTCATATATGATATTTGAACAAATGAGAAAGTACGTTGTTATTACATGTCATTAACCCTTAATATAAGTGCACTTGATTAAGAATACCCATAAAAGTAATACATTTTTATGAGATACCTGGTAAGCTGCAGCAAGTGATTGTAACCCTCTCCAAAGTCCACTTGTTACCGATGAATCTCGGACCAACATTATCACTACCACAGTTGGGCCAATTAGTACGCCTGTAATCCAAAGATTTTCAAGCGCTCATAAGGCGGTAAAATAAGCTAATCCAAACAATAGAAACAACAATCAAATTATTTCACACGCCCACAAATCTTCTATTGTATTCTACTTTTTAGATATCCAATATACAAAAAGTTCAGTTATAACCTTTAAATAAGCGTTAACTACATTTTTTTTCTAATTAAATGTAGCCACAATGCTAATCAGAAACTTTAAGTTCATGTTCAGTAAATTTCATTTTCATCTTAGTTGAACCATTATATTGATTTACATTTTGGTTCAACCTTTTTCAAGCTGAAAGTATTGATGTCGACATGTTAGCTCAAGTGAAACTGAAGCTTATATCATTTGTAGACGCAATTTCATACCTCGGTTGAATCAGCCTCTTTCAAACAAATTCTGTTACGACCTAATAAAGTGACTAATAGCTTTCCCATATCCACCCATCACACTTTCGTTTCCTCTGGAAATACACCAGTCACCTAAAACCAATTGTTGCCTAACACATCAAAGACGCTACAATCAAATTAACTACACAAACAGTCAAGATTTCATTTTTTTGCACAAAGTATCAAAAAATCACAAATCATATCATTAATCGAACACAAAAAAAAATTAAAACAAAAAATCCACGATTACCTTGAAAAACTTTATTTTAACACCTCTTTGTTGGAGAAAATCCATTTCTTCTCTACCTCTTCCAAACACCTACAAAACACCAAAATCCATTTCAAAGAATTAGCAATCAATCCAAATTGCAATATAGATTTCTAAGCACTAAGTGTTTCCTAGTCAAGTATAGATCTTCAGCTTCTTTACTAAGAAATTAATGAAAAGCTTTTTTAACATATAATGGAAATAAGTTATTTTTTTCTTTCCATCTTGAAAGTGTATGAAGGCTGTATGATGGGTCAATCACATAAGCTCATTAGGCCACATATAAGCTTAAGCAAACACCCCCATAATCTCAAAACAAAATTTGAAATATTAACAAAAGCATTTAAATGGCTTATCACAAAATTACCTTGAATAAAAGTTGTCGGCCCCCATGAAGCGGCCGATTACTCATCCCACCCTGATCCTGAAAACTATAAACTCACGTAAGCATCTTCATAAAAAAGATGAAATGCTCAGAGTGTTCAACCAATCGACAAAAACAACTACTGAAACCCATTATCACAATGAAGACCTAAAATCACCGAAATAAAAACCCACCCTAAAATCGACCATACAAAGTTATAACCCACAGGCGACAGAGATGAGACAACGTACCTTTAATCATTCGTTGTTGAACCCCCTTTTGTTGTTGGTAAAGTTATCTTGCGTAAATAAAAAAAGCAGTAAGTGGAACACCAAAAGATTTCAAGCCGACGACGAAAATCAAGCATAGGATATGAGACCCTAATTGTTGATACTGAAAATGAGATGAAGATAAAGAATGGGGTTGTGTGTGTTTTTAGAGAGAGAAAAAGACTTTTTGTAGCTTCCTTTGAGAGAGAAGGTTGTGGTAACTTACAAAATGGCGTCGTTTTATTTGGTATATAAGTTAACATTGTTCAACTGTTCATATGCACTGTAGAAAAAACTGTAGCGAGCGTGTATTTTTCACCTTAATATGACATCGTTTTGAATAGCATTTAAATATATTTATAATATAATATAATATGGGCCGACTCGTTTTCATATTTTGAACCATTTCACATGGGAGAGTCTAAAGTCTAAACTATTCAAATAGCTAGTTGCCGTTTAAAAAAAAAAAAAAAAAAAAAAAAAAAAAAAAAAAAAAAAAAAAAGTGATCCATGTACAGTAAACATTTAATGGGTTACTTATTAGACATCGAATTAGTTAAATTTATTCAAGATATAGTTGAGAACAATATAGACCAAATATTCTCTATAAATCTAATGAAGCAATCATAACCATCCATTTCTTCATCAAAAAAAAAGAAATAAAAAGAAAAGAAAATATCTTCATTTTTTTTTAAAATAAAATATTTTGCAAATGGTAAATCATTAATCGACGAAAAATACACCATTGCGATGAGAATTTTTTTATCTTTCGGTAAACGGGCACTTCGATATAATTTCAACAATTTCTTTTTTGAGTTTTGTTTTGATGTTAAAATTTATGTCTGGAAAAATTACATGTGATTTGTATGTTAAGAATCAAGTGTAATTTCACAAATTACATGTGATTTGTATGTTAAGAATCAAGTGTGATTTCACAAATCACATGTGATTTCACAAATCACATGTGATTTCATAAAATCATATGTGATTTTAAAAGGGGGTGATTCGCTCACTCAAAAAATTTATTGAGACACTTCACTGTATGGAGTAAGCAGTTGTACTTAAGTACAACTTGAGTTAACTGCTTGTACATTGAGTGTCCCAATAAAATTTTGGAGTGTGCTAATCACTTCCCATTTAAAATCACATGTGATTTTATGAAATCACATATGTTGTAGATCCTATTTCTCCATAATTGTTCACTCTTGTAATGGAAATCTTTACTGAAATCTTGGAGAAAACTATTGAAGAGTCTTCTAAGTTCAATTACCATTATGGATGCAAGGAATTGAAGATGTCCCATATGTGTTTTGCTGATGACTTACTGGTGCCCAGTAATGGAGATTCAGAGTTTGTTAAAGTGATCAAAAAAACTATGGATGACTTCAGTAATGTATAAGTTCTGTTTCCAAATATGAACAAAAGTACTGCATTTTTTTGGAAGTGTCCCAGATGCAATAAAAAAAGATACCCCTCAGGTGATTCCTTTCCAAGTTGGAAAACTGCCAATGAAATATCTGGGAGTGCCTTTGTTAGCTAAGAGGCTTGGTTTGAAAGACTGTAAATGATTATTGGAAAAAGTTGCTTAAAAGATCAATTGTTGGAGAAATAAGACCCTTTCCTATGCTGGAAGGATTCAATTGATAGCTTCTATACTGTCCTCAATGCTGAGCCTCTGTGTATCTTCATCCAAATGGTGTAATTAAGGAGATTGAAAAGCTATTAAAAGGATTTTTATGGTGTCAGGGAAAGTTAACTCCAGGTAAAGAAAAATTTGCTTGGAAGGATGTTTGTAAAGCCAAGATCAAGGTGGAATGGGAATTAAACCACTGTAAACATGGAACGAAGTTCTTTTGATTAAACAGTTATGGAAAATTATGGCTAGAAAAAGTATCTTTGGGTCACATGGTCAATTTGGTAAGATTAAAAAGAAAAAGTATCTGGGAGATAAATGCTAGCAGTAATGACAGTTGGGGATTGTGTAATTTGTTGGCTTTAAGGGACAAGATTAGAAATCACATTGTGCATGAACTAGGTGATGATAGAGAGACATCTATATGACATGCTAGGTTGAGTAAGGAAGCAATTATTGTAGATGTGGTTTCTAGAAGAGCAGTCTATGAAGAAAGATTTGATGATTATATGGTGGTTACAGAAATGATTGAAAACAATACTTGGATTTGACCCAATGAATGGTACTCAAAATTTCCTGAATTACAAAAGTTTAAGGTGCCAATTTTATGTAGTAGTAAAAGGGATAACGTTCTATGGCTTTCTAATAATGGAATCAAGACTGAATTTAGTACTAAACAAGCATGGATGGATCTAAAAGATAATAGTCCTAGTGTAAGTTGGGCACATGTGGTTTGGTTTCCTCAATTCAATCCAAGACATGCATTTTTATTATGGTTGACTATTAGAGGAAGACTTTTGACACAAGACAGAATAAGCAGATGGCAGCCAAACTCAAATTTTAAATATCCTTTATGCAATGGTGAACAATACTCACATGATCATCTGTTTTTTCAACGTAAGTTTGCTAAGCAGGTGTGGATAAAAATGAGAGAGAAAATGGGGATTGGTAAGGATAAGAGTATACTGAGTGATGTTGTGGCTGAGATAGCTAATTCACCATTCAAAAACATTATAAGGAAGATTTGTGGACATGCTTGTATTAGCAATAGTTGTTTACTACATATGGCAGGAGAGGAACTTTAGAGTTTTTAAGAATGAAGAAAAGACAGAGGAAGTGTTAATCAGAGTAATTACTGACAACATAAAGTTCAAGCTTATGAGTCTAAAAGTTAAAAATTATAAAGCATATGAACTTTGTTACTATTAACTACAGTAGCAATTATATTGGAAAGATATGAAGATGCAAGTTGGTGGAGCATGATGGTTTTTCAGTAAAATCATTTGAAGGCCAGAGTTGAATTTATGAGTTTGAATTTCATGTTGATTTGGTAGGTGTTAAGTATGGGTGTTTGGTTACTGGTGTAATTGCAGATGGCTAGTATCTATAGGCATCCCTTCCGATCAATCTTTTCTTATTTCTTGAATATGAGGATGTAGCTATGTTCTTGGATAGGATGAGTATTAGGATGTTTAGGTATGATTCTTAAGGTAGTTTCCTGCTCGTCTGCTCTGAAATGGTCAATGCAGAATAAGGATTAAAATAATCTACAAAATTCAATGGTTTATCCATTTCCTCGTCTTCTATAAAACATATTCAGACTGAGGATTTTTAGTTTATTCAAATAGATGGCCTTGTATCTTGATATATTGTTATTAATACTTTTTTCATAATGGTGATTTTCTTCTCAATATTTGGCCTTGGGAGGAAATACTTGAGTAGGAAATATTCCATCTCTGAAACAAGTGGACAATTATTACCAAAAAATAGGTTCATGATTTGTAAGGGTAAATGAGCTATGTGGATAGTGCATGTTATATAGAAGAGAGATATGTCAAAGATGAACCTTCTTGGTCTATATAGTGTACTGTCATGGAGGATAGGATGGATTCCCATAGTTGTGATCTATCTGATTGATGATGCCTGATGTATACTTAGTCTCATGTTATGCTAGTGAGGGTAATGCGGTCGGTTTAATGTGGTCGAAGTATGTGATTAGGAAATGTAATCAACTCAGCAGTGTCTGTACTGTGTTGAGGTTTGGGATGCTATAGCCCACATGATGAAGCCTGGTTTGTGATGCCATAGTTTATTGTAGATGTGGGTTGAGTGATTTATGGTTATCCCTTATCCAGGAAATGTAGTCATGAGGCTATGGTAGTGAATATGGTGAACTTTGATAGAATATTACTGCTTGGTTTTCTTGTGTGGAATACAAGAGTTGTTTCCAGCCTATGTCTGAGATTTGTACCTAGTGTATCCGATATGTGATAAGTTTCTTTGTTGTATAGCAGTTATTACTGGTGGTATGATGGTTTGGGCATGACCATCCATCTTTATTTTAAGTTTTTTGTAAGTGTTTTGATTAATATAAAGTTCACCTTTTCAACGGGAAAAAATACAAGCATATCACAACCAACTTTACTAGCTAAACTTCCAGACCATGCTCCGAGACCTTTCAACCTTTATCTTACTCCATAGCATACAATACATCAGAGGTAGAATCCCAGTAGCTAAGAAAGCATTCCAATGCACAAAGCTATCTGCATATTCATAATCAAATTGGATAAAATTAATATCCAAACACCCCTCTTCCAGTATCCAAACACCCCTCTTCCAGTTTTTCTGCTGCAATTCCAAACAAAACATCTACTATCCTTAACATTTTCCTGAACTTTTCATGACATGCACCAAGTCTGCAACTTCCTTTATACATTAAACAACTCTTTTCAAGATTAAAATTCCTTATAGAACCATTCATTAGCAAGAAACTTTCCTTTTGGAGTGAACAACTTAAAACTACACAGAACAACCCCATTCCGAGTATAGTGTTGCTCCATTTTTCATAGCACACAAAATACTAGGAATAAGAATCTTTAGTGCATACAAAGATCAATTCCAAGGTACAAAGCCATCTAAAAAAATATACACCCTCCGATACCATAAAACTCATATCCAAACACCTTTCTGAGAGACAAACCATAAAAAATTTGCTTCTACTTTTTAAGCAATGACCAATTGATGCTTTTTGTTTTATTAGAGCATATAAAATTGAAGTTTTTTAACTAATTAACTTTTGGAAATGTGTTGAATTAAAGCGTCTTCGTCGCTTTGGTTCGTTACTGACTGGTAAACTCTTCACTTTGATTGGAAAAGGTATAAGATATTGTTGGTTTTAATATTTTCAGGCTGTTGAGACCACATCCAGTGTCTAAAAGGCGTGAAATACGTGTAGGCATTCAACTACCTGAGAGGGCACTTGATGTGAGTTAACAATTGTTTGCATGTTCTTAATAGCCGCTTTATGAACATTGTGAGCATAGGATGTAGTTTTATAATGATATTAATCATGTACAATTATACATCAGAAATAGAGATGGCAAAATGGGCGGGCCAGGCGGGCACGGGCTAAACGGGCACATGTTATACAAATCGTTTAATAAAAGACCTAAAATGACGAAATAAATTCCTTAAATGTAATATCTTACTTATATTAAAAAAAACTTAAATATACTATATAAAAAAGATTTCTTTAAAACGATCGTAATGTTCTACAATTGAGAAAAAAAATGTGCCCGTTAGTGCCCATTTAAGTTTTCAATAGGCTATATGTGCCCATTTCAAAAAAAGAAGGGGGCTAAATGTGCCCAAATATTTTTAAAATGTGCCCATTTAGCCCATCTTTTTGCTTTTGGGCACATTTTGCCACCTCTAATCAGAAACATTATGAACATATCTTAAAGCACCAATCCAAACACTAACATCAAACAACTAACTTTCATTCAAATTTATACATCATAAACATTCAAAAGTTGATTTACAACACAATTAACTTAATTGATTTCAAACTTTTTAACCTTATTCTAGCTTCATGACTAGTGGGCCTATTAATAAAAGTTGGTTGGGTACACCTAATAGCAAGCTTAAGAACATCAAGCACTTAATTTTCATGTCCACTTCCTATTAAAATGGGATCGATTTCTCTTATTCAATCATCGAAATTCATCGATTTCGCTTGTATCAGGGCTCCAACATGATCTTCTTGATATCAAATGTTTTTAGTTCGCTATCTCGTAAATGTGCCCTATACAACGTACCAGAGCCTCCATGCCCGATCACGTCTTGTGCTGCCTCTCCATTCTCTTGTTCCAACAATGCTATTTCTTCGCGTCTTGATCCAGGAGTTTCAGATATCCAAAATTTCGGATAATAGTTTAATATATCCAAATATCTGAAATATGGTATCCATATATTTGATTTTTTGCATATAGTCTCAGGGTAATCTTGCAAGTTGGAAATGTAGTTCTGGAATATAGATATCCATAAAAGTTCTATTTGGATTTTCGTATAGCTCTGATCTATGGTGATGCGAATCTCTGTCAAGGTATGAAATAGCTGTTGTTTAGTTTGTATGTCTCTGAATGTAGCCATGGATAGGTAAGAGCTAGCTCTTATTGATTCTACATCTATGATGATACCTTCTTGTGCTAGGATTTAGATACCTTTTGTGAGGTTGGGCTGCAATTGGTGTCTAGATAAGCTTGCAAAAGGAAATGTAGTCATAGTGTTGGAATATCCTAAGAAGCTGGGTGAAATTGGTGAATTAGAAGGTGATGAAAAGTCCTTTGATGGAATGTATCTGTATTTTGTATTGTTTCATATAGCATGTGTTAGATGTTTGAATGTTTCTATCTATTTGTAGATTGCACTTTTAAAGAGGTGTTTGGGATATGTCAAATCCCCTTAAAAGTTGAATATATTGTAAATATGGAGTTGACAAAATATATTTTCATCGTTTCACCTTAATATTTGAATTTTTGAAAAATTTATATCTGAATTCCGAAATTAAGGAATCGTATGTCCCAATTTTTGAATAAATACCAATCAAATTTTCGGATACCTTCAAACAAACTTTTAGAATGGCATATTAGGGAAGACTTTTCGTTTCTAAAACCTTTTAGGATGACTTTTAGCACTTTTTATGATGACACGTGTCATCCCTAAAAGTCCCGATTCTAGTAATAACATGGATCACTTGGTCTTCATGTCCACTTCCTACTAACATTGGATCAATTTCTCTTATTGGACCACCCAAATTCATTGTATCCTTTATCACTTTAACTAAAGTGGTACATGTGACGCTGCTAGGAGACGTCAACGTGACCATCTCAGCAAGGAAGATACTATAGCTGAACATGTCACTACATCTTAATACACACGTGCTAAAATACTCTTGTTTGATATATCCTAATGGTTTCCATTATTATTGGGCATCCATAAGAAAGTCTCAGTATCTAGAATCAACATTTCAAACCCAAAGTCCACGATTCCCACTTCCTTGTCTTCATCAAGCAAGATGTTGTCAGGCTTCAAATCTCGATGAATGCAATTTGGAGTCAGACCATGATGCAAGTACTCAAGCCCATTTGCAACTCCTATGACTATCTTGTACTTAAATGGCCAGTCTAAAACAAAACGTCCCTCCTGGACGTCCATAAGCATTTTCTTAAGGCTATCATTATTCATGAACTCACAAATAAGGTAGACGTACCTAGGAGCAGAAACATGGGCAAGCAACAGAACTACATTCCGGTGTCTGACTCGCTTCCTAATCTCAATTTTGGCATTAACTTGGTCTACAAGATGCTGATAATTGGTTGTATCAGGGTCCGCCAACACGATCTTCTTGATAGCAACTTGGTTATCCTATAAATGTGCCATGTACACCGTACCAGAGCCTCCATGACCAATCTCATCTAGTGTTGCCATTGCATTGTCTTGTTTTAGGAAGGCTAGTTCTTCGTATCTTATCGTGGTGGTATACAAGACACAAGTAAACTTTATCTCTGCATGATCACTCTTTTTAGCTCAGAGATGATTTACTCGAACCATTTCCAACACAAAAGCTGCTAGGACTCCGAGAATAGCTTCGAATACAAGCCCCGCAATAGATGCAGGATAATGTAATATGGTGAACAATGTCATTGTATTTCGGTTTGATATTAGAATTCTAAATAAGATGTTATGGCAGTGTTTAGAGTACGATTATAATGTTTGGATGTTTTTTATGATGTGCGGGTATGTTGCAATACTGGAATAAGTTGATGAAAGTAAGAAGGTTGTAGAAGTTATTGTAGTGTTTTGAGTTGGTTTGTGAATTTACGGTTATAATGTTTGGATGTTGTGTAAGTGATTATTCCATTATAATTAAAGGGTGTTTGGACTTAGATAATTTGTTTGCATAGATTAAAAGGTTTGAAATAAGCTGGTCCTAAAAGGTGTGAAAATTGACTTGTTAGAGAAAACAAATTGATCAAACAAGATGTTGTTAGACTTCAAAACCCAATGAATGACATTTGGATTCATGCCATGATGCAAGTACTCGATTCCACATGCAAATCCCACAGTTATCTTGTACTTCAATGGCCAGTCTAAATCAGAATGCCTCTCCCGAACGTTCCGAAGCATGCTATTGAGGCTACGATTACTCATAAATAAGGTAGAAACACCTAGGAGTACAAACATGGGGAAGCAGCAGAACTATATTCCGGTGTCTGATCGCCTCGCAATCTCAATTTTTTGGCGTTAACTTAGTCTACAAGATGCTGATATCGGTTGTATCAGGGACCCCCAACACGATCTTCTTGATAGAAACTTGGCTATTCTGTAAATGTGCCCTGCACACCGTACCTAATCCTCCATGACCGATCGCATCTAGTGTTGCCTCTGCATTGTCTTTTTCTAGGAAGGCTAGTTCTTCGCGTCTTATCGTGGTTGTATACAAGACATAAGTAAACTCTATCTCAGCATGATAACTCTTTTTAGCTCAGTGAAGATTTAATCAAACAATTTCCAACACAAAAGCTGTCAGGACTCCGAGAACAGCTCTGAATACAAGCCCTGCAACAGATGTGGGAGAATGTAACATGGTGAACAATGTCATTTATAAAATGAACTTGAGATTTTCGTAACGGAGATGTAGATACGGTACGGCGAAGGCTTCCAGTGTTGAGAATGGTGGAGACACAATGAAGATATTTACTTATTATTAATGGAGTCGTGTGTGTGAGAATAAGGAGTGAAATGTGAAAGGTTTTATGGATATTTAAATATATGTATGTCCGGATTCGAACTCGAGACTTCGGGATTGCACACATTACGTATGAGAGTTGATGTTAATAATTAATATATAAAATATTATTATTAATTATTAGTCACGAAATAAAACATAACAATAGTTAAATATTTAACGAGGTTTAGTTAACGGTCGTTAAATGTAAACTATGAGGACTAAGAATGAAATTAGTGGACAAGAAGGATCCGGATTCCCTTTGGGATGGCTTGGCCGGTCGTGGGCTACCCAACCCAAGGAGGTGGGATTTCTTGGTCACCAAGTTTTGAGAATGTATATATACAAACCCTTGTATTCATTATTCTTCTAATCTTGGATCACCAATAACCTAATTTCTTCCTCCTCTCCTCCCTCTTTTCTTTGGCCGATCGGTTCCAACCCTCCCCATAGGGTTTCGATTTTCCAAACTCAAGAAACAAGTGTTTGGTTTTATTTGTGATTCAAGGAACTAGCTTTTCACATCAAATCGCTAATAGTACGTGTGTACAAGAACGAAGGACAAGCACACTTGAGCTTGTAATCTTGGTGGTCGATTTTTGTGTGGGTCGAATTGATTAAACCCTTAAGTTAGGGTTTTGGGTTTTGGTTCTTGTTCAATTACCGTTTGATTCTTGAATTGCTAAAAGGTACACGTTTTCTTGTTCGGTTAATTACTTACATATATTATTCCTATTTACTTCCGCTGCATGCTTTGATGATGTTATTTGATTTTATATAATTGTTATGAGTATTAAATCCCAACAGTGGCATCACGAGCCGTTAATATGATGTAATTAATTACCGAAACACATAAAAATTAAATCTTTATGATTATATGCATGCTTTTTATGGTTTCTAGGGTTTTGAATTCGAAACCCTAATTTTTTATATATAGGGTCGATTACCCTCTATTTATTTAATTAGGTTTTAATTTTGTAAAACTTGTAGAAACCCTAGGATTGCATGTTAATTTTATGTGGTTAATTAATGAATAATTGTTATGTGCCATGTAATATGCGTATCTTGGGTGATAATTGTTATGCGGAATCCATGGTGGAACACGCATGTTTTGCCATGGAGTATTGTTATGCTATAAATTGTTTAGTTGATACACACATGTTTTATTTATTTGATAATTATTGAATTGGGGAAGACCTCAATTATAACTAATAAAAATTAGTTACGTGCTAATTGGTATATTATTAACTTTGGCTTACGCAATCGACTTGTCGATGTATGTGGCTCATCTACCTTGTAGTTGAAAGCCCTAGTTAATGTATGCATTTATTTACGCCTAGAATTGTTTATTAGAGTTTATCGAAATAATTATGCATGTGGCTAATTGTTTTACATATGTTAAATTGTTTAGTTATATGTTTATATTATTTGAGTATGTTTAATTTTTATTAAAATGCTTTTTGTTTATATATTGTTTTGACATGTTAGTAAGCAAAAAGGGTTTTATGAATAGAGAATTAAATTGACTAAATAATGGCTAAATGATTTGTTATCTAAGAATTATTCTTGAACTTTTAATCGATTGATGCGATTGTACTAAATGGTTAGAACGGCTCACCCACTAGAACAAACTATAAAGGGTTTAATTAAGAAGTGCGACAATCGATTGAATGGATGTCTAAGGTTATGCTTTGCTTACCGGTCCTCTGCCCCATGTGAGTTCGATTGGAGCTACCTAGTATAACCATTCTATGTACGAAGCATCTTAGTGCAAAGTTGTAAGTTTCTCAACGCATCGATTAAAACTTTTTAGAATTTAATCTTAGCAATTAAAATCTTATGTAAGGTTTTCGAAAATATTATGTTATAAAGTTGTATGCATGCTTCTTTATACATAAGTTTTGATTACACGTCAAAAATTGTACCCTTTAAATTTAAGTTTATGCCATCTAATGATATGAAACACTTGAAGTTGTAATTTAGTTATGTGAGACCTTGATCTAGATTACAATAACAAGGTGAATTATTTGCAGTTTCTAAATTAGACAACTTAATTAAGTTAGTTAGTGAGACCTATAACTTAAGGCATAAGATGGGATAAAACATGCTTACATTTTGCATAATTTTTTGGCAAAATTGTAAATCCCATATTTTCTAGGAATTGCAAACTTGTTTGTCAATTATTGTTCTTCGACAATTACCTATTCTATACTTTCATCACTAGCAGATCAACTGATGTGGTGAAACTATGATAATGAGGGTCCTAGATTTAAGGAAAATTCTATGGTTAATATGAATATTGACCAAGGGTATTTTATTTTCTTGAAAGATTTATTTATCGAAAATACTAAAAATTGAATTTTGTTAATTCTTTTGATTGTATTAATGCAACATTAAACCGTAAACATGGTTTGGGCTTTGGTAAATTCATCTAGTTCTGTTTTCAAACAAATGTTTGATCCAGAAAAATTTACTAAAAGACAAACATAAACTCTTTTCCATGGAAGAAGAGTGAGACTCAATCCTATTCCTTTTCATGATTGAGAAAGGTATGTTAGGAACATTAGAATTATCTAAATTCTAATATATAACTCATAGCAACTTTAATAGTTAAGAAAATTGCACACCATGCTTTCCTTAAGATATTTCATTACCCTCCGTTGGTGATTGAATTCTTATATGACATTTTGGTCAACTAGAAAACATGTTTGACATTTTATGAGTTATTAAATTAGAAGCTAGACTAATTACCGCAAAATTGGTAAAAGACAAACTAGTAGATTTTATCTAGCTGTTTTGCTTTGACCAATTAAAGGTGCTACACACCATTGTGGGGATAGTAGACCTATTAAGGAAGAAATTGCATGCTCAATTTTTCAAGTTAATAGCATGATGGATGATTCATCATCTACAAAGTAGAATACTGATGAGTGTCTAAATACTCATCATTTTTGTACAAATTAGACTGCAAAAACATCTGAAAACACTCAGAAATGCATCAGAATGATAAAAATATCACAAATAAGTGTTTTATGTGTTTTAAATGCAAAAATATCAAAATCTGGTGAAAAACGTATAAAGTTTGCATAATTGGCAGTTTTAGTCCCCAAGTTTCAAAAGTTGTCAAAACAGTCCCCTGGTAAAACCAAATAAAGAAAAATGTTATTCAAGGTCCCTGAAATATTCTAAATTGTCAAAAATGGTCCTTGAATAAATCTTTTGTTAAATTACAGGTTTGGTCCCTCTAATTTGGCAGATTTGCAATGTTAGTCCTTGTAGTTATAAACCTAAAGACTTGTCAAAACCTTTTAGACCCTTGCCATATTACACCTTTGGACCCTGTCTTTTCTTTTTGAACCCCAAGTCAAACAAATACCCTTCTCTTGCCGCCACACTGTCATCAGACACTGTCTTCCCTAACTTGCTTGCACATCAGCCCTCTCCCATCAACTTTTCTCCTTTCCCACCACCTCCTCATCATCACAAACCACAACATTAAATGCCACCCCCCTAGTTGATAAAATCGGAGGCTACAAGTCAAAAACGCTTTCCCGCCAAAGTGATAAAATAGCCAAAATGCTCATTACTCAACCATTGGTCAAATGGAGAGGTGGGATCTGCTCAGAAGGACACGTGGAACATTATTGGAGCATAAAAAGAGGAAGAAAGAGGCAAGAGAAGGCAGTTAGTTAAATTTTAGTTTCATTGTATGTCGTTTTCATTTTTCTATGTCTTAGTTTAATCTAAAAGTTTTAAATTTGCTTCAATGTACTAAACTTAAGTTAATTTATCAATATAACTTGTTTTCTAGTGGTGATTCAAAAAGAACAACATTTCAAGTTTTAAGGTTCACGTTGCAAAATTCAAATTCCATCTCTTATGTTCAAAGCTTCAATAAGCTTTATTTAAGCTCTAACAAGCTTATCTAAGCTCAATATAGCTTTTGGTAAGTTTTAGAAACAATTTCAAGCAAAGTTGGATAAAAGTCAATAAAAGTCAACTGGGAAGAAGATCTTGGTTTAAGCAGTTTGGAGATGAATATGGGTGTTGCAGAGATGTATTTGGGGTGAATTTGAATAGGTTAAGTATGGTTTAGTTTCTGGTTTAAGCTGCAAACAAGCTGGATACTTGTGAGTGCTAGTCTCATTTTCAATTATTAATGCAGGTTTCATATTGTGCCTATATTTGAATCTCTGGTCATTTAATAGTTTATGCATGTTTAATCAGTGGTAATTAAGGTACTAGAGTTAGCTTAAGTAGTTGAATGAGCTAAATCAGTGATTAGCTTAGTATAAATAGCCAAAACATTATCTGCATCAGTGTTTGGATTTGCTTGTTTATCTGTCTTTAAGGCCTGTTCAAGAGTGATAACTTGTGGTGCTAAGTTTATGTAGTTCATTTGACCTCTAATCTGTCTTAGTCTTTGCCTGCAAAACATCCAAAGTCAAAATCACTTATGAATCTGTCTAAGTCTTCATCTGTTGTGATTTTGTGAATCCCAAAAGCTTGTTTCATGTTTGGAAATCAGTAGAATAGCTTGTACTAGTTTCATTTAACCATATTTCATCAATATCAGTTAACAAATTAGGATCAAAGCTCACCAAAGTCAAACTTGTCTCAATTGTCAAAAGTCAAAATATTTGAAAAAACCAGTTTTTGGCCAACTAGTAAGATTTTCACGATTCATCTTTGGGCCAAATCAATTCAAACTTAGGGGTTTTAAAGTTCATCAGGTCTATTTTCTTATGGTCATTTTTGCAGATTTTTATTAATTTTCTAAAAGCCTCAAACAAGCTCATCAAGCGGGGCTTATATGCCACCAAGCTCGGTCCGAGTGAGCTTTTCTCAAGCTTTTGTATAGCTTGTCCAGAGCTACCTGAGCTTCTCTAGGGCTGATTTTTGGTTTAAGGGTTCTTAGCCAGGTTTAGAACAAGTTCCAACTTTTTGTTTTCTTTTCCAACTTATTGTGTTGCTTATGCTTGAGCTTAAAAGTAGTACCCTCACCACTGTTTTAGTACTAATCTCAAATAAGCCAAAACTTGGTAATCAGCTTATCAGAGGTTAAAGGTTGTTGAAATAAGTTGCATTTGGGTCATTTTAACATAATATAGCTTCTGTGTTGGTTTGGTTTCCATTGGGTTCACTTTAGCTTATTCAAGTGCTTATTTCATAAGCACTAGCAACTGCAGTCTCAATTTCCTCCACACAACACCATGTTTTTCTATTTTTCCTAGATTCATAATATCATTTTAGAGTTTTCCTGAAATTTTCATAATTTTCCAACACTGTTTGCTATTTTTCTTAATTAAAAACAGTTTTTAGGTAATTTTAAATAGCTTTTAATACAATTAAATCAGAAAAAGTCCAAAAAAATAATTTTTCAATTTTATTAAGTTTAGATAAATATAATAAGTGAAAAAAGTAATTTTCCAGATTTTTCATAGTTTATTTTGTAATTTTTAGTAATTTAGTTAGTTTTAAATAGTTTAAAATCCATAAAAAATAGAAAAATAATCAGAAAATTACAAAAATAGTTTTAAAAATTCTCTTTTGATATTTTAGATTTTTCCAAGTCATAATTTATTTTTCTAGCTTTATTTCCTATTATCTTGTATTTTAGGTTATTATTAAATAGTTAAAAATAGTTTTTAATTAATAATAATTAGATAATTAGTTATAAAAATAATTTTCTTTTTCTATAAATTTTCTTTTATCATTAGGTTTGTAAAAATGTATTTTTCATATTTTTAGGACTTTTATTTCTTAGATCTCACTTTTTTTTATTTTATACGTTTACGTAAGTTTTATTTAAACGTAAGTTTTAAGTTTTAAACGTTCATCATTTTACAAATAGTGATAGGGTTTATTTAATATATTTTAACTTTTTAATTTCTTTTAATTTGCCTTTAAGTCGCTGTAATTTATTAATCTTTTCTTTAGGTATAATTATCCATCAAAAACCTTACTGATCACTATCCTTAGTGATCATTCTATCATCTGAAGTTGTTTAAACACCAATTCATCCTCCGTGGGACTTAACGACCCAGGAATCCCCTATATTCCTGTGATCTAAATTGCATTTGGTGTGTGAGCTGTTTTGAGTTTCTTACGGTCGGCCATTCACAAGTGGCAGGCTTGAGTGATAAAACTTGACGGTTTGGAGCGGATCAAATTTTGGCGCCGCCGCCGGGGAGGCTGTAAGCGTGTTTTAAGCATTTCCAGATCCATTCTTGCACATATACCACCTTTTTGTAAACAATTTTTAAAAATCAAAAAGTTCATTAACACTTTTCCTAAAAGTGTTAACAACACCAAAAATATTTTCATTCTTTGTTTTTACAAAATATTTATCCAAAAAATCCAAAAATATTCATCTTTACCCTCTTACCCTTTTTAATTCTTTATCCCTTTACCCTCTATCCATTTGATTCTCTTCTTCTATTCTCATGGAATCTCTCGATCATGCGATGAATTAGGGGAAAAAAACTTAGACTTTATCACAAATGTCAAGAATTCGTGTCGCTCGTGATGATCCATTAATTCTCGCTAGGGAAATGGAAAGAGAAACCGGGTGACAAAGGACCGGTACTTCCCTCTAATAAAGGAAGTGCTAAATACGTCCAACCTACTGTTATCCAAAGATCTAATCCCTCAATTGCTCCTAAACCGTCTAGAATTGATTCTAAACTTTCACGATTTACGGTTAAAAGCAAACATGCAGAATGTAGACCGGTGACTAGCAAGAATGACTTGCCTAATCTTCACGCTTCTCAAGAACCGAACCGAGACCATAACGGAAGTGGTGGAAATTGCTAGCTCTCAGAGCACACCACTTGTCCCACCTCCGGATTTTTCAAAATGTTCTTTGAGACTTGATAGTCATTCTGATCACCATGTTGGTTTTGTTGATTCTTTGAATAAATAGATTCCTTCTCATAACTCTCAAATGCAATCGTTTATTCCTTGTGTCGGTTGTGGTGAGCCGCTTTATGGTTCACCCTGCCGTTGGTGTATGTACAGTGTGGTAATGATATTCGGAACGGGAGTTGTTTGTCTTGTGGTTCGAGGAATTCATTTGATTATGATCCTAATCCGAACTCATGTAACGAACCCTCAAACTTTTCCAATTACCCACCACAGCCCGACTCATCTTCATATAATCAACATAACTGCTGTGAATTTTGTGGAGGTCCTCACCAAGGATCTGAGTGTCAATCCGAAACACGCTTGTCACTAACGGTTTTCGTAACACTCGTGACTTTGGAAATGACCAAATTCCATATTATTCACATGACCAACCACAACAATCATTTTGTTGTGAGAATCGTGGAGGTCCCGTTTATTTCACGATTGTCAAACGAGGGAATCCATTTCCTTGTAACAATTACGACTATCCATATCACGACCAACCTCCACAGTGCCAAATGACTCAAACTCCTCAACAAACCCAACAAGACCCTTATCTAGAGCTTCGGAGTTCAAAAGAGGTGAGGAGTTCAATAAGATTGCATTTCATAATGTTCCCAGTTTTTCTTGTGTATATTGTGGGGGTCCTCATGATGATTATCAATGTCAACCTTCCGGTTTTGACAAATCTCCAATCCCACAATGTCCCGTCATTAAAAATTCACATGAGAAATCCATGGAAGAATTGCTATGAAGAAAGGTCGCTAAATTAAAATCCCAAATTGCCTTTGAAAAATCTATTAGGGAATCAATTGCAAAAGAAAAAGCAGCCAGATCTAGCTCTCAATTTCGTTTTATTCCCGATGACGATGATGATGAAGATACACTTGAAGATTCATCAAGTTCATCGATGATATCCCGGCCAAAGATTGAGATTCATTCTCATGCAAGCAAGTATCACACCAAGCTCCCACTCACTCTCTCGAACATGGGGATGAGCATCTTGACACTGTTCCCGAAAAGGAATCGGACGAATTCATAAAGTCTAGTGTTGAGAACCTTGTCCCAATCCCGAGAGAGTCACAGGGAACTTCTGATCATGTGTGTGATTCTATTTTCCCTCTTGAGTGTTCAAAAGATCATTTTGAAACTTTCTCCGATGTTAGCGACGATTGTACTTCTTATGGAAACATCGAGTATGTTGAGACATCACTCCCACACCCCGATGATCATCTTGAGGAGTTCACCGATGAACTCACTCACATCAATCCACTTTCATCGAAAAGTAATGATAGTCTTTCTGATTTCAAAGCCGATCCGGGAGAGACTGAAAGTCTCATTGATAATGATCGTTCACTCACTTCTTATCCCAACAAATTCAATAGAGAATATTAATCACTTTGTTCCTGAAACATTCAAAACAACTCTCACCAATCCTCTATTTTAATTCGACTCTGAATTCACTTTAATTTATGAGAATCCACTCTTTGATACTCAGATTGAGGATAGTGATGAGTCGACAGTGGAACAAGAATTCCGATTTACATCTTGTGATTGATTCTCTTCACGAGGAGTTCGCCGGTGAACTTACTCATATCATATCTCCGCATGAGTATGATAATTTCTACTTTGATCTAGACACACCCATAATATGTCTTAATCAAGCGAAGCTTAACGAGGAGATTCATGAAACTATGAATTCTCCTATTGAGGATGAAGAGTTAGTCATGATTTTTATCATGATTTTATTTCTTTTCTTCATATATTATGTCACTTCTCCTGTTCTTCACTCCTTCGGGAATGAAGACATTATCTTTGATCCCGGCATTTCCATGTACCATTTGTGAGCCGGTTCTATGTATATCTCATCGGTGTGGAACTTTCACGTGCTTCAAATGTTTATCCAAACATCTTGAATGAAAGTCCGATGGAGATTGTCTCTTCCACTTACTTCCCCATGAACAAATGAATTCGGGGTCGAGTCAAGCTACCGACTCGGTAATCAAAAACAGTAGCTAAACATGGGTTTTCACCCGTGTGTACCACCCTAGTGTGGGGGAGATACCCCACATGTTGTATATAGATTTAAAAATGAATGAAAATTGTGAATATTAAAAAAGAGAATAATTGTTGTGTTTCTACACTTAGCTAGTAATGTTATCTTTTTACGTTCTAAGTTTCCGCATAACAGCCGGTACTTTGAATATTGAGGACAATATTCATTTCTAAGTGTGTGGGGGAAATTCGCTAATTTTGATCATAAATGTACCCTTTTAGTCCCTTTTTCCCCAAAATGGCCAAATTTTAAAAATTTTTTAGTGGAAGTACTATGTACTAAACACAACAAATGGTAATCAATCCACCATGTCTAACCCACATAAGGATTGGCTAATCCAGGAGCAAACGGCTCTTGGTAAAGATATCTCAAATGGCTGACGGCTTGCAATTTGCCCAAAATTGTATGGTATTCAAATTTCACCATATCCTTAAAAGTGAAGAGTTGGCTAGCCCGCAAGTTTATAGCTTGTGGTAAAGGCGATGGAAAAACCATAATTGGTAATCACTCACCAAAGATAATATTGATAATTTATCTAAGAGTTATTAGTCCGAAGCAAACGGCCGGTAAAGACAAATCAAATCCGTTGAAAGTCGATGATTTGCTCAAAATCATTTGGTTATCGGTGTACCAAGGTTCTTACTTGAACTAAAACATTTGGCTACTCCAGAAGTAATGGCTTTTGGTAAAGAGTTGAAATCCATTAATTTTTCTCAAAACATTGCTAGGGACTAGCAATATCTTAGTGTGGAGGATTGATGAGTGTCTAAATACTCATCATTTTTGTACAAATTAGACTGCAAAAACATCTGAAAACACTCAGAAATGCATCAGAATGATAAAAATATCACAAATAAGTGTTTTATGTGTTTTAAATGCAAAAATATCAAAATCTGGTGAAAAACGTATTAAGTTTGCATAATTGGCGCTTTAGTCCCCAAGTTTCAAAAGTTGTCAAAAACAGTCCCTGGTAAAACCAAATAAAGAAAAATGTTATTCAAGGTCCCTGAAATATTCTAAATTGTCAAAAATGGTCCTTGAATAAATCTTTTGTTAAATTACAGGTTTGGTCCCTCTAATTTGGCAGATTTGCAATGTTAGTCCTTGTAGTTATAAACCTAAAGACTTGTCAAAACCTTTTAGACCCCTGCCATATTACACCTTTGGACCCCTGTCTTTTCTCTTTTTGAACCCCAAGTCAAACAAATACCCTTCTCCTGCAGCCACATCCATGCATACACTGTCTTCCCAACTTGCTTGCCATGCAATACGTGCCCTCTCCCATCAAATTTTCTCCTTTCCCACCACCCCCTCATCATCACAAACCACAACATTAAATGCCACCCCCCCTAGTTGATAAAATCGAGGCTACAAGTCAAAAAGCAGTCTTTTCCCGCCAAAGTGATAAAATAGCCAAAATGCTCATTACTCAACCATTGGTCAAATGGAGAGGTGGGATCCGCCGAAGGACACGTGGAACATTATTGGAGCATAAAAAGAGGAAGAAAGAGGCAAGAGAAGGCAGTTAGTTAAATTTTAGTTTCATTGTATGTCGTTTTCATTTTTCTATGTCTTAGTTTAATCTAAAAGTTTTAAATTTCTGTTTCAATGTACTAAACTTAAGTTAATTTATCAATATAACTTGTTTTCTAGTGGTGATTCAAAAAGAACAACATTTCAAGTTTTTAAGGTTCACTGTTGCAAAATTCAAATTCCATCTCTTATGTTCAAAGCTTCAATAAGCTTTATTTAAGCTCTAACAAGCTTATCTAAGCTCAATATAGCTTTTGGTAAGTTTTAGAAACAATTTCAAGCAAAGTTGGATAAAAGTCAATAAAAGTCAACTGGGAAGAAGATCTTGGTTTAAGCAGTTTGGAGATGAATATGGGTGTTGCAGAGATGTATTTGGGGTGAATTTGAATAGCTTAAGTATGGTTTAGTTTCTGGTTTAAGCTGCAAACAAGCTGGATACTTGTGAGTGCTAGTCTTATTTTCAATTTTAATGCAGGTTTCATATTGTGCCTATATTTGAATCTCTGGTCATTTAATAGTTTATACATGTTTAATCAGTGGTAATTAAGGTACTAGAGTTAGCTTAAGTAGTTGAATGAGCATAATCAGTGATTAGCTTAGTATAATAGCCAAAACAGTTTCTGCATCAGTGTTTGGATTTGCTTGTTTATCTGTCTTTAAGGTCTGTTCAAGAGTGGAAACTTGTGGTGCTAAGTTTATGTAGTTCATTTGACCTCTAATATGTCTTAGTCTTTGCCTGCAAAACACCAAAAGTCAAAATCACTTATGAATCTGTCTAAGTCTTTATCTCAGTGATCTTGAGAATCCAAAAGCTTGTTTCATGTTTGGAAGTCAGTAGAATAGCTTGTACTAGTTTCATTTAACCATATTTCATCAATATCAGTTAACAAATTAGGATCAAAGCTCACCAAAGTCAAACTTGTCTCAATTGTCAAAAGTCAAAATATTTGAAAAACCGTTTGGCCAACTAGTAAGATTTTTCACAGATTCATCTTTGGGCCAAATCAATTCAAACTTAGGGGTTTTAAAGTTCATCGGGTCTATTTTCTTATGGTCATTTTTGCAGATTTTTATTAATTTTCTAAAAGCCTCAAACAAGCTCATCAAGCAGGCTTATATGCTCCTCGCTTCACAAGCTCACCGAGTGAGCTTTTCTCAAGCTTTTGTATAGCTTGTCCAGAGCTCCACAGAGCTTCTCTAGGGCTGATTTTTGGTTTAAGGGTTCTTAGCCAGGTTTAGAACAAGTTCCAACTTTTTGTTTTCTTTTCCAACTTATTGTGTTGCTTATGCTTGAGCTTAAAAGTAGTACCCTCACCACTGTTTTAGTACTAATCTCAAATAAGCCAAAACTTGGTAATCAGCTTATCAGAGGTTAAAGGTTGTTGAAATAAGTTGCATTTGGGTCATTTTAACATAATATAGCTTCTGTGTTGGTTTGGTTTCCATTGGGTACACTTTAGCTTATTCAAGTGCTTATTTCATAAGCACTAGCAACCTAGCTATCTCAATTTCCTCCACACAACACCATGTTTTTCTATTTTTCCTAGATTCATAATATCATTTTAGAGTTTTCCTGAAATTTTCATAATTTTCCAACACTGTTTGCTATTTTTCTTAATTAAAAACAGTTTTTAGGTAATTTTAAATAGCTTTTAATACAATTAAATCAGAAAAAGTCCAAAAAAATAATTTTTCAATTTTATTAAGTTTAGATAAATATAATAAGTGAAAAAAGTAATTTTCCAGATTTTTCATAGTTTATTTTGTAATTTTTAGTAATTTAGTTAGTTTTAAATAGTTTAAAATCCATAAAAAATAGAAAAATAATCTAAAATTACAAAATAGTTTTAAAAATTCTCTTTTGATATTTTAGATTTTTCCAAGTCATAATTTATTTTTCTAGCTTTATTTCCTATTATCTTGTATTTTAGGTTATTATTAAATAGTTAAAAATAGTTTTTAATTAATAATAATTAGATAATTAGTTATAAAAATAATTTTCTTTTTCTATAAATTTTCTTTTATCATTAGGTTTGTAAAAATGTATTTTTCATATTTTTAGGACTTTTATTTCTTAGATCTCACTTTTTTTTATTTTATACGTTTACGTAAGTTTTATTTAAACGTAAGTTTTAAGTTTTAAACGTTCATCATTTTACAAATAGTGATAGGGTTTATTTAATATATTTTAACTTTTTAATTTCTTTTAATTTGCCTTTAAGTCGCTGTAATTTATTAATCTTTTCTTTAGGTATAATTATCCATCAAAAACCTTACTGATCACTATCCTTAGTGATCATTCTATCATCTGAAGTTGTTTAAACACCAATTCATCCTCCGTGGGACTTAACGACCCAGGAATCCCCTATATTCCTCTGATCTAAATTGCATTTGGTGTGTGAGCTGTTTTGAGTTTCTTACGGTCGACCATTCACAAGTGGCAAGCTTGAGTGATAAAACTTGACGGTTTGGAGCGTATCAAATACACTCTTTTATTACCTAAGTAATTGTTACGAATGGTCTTACAAAGGGGTAGCAACGTAATAGCACGCTATTTTCACTGGTTAATGAAACACTTACAATGTTGTCAAATCCAGTGGGAGTATGGTGTATTACTTAATAAGACATTATTGTAACGCGTTGTCTAATTGATTGGGAGTTACAAGTTATTATCTTGGTAATAACTCGGATTATTTTAGATTTTCTTGAAATAATATATTACGTTCAAAAATGTAGACATTCATATTCTCAAGGATAGTCATGAACGTTTCCTTGATAATTAGGTGCTCCTACATCTACTTGTAATGCTTATATCTCTACGACACTATCATATTGCTCACATAAACAAATGAATGTCATGGTGTTTATCTATTATATGATGTTGTTCTATGCACAAGAGGGAGAAGTATTTATTGTGTGCATAGGAACAACACATACCAATATGATTAATGGATTCTCTTGATCGTAAGGTAAGAGATTAACGTTCTAATAAGATTGTCTTGCTTAAAGAACATGTGTCAAGATTATAACATAGACTACTTTTATGTCTTATGTCATTCAAATTATAGAAACACTTGAAGTTACATTTTAGGTTAAGTGAGATCTTGGCTAGATTGTAATCTCAAGGTAAATCTCGACTTGTCGTGGATCGTGGATGCTTTTATAGTTTCTTAAGTTGGACACTTCATGGAATGACATAATTAAATAAAGTAATACTATCTTAAATATTTATGTATTTTTAGAATGACATAAATAGATAGAGTAGTATATTAACTTGAAAATAAATTAATTGAAACCATGATATGGTGTTCATAATTACTTTAAATTATAAATGTTTATGTGTTTCTTTGTAAAGTCACAAACATGAAGTCTTTTCATTATTACAAGACATATAATATAAAGTAATACGTTAACTTGTTATGTCTTCTTATTAAGACATAAAGTCATTGGTAAATGAATTATAACGTATAATGAGATTATAACTGTTTATGTTTTCTAGTTGAGACATGGACATGAAGTGACTTAATCAAAAGTACTTGAGTTATAAAGCATGCAATTGGCTTAGAATTTTATTTTACCATTAAGATGATTTAATTGGTAAATAGGTAAGCCAAAAGGAATATGTTTATCTTACATATTGTTAGATTGTCTTACAATATTAATTCTAATGAAATATTGTATGTATATGGAATGTTCAGTTAGAAGAATAAAAAATTTGTTACATTGTTTGATTCAAGATAACAATATCTTCTTTTCTTCCAAAAGTTATCAAGGTTAGAAAATTGAGTATTGATTGGATATACTTAACTCAAAATCTAGAAGATTAATAAGACACCATTTTAGTATGGAATGTGATGAATCACATTGAGTCTTATATTGAAGTTCTGATTTGTTAAAACTACTTATGGAGTAGGTTATTAACGAACAAGATTTACGAACTGTCAATGTGTTTTGTAATATCCCACAAGAAAACAATTTAGTGTTGTTCTAATTGCTAAAGTATTTATAGATAGTCTTTAAATTACAAAAGCAAGTGGGAGTTTTGTTTAGATCTTGAAGAGATTAAATTACAATTACAAAACACATAATCTTCTAAAATACACTAGTAAATATCATGATGAGGAAAAATTTGATAGACCTCAAGATGATGGAATTCTCATTCATAGATCCGCAAGGATATCTCAGATATTTGATATGATGAGAAATATGAATTACAGGATCATTGTAAACCTGTTAATCATAATGATAAATTATCTAATATTGAATTGTGGTAAATTATTCATACTATGAATGTTAAGATGCTGTCCAAAGAGATAATCAACTTTGTAAACTTGGTTTATGTAAAACCCTAAAATCTCAAACGCATGAAATGACAATTTTGCCCTCAAACTTAAAATTTATACAAACTCGGAAAACACGTCAACATCATTTAACAAGTTATCTTATAAATATTATACACACATTATGAAAGTAATTAACTTATGATATAAATAAAAAGAACATAAATGATTAAACTCTAAGTAACAAATAAACGTATCAATATGTACACAATTAACTTGGACTACAAAGGAGACTATATACATAATAAAGAGATAAGTTGGAAAGTTAAAGATAAAGAGTAAAATGAGTAAACTTGCTATATTTACACTTTTAACCCTAAACTTTGCAATATTGACATTTTAAACACTAAACTTTTATAACTTGTCATAAATGATCCTTAAATTATAATAACACTCATTTTCACTATTTAACTTAAGATAAGTAACTGAACCTGCTAATTATGGAAACCTGCTAATTATGGAAAGTTACTAAAAATAGAAAGTTACCTAAAATAGAAAGTACTTAAAATGGAAAGATTACTAAAACTGGAAACCTGCTAAAAATGGAAAGCCGCCTTAACGAGTAATCGATTCTTATAGAACGTTATCTAATTCATATAGGTACCGCGGGTTTGATCTGCTTTCTTGATTTTACGTTGTGATTTGCTCGTAATAAGGTACGATATTCTATCCCTTTTCAGTAGGGGTTTCTCATGATTCGTATTTCATCTTCGATATTCGTTTGAACTGTTATGCTTTACTCTAAGCCTCCTTATTAGGGCTTCCCTATGACTTTGTTATGCTCCATTTGATATGAACATTTGATATGAACTATGATATGAACTTTGATATGAACCCTTATGATATGATATGATATGATTATGCTTTGACCCGTCAGTTTGATACCCGAGCCAAATATGTGTTCCTAGTCATGAAGGTAACATGACCATGTCATTGACGCACCAATGGCATGACTCAAAGGCGCACGAGTGATGTTGTACACCGTCCCCATTATGATATGATATGATATGTATATGATTTGGCCATTATGTTCCGGGGGGGGTATGGATGCATCCTAGATATGATATGTTTCGAGGGATTTGATCTGTTTGGAGATATATATGGTGAATGATGTCGGGTGCAATCTGTGTCTTCACATTTCCGAGTTGATCACTCCATTGTTACTTGAGGTCTCTCCATTATATTTGGTATTCGAGGTCACCCTCCAATACACTGATATGATATGATATGATATGATATGATATGGGCTCGTGGTAGATGACTGACCTTCCATTTCCTTTCTCTTATTATCCTTTGATATGCCTTATGATATTTCCCATTGCACCTTATGATTATGATATCCTCATTACTTACCCTTCGATTATTCGTATTGTTATATATATATCTCTGCTCATGGGCTTTTAAGCTCACCGCTTTCCATGCGGCAGGTAATTAAGCTAGAATCTGGGATCTTAGCTATGGGTTTGAGTGATGAGCGGTTATGTGGATCTATGGCTCTAGTCATCTTAGTTCTGCTTGATTATGTTGGCATTATTTTAGACTCGGATTATGCTTATTTAAGTCTTTGATTTATTTCTTCTCCTTTTGATGAACTTATGTAACGTTTAAGCCGTGTTGGCTGGATTTCCCTTTGGTTATTTATTTAAGACTTCCACTGCTTTATTATGTTCATTATGTATGCTTTGATATGATACCATTTTATAATACTTCTACCCTTATCGGGTTGGGGTGTTACAATTATGGCATCAGAGCCTAGGTTTACGACTTGTAGTCGTGACTCGTGACATATGGACCCTAAGCGTTAATCCGTAGAGCTTAAGATTTGATTGGTGAGGTTTGGGTAGATTCTAGGTTCATTTTCATCATTTCCGTTCATGATCTCCATCTTACTTCCTAACCTTTGCTAATCGTTTAATGAACTCTTCAGATGGTGACTACTCGAAGGAATGGCGACAATAACGGGGATGGTAATCCTAACTTGCTTTGATTGCGCTACGGCCTCTCGCTATGCCGAGATCGTTGCTACCATCACTAATAACGTCCGAAATGGCGCTAGCTCCTCTGGCGTAAATGATGGTGGGGGTGCCAACCCACCTACTCCCATTCATGTTTGGATCGAACGCTTCAACAAACTTAAGCCAATCCCTTTTCGCTCGGCAGCTTCACCTAATGAGGCTGAGGATGGATTACGACATGGAGAAGCTATTCAATGTGCGGGTTGTGGTGACGAGGTGAAAACCGGACTAGCGACCTTCAAACTCGAGGGTGATGCCCTTAATCGGTGGAAGGCCTATCTCTTGTCCGTGGAAGAGAACTTTCGATACTTGTGTTTGGAATACTTTTAGGGATATGTTCTACAAACAGATTTTCCTGAATCGAAGCAATGATATGAAAGAGAGTACAACACCTTACATCACCGGATAGGGAAACTTCCCGCAGTACATGCAACGCTTTATGAGGTTGGTTGGGTTTGTAGGTGAGATTGCCGGAGATGCACGCCGTCGGGCTCGGAAGTACAAATGGGGGTTGAAGAAATGGGTGTTGGACAGGTGATTAATAACGAAGTACATTGAGGTAGGCTGCATTGCGGATGATGCCCGCAACATTGAGTTGCTACATGAGGAAAGTGGCTTCAACAAGAGGAACATGGGACGGTGATCGTATTTATCATCGGGTCGACAGGACCGCATCGAGTTCAGGGTGGTTACGACCGTGGACGCCGGACACACGGGCACAGGTTCACAGAGGTATGACAGATCGAGAAACGACCGTCGTGGTCGTGATAGTGGGTCGGCGTCAGGTTCGGGATCAACCTTATCGTGGTGGTCAGGGACCGTTCTTCCAGTTCTTCTTATCATAAGAAGCCACGGTGAGATTTTGCCTCCTCCTCCACTTTGCAACACTTGTGGAAAGCCTCACCCGGGCGTTTGCTTCAAGGCCACAAGTGGATGCTATGCATGTGGGTCTACTACTCATAGGGTGAAGGACTGCACTCAAGGGAAACCGACTACCTGGAAACACGGCCAAACCAGCTCCGACCAAGGGCCGTGTGTATTCTGTTACTCGGGACCTAGCGGCGAACTCTTCAGTACCATTACCGCATTCTTTATATTGGTGATATTACTGCCTTTACTTTATTCGATACCGGTGCTACACATTCTATGATATCTACTTCGTTACTAAAGAAATTAAATATGACACCCACACCTTTGTTAGCCCGAATCTCTATTTCCACCCCTATGAAAAACCAAGTGCTTATTGATCGTGAATATGTGGATTATCCCCTACGTTTCGATGATGGTGTTCGTTCGGCTAATCTTCTCCCTCTGGATATGTTTGATTTTGATATTATTTTGGGTATGGATTGGTTGGCTTTGCATAGGGCTACCATTGACTGTTATGCTCGAAATGTTATCTTTGGTAATATTCACCAACCTGATTTCGTTTATCATGGTGCTCAACCGCCAAGTCGACTAAGATTATCTCGGCTATGAAAGCTCGCACTCTCATTTCTCATGGTTGCCTTGGTTTTCTGGCATCCATTAAGGATACTTCTCTTGAAGTTCCTACCATTGAAAGTCTTTCCGTCATAATGAATTTTCTCGATGTTTTTCCCGATGAACTTCCTGGTATTCCTCCGGCTAGAGAAGTTGAATTTGGCATCGATTTGATTCCTGGTGCTGAACCTATATCTAAAGCTCCTTACCGTATGGCACCGATCGAGTTGAAGGAATTGAAGGAACAGTTGCAAGAACTGTTGGAGAACGGCTTTGTTAGGCCTAGTGTTTCACCTTGGGCGCACTGTGTTATTTGTTAAGAAGAAAGATGGGAGTATGAGGTTGTGTATTGATTACCGCGAGCTGAACCGTATCACTATCCCGTAACGTTATCCTCTTCCGCATCGACGACTTGTTTGATCAGTTGCAAGGTGCAAAGTTTTTCTCTAAGATTGACCTGAGGTCGGTTATCATCAATTACGTGTGAAGGAACAAGATGTTTCTAAGACCGCGTTCCGTACTCGTTATGGCCATTATGAGTTCCTGGTTATGCCTTTTGGTTTGACTAATGCGCCTGCAGTTTTCATGGACCTTATGAATCGTGTTTTCCACGAGTATCTCGATAAATTTGTAATCGTTTTCATCGATGACATCCTCGTGTATTCTAAGAGTGAGTGAAACGCAGCAAAGACCTTCAGTATTGTATTGGAGATTCTTCGACGGAAGTTGTATGCAAAATTCTCTAAGTGTGAATTGGCCGAGTCAAGTTGCTTTCCTTGGTCACATCGTGTCTGGCCGATGGTATTAAGATGGACACATCTAAGGTTGAGGCTATCACAAAATGGCCGGAGACCTACTACGCGTGACGGAGATTAGAAGTTTTCTCGGGGCTTCGGTTATTACCGTCGTTTTGTTGAGGGTTTCTCTCGATTGGCGTTACCTTTGACGCAATTGATGAGGAAAGGAGAAAATTTTGAATTGACGGATGAGCGTGAAACGAGTTTTGAGGAGTTGAAACGGAGATTGGTTATTGTGCCTATTTTGACACTTCCATCGGGTTCCGGAGGTTTTCGATTTACGGTAAACACGCATCGAAGAAGGGTTTGGGTTGTGTATTGATGCAGCATGGTAAGGTGATTGCCTATGCTTCGAGGCAATTGAAATCATATGAAGAAAATTATCCCACGCATGATTTGGAGTTAGCTGCGGTGGTTTTTGCCTTAAAGATTTGGAGGCATTACTTGTACGGTGAGTCGTGTGATATCTTTACTGACCACAAAAGTTTAAAGTATATATTCACACAAAAGGAGCTCAATATGAGACAGCGAAGGTGGTTAGAGCTTCTTAAGGATTATGACACGAACATCCAGTATCATCCGGTTAAGGCTAATGTAGTTGCCGATGCTGAAAGTCGGGTATGATTGCTAGTTTGGAGATTGAACCCAAGGTTCTTCACGATCTTGAGCTTATGGAGGTGGAATTTTGTTTCCGGGGTTATGATGGTTATTGGGCTAGTTTGAAGGTAGAGTCCAACCTTATGTTACAGATTAAGGAAGCTCAGAAGGATAATGGTGAGCTTTGGTCCGTGGTTCGAATATCGAGGCGGTAAGCGAGACGAGTTCGTGTTGATGGTTTCGGCGTCGTATGGTATGAGGGTCGACTTTGTGTTCCTAATGATCCTGCTTTGCGTGAAGTTCGTCTGCGAGGCTCATAGTTCCCTTTCACTATCCATCCCTGGTTCTACCAAGATGTATCGGGATCTTAAGCAGATTTACGGTGGAATGGTATGAAACAAGATGTGGCTTCGTTTGTGGCTAAGTGTATGACCTGCCGCAGGTTAAGATTGAGCATCGAGGGCTAGTGGTTTGTTGCCGCCGTTAGATATTCCTACATGGAAGTGGGAAGAAATTTCCATGGATTTTGTCACGGGTTTTCTCCTACTCGAAAAACACATGATGCGATTTGGGTGGTTGTTGATCGACTAACCAAATCCGCTCATTTCTTACCTATCCGGAAAGATTATCGTGTTAGTAGATTGGCGGAGATTTTTCATCAAGAGATTATTAGATTGCATGGTACTCCTAATGCTATTGTTTCGATAGAGATCCGCGCTTCACGTCCACAGCTTTGGAAGAGTCTGCAGAAAGCTTGGGGTACGCGTCTTAAGTTCAAGATCGCTTTTCATCCTCAAACTGATGGTCAGACAGAGAGGACCATTCAGACTCTTGAGGACATGTTAAGGGCTTGTGCATTGGAATGGACTGGGAACTGGGATGAGTATCTGTGCTTGGTGGAGTTTGCCTACAACAATAGTTGGCACGCTAGCATCAAGGGAGCATCGTATGAGTTGTTATATGGGAGGAAATGTAGAGCACCTATTTGCTGGGATGAGGTAGGTGAACGTTTGATTGAAGGTCCAGAACTCATCGAGATTACTAATGAGAAGGTGGCGATTGCTAGGGAAAGATTGAAGGAGGCTCGTTCACGGCAAAAGAGTTATGCTGATAAGCATGGCGCGACTTGGAGTTTCGTGTTGGTGATCGTGTTTTTCTGAAAGTTTCACCGTTCCGTGGTGTTAAGCGTTTTGGAATCAAGGGCAAGCTCAGTCCTCGATTCATCGGACCTTTCGAGATTCTGGATCGTGTTGGGGAGGTTTCCTACCGTTTAGCTCTACCTCCTCAGTTATCTCATGTTCATGATGTGTTCCATGTATCTCTGCTGCGGGGATACAACTATCATCCGTTACACGTGGTTTCCTATCCTTTGGATCGATTCACCGGATATGTCCTTACCGGAAGAACTCGAGGCTATCTTAGATCGGCGAGATCGAGTCATGAGAAACAAAGTAATTCCGTTTGTTAAGATTCTTTAGAAGAATCACCCAGAGCGTGAAGCTACCTGGGAGACCGAGGAATCTATGCAAGCTAGTTATCCACATTTCTTTTCGTCATCTGGTATGTCTTCTTTTATTGCTTCGTTTCCTTTTAATTTTCGAGGACGAAAATTTTCTTTTAGAGGGGAAGAGTTGTAAAACCCTAAAATCTCAAACGCGTGAAATGACAATTTTGCCCTCAAACTTAAAATTTATACAAACTCGGAAAACACGTCAACATCATTTAACAAGTTATCTTATAAATATTATACACACATTATGAAAGTAATTAACTTATGATATAAATAAAAAGAACATAAATGATTAAACTCTAAGTAACAAATAAACGTATCAATATGTACACAATTAACTTGGACTACAAAGGAGAATATATACATAATAAAGAGATAAGTTGGAAAGTTAAAGATTTGGTCTTCCCCCCCCCCCCTTGATGGCCGGCTACAATTGCTATCCTAATTACTCTCCATATCAATTTTATTTATCTCATTTAAACCTACCATTTCATTCAAAAAAAACACCAAGAAACCCTAGATCTCTCTCATTTCACATAGTGGCGGCAACATTTTAATTCCTTCTTTCCATCCGAAAAATCAAAGAAGCAAGGTGTTCCTAGGAGGCTTGTGATCGTGTGTGATCGATTGGTGGGCTTGTGATAGTGTTTGGAAGCTTGGACGTGGGGTATTCTTTTAGGTCGTGGGGTGGTTATAGCCAAAGGAGGCTTGGTTTTGATCGTGGTGGTTTATCTCTTGTTTCCTTGTCACGTACACGCTACTAGGGTAACGTATCATCATCTCACGTCTTCTCTCTTGTGTTTTCTTATTCAATTCGTGGCTATGGAGTCCTCCTTAGGGCTTGTTATACGAAAATGAAACACATGAAATAATGATTATGTTTGTCACATGAAATGATAAAATGGATTACATAAAATCATGATTCTAAACCTATGTGATTTGAATGATATGTAGCATGTAAATCTTAATACAAATCTGATTTTTGGTCTCTCATTATGTCGACATATATGGATTACATTAAAGGGTTAAATGAGCTTGTGAAACTATACGTATACGTATGTGATAAACGGAATCGATAACGAATGATTTACGAGTTGTTTTGGTTTTGTATATGGGGCGTACATATATGGTCTTGGTGAAGGATGTCACGTACCAAATGGGGTGTTGGTTAATATGTTGTGTAGTCTATGATAATCGAGTCTACATGTGTTAAAACCTATACGTTAATTATAATCAAAAGCTAGGGTTTTGTAATTAATGATTTAATAAAGATAAGGGGTTAATCTGTAAATTATGAAAATTGATGAATTAACTTGTTAATATGTTAACTAAATAGATTAAATGAGTAAAATGAGTAAACTTGCTATATTTACACTTTTAACCCTAAACTTTGCAATATTGACATTTTAAACCCTAAACTTTTATAACTTGTCATAAATGATCCTTAATTATAATAACACTCATTTTCACTATTTAACTTAAGATAAGTAACTGAACCTGCTAATTATGGAAACCTGCTAATTATGGAAAGTTACTAAAAATAGAAAGTTACCTAAAATAGAAAGTACTTAAAATGGAAAGATTACTAAAAGTGGAAACCTGCTAAAAATGGAAAGCCGCCTTAACGAGTAATCGATTCTTATAGAACGTTATCTAATTCATATAGGTTCCGGGCACGGGTTTGATCTCTTTCTTGATTTTACTTTCGTTGTGATTTGCTCATAATAAGGTACATATATTCTATCCCTTTTCAGTAGGGGTTTCTCATGATTCGTATTTCATCTTCGATATTCGTTTGAACTGTTATGCTTTACTCTAAGCCTCCTTATTAGGGCTTCCCTATGACTTTGCTATGCTCCATTTGATATGAACCTTTGATATGAACTATGATATGAACTTTGATATGAACCCTTATGATATGATATGATATGATTATGCTTTGACCCGTCAGTTTGATACCCGAGCCAAATATGTGTTCCTAGTCATGAAGGTAACATGACCATGTCATTGATGCACCAATGGCATGACTCCAGTGTGCACGAGTGATGTTGTACACCGTCCCCATTATGATATGATATGATATGTATATTGTGACAACCCGTACTTTCAGGTCATTTCTCGACGCAATTCATGTCTCATTATTTCAACATTTATAGTAAACTTGGTTTACTTGTTTCAAATTCGCGTAACCTTAAAGGTTTAACGGCGAATTCATGATCATAACATCACGTACAATTCATATGGACTAAGATTAGTCTACATTTCATTGACACCATTTGCATCTCATTAATTCATTCATGACATTTCATTTCACTTGAACCGCGTAATTTTTATATTTAATAAACTTTATCGCGTGAGTTATTATTTTGTATATTTAATTCGTTACTTTCAAAAATGATCCCGATGTATTTTTAAACTTACATTTAGTTATAAAATCTATATTTTTAGTTTTCCTAGTGTTTTGAATTTATTTGGTACATTAATCGTTAAAGTTAAATTATTACGACGCTTTTCTTAAAAATCATACGATAATTATTTTATCACCCAAATTTCACAAGAAATGTATTTTTACAATATATATGATCTCAATATACTCTACTTTAATCTATTAAAAATTACCTTTATCTAAGACTACCTTAAATACACTAACATTTTATATACAAGTTATAAATACATAAACATTTCACTTACACATTTTTTCAACAAGTTATACATTATATAAAAAAAAAAAAAGATATTTTGGTAGACAAAGTCCCCCAAAAACCGGCTAGGGGGGGGGATTGACATTAATTTGATTGATAAAGTCTTTCTTTGATTGTACATATTTATACTCCAACATCATTCAACTCATTCACACTTCACCAATTATTCATCAAGCCAAGTAAATCTTTCTTTCTCTCTTTTGGTTCTCCATAACCGGCCACTTCAAGGTTCACAAGGGATCATCATATTTTTTCAAGTCCAAGTGTTTAATCAATCTAGTTTATACTCTTTATTAGGTTTTGAAATAAAAACCAAGAGTATTTAGGATTATCCTTGTTACTTTCACCTCATCATTTTCACTTGTAAGCATATTTCTTTCATTTTCATGTTTCCTTATCATTTCATATTCATCTTTTCATTTTTGGAGCAAGTATGCATGATATGTGATTTATACCATTTTTTTTCATGATTTTAGAGTATATATACATATTTGGTCATCCTATAAATATTCCCTTGGTATTCTTTGGTCTTGATGATGTCTAGGAACCCATGACACCCTAAGAAGGTGTATGGTAGGATTAGATTAGCTTTGGAGTTGATTTGAAGGGATTAGAATAGGTTTTGTCCGAGAAAAACTATTTTCGATAAGTTATAAATTATGTTCTGTCCTTGTTTCATTTTTCTGGAAAATCCGACAGTTGGTACGAAACTTTGACCTTGATATTTAGAAAATATACTTTAAAACGAATCCGTGGCCGCTTGAACGGATGAAAACGGACTTATAACGAAGAAGTTAGGGATTTTACAAGTTTGACGACTAAAATATATTATTTTCAGAATTTTCGCAAAAACTGTTTTACATTGTTTGGGTCAAAAATGAGCCTTAAGCTTCACAAATTATTTCGACTTCTCAAAAATATATTAGTTTACTTCGATACTAAGCTAAGGACGTATTATAGATTAAACGGATTTGAAACGACAAAGATATGCACGTTTTCATAAACTTGCCGTAACTATTATTTTTTCAAAAACTATATTAATTTACGATACAAGTGTTACGGTAGTTTATGAACGTCCATGTTGAGGGCTGTTTTTAACCATGATGTGCAACTTTTGGAACGAAATGTCTTCTAATGAAATCAAGTTCACGGCCATATTTTTCAAAACAACAAGCTGTTTGTAAAGCGGAGTTATAGTAAATTAATTACGGATGCTCAAACTTGGCTGAAACTCATTTTCTGCACAACAATTAGCCAAAATCACTATCTTTAACCCTTAATATCTTTATGATCGAGACCTTTTGGACGAGAACTCCTGAACTGAAACTTCTAGATATCGATACAAACTTTCCAAAACAGTCGAGTTCGTTCTCTAACGATCGACGTACACCATTTTACGACTACTTTTCCAAAGCCATTTTTGTTAATTTCATGAAAATTTCGGACATTGTTTTACTACGAAAAGTGATAATTTCACCAAAAATCATTATTAAACCATTGTAGGATGACATTTTGACGTAAAAACTTGAAAAGTGATTTCTGAAGGGTCAAGACGCCAAACGCAGTATTTTAGACGACAAGTAATATTTTTCAAAACTCGTAAATGGTATAAATAACATACTAAATGCATGCATAACATTACATTGCAACTCATTACATATCATATCATTCATAATAGGTCATTTTCGATATTCACGCTATATTTCAAGTATCCACTTTTGTCATCGTAATCATTGCAACAGGTGAGTTTTCATAGCCCCACTTTTAATTGTTTTTATACTACTTTTGGGGGAGATACATGCTCAAACTGTTTTCATTTACTTTCACAAGTACTTTAACTTGTATGAATAACCGTGAGTTCCATAGCCCCATTTTCAATTGTTTTAATGCTTTTATTAAACTCTTTTGGGGGAGATACATGCTCATCAACTTTTATGACAATTCATGATTATATGCAGCTATATGTTTATCTGAACTGAATGTTTAGTCATATTCTATATCATAAATCATAGAACTAAATATCTTGGTATGTTTCTATCAGTATAAAGTTCTATGTCAGTTGACTACTGATACATTGGGGCATGTTCTACGTCGTATAAAGTTCTATGTCAGCTTGACTCTCTTGATACATTAAGTCGAGTGCTATTGATTATGTGTTATTGTTCTACGTTGAGTTAGTTACTATTGTGAATTCATTTGACATCATGTGCTTGAACATAAACTATGCATATTCTGCAAGTGGGTTGTGAACACACGGGTTGCAAGTTTTGTATGGGGGACTTGGAATCGAAAGTGGATTTACAATGCCTTTGCTACATAATCGATTTTGATAGTCTTTACATTTCAACGATTTACAATGCTTTTGCTGCATAAACGATTTCGAAAGGCTTTACATTTCAACACAAACTCTATGAACTCACTCAACCTTTGTGTTGACACTTTTTAGCATGTTTTATCTCAGGTATTTAAGGCATACACTTCATGGCATGCATTTGGATACATCATGGAGTCGTGGTGACGACGCGTCTCACTTGAGTTTTACGTACTTTAAAACATCGTTTGAATTGTATCAAACTTATTTCCGCACAAGTTGATTTTCATTTGGGACCTACTTTGTAAACTCTAATTGTTTTACTAAATCAAACTATGTTCTTTTCAAACGACACTTTAGGTCGTTCAATATAACTGCGATTGTGATGCTATGACAGTCAATCCTCAGGAATTCCATTCCGCTGCAAAACAGGTAATTTGGGGTGTGACAGATTGGCATCAGAGCTTCGGTTATAGAGAACTAGGTTGCATCATTGACCCTAGACTATAACTACATCATCATAGCATCTCATCATTTCATCATACGTGCATGTTTACTTTGCGTGCGATTTATCGCATTACATTTTTCGAGTTATTTACTTTCATTTCATATCGATTGTCACACGGATGCCTTTAAATACCCATCCCATCATACTCACATCACTTTGACGTGGAGAATGCCCTGTCATTCCCTATCACAATTTTAACATCAGTTGACTCAACACCAAACATCATATGAGTCGATTAGTCCAAGCATTGCATAGTTACTCCTAAATTATACATAGCCTGATCACCTATGTCTAATTCCGGAAGAATCATGCAATGAAGGGAGTAGTAGGCTTATATGTGTAAGCAATTCCGTAATCGAGCCAAATTTTCAAAAGATTTTCTTCAAACCACTTGTATCCAGTTTGATCCGCGGACATTCTTGTTTGATGAGTTGCAAAGATCGAGCTAGAAACAAGTTGTTACCTAAACCGATTTAGCCTAATCGTATGACAGTTCTTATTTGATGAGTTGTGGGATTAAGTAAAAATCGGTTACCAAAAAGTCTTTTGAGGGTTTTGCTCGGGAATGGGAAAGTTTGCCACATCAAACCATAAACCCGAGAGACCAACATTTGAATTCAGGGATCAATTCCTTTTTGATGGGCTAATGTGACAACCCGTACTTCAGGTCATTTCTCGACGCAATTCATGTCTCATTATTTCAACATTTATAGTAAACTTGGTTTACTTGTTTCAAATTCGCGTAACCTTAAAGGTTTAACGGCGAATTCATGATCATAACATCACGTACAATTCATATGGACTAAGATTAGTCTACATTTCATTGACACCATTTGCATCTCATTAATTCATTCATGACATTTCATTTCACTTGAACCGCGTAATTTTTATATTTAATAAACTTTATCGCGTGAGTTATTATTTTGTATATTTAATCCGTTACTTTCAAAAATGATCCCGATGTATTTTTAAACTTACATTTAGTTTATAAAAACTATATTTTTAGTTTTCCTAGTGTTTTGAATTTATTTGGTACATTAATCGTTAAAGTTAAATTATTACGACGCTTTTCTTAAAAATCATACGATAATTATTTTATCACCCAAATTTCACAAGAAATGTATTTTTACAATATATATGATCTCAATATACTCTACTTTAATCTATTAAAAATTACCTTTACCTAAGACTACCTTAAATACACTAACATTTTATATACAAGTTATAAATACATAAACATTTCACTTACACATTTTTTCAACAAGTTATACATTATATAAAAAAAAAAGATATTTTGGTAGACAAAGTCCCCAAAACCGCTTAGGGGGATTGACATTAATTTGATTGATAAAGTCTTTCTTTGATTGTACATATTTATACTCCAACATCATTCAACTCATTCACACTTCACCAATTATTCATCAAGCCAAGTAAATCTTTCTTTCTCTCTTTTGGTTCTCCATAACCGGCCACTTCAAGGTTCACAAGGGATCATCATGTTTTTCAAGTCCAAGTGTTTAATCAATCTAGTTTATACTCTTTATTAGGTTTTGAAATAAAAACCAAGAGTATTTAGGATTATCCTTGTTACTTTCACCTCATCATTTTCACTTGTAAGCATATTTCTTTCATTTTCATGTTTCCTTATCATTTCATATTCATCTTTTCATTTTTGGAGCAAGTATGCATGATATGTGATTTGTACCATTTTTTTTCATGATTTTAGAGTATATATACATATTTGGTCATCCTATAAATATTCCCTTGGTATTCTTTGGTCTTGATGATGTCTAGGAACCCATGACACCCTAAGAAGGTGTATGGTAGGATTAGATTAGCTTTGGAGTTGATTTGAAGGGATTAGAATAGGTTTTGTCCGAGAAAAACTATTTTCGATAAGTTATAAATTATGTTCTGTCCTTGTTTCATTTTTCTGGAAAATCCGACAGTTGGTACGAAACTTTGACCTTGATATTTAGAAAATATACTTTAAAACGAATCCGTGGCCGCTTGAACGGATGAAAACGGACTTATAACGAAGAAGTTAGGGATTTTACAAGTTTGACGACGAAATATATTACTTTCAGAATTTTCAGCAAACTGTTTTTACATTGTTTGGGTCAAAAATGAGCCTTAAGCTTCACAAATTATTTCGACTTCTCAAAAATATATTAGTTTACTCCAATACAAAGCTAAGGACGATTATACGTAGAAAACGGATTTGAAACGACAAAGATATGCACGTTTTCATAAACTTGCCGTAACTATTATTTTTCTGAAAAACTATATTAATTTACGATACAAGTGTTACGGTAGTGTGAACGCCCATGTTGAGGGCTGTTTTAACCATGATGTGCAACTTTTTAGAACGAAATGTCTTCTAATGAAATCAAGTTCACCGGCCATATTTTTCAAAACAACAAGCTGTTTGTAAAGCGGAGTTATAGTAAATTAATTACGGATGCTCAAACTTGGTCGAAACTCATTTTCTGCACAACAATTAGCCAAAATCACTATCTTTAACCCTTAATATCTTTATGATCGAGACCTTTTGGACGAGAACTCCTGAGCTGAAACTTCTAGATATCGATACAAACTTTCCAAAACCGTCGAGTTCGTTCTCTAACGATCGACGCATTACACCATTTGACTAGTTTTCCAAAGCCATTTTTGTTAATTTCATGAAAATTTCCGACGACATTGTTTTACGACGAAAAGTGATAATTTCACCAAAAATCATTATTAAACCATTGTAGGATGACATTTTGACGTAAAAACTTGAAAAGTGATTTTGAAGGGTCAAGACGTCAAACGAGTATTTTTCGACGACAAGTAATATTTTTTCAAAACTCGTAAATGGTATAAATAACATACGAAATGCATGCATAACATTACATTGCAACTCATTACATATCATATCATTCATAATAGGTCATTTTCGAGATTCACGCTATATTTCAGTGTATCCACTTTTGTCATCGTAATCATTGCAACAGGTGAGTTTTCATAGCCCCACTTTTAATTGTTTTTATACTACTTTTGGGGGAGATACATGCTCAAACTGTTTTCATTTACTTTCACAAGTACTTTAACTTGTATGAATAACCGTGAGTTCCATAGCCCCATTTTCAATTGTTTTAATGCTTTTATTAAACTCTTTTGGGGGAGATACATGCTCATCAACTTTTATGACAATTCATGATTATATGCAGCTATATGTTTATCTGAACTGAATGTTTAGTCATATTCTATATCATAAATCATAGAACTAAATATCTTGGTATGTTCTACGTCGTATAAAGTTCTATGTCAGTTGACTACTGATACATTGGGTCATGTTCTACGTCGTATAAAGTTCTATGTCAGTTGACTACTGATACATTAAGTCAGGTGCTATTGATTATGTGTTATTGTTCTACGTTGAGTTAGTTACTATTGTGAATTCATTTGACATCATGTGCTTGAACATAAACTATGCATATTCTGGCAGTGGGTTGTGAACACACAGGTTGCAAGTTTTGTATGGGCGGGACTTGGAACTGAGTGGATTTACAATGCCTTTGCTACATAATCGATTTTGATAGTCTTTACATTTCAACGATTTACAATGCCTTTGCTGCATAAACGATTTCGAAAGGCTTTACATTTCAACACAAACTCTATGAACTCACTCAACCTTTGTGTTGACACTTTTTAGCATGTTTTATCTCAGGTATTTAAGGCATACACTTCATGGCATGCATTTGGATACATCATGGAGTCGTGGTGACGACGCGTCTCACTTGAGTTTTACGTACTTTAAAACATCGTTTGAATTGTATCAAACTTATTTCCGCACAAGTTGATTTTCATTTGGGACCTACTTTGTAAACTCTGATTGTTTTACTAAATCAAACTATGTTCTTTTCAAACGACACTTTAGGTCGTTCAATATAACTGCGATTGTGATGCTATGACAGTCAATCCCAGGAATTCCATTCCGCTGCAAAACAGGTAATTTGGGGGTGTGACATATATGATTTGGCCATTATGTTCCGGGGGCGTATGGATGCATCCTAGATATGATATGTTTCGAGGGATTTGATCTGTTTGGAGATATATATGGTGAATGATGTCGGGTGCAATCCGCGTCTTCACATTTCCGGGAGTTGATCACTCCATTGTTACTTGAGGTCTCCCCTCCATTATATTTGGTATTCCGAGGTCACCCCTCCGAATACACTGATATGATATGATATGATATGATATGATATGTGTTTGATATGATATGGGCTCGTGGTAGATGACTGACCTTCCATTTCCTTTCTCTTATTATCCTTTGATATGCCTTATGATATTTCCCATTTCACCTTATGATTATGATATCCTCATTACTTACCCTTTGATTATTCGTTTTGTTATATATATATCCTGCTCACTGGGCTTTTAAGCTCAGCCGCGTTTTCTTTCCATGCGGCAGTAATTAAGCTAGAAGTCTGGGATCTTAGCTATGGGTTTGAGTGATGAGCGGTTATGTGGATCTATGGCTCTAGTCATCTTAGTTCTGCTTGATTATGTTGGCATTATTTTAGACTCGGATTATTCTTATTTAAGTCTTGGATTTATTTCTTCTCCTTTTGATGAACTTATGTAACGTTTAAGCCGTGTTGGCTGGATTTCCCTTTGGTTATTTATTTAAGACTTCCGCTGCTTTATTATGTTCATTATGTATGCTTTGATATGATACCATTTTATAATACTTCTACCCTTATCGGGTTGGGGTGTTACAGTTTATCTTAATAAAGATGAGTTTCTTTAAAGGAAGGAAAACCCTAGCGGTTTAAATTCTTTGTGTAGAAATCATATGGACAAAATTGTACATGTGTTTAATGCATGACTTGTGACAAGATTATTAAGCACACTTAAGCAATTAACTGTGATTGAATATTCTTTCATTGGCACATTAAATATATAATGATTATAATTGTCATACTTATTTTCATTGATACGAAAAATGACAATTGGATATTAAAACTCTTTCTTGTGTGATTGCTTTTGCGAGGACGATAAGTAATACAAATGAGTTTTATGAATTCACATAATCTTTGGAAATATACAAATTGCAAGAATCCATGAATGGATATATGCATGCATCTAGAGATGATTCTTATGTTTAACTATTAAATCCAAGTTTTGGTTTAAAAATTAAAATAAGATAATTTCTAAGTATTTCTGAAAGCTAGTGGGAGTATTTTGTTCATTTTCTTTAAATCTTATATGTTGTGGGTAGTAACATTCCATCTAAGCTAAATGTTAAGTTTTAGTTTGGAATGGAACTTCACATGAAAGATTTAGAAAATAAGACATACAACCTTGGAATATATGTTTATTATTAATAAACATGTGTGGTATTAAATAAATGAGTCTAATAGAACATGATATATCATTTGGAAAATAGATATGTAGAACATGAATGAAATATTAGTTTGACACAAGGATTTTTCATGTACATCATGTTATTGTTGTATCATGCTTGAATGCAAGATGATTTGACAACATTGATATCTAATGAAGTTATTAGATAACTAGTGTAATGAATATTCAAATGGAATATGTTTGAATTTAGAATTATATTCCTCAGCCTGGATTTGCTCTCAAAATTCTATTGATGAGCAATACAACAATTGTTGCGTAATTGTCATAGCGAACAAACTTGAAAGTTTGGAAGGCATCAAACATTACATTACACTATAGATATTGAAGTTTACGGAGATTTTAAAGAGCATATTGTTGTTTATATACAATGATGCTGGTTTAATTGAGATGACACTCAATACTAGTCATGGGAGGATTTCATCCTTGTAAATGGCCATGTGAACTAGTTGTGCTCAACTAAGAGCATAGTTGCATTATATAATAAAGAATAAGAATACTTTAAACTTTAAAAATGTTTGAAAGTTTGATTGTCATAAATTGGTGCTTGAGGATGTCACACACTTTATGAAATATTATGTGGCAATATCAAGATATTTTGAATGCACACATACAAGAACTTCACTAGTTGAATTCTTGAAATAAGTATTCTCAAAATTCTAATAGATCAAAGTTAGTTGAAATTATGCCTTGTCAACAAGTATGAGTGTCATTACTTGAGGCATAATTCATTAACAAGTATTATCATGCATTGATCTATTTAGTATTTGGATAAGGGATGTTTTGAACAAATATTATTTAAATGAAATAAAATATTGGTTATGTTTATTTTTCATTTTATTAATATTATATCCTATATTTGCATGTTTAATCCGTGAATAACTTATGTTATTCTAAATAGTCCGTTGTAGATCAATGATGTGGGAATGTCATTGAATTAAGATAAATCTGAGTTTTGGTAGAATATACTTTTAAAGTATATTGATGCGTGGGACATACCAGATTCACATGATATTCAATGAATTGAATATAGGACTCATCCCAACTTTACATGATGATACTTTATGGATCTTTGTCATTAAGTATATCATGAAGTGTTTATCCTCAGACTTGAGATACCAGATAACTGATATGAATGTAGTGCATTTGTGTAAGTTAGTCTAACGCTATCCAGAATCGGTAGTTATAAGGGCTATTTTCAGAAGTGTTGCAAAGTTCATGAGTTATGTTTGTAGTCAAGAGAATTTGTTCCTTTGAATTTGTTTCAAAGCATAATACTATATTTGGGCCCCTCGTAGGGTTGACAAGATGTTTGTATGGCCATACCCAAGATCTATCCGGAATACGTTCAGATGATTTGGTAATCTTGTTCAATCGAATACAACGAGAAATGTAATATTAACTTATGAAATGACTTGATCCATATTCATAGTTAATGTAGTATTAGTAACAAAAGGATAAGTAAAAATGATGAATCATTAAATGGTTTTTTCCAGAAGACCATACTCGATTTGATCCGGGGCATTGGCGTGTGAAAGCTAGACTAACCGATGTCATTACTATATTTAGTAATATCCAAGTGGGAGCTGAAAGGTTTTATGGATATTTAAATATATGTATGTCCGGATTCGAACTCGAGACTTCGGGATTGCACACATTACGTATGAGAGTTGATGTTAATAATTAATATATAAAATATTATTATTAATTATTAGTCACGAAATAAAACATAACGATAGTTAAATATTTAACGAGGTTTAGTTAACGGTCGTTAAATGTAAACTATGAGGACTAAGAATGAAATTAGTGGACAAGAAGGATCCGGATTCCCTTTAGGATGGCTTGGCCGGTCGTGGGCTACCCAACCCAAGGAGGTGGGATTTCTTGGTCACCAAGTTTTGAGAATGTATATATACAAACCCTTGTATTCATTATTCTTCTAATCTTGGATCACCAATAACCTAATTTCTTCCTCCTCTCCTCCCTCTTGTCTTTCGCCGATCGGTTCCAACCCTCCCCATAGGGTTTCGATTTTCCAAACTCAAGAAACAAGTGTTTGGTTTTATTTGTGATTCAAGGAACTAGCTTTTCACATCAAATCGCTAATAGTACGTGTGTACAAGAACGAAGGACAAGCACACTTGAGCTTGTAATCTTGGTGGTCGATTTTTGTGTGGGTCGAATTGATTAAACCCTTAAGTTAGGGTTTTGGGTTTTGGTTCTTGTTCAATTACCGTTTGATTCTTGAATTGCTAAAAGGTACGCGTTTTCTTGTTCGGTTAATTACTTACATATATTATTCCTATTTACTTCCGCTGCATGCTTTGATGATGTTATTTGATTTTATATAATTGTTATGAGTATTAAATCCCAACAAAATGTGCAAGTATGAGTTAGCATCACAATGACATTTACTTATTACAGTATTTTCTATTTTGTTGAAGGCTTTAAGTGTTTCTTTCATTTTTTTAAGGCAACAATAATTGATGTATAAGAAACCAAACTATATAAAACTTAAACTCCACCACCCAGAAGTTTCAGATATCCGAAATTTTAGATAACGGTTTAATATGTCTGAATCTCCAAAATATGGTTTCCACATGTCCGAAATGGTTCCAAGAAGGATAGTTCTTCGTGTTTATTGTCGTTGTATATATACAAGACACATTTAAAACTCTCTTTGCTCGTATCACTCCTTTTAGCTAGACAATTTCTTTAAACCATTTCCAACATTATAATTTTTAGGACTCCAAGGATAGCTCCATATACAATTCCCGCAATAGATACAAGAAAATGTAACATGGTCAACAATGTCATTGTATGATTGATAGTGATGGTGTTGTAAACGATTATTTAGGAGATGTTTATGGAAATGAGAGTTGAGTGGTTTTTTTGTAAATGGTGTGGCCATGTATAAGGAAATTAAGGAGGAGGTATTAATCAATAATTAAGGATGTCATGTCATGTATGTATTTATGGCCGAAAACAAACAAAGGGGAGGGGAAAACATTTTTTTCAAAATTTTGGGTATTTATTAGTGTATAATAACTAGTTATGTCTAAACGTGGTGCGAAATGCGTGCATGCATGAGCTAAAATGCAAATTGAATGCGTTTTACACAAAAATGGATATATTAATGAAATGATAAAATAAATAAGTTTATAAGAGTCATAATGTACTTATTTAATATATATAATACTTAGTCTAGTGTCGGTACGCGCTCAAGGTCCTTTTTCATAACAAGCGGGATAACCTCCCGGTTTTAGCTTTAAATCAAGCACGTAAATGTTAAAAATGAATGTTTCGAGTTTTTAGTCAAACTTTGACCTAGGAAAATGCCGGTTTACATTAAATGTTGATTTTTGGCTTACGCGATTTAACCTAACGATTATACGTAAAAAGTAAATACGTGATTGATCGAAATAGATAGTTTTGAGTTTAAAGGCTAGTAATGACCTGAAAAGTACGATTTGCTACAAAAATATCTAAAAATCTTTCAAGCTCAAAATTTTAGGCCTATGAACTTTAATTAGCATTGTACTTGTGCAAAGCAGCGAGTTTGGAGGAAAATATTGTTTAACGATTTTTCCATTTTATATTTTTGGCGAATATTGTTTAATGATTTTTATAATGAATGACAGTTTTTAGAGACTGTGTGTTTGTGTTGTGAGATTGTGAATAATTAATATGTCATATTATTATAAGCAAATTTAAAAAGTTATTAATTTTATTTATAAACATATTAAATTCATTGTATTAATTATATTTTATTATTGTAACATCCAATTTGATGTCATAATCTAATGTTCAACTAATGTATTTTTAAATTGAGTTTGTCTAATGGGTGCCCGAAGAGCAATGTTTAATGTTACTATAAAAGAAAACTTTGAGTTTATGTAATTAAAAATCATATTTAGTTATGATAGTTTATAAGTTTAATGAATGTGCATTAAATGCAAATTTTAAATTTAAATGCGGGAAAGTTTGTGTTTAATAAATGCGGTTTAACCAGTACGCTCAGAGCCCTTGTTAGACAATCATTTTTAAATTTTATTTTACTAAATACTAATAATAGATGATGTGTTAACTTTTTTTTTCTTTTTTCTTTTAAAGCAAGAATGTCCTAAATACATTATAAATAGTAGATATGTAAAACATTTTTGAAAACCTATTTCGACAACGTTCACACTTTTGAAATAACTGTGCCAATTTAGACAATGTTTAAAAAGTTTTTAATAGATTATTACAATTTACAGACCATGAATGTATAAATTTATAGACACCACATTTTATTTGGCAAGAATGTGGTATATTGAATTTAATCAGGTATTTAATGCTCTATTAAAATTTTATTTGGCAAGAATGTGGTATATTGAATTTAATCGGGTATTTAATGTTCTATTAAAAGTGTAGCACAATTAGTTTGTATCATTATTACAAGTTTATATTTTAATGAAAATAAAAAGACAGAAGATGACCAAAATAGAAGTTTATAATGAAGGTGTCGGTTTTTAATTAAGTGATCATCACACTCACACACATAATAATAATTTATAAATCGTGATTTTGGTTTGACCCCTGATGCAAAGCGCGCGTCATTTGAAATACAAATCATGTATTTTTTAAAAGAGTTATGCTATTTAGACCTACAACACAAGCTTAAATATATACCTAATGCATAAATTACTTGTACAATTACATTAAGTATTTTCTCTCTCTAAATTCTCACCAATCAATTTTTTAAATCAACCTATCAAATCATTAGATTCATTTGTAGGCATGATTAGTAGGTCTAACAATCATTTTTCTTTTTAAAATTAATATATTGTGTATTTTTAAAAGTTAACAAGTTTAAAATTAATCAAGAAAAGATATAATTTAAGTTGCCAATTTTTTTTTAAAAAGTTGTTAAGTTGAAGAGGTATTTAAGGGTAATTTAGATAAAATACATTAATTTAAGTTTCACGTTTCAAAGCTTAAGAAAACACATACAATTTTCTACTACTTATAATACATGCATATGCATTACTTAAACTTAAAATGTTTAAAATTTAAATAATTTTAATGGACTATTATACAATTTAGAATATCATCTACAACTTAATTAATATTTTTAATATTGTTTAATCTTTAAATTTTGAAAAGAGTTATTTTACATATCAAACTTTTCTCATATACCAAGAGACTCATCCACACCCACCATCTAAAAAGAAATCAATGGTTGAGATTAAAAACATTTTATTATTTCACATAATTTTTATAATTTAAATATCTCTTAAACCTTTAATCGTTAAGCGAAAATAATTACACCATCGTGACGAGCATTTAATTATCTTTTCATAGACGGTCACTTTGATATACTTTCGGAAAAAAAAATCATTTTTTCACGTTTTTTCGTCTTTATTTTTGTTTCTTTTCGAATCTGAGATTTGAATGAAAAATCGCATGTGATTAAACACTAATTTGAATATCACATGTGATATTAGTGTTAAATCACATATGATGTGTAATATCACATGTCATATTATTGTTAAGTTACATATAATATTCACATGTGATATGTAATATCACATGTGATATGTAATATCACATAACAACACATGTGATATTAGTGTAAGAATAATGATTTGGGTGCCTAAAACTTACACCTAATATTAGACATAAAGATGTGATTGGTGCATTTAAAAAATTGATTGATGGGAAATGATGAAAGAGAAAAAGTGTATTACACTTGTCAAAAGATGAATGTAGTAGATCTATTCTCAGGTCTCATTATTAGGCATAAATATCACCACTCTTAGTGTAATATCATATACATGTAATATTAGTGTAATATCATATGTGATTTAACATTAATATCACATGTGATATTATATTAAGGGATAATTCCATATTTACCCAATCTAAACATGAAAATGTCATATATACCCAAAATACAACTTTTGAATGCATGATGTACAATGCATTTAAAGCATGTTTTGGGTAAATATGACATTATCATATTTAAGTTGGGTAAATATGGAATTGCCCCTTATATTAAATACTCATGAAACTTGATTACTATTGGGTGACATATTCCCTAAATTGAACCTATAAGTTTTGCATCAACCGTCAAACCATTATTCTTCTAGTTATAAATACTAGAGATAAGCCATACTATCACATTGATAAGCTCATAAACCCAAAATTTTAAGCTTACAAGCTTTTCAAATTTCAAAAAGCTCATAACCCGCAAACTTAACCTTTGATAAGCTCATACACCCCCTAAACAAACCCCCTGATGAATAATGTTCCACCGGACTCCAGTCACCAGAACTTGTGTTCCGTTGAATACAAATTAAAGTAAGCCCTTTTTCAAATCTTTTGATAAAGTTTAAATTTCACTATTGTGTTACATCCTTTTTTATCATTGGAGAACATTATAACCTCATTTTTGAATAAAGAATTTAGATATATGAACATTATGAATCTTGATGTTATTATATGATTTTTGTGTGACATTTTTTGCACATAATTTGGTGCTTAGCGTTACAAAAACAACTGATGAGGTTTTCCCTCTTCTAGCTTTTGGGGAGGGTGAGACGAATGAGATGTACTCGACCTAACCGCCGTTTCTGAACCTTAACATTGGTTTGTTTACATTTATGAATCTCGATGTTATTATAACGATGTTTACTAAGAGTGTTAACCTTTTTTTTCACATAATGTTGGTGCTTAGCATAAAAAAACAAGCGAGGTTTTACATGTTTAGGTTTCCCGAGTTAGGGCGAGTCTTTGAGTTAGATCATAGATGTACTCGGTCTAACCGGGATATCTCGTGACTGTTTTCGACACCTTTACTAGCTACCCCCAAGATGTTTACCTAGTGAGGTTTTAACCTAAGATGTCACTAGGCCCTGTTGGCGGTGGTTAGCATGGCTTATGTTATGGTAAAATCATTGTTTTTAAGCTGTTTCTTATAGATACGGGTGATTTTCATTTTTGGTATTAATTATTAACTCGCCATCGTTTTCGTTTAAAAAAAGGATAGAATGATGGGTGTGGAAAGATTGTGCAAGAAGGGGCCAATTGTAATGCTTGCCCTTTAAGTCTTTAAAAGATATTCCAGAAACAAACTAACGTTAAGTTTGCCTGAAAGTTGCGTAACTTATAAAACCTTGCAGTTTTGGGCTAGTCGTGATGCTGGTATACTGTCATTGGGTGCCTTCTGTCGTAATCATTTTTTCTCTTTTTCAGAGGCGTTTGGGATACTAATTGGCATATCCTTGCTTACTTGTCAAAGTCATTCTCTCATTCATAGTTGCATTAGCAATCTGTCATTAACACGCAGACACTAATGCAGATGTATGCTATATATAAAGCTGATAATTATGTAGCTACAATTTTTCTTACTTGTTACATTGTATATTAGCTATTTTTGGAAAACTATATGTGCAAAAAAGTTCAGGGTGTTTTTTATGGTGGTTTTGCATGCATAATTAGGTGTTACGAAACCTATTCGACAATTTTGCAAGCTTAAGTTATTGTATTTGAAAAACTAAGATCCCATTGAAAAAGAAGCTTTGTTTTATTGTAAGAGCTTGAGAATTTTATATCGAAAAAATTAAGTGTCTAAAAAAAGCCACTTCAAGTAGCTTTTAAAAAGACATGTGGCTTTTGGCTTAGAAAAATTACCTAATAAGCTTGAAATTCAAAAACACTTTGTGTTATCATGTGAAATTACGTAAGAGACCTGATGACCATTCAATTCTTGTGCAGATAGTACTGTACCATTCGGATCGAGAATATCAAAACAAATGCTCAACACAAAGGGTTGTTATCATCCTCAAAACATCGTATACAGTTGCCTCTCCTGTTCACAATGTGAAAGTTGCACCCCCGAGAATTACAAGTCCACCAAATGACGAAGCAAATCTGAACAATAACAGCTGGAGGGGGCTGATGTTTACTTGTTCATATGGACATATGGTACGCCTGTTCACCAAAGTTATTAATTTTATGTGTTATGAACATTCATTATGCGTTACAATTTGGCCTGTGAGTTAGTTTAAATGGCACTTGGGAAAAAAATTTAATACAGGGGTGTTTGGATGTGTTATAATAAGTAAATTTGCAGTGTTTGGAAAAATTATTTGAGCATAACTTTTTGACTTTTTTCTTGGGTTAAAGTGATTTTATTTGAAGAAGCAATCATGGAGTTGCTGGGAAAAAAATGTTTGTAAGCACAAAAACTTCCTCGATTATTTTAATCTTATTCTTTTGCTATTTGGATGCTTAATTGTCAAATATTTTAGTGTTGAGAACCCTCAAATTTGCGTGATTAGGATATTTGATTAGAAATTATGTATTGTAAACTATGATTATGAATTGACATTTATGAGTTCTATTAAATCTGATGTTTTGTCTTTTATTAAGTTTACAGTGATTTATACCAAACTAATAAAGAATTGAGAAAATTACTGCAAGATACCAAACTAGAGGGCCTTTGCACATTCAAAACCAATTTTTGGGGGCTTATATAATTGGACGTTTGGTCCGTGTAAGAACTGGCGAGGAACCCGCGGGCCGTGGAGCCATGTCACAAGCTCTTACGTGGGCCAAACGTCCAAATTCGAAAGCCCCCAAAATTGGTCTAGAACGTGCAAAACCCCTCAATTTTGGTCTCTTGCCGTAATTTTCTGTAAAATTTGTGCATTCTAATTTTTTTTTATATCTTATTATTATTCTTTTTTAATTGAGAGGTTCAACATTTTCAATCTTTAATGTTTGTGTGGTCTTAGTTTTTATATAGAGTACTTTTTTAACTGAGAGGTTCAACATTGTCATTCCTGAAAGATGTTTAATGTTTTTAGGATTTCAACATTGTGCAAGGATGAAAGCAACTTAACAAGAGCTGCTAGAAGTTTTTCACAATGTAAACAAGTAAAACATCAAGGAAGTAAAGAAACACCAGTTGTACAAAGACAAAAACCAAAAGCAAGTTTTAAAGACTACATTGTAAGGTGGGATAGTTTCTCCTTCGTAGGATGTACTCAATCCACGATTTCATTATAGAGCCTCTCCCACTCCTCTATACCCGCTTGAGCCTTAGGCACGCCAACTTCTGCATTTTTCCGCTTTAACTCGGCTTCGCAATAGAGCTTGTCGGTATGAACTTTTTCGGCCAGTGTAATAGCCACTTCGCCTTCACATTTCACCTTTTCCTCCTCCACAATCTTTAATTCTTCCTTCAGACGATCAAAACGGGCTATAACGGGATCACAACGATGTTGGACATCTTTGTACTTGCTGTCAACATGAGACTTCTTTTCTTTACATTTAGAGACTTCAAAGATACTTTTATCGTGCAAGGCTTTTTTCTCAAAAGCATTACGTGGTTTTTGTTGTTCAAGAGATTCTTTGTGCATTTGGCAACGGATAAGAGAGGAAACCACTTCATCCAATTGGTTTGTAGTTAACGCCAATAGCATCAAAAAATTTGTATGCATTAGACACTGAACGACACATCTCACTAGAGTCTTGAGCCTCTTTGATCTTGGAGATTAATATTGAAACTGTCACATCGTTTGTAATAAGTCCACTGGATGTTGATGGGGGCTCGGGTTGAGAGACGATATGATGGGGTGTTCATTAACACTTTCTTCATTCGATGAGAGGTTTTCTCGCAATTGTGCAACTTTCTATTTATTATAACCAGGTATCCTCGATGATCTTTCTCCTTTAGAATGCTTTCCATACATATTTTCACTCTCCTATCCTGCGACAGCTATAATTTAGTGTAATATTATTCGATACTTCCCTTTCTAAACACTCATTGATCCACGTTTCTCCATCTTTTTGCTATAAAGTTCCAACCTGCGTACTTTCACATTTCACTTAGGTACCCAATCTCTCGCTCAATCTAATCTTTACACAAACAAGCAAGTCTATGGAGGGAGACGCGACTGATGGTTATGCTTTCCGCGTACGGCAGCCTAAGAAACAACCAAAGAGCAAGAAAAGGACCAGAAATGGTATATGATTTATTTTCCGATTTAGTTATTGCATAGTTGAATAGATTGATAGTATTTATCATCTTGAATGATCTTGCCCGTGTTTTCTTGTGAAGCTCATTATAAATAGTCTCTTAGGAGTGATTATGATCGAGAGTCGTTAAAAGATATTTGATGACCATAATTGATAGACATTGTTGCTAGAAGTTGTGAGCAAAAGAGGTAACACTGAGCAAAAAAGTAAGTTTTAGGGTTTAATTTGAGACAGAAAAATAGCTATTGTCGGCATATCTAAGAATTCAGTATAGTTACGTTTTATTCTTTTGCTGTACCAGGGTATTTTGTATTTTATGGTAAAATAATCAAATTTGTCATAGTCATACTTCGCGTCTTTAATCCTCTGACCTTTATGTTCTCTAATGAAATTGTTATTTATTTGATGTATGTGTCACACTTTTGCATCTATAGTCCATTCTAGTCCCAGGCTGTACATTTCGTGTTGGTTTATTTTGTTGTTGTAAACTTTTGAAAATGCGTGATCTTGATAAATAAACTGAAAGAAAGTTATTGGCATGAACCAGTTTCACTTTTTTTTTACCTCTTTCTGGTATACCTCCAGCAGGATAAGAGAGTGAAAGTATGTACGGAAAGCATCCTAAAGGAGAAAGATCACCGAGGATACCTGGTTATAATAAATGGAAAGTTGCACAATTGCTAGAAAACCACTCATCGAATGAAGAAAGTGTTAATGAATACCCCATTGTATCTCAATCGAGCCCCCATCAACATACAGTGGATTTATTACAAACGATGTGACAGTTTTATTATTAATCTCCAAGATCAAAGAGGCTCAAGACTCTAGTGTGATGTGTCGTTTAGCATCTATTGCATACAGATTTTTTTTCATGCTATTGGCGTTGACTACAAACCATTGGATGAAGTGGTTTCCTGTCTTATATGTCACCAATTTAACAAAGAATCTCTTGAACAACAAAAACCACATAAGGCTTTTGAGACAAAAGCATTGCATGATAAAAGTATCTCTGAAGTCTCTAAATGTAAAGAAATGAAGTCTCGTGTTGGCAACAAGTACAAAGATGTCCAACATCGTTGTGATGCCATTATAGCTCGTGTTAATCGTCTGAAGGAAGAATTAAAGATTGTAGAGGAGGAGAAGGTGAAATGTGAAGGCGAAATGGCTATTATACTGGTTGAAAAAGTTCAGGCTGACCAGCTTTATTGCGAAGCCGAGTTAAAGCAGAAATATACAGAATTTGGCGTGCGTGAGGCCCAAGCGAATATAGAGAAGTGGGAGAGACTCTATAATGAAAGCGTGGATATAGTAAATCTTACAAAGGAGAAATTATCGCACCTTACAATGTAGTCTGGAAAACTTGCTTTTGGTTTTTGTCTTTGTACAATTGGTCTTTCTTTACTTCCTTGATGTTGTACTTGTTTACATTTTGAAAAACTTCTAGAAGCTCTTGTTAAGTTGCTTGTATCTTATGAATACCAAACCAATTTTTTTTGTTTTTAGCTTTTTGGGTTGCTATGACTTTGAGAACTATTTGATTCACCAGTTAAGGCCATTATAGTATGAATGTAATTCATTTCATTTTTTAATCGAACCTTGGTATCAAACCATTTTGGTTACTACAAAACGCGAACCAAGCCATCTCTCTGTAAGGAAAATTTATATGGCCTTATACACAGACCAGTAACGGCAAATGGCTTGTTTAAAAGTTTAATTAGGTTTCATTATGGTGAGACTTTCTTGTCAATCCTACTGGGATATTTGGAGTGTGTTTATTTGGTCGGATTTGTTCAAGGTAACCTAATTGGGTCGAAACCATCGGTTTTCAGTTCATGATTCGCATGTGAATAGATTTGGTATGGGACAATCTATAAGTGTTTCATATTGTCAGAAAACATTTGTTGTCAATCTATAAGGATTCTTAGGATGGTAACTGAAAACCAAAATAATGACTCATTTTGATCCAAGCCAATCCAAAAACCTGAAATTTCATCTCAACATGACATATCATGCTCAAATCTAAAACAATTTAATCTCAACTTTACATATCATGTTCAAATGAACCAGGAAAAATTGTAATCCTAAAAGTCCAAAATTAACACACCACACCCAGAAAAACAAATTATCAGACAAGCCTTGTTAGATACCAATTTACAAAACCGAACCTATTTTCTCCATCTAATGAAAATGAACCATGGCGCAAATAACCAGGCGCAAATTACCAGGCGCACCTATTTTCTACATTCACTAAAAACGAAACCGTTAAAAAACATGTGTCCCAAGCATATACTTGGCGCACCCCAAGATATAAGTGCCCATCTTTTTATAAGGGATTTTTTTTTTTAATTGACCATATTCTCTTTAATTCACTTCACTACACTTTTTTAATTTTTTTCTGACCATCGACAAATCACATTCATTCACCATTGGTTGGAGACATTTATTCACCATATTTTGTTCATTTACCATATACATCCACAACCCAAAACACACACCATATCCGTCGTCCAAGATCCATAAGCACTCACAAACATCCAACGATTTTCCAAAAGAGAAAGAAAAGAAAAAACTACTTTTTTAACCATTAACTTAGTTTTAAATTATATATATATATATATATATATATATATATATATATATATATATATATATCGATTCATGCTAATCTTTCAAAATTCTTTAACTTTAATTAATTCATTTTTTTTCGTAATTTTATCATCCAAAAAATTGACTCCAATTTTTTATCTTGTTCTCCTTGGAAAATGTTTTATTTCTATGCCCCATTCTTTAAATTCAAATTGAAAGAAATTAGAATTTCACTCTACCAAGATGATAAAATTTTTTCAGGAACAAGCAAATCATAATTATTTTTGTCTTTATTTAGAGTTTTTCTTTTATGTCTTGGAATGGATTCATCAAAATTATTCTTAGCATATATATAGGGTAAAGTTAAAATAAAAAGACAAATATCCGTAAAAAGAATAAAAATATATATATATTTTTTTTTAAATCTCCAAAAATTCCAAAAAAATTCCACAAGATCGGGTATGTTGGTGCATAAAACTTTTGTGAAAACATTTTTATAATTTTGAGTTTTGATACGCCTTTTTAATGCACAAAAACGAATTTTGATGCACAAAATTTTCAACTTGTTTTAGTTAGATGCGTAATGTTATTTTGATGAAAAAAGTCAAAAGAAGTTGGGTGCAAAAATAATTTTGATGCACAAAACGATTTAATGCAAGCAAACGATTTTTCATAATTTTTTTTTTCGGAAAACATATCTACTTTTAGAAAAACGTTTTTCACAACTTTTTCATGCACCATCATACCCGATGTTATAAAATTTTTTGAGAATTTTCAAGAACTTTTTGAAAAAAAATCTTTTTATCTTTTTACGGATATTTGTCTTTTTATTTGATCTTTATATATATATATATATATATATATTTATATATATATATATGATTCCGTGATCAAATAAGATCAAACTTAAAGTTGTTAAAATGAGATCGAACTAAAATTTGACAAGAGATACTCTCCTTACAATAAAAATAATTTTTTTATTTACTACAACTAAAATTGTTAAAGTTTTGATAGATTTCTTTTTAAAATTTAAGAAACCTAGGTGATACACTTTGATTAGAAGTTTAATGTGTATCAGGTTTTTGTATGTGTATCAGGTTTTGGAATATTTATTAGTGTAATGTGTATCAAGTGTATCACTAATCCAAACTCATGTATCATTCGGTTATTAGTTACTAAAATGTTAATTTTTATTAAAATATTAATTTTTTTGTGTATGATTGCTAAAATTGTTATTTATTAATGTTTTAGTGGATTTTTAGACTTGATCTTATTTTTACAACTTTAAGTTTGATCTCACGTTAACTCTCCCCTATATATATATATATATATATATATATATATATATATATATATATATATATATACATTTTGGTGGTTTTCGGGTTTTGTGCACGATAACAAATTTAGTGCACAAAACATTTGGGTTTATTGGTCCCATATCTTGTTTGTTTGTCGGCTTAGTGGTCCCGTGATTGTTTTTTGTTCGAAACACATGGAGAATCTTCATTCTTGTCCTGTTTATTGGGGCGTATGCAAGCTGATAACAAAGAAGTTAGGATGAGATGCTTGTCACTTATGTACATGTGCATTATCGTTCCCTTAATTCACCATATTTTGGGCCTGTTTGGTAGAGCTTTTGGGGGGAGCTGTTAGTTTTTTGTTACAAAAATAATCTCCTCTAAAATAAAAGCTCCGTTTGGATACATTAACTTTAAGCTTTTATTTCAAACAAATAGCTCTTAAATGAAAACGCTGATTCATGAAGCTTTTTAAATATCTTGGAGCTGTTAAAACTTTAAATTACTAATATACCCTCCAAATGTTTGTTTACAATTATATATATGTCCTTTTATGTCATTTTACATCTTATAATTACATTTAACAGCTAACTTATCAAACACTTTTATTGAGAAAATGATACAACTTTTAGCTCATGTTTACGACTTTTATAGCATAGCTTTTACGACATAAATTTTACGGCTTATACTCTTACAAATTTTACGACATAGCTTTTACAACTTACGATACACTAATTTTGCCAAACATAAGCCACAGGTTCCATTTCCTTTACCTACACGAAAACATAACAAAAAACTGTAAGCGGTAGTAAATCTAGATCGTAAGTGAAAGATGCTATAATCATAATTGCTACATACTCATACAATCATTGAACCCTTTACTCAATATCCATTACTAAGCTGAAAGAAATGTTAAACTGAAACTGAATTCTTGTCACTTTGATATGAGCTAATAATTGTACTAAAACTGAGTGTGATGTTGAGAGTGCATCTAAAACTATATCTGGAATTGTATCTTAAACTGATACTGAAACCTAATTTGAATCTATATATGAAACTAATACTGACATTGAATCTAAAACTAAATCGGAATATGAGATTTTACCCTCTTGCACGGATGCAATTCGGGTTTCTTATTCCACATAGGGCTGAGTGAGTGCATAAAGCACAGTTCCACATAGGACCGAATGCATATGCATGATTTCCACACAAGAATGACTAAGTGCGTAATGTTAATGTACTGGTTCCATACTGGACTCACTGAGTACGTAAACTGGTTCCACAGAGGACTGACTCAATGTATAAAGCATTATTACTAGATTGTGATTTCTGAACTATGATTACTGGACCATATGATCATGCGCGACCATTATCCGGTTCTACTAGTCATTATGATACCGGTTCGTACTTTAGTGTCATTCTATCCTTATATCTGGTTATCATCATAAACACTCTCATAAGTCGTATAGACTTGTCTATACACCGTACGGGTTCTATACGTTGTATATACTTGTCTATATGCCATATAGGACTACTGCAGTCCAGACCCTGCACTTTCCTAAAGCTGATCCAACCCCTTTCCGCAACCCAAGGACTAAACCTGAACTTATGCTATAACACAAATATCAATACGATTATGCTAACATCTACTCATACTCATAAACTTTCTATAACCGTTCATTAATCATGAAACTATAACATTCATAATAACATGACTACACTACATAATCATGCTATTAATCCGTTAGTCACTTTGTTTGGTTTAGGCATTCTCCTTGTATTCTACTTGACTTTCATGATCACTTAAACATATAATGATCATGTTATCACTCTCTAGACTTTACTAAACCATTTAACATACATAAGCTTCATTTCAAATTACTAAATTGGCCCTTTAAAACCTTATGCCAAACACCTTATTAGAAATCATGAACTAGTCATCATCATATAGCCATGAATTATACTAAAAACACATACTATCATAAATCACATAAAATCTCAAAATTCAACATAAGCTATACCATGAATTCTCATAACCCCGGTCATCATCAAATTATGAAACTTAACAACTAAATCATACTAAATCCATAAATTCGTCATTAAACATCATTTAATCTAAAACCCCTGTATCACCATAATTAATACTCATAATTTCAAGACTTACCTTCCTTATGGAACTAATCAAGAAACACTAGAAGTCTTCTTTTTGTGATTAACATAATCATTTAAAAGTCATCTCTTGCAAATCTATTGTGAAATATTCTTGGATAATCAAGACTTAACCATTTTTCCGTCCTAAATTGTTTTGATAAATATTCTTGGATAATCCATGGACATTTGAGTTTAACAAGCTTTAAGGCATTTATGTAATTTAACACTTAAATCTTTGCTTTGCACTGTTAGTCCATGTCATTAATTCCATTACATAGAATGTCCCTTTTACTCATCACAAGTCCTTATCCTGTTAAATACTAATTGAAATAATTGAAATAACATTCTAAAACCCCATAAATGCTATTAAAATATCTATTACTAAACTTTTTTAAATTTTAATGTGTTACAATATTCGACGAACTTGATCTCAATTTTAAAATTTTTATTGTAATAGTTATATTTTATTATTATAACATCAAATTTAATGTCATAATTTAATGTTCATTTACTATATTTTTAAATTGAGTTTGTCTAATGGATGCCCGAAAGGCAAGATTATGTTACTATAAAAGAAAACTTTTAGTTTATGTAATTAAAAATAGGGTTTTGTTAAATCTAACCTTATGTGTTGTGTGTAAGCGTTCAAAATTTATGAAAATGACAATTAATGAACTCATATAGTCCATAATTATATAGTTTTAATCATTATAAAAGAGGTAAGTAAATTTAATTATGGAATTTTTAGAATTCATTGAGTGTTCATTAAATGTTAATTATGTATTTATAGAATGCTTATACATAACCCATTGAGTTGTGTCAAAATATATTTAGTTATGGTAATTTATAAGTTTATAGATGTGCATTAATTTTTATTCTAAATGCAGATGTGTTAACTTAAACTTTTTTGACTTTCAAATTTAGAAACTACTAAATACATTATAAAGAGTAGATATATAAAACATTTTTGAAAACCTATTTCGACAACGTTTATGCTTTTGAAATAACTGTGCCAATTTAGACAATCTTTATAAACTTTGTAAAGGATTATTACAACTAGCATAGTACTCGCGCAAAGCAGCAGCGGTACCCAACATGTCAGTTTCTCTCGTACCTTGATCTTTAAGCGGTACGCAATGAGAGTTAGTATTTGACGGTTTACCGATAGTTCGAAAAGAGTAGATGTGTATTTGAATTTCCGTAAAGTATATCAATACCAATTTAGATATCCATACTTATACTCATTTGAACTTTGTATAACTTGAATATTTATGATAAAAATTACAACTATAAATTTGTATTATTGTAAGTTTGTAACATCCATTTTAATACTAAAATTTAATGTGTCATTAGTGTACATTATAATGCAATTATTATAGTGTAGAATTTAATTATATGAATTACTAATTATAGTAAGATGTGTAGGCTTAAAAAAATAAGACTTCCTTCTTTAGAAAGTTCTAAATACATTATAATGTGTAAATTTATAAACACCATATTATTTGGCAAGAATGTAGATTGAATTTAATTAGGCATTTACTGCTCTATTAAAAGTGTGACATAATTAGTTTGTATCATTATTACAAGTTTATATTTAAATGAAAATAAAAAGACAGAGGATGACCAAAATAGAAGTTTATAATGATGGTGTCGGTTTTAAAGTAATCCTCACACTCACACACATGATAAATGTTAGTAAAACATTTGTTTCATTAAAAATAGTTACATTGATTTGAAATACCGGATAATGTATAACGGCAAATAATAATATTTGCGAAATCGTCATTGGTTTAACCCTTGATACAAAACGCGTGTGTTCTGTGAAAATGTGAAATACAAAACGCGTGTTTTTTTTAATTAACATGATGTGTGTTTTGAAAAGTTGACAAATTTATAATTGGTCAAGAAAAGACATAATTTAAGTTGTCAAATTTTTGAAAAGTTGTCGTGTTTAAGAAGTACTTAAGGGTAATTTAGACAAACTACATTAACTAAATTTTCAATTTCAAGATTGAGAATACGCATATACTCTTCTCTGCTACTTATCTATACTACTTATAATAGAGGAATGCACTTCTCTCATATTAACTATTTTAAGATTTTCATATATAGAATTTTAAGAAAATACAACATTGAAAGCATTATTTACAAGTATCTAAAGCACATATAAAACTAAAAACACACTACTCATATATTACAATTAATACACTATTAAAAACACCCTTTCATTTAAAAATACATGTGAAAAAACATAATTTACAAGTAGTTGAAGCACAAATAAAATAAAAAAACACTATTCAACACATACAATTAATACACAATTTAATTCACCTATTCACTAAAATATACAACTATTTAACCAAAATGTACAATCTAATTAAACTTCCAAAACATAAATCTGAATCCATCAGCCCAAAACAAAATAACATTTGTTCGTCGAAAAATTTAAACACAGGGTACCCGCCGCCGCATCTCGCGGGTACACTGCTAGTAATGCATGTATATGCATTACTAACTTAAAATGTTTAAAATTTGAATATGTTAATGGACTATTATACTCTTATTCCGGTAGAGGTTCAAACAACATGGACCGCCGGAAATACTCTGAATCCATCAGCCCAAAACAAAATAACATTTGTTCGTCGAAAAATTTAATCACAGGGTACCCGCGGCCGCATCTCGCGGGTACACTGCTAGTAATGCATGTATATGCATTACTAACTTAAAATGTTTAAAATTGCTCCAAACAACATGGACCGCCGGGAAACTCCTATTCCGGTAGAGGTTCAACGTCGCATTACAAAGTTATTTGTTACCAACCTACGGATGGGCTGCGGCGGGCGGTTTAGCATCTCAGTCGGGTTGCGGAAAAGATCTTTGGTCGTACATTGCAGGAAAAGAGACAAGGGAGGGAATCGATTCGGCTTTATTTCGATGCTAGATGTCAAGGATAAAGGAGAATTACTGAAGAACCCGGGTATTCGTTTGGGGATAACAAACTTTGGTTCAACATAGCAAGGTATGTTCTAGAGGATGGTGAAATCAAGGCAGTGTTCAGCGAGAAAGCCTATCAAGATACCGGACCCTAAAGGTAATGTTGGGGAAGGTTCGACTTCAAATGTTGGACACACTTGTGATAGGGAATGGTCTTTTAAAGACTTCTGGTAGGAAAAACAATCAACGTGAGCGACAAGGTTAATGCTTTTTCTTCTTTGCATGGAATAGCCGTGGTGACGAGGATGGTTGATGTCACGAGTTTGAAGAACATTCGTGTATATCTCAATGAAATATGTCAGGGCTTAGGTAGGTGCAATACTTAGGAGGTCCGGATCTCTTGGTTTCTTTTGATGATGCGAGCGGCCCAAGCGTTTCGCTACGGCTAAACAATGAAGGAGATTTTTATTTAGTCGGTTTGTGAAGGCCAATCCTTGGGCTTGAGCGAATGGGTGGTTGAAGGTACAAGGAATTCCTCTACATTTGGTCTCGAATGAAGTTATTGATGCCGCCGGAGGAATGATTGGCAAGGTGGTGCATAAAGCTAACAGTGCGAATCCGACCATGATCTATCCTTGAATACGTGGGTGTCTTGGTCGAGATGGTAAGAAATATCCGAGGAGATTATGCTTTCTTGGAGGCGGAAGTTTCGTGTATGGATTATGGAAGAAGCAGGTACTTGGTGCCCGATTTCCTACGGTTCCTAAAAATCAAGCGAGACAAAAATATGGCAGAAGTGAGAATTGAGGATGACACGACGGAAAATCTGTCGGAACATTCGTCGGAAAAGTATGACAGCGAAGATGATAGCGGTTCGGAAGTAGATCCGGATGTTGATCACTCGAAGGACCCGGTTGACCCGGTTGAACCGGTTGTTGAACAGGTTCAAAAGGAATGTTATGAACGCCCATTAAATGAGATTAATAATGAGCAATCACTGCTTTTTAAGGATAGGAATGTTTTGGAGGATTTTTCGGATGATTGTTTCATTCCAGCTACAGAGTTTGATTTTGATAACCCAATTGAAAACGTCCAAAATAGCCCTCTGTGTTCAAATGTCATCAAACGTAAGAAATGTAAAAAAGCGTGTGGGCGGACAGTTTTATTATATTAGTAGCAATGAGAGTCAAAAGTTGGGCAAGAAGCCCAAGAACACTGTAGATGAATACTTGGAAGAAGATATCTTTGGGTTAAATCCTCTATTGGTCTTGGTTAACAACATTCCAAATCCTTTGGACGACAACTTAATTGCAGCTACTAACAATTTGTTTGACCTTAACTCTCAACTTATCCCTCCCTTTGAAGAACCTCACGCTCTTTGAGCAGGGTGATCATGAAGAAGCCGAACCGGCTAAGTTACCAAACGAAGCTCTGTCCTAAATGAGGAGATTGGCGACCAAGTTGTTGGGGAAAATTGGGAGTATCTTTGGGAGAGCATGAATCGTTAGTTCAAAAGTCAATCATCCAAGAAGGGTTACAAAATGGTAAGCAATGAACTGTCTTTTGGTCAATATTCGGGGGATTGGGTCTAAGGGTATCGGTTTGGATAAATCGCTTAAAGAATGTTCACGGTGTGGCGTTTATTGGGTTACAAGAGACTATGTCGAGTAATATTTAAATCGGGGTTGGTTTCCAATTATTGGGGTGGTGCGGTCACGATTTTGATAGTGTTGATCTTGACGTAATGGGGAGGGATCCTTAGCATATGGGACCCAAAATTCTTCTCTAAAGATTCGGTTGTTAAAGACCCCAATTTTTACTTGTTTCGGGTTTCTATCGATGGTAAAAGTCGATTTAATTTTCGAACGTTTATGCCCCCATAAAATAATATTTTAAGAGAAATCTTTGGGATAGACTACTTCGGGTTATTCAAATGGGTTCTGGCTGGTGGATTATTTTCGGAGATTTTAATGCGGTTAGAGACCAAGGTGAAAGAAAAAATTCGGTTTTCGACCCTGTTTGTGCCCGGGATTTTAATTATTTTGTGGATGAAGCTGGTCTCAGGGAATATGAATTGAAAGGCATGAATTATACTTATATGGTCAATCGGCGCGGCGTTTGTAAACTAAGCCGTATTGATAGAGTTTTCGTTTGTGAAAATATTTTTAATAAGTGGTCGAATGGGTATGTTCGGGCTCTTAAAAGAGAAAAGTCGGATCACTCTCCGTTACTCCTTTCTCTTGTTGACACAAATTTCGGTCCGAAACCTTTTAGATGGTTTGATTCATGGATTGATAGACCGGGTTGTGGAGGTGATAACGGTGTTAGGTGATCGGATTAACACGGGCCCGGCCGATGTGAATTTGACCAACAAACTGAAAGTTTTAAGGGATAAATTAAAGGTTTGGTTTAAAGACAGTAGACTAAAAGAAAGGCAAGATGAAAGCAATTTGAGACAAGAGAAGGAAAGCCTAGAAGTTCTAATGGAGCACCAAGATTTGGAAGAATCGGATGTTTGGGTGTGGACTGAGTGTGTTAAACGCCTAGAAGATAATGAGCTCATGAAATCTCGCGACATCAGACAAAAGTCGCGGATTAAATGGGCTACTCTTTGCGACAAAAACTCGAGATTTTTTCACAATATTGTTAAGGAGATATCGAGAAACTCGATTCGGGTCTACAAATCAAAGGCGAGTGATCTCTAAACGGCTTTGGTCAAGCGTGAAGTCCTCGGATTTTATAGAGATCATTTAGGGAAGATACTCCTTTTTCGCCTACTATTAATTGTATCGGTTTGAAGCGCTAACGATCTGGATGGCTTATTTTTCTGGTCCTTTTTCCAAGCGAGAAATTCGAGATCGCGCTTTCGTGGTTCAAATAAGGCGCCGGTTGAATGGCTTTAATTTTCGCTTTGTCAAACGCTTCGAACCCTTTCGAAGATGATTTTTACAAAATTTTGGAGGAATTCCATGACTCGGGTACCATAAATTGGGTTGCGGCTCGGCTTTCATAACCTTGATTCCTAAGGTTAAATCGCCGGTGGGTCTCAAAGACTATCGTCCTATTACTCTTATTGGGATGATAAGTAAAGTTATTTCTAAAATCCTTACTAATCGTCTCAAAAAGGTTTTAGGTAAAGTGATATCGGAATCTCAATGCGTTTTTATCGATCGTTTTATTTTAGACGGTCCGCTTGGTGAATGAAATTATGGATTGGTTGAAAATGCAAGAAAAAGGCTTTCCTTTTAAAAATAGATTTCAAAAAAGCTTATGACAATGTCAATTGGCATTTTTTGATCTCTATGATGTCTCAAATGGGTTTTCCGGTTAGATGGTGCACGTGGATCAAAGGCATTCTCGTCTCAAGTCGGGCTTCTATCCTAGTCAATGGTTCTCCCGCTTTCCAGTTTACTAGCGGAAAGGGTCTTCGCCAAGGGGATCCTTTATCGCCATTCTTATTCTTAATTGTAATGGAGTGCCTTTCTTGGATGTTGGATAGAGCAAAACTAATTGGTGTTCATGAAGGCATTACTCTTACGGCTAATGGAGTGAATATCAACCATCTTTTCTACGCTGATGACGCCCTCATTATGGGTGTTTGGTCTCGCGATAATCTCCAATGCACGGCTCGAATACTTAGAGTTTTTTTTATCTATGCTCGGGTCTTCGCATAAACATCCATAAATCTAACCTTTTCGGGGTTGATACGGAAGATTTTGAGGTTGATAACATGATGGAGGTCTTGGGATGTAAGCGGGAAATTTTCCTTTCTCTATTTGGGCATTAAAGTGGGAGCCAAGATGTCTAAAATTGGGAATTGGAACTCGGTGATTGAAGTCGTGAGGAATTGGTTGATTTCTTGGAAAGCTAGACATCTTTCCATTGGGGGCAGCAATTCTTATTAAGGCGGTTCTAGAGAACTCCTATATACTATCTCTCCTTTGTACAAAGCCCCTAAGAAGGTTATTGACACTATTGAGGATTATGCGCGTTTTCTTTGGGCGGTTCTAGTGACGATAAAAAGATAAGTTGGGTTGCGTGGGATGTTGTTACTACTCCTAAAAAGTCCGGGGGTTTGGGTCTCTCAAAATGCTTCACGTAAATGATGCTCTTTTACTCAAATGGTCTTGGCGTTTCAAGAAAGAAGGAGCAAGCCTTTGGAAAAAAATAGTGATGGGTCGCCATGGGTGAACAGGTCCAGTCTTTCCTTCCTTATTCGCCATCCTCAAGTGGTTGTTGGAAGTTCATTGCTAGAGCCGGGGAAAAACTATGGAATGGCAAACCGTTAAATAGTTATTTTAGCGGAACAGTGGGCGATGGCAAGAGCTTAAACTTCTGGATAGATGCTTGGATTTTTGATGAACCACTTCGTATCATCTACCCGCGTTGTTTAGAATCGAAAAGAACAAGTGGGCAACCATTCGGACGGTACTTGGTGGTTAACGGCCAAAATTTCTATCGTGGGGCGTCTGCGGCCCCAGAATCGCCTCGGCAGTGTCCGAGCTGTTCAGTTTATTATCGGACATATATGATTTTGAGTGGAAAGGAGGTGCATACACTTGGAATTGGACGGCCCGACTCCGATGGTGTTTTAGGTTAATAAAGCTAAGAAGCCTTTGTCAAACGGGTCGATTGATACTAACAGGTGGAAGATGAATGGTCCGGTTGGGTTCATTTGAAATGTAAAATTATGGCGTGGAGAGCTACCCTTAATAAACGCCAACGAAGATGGAATTGTTCAAAGCGGTGTCCCTCTTCAAAATAATGCATGCGCCTCTTGTAATTCGGATGAAGAGACGGCGCTCCACCTCTTTACTGGATGTTTTTACACGGCCGAGATTTGGACCAGAGTTCAGACTTGGTGATAGCTCCTTTGCTGGTGTTCGAGGTCTCGGACATTCTGAAAACAGTAGAATCACATCAGTTCTCGAGCGGGCCTCATACATTCGAAAGGGATCCTTATTACTACTATGTGGGTGATTTGGAACGAAAGGAACAAGAGGATCTTTGAAGGAAAAGAGGAGACGATTGAAGTCGTGGAGATTATTAAAACTACTTATTTATTCGGATCCGTAATAGGTCCAAGATGAAAGACATAGAGTGGAATGTTTGGTGTATTTCTCCTTTAAACTCTCGTTTGTAATGTCGGTTGTTTGTGCCCTTGGGTCCTCGCTTTGAGGACTCCTTTGTGGCGTTTTTGAATGAAATTTTCCTTTAAAATATATATATATATATATATATATATACGTATATATATATATACGTATATATATATATATATATACTTTTCATTAATGATGGTAACATCATCTATAACTTAATTAATATTTTTAATATTTTTTAATCCTTAGACTTTTATCAATGACTATAAATCGAACCCGTAAGTTTTACATTGAGGGTCAAACCAGAATCATAATTTCGCAAGTATAATTATTTTGCACTATACGCCGTCGATTTACATGTGTATTCATCTAATTATCTAATTATAAATAGTAGAGATAACACGTTGATAAGCCCAGAAACCCTAAATTTAAGCTTACAAGCTTTTGAAAATTTCAAAAAGCTCATAACCTGCAAGCTTAAGCATACACCCCCAAACAAACCCCCTGATGAGTAATGTTCCACCGGACTCCAGTCACCAGAACTTGTGCTCTGGCGAATACAAAGTATTCATTTTTTCAATTCTTTTGATAAAGTTTAAATTTCACTATTTTGTTACATCCTTCTTTAGCATTGGAGAACATTATAACCTCATTTTCGAATAAAGAATTTAGATATATGAACTTTATAAATCTTTGTTGACGTATGGTCCGGACTGGGCCAGGAATGGGTCAGGCCCGGCATCAGCGGCCCACTCTACACCTAAACCCTAATCTATGCCTATATATACATGACAGGTTATCTCTAAACCTAACACTTTTTGCTATGCCACAGCGCATACTAACTTGACCGTCGGAGGTGGACCCCGGGGCTACGGCTCCGGGTCCACTCCTAACGGGTTTTCTTTGTTGACAGGTCTAATAGGGCTCGAGGCGACTAACGGCCAAGGAGAGTCGTTGAATCGTCAGCCGGATTATGCTTCAACAAGTTGGCGCCATCCGTGGGACACGAATAAACTATGTTTCGCGTTCTCATATTACCGAAAAGCAGAAATCAATTTCTAAAGTCGGTAACTCTAAAACCTATGCATTCTGCCATGCGTAAAACCTGCTTTACCATGCTCGGTTTGATTTTAAGTATTCGACAAAAAACAACGTTTGCTTTTAAAAGTCGATATATTATTTTTCAATTCACATGCTCGGTTCCAGTTCACATAAATCTATGTTTGACTATTAAACATCTCTAATATGTCACACACATGCATGGCTTTACATTGTACTAAGTTGAAGAATCTCAATTTGCAATTAATACTTCATGCATTATTTTCTCATAATCATACAAATATACGGATCATGCTATTTCTTTTACATAAGATACTAGAAAAGAAAAGTCCGCACGATTGGACCTATTTTATATTTTAGTCCGCACGATCGGACCTAAGAAAAGCCCGTACGATCGGAGCTATTTTATCTTTTAGCCGCGATAAATTCGCGCAGATCTTTTTTTACACGGTTGGTATGCTTGTTCGCGCTCGAATAGCGCATGCGATAAATCTACCAGCGTAAGACGTGCGTTCAGAACATCTTCGCGAGACGGCGTGCTCGCGAATACCACGTTGCTAGTCAATCGCCATGATGCGCACTTGGACCCAAACCGTGGTATAAACATCTGCGATCATCCGCGTTCGAGTCTATGTGGTTAAGATACATCCTTCTGCGTCTATTAGTTGCGGACACGGTACGTCCATCTGTTATTTAAAAAAAAATCTCACGATAGGTTTTATTTTATACAAACAATTGTTTATGTAGTTTGTAGAACTTCACGATAGGTTTTATATTATTTATGCTATGCGCACTATGTATTTTTCATGCTATGTGCTGTTTAACTTCATTAGGTTTTATATCTTTGCGATTCGCGGCATATACTTTAATCTTTGCATTGAGTGTTTTTGCAGATTAAATAAGTTTAATGCTCCTACATGAGTAGCACCATCAAACTTGGGGGGCTACCAGGGTATACGCTACCACTGTTTTCGTACGCAGGTATATTCGGAAGCAGAGAACGAAGACGGATATAAATATTCGCATCAACTTGCCGCACCATCTTGCCGCGGGAGGCGTCCTCGTGGTTGTGAAGACCCGCGCACAGCGAAGCCGCGTCTTCTGCATCTTTAGCCCAGCGCACCTAAGCGATCTTACATTAAGCACCTCTCGTCACGCCCGGCCAGCGCGCCTTACGAAGCATGTCTTCTATGCACCTCTTTGTCGCGCAGGCGGCGCACCTTCTTGCGAAACACGTCTTCGTCGCACCTCTTTGTCGCGCACGTAGCGCCTGATACGAAGCCGTCTTCTGCCGCACCATCTTGCGTCACCTACGGTACAAAAGATGCGCCCTTATCCGGGATCACGGCATGCGGGTTCCACTTTCACCTACGCGGCCATGAATAGAACTTAAGTCTAGCATAACATAGCCATGTGCTATCTCATACTAGACTTGGGGGGCTTGTTGACGTATGGTCCGGACTGGGCCAGGAATGGGTCAGGCCCGGCATCAGCGGCCCACTCTACACCTAAACCCTAATCTATGCCTATATATACATGACAGGTTATCTCTAAACCTAACACTTTTTGCTATGCCACAGCGCATACTAACTTGACCGTCGGAGGTGGACCCGGGACTACGGCTCGGGTCCACTCCTAACGGGTTTTCTTTGTTGACAGGTCTAATAGGGCTCGAGAAGACGACTAACGGCCAAGGAGAGTCGTTGAATCCAGTCCGCGCCAGATTATGCTTCAACAATCTTGATGTTATTATATGATTTTTGTGTGACATTTTTTGCACAAAATGTTGATGCTTAGCATTACAAAAAAACTGATGAGGTTCTCCATCTTTTGGTTTTTGGGGAGGGAGAGTCTTTGAGTGAGATGTACTCGGCCTAAGCACTGTTTCTGAACCTCAACATTGGTTAGTTTACATTTATGAATCTTGATGTTGTTATAGCGGTGTTTAATAAGGGTGTTAACCTAGCTTCTTCTTCTTTTTTTTCCACATAATGTTGGTGCTTAGCATAAAAAAAGAGTGAGGTTTTACATGTTCAGGTTTTTGGTTAGGGAGAGTCTTTGAGTAATATGTACTCGGTCTAATCGGGATATCTCGTGATGTTTTCGACACTTTTACTAGCTACCCCCAAGATGTTTACCTAGTGAGGTCTTAACCTAAGACGTCACTAGGCTCCGTTGGCGGAGGTTAGCATGGTTTATGTTATGGTAAAATCATTGTTTTAAGCGGTTTCTTATAGATACGGGTGATCTTCATTTTTGGTATTAATTATTAACTCGACATCGTTTTCCTTTAAAAAAAGGATAGAATGACGGGTGTGGAAAGATTGTGCAAGAAGGGGCCAATTGTAATGCTTGCGCTTTAAGTCTGTAAAAGATACTACAGAAACAAACTAATGTTAATTAGTTTACCTGAAAGTTGCGTAACTTATAAAACCTTGCAGTTTTGAGCTAGTCGTGATGCTGTGGTAATCGTTTTGTCGCTTTTTTGGAGGCGTTTGGGATACTAATTGACATATCTTTGTTTACTTGTCAAAGGCATTCTCTCATTCATAGTTGCATTAGTAATCTGTCATTAACACACAGACACTAATGCAGATGTATGCTATATGTAGCTGATAATTATATGGCTATAGCTACAATTTTTCTTACTTGTTACATTGATATATTAGATATTTTTGGAAAACTATATCTTCAAAAAAGTTCAGGGTGTTTTTTATGGTGGTTTTGCATGCATAATTAGGTGTTTTAAAACCTATTCGACAATTTTGCAAGCTTAAGTTATTGAATTTGAAAAAACTAAGATCCCATTGAAAAAGAAGCTTTGTTTTATTATAAGAGCTTGAGAATTTTATATCGAAAAAATTAAGTGTCTAAAAAAAGCCACTTCAAGTAGCTTTTAAAAAGACATGTGGCTTTTGGCTTAGAAAAATTACCTAATACGCTTGAAATTCAAAAACACTTTATGTTATCATGTAAAATTACGTAAGAGACCTGATGACCATTCAATTCTTGTGCAGATAGTACTGTACCATTCGGATCGAGAATATCAAAACAAATGCTCAACACAAAGGATTGTTATCATCCTCAAAACATCGTATACAGTTGCCTCTCCTGTTCACATTGTGAAAGTGGCACCCCCGAGAATTACAAGTCCACCAAATGATGAAGCAAATCTGAACAATAACAGCTGGAGGGGGGTGATGTTTACTTCATATGGACATATGGTACGCCTGTTCACCAAAGTTATTGATTTTATGGGTTATGAACATTATTATGCATTACAATTTGGCCTATGAGTTAGTTTAAATGGCACTAGGGAAAATTTTTTAATACAGGGGTGTTTGGATGTGCTATAATAAGTAAATTTGGTTTGGAAAAATTATTTGAGCATAACTTTTTGACTTTTTTCTTGGGTTAAAGTGATTTTATTTGAAGAAGCAATCATGGAGTTGTTGGGAAAAAAATGTTTGTAAGCACAAAAACTTCCTCTATTATTTTAAGGGGTTGATACTCACACCATTTGTTTTGATACATACACCACATTTTTGCATTACAATGATGTACATTGTGCGGTGTATGTATAAAAAAAAATGGTGTGAGTATCAACACCCTTATTTTAATCTTATTCTTTTGCTATTTGGATGCTTAAATTTATTTTAGTGTTGGGAACCCTCAAATTTGCTTGATTTGGATATCTGATTAGAAATTATGTATTGTAAACTATGATTATGAATTGACATTTATGAGTTCTATTAAATCTTGATGTTTAGTCTTTTATTAAGTTTACAGTAATTTATACCAAACTAATAAAGAACTGAGAAAATTACTGCAACATGCCAAACTAGAGGGCCGTTGCACATTCAAAACCAATTTTTGGGGGCTTATATAATTGGACGTTTGGTCCGTGTAAGAACTTGTGAGGAACCCGCGGGCCGTGGAGCCATGTCACAAGCTCTTACATGGGCCAAACGTTCAAATTCGAAAGCCCCCAATATTGGTCTAGAACGTGCAAAGCCCCTCAATTTTGGTCTCTTGCAGTAATTTTCTGTAAAATTTATGTGTTCTAATTTTTTTTATATTTTATTATTATTATTTTTTTAATTGAGAGGTTCAACATTGTCATTCCTGAAAGATCTTTAATGTTTTTAGGATTTCAACATTGTGCAAGGATGAAAGCAACTTAACAAGAGCTGCTAGAAGTTTTTCACAATGTAAACAAGTAAAACATCAAGGAAGTAAAGAAACACCAGCTGTAAAAAGACAAAAACCAAAAGCAAGTTTTAAAGACTACATTGTAAGGTGTGATAGTTTCTCCTTCGTAGGATTTACTCTATCCACGATTTCATTATAGAGCCTCTCCCACTCCTCTATACCCGCTTGAGCCTCAGGCACGCCAAATTTTGCATTTTTCTGCTTTAACTCGGCTTCGCAATAAAGCTTGTCAGTCTAAACTTTTTCAGCCAATGTAGCCATTTCGCCTTCACATTTCACCTTCTCCTCCCCCACAATCTTTAATTCTTCCTTCAGTCGATTAACACGAGCTATAATGGCATCACAACGATGTTGGACATCTTTGTACTTGTTGTCAACACGAGACTTCACTTCTTTACATTTAGAGACTTCAGAGATACTTTTTTCGTGCAAGGCTTTTGTCTCAAAAGCCTTATGTGGTTTTTGTTGTTCAAGAGATTCTTTGTTAAATTGGCGATGGATAAGACAGGAAACCACTTCATCCAATGGTTTGTAGTTAACGCCAATAGCATCAAAAAATTTGTTTGCATTAGACACTGAACGACACATCACACTAGAGTCTTGAGCCTCTTTGATCTTGGAGATTAATATTGAAACTGTCACATCGTTTGTAATAAGTCCACTGGATGTTGATGGGGGCTCGGGTTGACAGACGATGGGGTGTTCAATAACACTTTCTTCATTCGATGAGTGGTTTTCTCGCAATTGTGCAACTTTCCATTTATTATAACCAGGTATTCTCGGTTATCTTTCTCCTTTAGAATGCTTTCCATACATATTTTCACTCTCCTATCCTGCGGCAGCTATTGTATAATTTAGTGTAATATTATTCGATATTTCCCTTTCTAAACACTCATTGATCCACGTTTCTCCATCTTTTTGCTATAAAGTTCCAACCTGCGTACTTTCACATTTCACTTAGGTACCCAATCTCTTACTCAATTTAACCTTTACACAAACAAGCAAGTCTATGGAGGGAGACGCAACTGATCGTTATGCTTTCCGCGTACGGCAGCCTAAGAAACAACCAAAGAGCAAGAAAAGGACCAGAAATGGTATATGATTTATTTTCCGATTTAGTTATTGAATAGTTGAATAGATTGATAGTATTTATCATCTTGAATGATCTTGCCCGTGTTTTCTTGTGAAGCTTAATTGAAATTTTTACCATTATAATAGTCTCTTAGGAGTGATTATGATCGAGAGTCGATAAAAGATATTTGATGACGATAATTGATAGACATTGTTGCTAGAAGTTGTGAGCAAAAGAGGTAACACTGAGCAAAAAAGTAAGTTTTAGGGTTTAATTTGAGACAGAAAAATAGCTATTGTACGTCAGCATATCTAAGAATTCAGTATAGTTACTTTTTATTCTTTTGCTGTACCAGGGTATTTTGTATTTTATGGTAAAATAATCAAATTTGTCATAGTCATACTTCGCGTCTTTAATCCTCTGACCTTTATGTTCTCTAATGAAATTGTTATTTATTTGATGTATGTGTCACACTTTTGCATCTATAGTCCATTCTAGTCCCAGGCTGTACATTTCGTGTTGGTTTATTTTGTTGTTGTAAACTTTTGAAAATGCGTGATCTTGATAAATAAACTGAAAGAAAGTTATTGGCATGAACCAGTTTCACTTTTTTTTTACCTCTTTCTGGTATACCTCCAGCAGGATAAGAGAGTGAAAGTATGTACGGAAAGCATCCTAAAGGAGAAAGATCACCGAGGATACCTGGTTATAATAAATGGAAAGTTGCACAATTGCGAGAAAACCACTCATCGAATGAAGAAAGTGTTAATGAATACCCCATTGTATCTCAATCGAGCCCCCATCAACATACAGTGGATTTATTACAAACGATGTGACAGTTTTATTATTAATCTCCAAGATCAAAGAGGCTCAAGACTCTAGTGTGATGTGTCGTTTAGCATCTATTGCATACAGATTTTTTTTCATGCTATTGGCGTTGACTACAAACCATTGGATGAAGTGGTTTCCTGTCTTATATGTCACCAATTTAACAAAGAATCTCTTGAACAACAAAAACCACATAAGGCTTTTGAGACAAAAGCATTGCATGATAAAAGTATCTCTGAAGTCTCTAAATGTAAAGAAATGAAGTCTCGTGTTGGCAACAAGTACAAAGATGTCCAACATCGTTGTGATGCCATTATAGCTCGTGTTAATCGTCTGAAGGAAGAATTAAAGATTGTGGAGGAGGAGAAGGTGAAATGTGAAGGCGAAATGGCTATTATACTGGCTGAAAAAGTTCAGACTGACCAGCTTTATCGCGAAACCGAGTTAAAGCGGAAATATACAGAAGTTGGCGTGCGTGAGGCTCAAGCGAATATAGAGAAGTGGGAGAGACTCTATAATGAAAGCGTGGATATAGTAAATCTTACAAAGGAGAAATTATCGCACCTTACAATGTAGTCTTGCTTTTGGTTTTTGTCTTTGTACAATTGGTGTTTCTTTACTTCCTTGATGTTTTACTTGTTTACATTTTCAAAAACTTCTAGAAGCTCTTGTTAAGTTGCTTGTATCTTATGAATACCAAACCAACTTTATTTGTTTTTAGCTTTTTGGGTTGCTACGACTTGAGAACTATTTGATTCACCAGTTAAGGCCTTTATAGTATGAACATAATTTGCAGGCTCGTTTCATTTTTTAATCGAACCATGGTATCTCACCAATTGGGTTACTACAAAACGCGAACCAAGCCAGCTCTCTGTAAGGAAAATTTATGACGTATACACAGACCAATAACGGCAAATGGCTTGTTTAAAAGTTTAGGTTTCATTATGGTGAGACTATCTTGTCAATCCTACTGGGATATTTGGAGTGGGTTTATTTGGTCGTATTTGTTCAAAGCAACCTAATTGGGTCGAAACCATCGGTTTTCAGTTCATGATTCGCATGTGAATAGATTTGGTATGGGCCAATCTATAAGTGGTTCATATTGTAGAAAACATTTGTTGCCAATATATAAGTGATTCTTCGGATGGTAACTGAAAACCAAAATAATGACTTATTTTGATCCAAGCCAATCCAGAAACCTCAAATTTCATCTCAACATGACATATCATGTTCAAATCTAAAACAATTTAATCTCAACTTTACACATCATGTTCAAATGAACAAGAAAAAATTATAATCCTAAAAGCCCTAAATTAACACACCACACCCGAAAAAAACAAATTACCAAACAAGCCTTGTTAGATACCCATTTTACGAAAACAACGTATTTCTCCATCTAACGAAAATGAACCATGGTGCAAATATACCAAGCGTGCCTATTTTCTCCATTACTAAAAATGAAAACTGTTAAAAAACACATGTCCCAAGCGCATATATACTAGGCGTGCCCCAAGATATAAGGCTGCATGCAGTAGAGGCGATCGAGTGTCGATCGTGGGTGTTTGGGCGATCGATTCCACTCGATCGTCCTACTGTGGAGGGTGTCGATCGGCAAAAAAAAAATGAACTTGGTCGTGTGAAAGATCGACATCACAAACCACACTTAAATTTACAAACTGTTGTTGAAATTGTCTTTATTTTTATATGCGTGTGTGTGTTTAGTGTGTGTTTTTAATGTGTGTGTGTTTCTATAGGTTGAAGATGATAAAAGAAGGAAAAAGACATAACTAATAAGTATAAAATATGTAATGTGAGGAAAAAGAATGAAGATGCTAGTTATAAATCTAAGGCTAGTTACAAAAACTTTTATTTTAGTTTTGTAATTTTTTAGTTTATTTATAAAGTATTTTATAAAAGAAGGGAAAAAAAATTGATCATGGTCGCTCTTACTAGGGCACCTAATCGCCTGAAGGTCGCTGGAGAGAGAAAGCTGACGTGGCAGTGAAAAGTAAGGGGATTGAATCCACTTACCGAGGGCAGCCTAAGTGCGCATGTTTTTATAAGTTTGCAGGCTTTTTTTTTTTTTTTGAGTTTGCATGCTTTTTTAATTAACCATATTCACTTTAAGGGGTAATTCCCAAAAGAGGACAAAAAATTAGATAGTGATCACTTTGAGGTACAAAAATAAAGTCTCTTCCCAATTTGGTCATGTGCGAATGTGCAATTCCATCCAATGTGCGACAAGTGTCCGCTTTTTTAATAATAAAAGTACATTTGATTTGATACTTTGTCTGAACTTTGACTTTAATTTTTTGTTTAAATGACAAATATACCCCTCTTTAAATATAAATAAATATTACTAGTATCACTTTATCTTTTTCATTCTACTCTCTCTTTCATCACCATTCACCACTGCCTCCAGATCCATCATCACCACCGCCTGATACTTCCACCACCACCACCACCAAACCACTAGATCTAACTCGCCAGCGACCACCTTCCACCACCACCATCGGATCCGCCAACAACCACCACTACCAGATATGTCGACCAACACCACTACGCGATCCGTTGACCACCACCACTTCCGTTCGTCGACAACCTACGACACCAACAACAACAACAATTAATAATACGAAAAGTAGATCTAACAAATAAGAGTAAAAAGAAACTTGTGGTTTATGCTTCAAGATCTTTGAAGAGGGTCTCGGGTAGGTTTACATATATATATATATATATATTTTTGTGCTCAAACTGAGAGAAAAGAAAGATTAATGTCTTTTTCTTTAATTATTTCGAATATAAAAAGAGAAGCTATGCTTAAAATAAAGGATGATCGGTAATGATTTTTGGTGTAGATCTAAAAAGATCAATTGTAATGAATGCCAAATCTGAGATCTTGAATGATCTTAAGAGCTTTTATGGTATGGGAAAGAAAAAAAAAATGAGATCTTTGGTTGTAGCTTCATTTTTTTGTCATTTATGTTTCTGTGGTGGGTTTAGTCCCAAGTGGGGATAGTGTTTTTTTGTCTTATTGAATTGTAGATGCATTAGTTCAAAAAAAAAAGAATTGCAGATGCATTGTACTTTTGGCTGTGGTTATAAAATGGTTGAAAAAAATTATTGAAAGTGACTGTGACAAATATTGATGCCCAGTGACAATTTTTTTTTTGAGAAAAATAAATTGGCCGGAATAAATGGATGTCGCCGGAATATATGATTGTCTGGAGGTAGTGGTGAGTGGTGATAAAAGAGAGAGGAGAATGAAAAAGATAATGTGATACTAGTAATATTTATTTATATTTAAAGAGGGGTATATTTGTCATTTAAACAAAAATTCAAAGTCAAAGTTCAGACAAAGTATCAAATCAAATGTACTTTTATTATTAAAAAAGCGGACACTTGTCGCACATTGGATGGAATCGCACATTCGCACATGACCAAATTGGGAAGAGACTTTATTTTGAGAAAATTTCTTAAACGAACAGTTTTTACGTTAGATTTCGAGAATGAACCTCGCCTATATATTTTTCGAAAATGAACTTTTCAATCTTATACGTTAGATTTCTACCGGAATATGTTTTAAACCGTAAACGTGTATAATCAATTTCTTGGGCGTGATACAAACAGTGAGGGCGTGTTCAGGGCGTGCCCTGGGCGAGAGGTTGAGCTGGGCGTAGCCGGGGCGTGGAGACTTGGCGTGACAGCCTGGGCGTGGCTTGGGCGTGGCTTGGGCGTGGCCCTGGGCGTGGCCTGGGCGAACATAAGGTTTTGTTATAGAACATCAGGTTTTGTGGCTATCTGCTGCCTTAGATGGATTTAAGCTCTTTGATAAGAGAAGCCTCTAATTTAATGCATGATGTTACTAAGAAATTTAATGCAGGATGAGGTTTTGTGGCTAACATATGGTGTAGGGGATAACTAGTAATGAACACAACCGGATATGCTTGAAACGGGTAACTGTCAAAGGCAGTTTTCAAGGTTTCCAACTTGTCAAATTTAGTCCTTCAATTTTCGAAAAATTAATTTTCTGAGGAATTTTTGACATAGCAACTTAGAGGAAATAAAAAATTTCCAGGTCACCCCAGCCAGGGGCGCTGCCCCTTGGAACCTGCCAGGGGCTGCCGCCCCTTGGACCCTGCTACCAGGGGCGCTGCCCCCGTCCCTTAGGAGCTCCGCCCCTAATATCATAATAAATTCAAGTAGGTGTGCACTCCAAGCCTAAATGATGTCTTATTATGATGAAATTGGTCAAACAAGTTAATACAATTACACTAAATATATCCAACATATTGTCAGGTACATCCCTTAAATGAATTCCTTCCATATGTTTGAGATTGGCATTATTTGTCTTTTTTGAAAATAGTTGAAAATATGATTGTGACGTGTTGTGGGGAATATAAAAGATGCTTTGTGATTGTGACAGGAAATGGTTATTTTGGTAAAGTGAAAGAAAAATGTCCACTTTGGTATAATCACCATCTATATAGTTTTGTACCTCAAAGTGATCACTATCTAACTTTTTGTCCTCTTTTGAGAATTACCCCTCACTTTAATTCATTTCACTCCACTCTTTTAATTCACTTTTATCTACCCATCGACAAACCACATTCATTCACCATTAGTTAGAGATATCTATTCACCATATTTTATTCATTCACCATATACATCTACAAACCAAAAACAGACACCATGTTCGTCATCCAATATACATAAACGCTCACAACATCCAACGATTTTCCAAATAAAACATAAAAAATACTCTTGTTTTTTTTGTGTATTGAACCGATTAACTTAGTTTTAGATTAAAAAAACATACGTTTTGGTGGTTTTCGGGTTTTTTTGTGCACGATAACAGATATAGTGCGCGGAACATTTGGGTTTATTGGTCCCATATCTTGTTTGTTTGTCGGCTTAGTGGTCCCTTGATCGTTTTTTGTTCGTAACACATGGGGAATCTTCATTCTTGTCCGGTTTATTGGGGCGTATGCAAACTGATAACAAAGAAGTATTGATGAAATGCTTGTCATCTAGGTACACGAGCATTACCGTTCCCTTAACTCATCATATTTTATCTACAAACCACAGGTTCCATTTCCTTTACCTACATTAAAACATAACGGAAAACTGTAAGTCATAATGTCTTAGTGAGTAAGCGGTACTCAATCTAGATCGTAATTGCTACATACTCAGACAATCATTGAACCCTTTACTCAACATCCATTACCAAGCTGAAATAAATGTTAAACTGAAACTGAATTCTTGTCACTTTGATGTGAGCTAATAATTGTACTAAAACTGAACTGAAATTGAGTCTGATATTGAAAGTCCAAACTATATCTAGAACTGTATCTTAAACTGATACTAAAACTGAATTTGAAACTATATATAAAACTAATACTGACATTGAATCTAAAACTAAATCCAAATAGGACTGAGTGAGTGCATAAAGCACAGTTCCACATAGGACTGAATGCATATGCATGATTTCCACACAGGAATGACTGAGTACGTAAGTAAACTGGTTCCACACAGGACTGACTCAATGTGTAAAGCATTATTACTGGATTGTGATTTATGAACTATGATTACTGGACCATATGATCATACGCGGCCATTATCCGGTTCTACGAATCATTATGATACATGTTCGTACTTGACTGTCATTATGTTCTTATATCTGCTTATCATCATAAACACTCTCATACGCCGTATAGAATTGTCTATACACCGTATGGGTTCTATACGTTGTATATACTTGTGTCTATACATCGTATAGGACTACGGTAGTCCAAAACAAGCACTTTGCTAAAGCTGATCCGACCGCTTTCCACAACCCAGGACTAAACCTAAACTTCTGCTATAACATGCATAACAAATACGATTATGCTAACATCTACTCATACTCATAACCTTTCTATAACCTTCCATTAATCATGAAACTATAACATTCATAATAACATGACTACATGTTACGCCCCGTGCCCGATTTGACCAAAAATTAAAATTTTTGCGCGGAAACGACATGACTATAACGGACTTTTTATTGCTTTTTAAACAACTTATAAAAATATGTAAACATTCAGTCTTTAAGACTATTTTTAAATGAAAATATACTCATTTCTCTTCGAAACAGTGGGTGGCACGGCACGTGACGGCTTACCGTTTGAAAGCTATGATTTTTTTAAGATTGACCAAAAAAAAAATCCAATTTATACTCTAACAAAAACATATGGCCATATGCTGACCATATGGTCTTATTAAACCTTTTGCAACAACCATATGACCATATGTTAAAAATATCATATGGTCATATTCTTGTCATATACTCTTATGCAAAATCTCCGAGGCAACCATATGACTATATGCTTAAAATACCATATGGCCATATGCTCGGTGCACAAAATAATCCATAAGACTATATTTGCTCTACTTCGGGAAAAGCAACTTCCGAGACTCGAAAATTAACGAAACTTTACTATACTTAACATAATATATCATTTTCGTAAGCATTCGCGGTCTAAATGACCCGTGAACACATATTTCACGGGGTTTGCCAAATACCCATTTTTGACCCACTTTTAATACAACTTTTTTTCCAGAATCATATACAAGTTTACATATTTAAAATACACACTTGACACATATAAAATACCATCCGAAAACACTTTTTCTACAACTTTGGGGGTTCAACCTTCATTGAGCTCGGCATTCTACTTACGCTTACACACATAACCAAATACTTTCAACTGTGTCAATCAACCTTACCATTGAACCTACAAAAGCTCGGCTTATATTTTTTTTTCATTGTCTACTTACAGCTTACGTTTTACACATAATCGTTTTCGTCCGTTTTATACTTTTTCGTCCAGGTCCAATGCTTTCAATACTTTCAACCCGTCCGTTTTTTTAGGTTTTTCGCTCAATCATATTCCTTTACCAATTGTTTTACCTTATTCACAAATGAACCTACAAATTGGTTAAACAACTAAACTGGGTACATACAATAAGCAAATTTATTGGCTACATATGTAAGTAACCAGATATAACATATTATCATATATGACATAATCAAGTGCTTACATATATATCAAACTAGGTCAGTTAACCATTCAACCACATCATTTACATACATACAATACTAACCATCCATCACTTGCTTATAAACATCATAATCACATCAAACATACTAACACAACATATCAAATCATAACCCCATTTACATACCTTGATTAATCACATGACTAACCAGAGCTCATCTTAACTAGAGCCTAATTAACTTAGTTCCACCTTCATGCTCAAATCTCTATACCCAAACACTTAAACACTTAACAATCAATATACATAAACACATGATCATTCATTATCATAACATATTATAACTTGGTTGCTTACCGTGAATCCAAGCTAAGTGACCATTCATTATTTCACCATCAACATCATCATCCTCATCACTTTTATCATCATTCTTCACAATTAAATCAAAACCTAATAACACATTAGATCAACAGCATAAATAACGGTTTACATAACCCATTATAAACTTACCCATCTTTCATTCTAGATCATCATATGATCATATCTTGATCATATGATGAATACCCACTTACTCATAAACCTTAATCATTCCTAAACCATCAAGTTCATCTCCTTCCCTCATTTTTCTTCTCAAAACCGACACACACATAACACCATAAGAAAATGGTCTCCACACAACTAGATATTTATCTAGTTAGTTGGAGTAGTTTGGCCAATAGGCACAGTCTCTTAAGTCTCTTCTCTTATATTGGCCACATTTAACTTTAATACTCATTTAGTCACTTTACCATATAAGTCCCTTAAGTTAAGCATCATATCTTCTACAACCATAATACACACTTATTGACCATAACACTATCGAGTTGACTAGCCAATCACGAAAAGCCTTAGTCGTTAGAGAAAAATATAGAGGTCATAGTGATATCTAGAAAGTACATTGAGCGATTTGTGAACGTGTAGATGGGGGAATCCTGTGTGGTTCTCACGTGTGTTCGTCTAGATTATTACGCTTGGTTCTCTAAACATGTTTATCTTATGAAATCTAAAGCTGTCTAAAAACAGAAAGATAGAATCCTTGTGTTCATCTTAACTTAGGCTAAACACAATGGTGACCTAGGTCACCTGTGCCATATCAGCTTTTCTCTCTCCGACGACCTGACGACGACCTAGTTGCCACAGTGGTGACCTAAGATTTTTTTTTTCTTTTTAATTAAATTCAAATATTTTTAAAAACAAACTTAAACTTCATTAATAAAAATACTTAAAATTACAACAATAATTAAAAACGTAAACTAATAAAACGTAGACGTTACAATACTTATTAAAAACTGAAACTAATAATCTAAGTTGTAACGTTCTTTGATTGCTGCCTTAAGTTGTTGAAGTTCTTATAGTTGTCGTGCGGGCATAGTTGGGTCGAGGGGTGTGTTGTAGAAAATTAAATCTTGCGTCCGGTTTGATTGTGCTGTCAATGCAAGCTGTTGACGTTGGAGCTCAAGTTTCTCCCTTTTGAACTCATCGGCTCGCCTTGCCCTTGCCTCTGTAAGCTCCAACTCTTTTTGCTTCAACTTTATGTATTCCTCTTCCATATTCTTGTTTTTTTCCTTACTTGAACTTTTGAACTTGAAAAAGTTCTTGGCCATCGTAGTAACAAATGATGTTGGTGGCTCGGGTGCTTTCTTCTTGGTTGCATCACGACCTTTTGGTCGTGATTCTCGAGTCTCTTCTTCTTTAGAATCATCCACGTCTTGGGGATTAAAAGGACCTTTTGTTGACCCCGAGGTGGTTTCCGAAGTCTTGGATTTCTTCCGACTATTCGGGGTGAAAGCACGCATCCCAACAGTTTTCCAAGCAGAATGCTTCCTCAAAACTTTCCAACACTCCTTCAACGTAAACTCATGCTTGTGAATCACACGGTATTCGTTACAAGCCTTTTCATAGTCGTCTTCGTCATTCTCACCACTTCCGTGATTCTTCTTGATATTATCCATAATTGCACAAAAGAAACCAACCCTAGAATGAATCCTACCCTTCCATTTGGTCGTTATGGAGTCGTAGGTTCTTGTTGAACCAGTTTCATTTTCAAAGTACGCTATCACCTCATCCCAAAACCCACTCCGGTTGATAGCGTTCCCTCTAGCCGAATTTTCGACACATGTATCCAAGCATTACAAAGCGCCACCTCTTCCTCTTTTGTCCATGCTTCGACCTTTTTGGTTGCAACATTCTTGCCTTTCTCCTTTGTAGCCCGTTTTGAACCCTTCTTTGATTTGACGGGTGACGTATCTTCGACATCGTCTTCAATACGAATAGAACCGTGGTATGAACCGTGCCTCGAACCTTGGCCCATCGAAGCATCTTGAGTTGAATATTGTTGAGACGTGTAGTTTTGAGGATGGAATTCCATAAAATGGTCAAAATCGATATCAAGATTAACACCATGAAGCGGTGAAAACGATTTATTAGGTTAGGAAAATTGGGAGAAATCCATGTTAGGATGATATGACGACCCTCTTGGTGATTGGTTTTGATTGATACTAGGACGACCCAGTGGGAAATATGGACGATTGACGTAAAATGGGTTTTGATTTTGGTTGGGTTGTGATAGTCGAGTTTCATATTCAAAACCGGGTGCTCAAAAACGAATACCCCGATTTTGTGGTGGTGTTACACCGGTTAATTCAAACGGTGGATCCGGTGAGAAATTCAAGTTCGAGGAATTTTGGGGAAGTCGGGATCGTCGGTTTTTTTATATGGGAGTTTTTCTTTGTGACACGATGAATATTTATGAGAAGTTGTTTGAATTGTGTTTGAAATTGTGTGTTTAAAAATGTGTTTGAGGTTGGTATTTATAATGTTGTAAAAGTGGTAAAGTTTTAAAAAAAAATTTAATACAAACGGTACAATATTTTGTCTTTTTCTTGCTTTGATACTCGGTCGAATGGGCAACCTAGTTCATGCCAACCTTCCACTCAACCTTTGACAACCGATCACCCCACAATGGGGCAACCTAGCTCAACCGAACACATAACCCAATCGGTGAACCCCCCATTGTGTTCAGCCTTAGTCTTTTACGTATCAAAATTATGAAGATGAAAGATAAATAAAAGAATAAAAACAGTGTTTAACATTTTTATATAAAAATCTTGCTAAAGTAATCCTTGTGTATCAAAATATTTTAAACATGATAATAATATATATGAGAAGAGTGAGAAAAATTTTAGACACATATTTTAAATATGAAAAGAAACATAAATTAGAGCTACATCTATTTTTTGGGTTCATTTGTAGTTGTGTATTTTTCTCATTATCTCATCTTAATTTTATTTATCATTTAAACCTAACTTTAAAGTATTCTGCGTCATATTTAACAAAATTGCTATTACAAAACTATTATCCATTAGTAAGTATGTAATACGTAGTATTAATCTACTAACGATCGAGAAGCCTCGACGTAACCAAAACATTATAGATATTTCACTCAACTAGTGCTATTTACGGTTTTCAAGCAAAAAGTCTTACAGGTTGTCAAATTAAACCAAAACAAACCGGCCAACAATCGACCCACGATCACTATTAATGTATTCTTTTCGCCAAATCAAAACAAACATATGTCAGATGGGTATAGTGAAAAATAAGAGAAAATTTCTTAAACGAACTCTTTCTAGTGTTACTTTACAGATATAAACTTCGCCTATACATTTTAGTTTTACTAAAATGAACTTTTCAATATTATACGTTAGATTCGTACGATAATACTTTTTAAACCGTACACGTGTATAAGAAATTCATGGGCGTGGGTCTGGGCGAGAGACTAGCCAGTAACATGTTTAGGCGTGGCCTGGGCGTGGGAGAGGCGAGGGCCTGGGCGAGATTGCTCTGCCAGGCGTGGGCGTGGGCGTGGAGTTAAGGCGAGGAAGATGGTGAGCTAGGCGTGGTCCTAGGCGAGGAAGATGGTCCTAGGCGAGGGCCTGGGCGTGTGTGGAGTTAAGGCGAGGAAGATGGTGAGCTAGGTTTGAAGCTTGAAGCTTGAAGATGGTGAGCGAGGAAGATGGTGAGCTAGGTTTGAAGCTTGAAGATGGTGACCGAGGAAGATGGTGAGGAAGATAATTAATGCTTAGTAAATTGTAAGAAGTCTCGCCTATATTATGAAAAAAAAAGAGTCTTCTGTGTCTCAAAGGAATCTAGGTGCCCACCTATATTAAATTTGTTGATGTGACACTTTTAGTTCGTTTTTGTAAATTCAATTTGTTTTGTTCAATCTGGTAAACCAAATGCTTTATTGGGTTATATTGGTAATTGACTTGAAAAATAAACATGTAGCATTTCTCGGTACAATCAATTTCCAGAAATTTAAAATGATACATTTATCAAGGAATAAATAAAAACAAAGTAATTATCGTACACACGTATAGTTTTCAGAAAATGCTGAAAACATAGATCTATCATCTACTAGTAAATAAAATTGTAGTTATCTTAAATAGTGTTGAAGTATTTTTTTTTTTTTTTGAGTTTCTTCAGATGTTCTTCAGCCTTGTGAAACTAAGTCTTCTGGATACCTGCAAGTATGAAACAACGCGTTAGTCTCGCCCCGGGTGTTATCCCAGACCAGACTCCGGCGTGAGAGTAAGTGGAGATTTACCGAAGGGTATAGTATAAATGTATATGTGTGAAATGATACCTTTTTACCAGTTACTGTATGTGTATTTATATTGTAGGTTGTCTGATGCAGGTTTTACTGACCAGGTCTTAATATTTATAGTGTTTCGTTATACCTATGGTCTACCTTAATGCACTAACGGGCAGTGTACCCGGTCGTGTGTAGTGTAGTAAATCGTAAAGCCGAGGTCGTCCCAAGAGCTATGTGTGTTGGATAATTACTAAGTCTAATTGTCACAGAATATTAATGGTTTGATAGGGTTTTAATTAATTAAACTACTAATGCAGAAAATAAAATAAAAGCAAATAAATGTGTGAAGGGAAATCAATAGAGGAATAGTTGTGCTAACCTAATTAATCCTCCTAGCTAGTTATGTCTACGTCTACCTACTTCCAATTACTTCAGGTGGGGTCAAATTCGAGAGGACAGCATTTGGTCAATTCGCCCTAACCTATCAGCAAAGATGTCACCACAGGAGAAATCAGGCGCACTGTCATAAGTCCTATTGTTCCTGGTCCCCTAAGCCGAGTCATTAAGTACCGCTACATGCTAGATTCTAAATAGTGAGTGCCCGGCCGTTAGGAACTTAGACACTACACCCCCTCCCCCAATTCTTAAGTTCATCCAAACGATAGGTGATCATTTGGTCAAATCGCACAAGTAGAAAGGGTCGTTAGTTGGTCATATCTTACCCTTCCCGTCTCAGTCCGCTCACCTAGAGTCAGTTGGTCATATCTCCTAAGCAATTGGCCTCTATCGCCATTCAAAACTACCAAGCCAAGGGTGACTACCAAAGAACTATGCATGCATACATTTGGAAATAATTGTACGGAAGTAAAGGTAAACGCAAACAAAACAATTAAGGAATCATAACTAGGCTAGCACCAAATGGTGCTTAGCCGCTCATATTAATCATGCAAATCAATTCAATATTCAAAGGTACGAAATACATGAATTGAAAGTAAAATAAATAATAAACGCTAAAGCTTATCGTAATGGTGTGACTTCTCCCTTGAAAACAGCTCTGTATGCTTTCCTAGACCTGCCTTGAGCTTTTTCCCACGTTCTCAGAGTGTTGTGTATGGAATGGGATGCTTTGGAATGCTGGAAATCGTGGGGTATTTATAGGCCAGGTCTGGGTTACGGCGTAACCAATAGAGGAGTTACGCCGTAACCTTCTATTTCTTCGTAAATGCACTAGATCTGCTAGTTACGGCGTAACCTTATAAGTGGTTACGCCGTAGTCTTCAATAAACTTGGTTACGTCGTAATTGATGCAGTAGTTACGGCGTAAGTATCAGCGGCGTGGAACCTCTTTTGACCTAATGGAGTTACGTCGTAACCTTTGGGAAGAGTTACGCCGTAACCTCTTGATAAGTTGGACTTCAGGGTCACGCAATAGTTACGGCGTAATGTGAGAGACAAGTTACGCCGTAACTTCTTCAGAATAAGCATACTGTGATAAATCTTTAGTAATGTTTCCATTTCCGCGTCTCTTTAGCTCCAATGCTCGCAATTTACCTGAAAGTGGAAAACAATGGAAAACAAGCGTAAATCCATATAAATGATGTAAATAACGAACATTATTGGGGGAAATTGACACTTAATATTCAGGACTATTTGATGTTATCAAATATCCCCCCACTTGAACTCTACTTGCCCTCAAGTAGACCTTATTAGATGATTTCCTAAAAAGATATCTCCCAAAACCTGGAAAATATGAGTTTACAAATCCCTTATGCTAGAATAAAACAAAGCCGAACACCTCACGAAAGGGGAACAAACACTCAAATCTCTCAACTATCCTAAGTGTCAATTTCGGGGTGATCACTCAATCGCACAGTCATAGCATGTATTCTATCATAAGCTTGGCGGTTACACAAATCTCCACCACTAGAGTTAAGGGCTAAACAATTCTCGAAGGCAATATGGGTAGACACGACAAAGGTTAAGGGGTGACTCGTCATTACTAATATGTCACGGCGAATTGGACAAAATCAATGATACATGACCAAATCCATGGCCAAGACACCAAAGATTGCTCACTGCATCACCTAGACACGCTTCATGACTAAAGGGTAGGATAAGACATGGGATATATAATTGGTGTAAAATGAAAAACAAGCAGGTAGTCTATATCTATAACTAAGTCATCACCACTTACCGTCTGCCCAAAGTTCAAGCTTAGAAGTCTAGAGACCGGATCATGAAATGCAAGGTAGATGTGTCATTAGAGGACGTCGTGATGGGCACACCACCTCTTCTTCTTCAGTTGGTATAACTCCAACTCCAATCTTCTAATGTGACCGAGGTGGCCTCCTCGATACTAAACAATAAAGCTCATACTATAGTGCTTATAACATCGCACTTTACATAAATCAATCAACTTTTTTTTTTTTTTTTTGAATCACTTTTTTTTTAACATAACATCCCCCCACTTGAGATGAACAATGGGAATTCGGAGGATCTTCAATGATCTTCATAATTGTTATCGATGAAAGCGTGATTTCCAAACCTTTCCACTCGAACCTTGAACTTAGGCAAATGATGACTTCCCAATTACAAATAAAGACTACAGGGTAGGCTAAGGTGTAAGGGTGTAACGAAACAATATATTGGGTTGACAAAATGAAAGTAATGGCTCAGAAGGGTGTATCTAGGGGTATCTTGCACTAAACGGGAGTGCAACAAAAGGGTTTCACATGGGGGTCGAAAAGTCGAGGTGACTAATCGATAGACTCACAATGGTAGGCTGTTTGGGTGATAATCCTATAATACTGCCTTCTAAAACTGAAAAGTCCAAATACATCGAGCTAACTCAGCATACCTCGTCTATGGTCTCGAAATGATGCAAAGGCCAAGTTCTAAAGTTTACAAGCTACCGGCACACTCATAATTTGGTGGATTTGGGGTAAAATATTGGAAACGGATAAGGCTAATCTCACCATGTAATATCAAGGGTTGTATGTGCTCGGCTAAGGTCTAATCTAGTTAGGTTCAGAAAAACATGTCAAAATTTTAAAAATGGCATACTTTTTCAAAATAACTAGAAAAATGAGAGCGAAATAAAGTTCAAGAGATAATTCTACTCCCGTCCCCCCACTTGAATTATACAAAGTCCCTTTTGTACTAGGCATTAAAATAAAGGTGAAGAGAAAGGTAGAATTAGAGCGAGAACTTCCCTGAAATTTCCTCCAAAAAGAAAAAGGCCCACGAGAAAGGATCGTGCCTTCGTTTAAGCGTCTTGAACAAACTTCAATCCCTGAAATCACAATACCGACAAGCATAATTCTAAAAAATAAAAATAAAAAAATGAAAAACAAACCTAACTCGCTTTCGTAGGAATCACGGTTGCATTTAGCGAATGCAACAAGCCTTTTAAACCACTTGGTGTCCCAAGTGGACGAGTGAAGTCTCGTGAGGGTTTACAGGGAACACACCCACAAAGTTCATTTAAAAACTAATACAAGGTTACTATGTTTTAAAATGAAAAAATTAAAGCATAGTAGAGTTACGTCGTAACTCCTATGAGAGAGTTACGCCGTAACTGGCAAAACCTGGTATGAGTTGTGAAGCGAATAGTTACGGCGTAACCACTGAGATGGTATTACGCCGTAATTGGTAATGCGTCAAGAATTTTGCTGCTAAAATGTTGGTTACGCCGTAATCACCAAGATGAGTTACGCCGTAACTCTGTTCAGATCAGCAACTGCAGTAGTAATTACTTCCTTTCTCCTGCAAAAATGGTTAGAAAACACAAAACCCAACAAAAATGAAATAAAAACAGAAGAAAGGGATAATTCGGGTTGTCTCCCGAAAGAGCACTTTTCTTTATTAACGAGTCTTTAAGTTAGACTCAGAGCCGCGGGGCTCCTATGGGGGCCTTTGAACTTGCCCTACTTCCTCCACGTCTTTCATTAAGTTGCGCCTAACCCATCCGACATTTGTTGCAGTGCGCAGATATTCTTTGGTTTCAATTTTCCGTATCTTGCAAAATTTTTCTTCAGGCCCCAAATGGTATCGCGTAAACTCAAATTTTTCGGCTATAATAGGAGGTGGCCTCTTAAATGGGATGCCAAGAAGCTTGCATCTTCGTTTCTCGTGTATTTCATCATCTGGGTCAATGAAACCGTCTTCGCCTTGCAACTCGAGATAATCGAAATCATAGTCGGAATCGGTATCTTCAAGTTTGTTGAGAATTCGTTTGCATTTTTCTTTGTTTACTTTAGACGAGCCTTTGGTGTCATCTTCTGGTTTTTCATTAGGAGCTTCGTTGTTAGGTTGATTTCTACTCATACATCCTTCCCAGATTTTCTTTTTAGTCAACGCGTCAATTTTTCCGTATTTGATTTTGATCCAATCGTTGAATCCGAGATCATCTGGCCAAGGCAGTTCTGTTCTTTCAGACTCATTAGTCGAAGTCCAAAGGAATTCGTCTTCCCCAGCTCTCTCGATGCTGCTTCCTCCATCACATTCATATTCAAAAGGGTTGCAGGAGGCCCAAAATTTTCCGTTGCTGGTTTTAATTTGTTCGCACCAATGATTCCGAACTTCGTCATCATAGTCATCTTCAGAAGGAATATCATCGAGGGGCTTAATGGTTTTCCCCCAAAGAATGTGTTTCTCATATTTGAGTTCCAGATTTCTGAACAGAGTTGAATTAATTATAGCGTCCCCGAATCTTATTGAATACCAATCACTGAATGATAGATTTCCAAAATCAACGTCGTGTCTTCCAGATTCGTGCGGGCATATCCAAACTTAGTTCTTCACATTACCTCCTCCGTTGCAATAATCACGAAAAGGATTGCACGTTGGGCAAGCGTTAGTAATCTCATCTTCCATGATGAGGAAGGGTCTGCAGTAATGCTTAATGGACGGCCCTTCCACTTCGTTGATTGAGAACTTGGCTAACCTTTCTTCGTCGTTTAGTGTAGTCCATTTGTATCTGTCATCTTTTATCCTTTCCTTATCAACACCACCGTCGCAGGATTTCCGAGGATCACATGAGGCCCACAAGCTGTAGCATTCTCCATCATCAATTGCGATACTCTTACACCAATGACTCCTTCTTTTAGGGTTGTTGTCATTGGCGCCCGTGTCTTTGCTTGAATTTTGGTTACGCCGTAATTCTGGAGTGTGATTACGGCGTAACTCACGTTCGCCATCAGTATCCGACTTATCAGAGCACTTGTTGCTGTCAGAGAACACCGCCTTACATATAGTGAAATTGCTCTTTTGTACCTCGTTCCTTCTTTGAACCTCGTCGCCAAGTTTTCCAATTAGAGTTTCCAAGTTCTTAAGTGATGTTTCATGGGACGAGAGGCTTTTGTTTGTATTATCTTGGAAATTCTTAAGCCATTCTTCTTGCTCCTTTTGCCTCTTGGTAGTGTTCACAAGGTACTTGTTAATAATTCCTTCTAGGTTAGATCTTCTTTCATTACGCTCATAATACGGTGGTGGTCCTCCACGAAACCCATTACGATTATCCCCGTAGAAAGGCCTATTCTCTCCATATTTAGCTTCCTCGATAGTATCTTCCTTGTCAACTTTAGGGCAGTTTTTAGTTAAATGTCCCCCACCACAGTTTTCGCGGCCCACTTGGATGGCATGAACGGTTTCTTTGATTTTCAGCATATCTCTACCGAGATTTTCAAGTTTACTAGCTATCGCTGCAATTCCGTCAAAACTTCCGCCAATGCTTCTTTTGCTTCCACCGTCGTGCCATTTTTGAAAATGGTCCGCCATTTTTTGAATGGCTTCAATTGCAGTAGTAGGAGTCATGTTCGGGATAGGTCCTTGATAGTCCAACATCTGTCTTGTAGTAACATTTATTCCTTTGTAGAAAATATTGACCTTCTGCTGGTTATTTAGATCATTGGTAGGGCACTTATAAAGAAGATCGTTGTATCTGTCCCAAGCTTGATACAGAGTTTCGTCGTCTTCTTGTTTGAAGTTATGGATTTCCAAAAGCTGATGAGAAATCTTCGATGGTGGGCAATATCTTTGGATAAAGTGTTTCTTCAGTAGTGCCCAAGTGTTAACTGCCTTCTAGCTGCTCCAGTGAGGGTCATAGGGAAGACCCTGAGCATAACAGCATCATGAGACATGCCCGGAATGTTGAAAAGGCTAGCGATGTATAGGACATTTTCAACGTGCTCATATGCGTCTTCGTCCCTGTTTCCTGAAAAAGGGTTAGCGCGAAGCTCCCTCATAAATTGGTCTTTAATCTCGAAACGAACATCCGCTCCGATTGCTGGTCTTACGAGACCCGACCCTTAATCTGTTCTAGTCAACGCCAAGTATTCCTCAAGAGTGAGGTCATCGATGTTAATAACTTCCATGGTACCTGAAAACATGAAATATGATCGTGAGAAAAGTTTAAAAATGAAATGAAAGACTTAATATTAATCCTAATATAGCTCCCCGGCAACGGCGCCAAAAACTTGATGCAGGTTTTTACGACCATGTCTTAATATTTATAGTGTCTCGCTATACCTATGGTCTACCCTAATGCACTAGCGGGCAGTGTACCCGGTCGTGTGTAGTGTAGTAAATGGTAAAGCCGAGGTCGTCCCAAGAGCTATGTGTGTCGGATAATTACTAAGTCTAATTGTCACAGAATATTAATGGTTTGATAGGGTTTTAATTAATTAAACTACTAATGCAGAAATAAAAGAAAAGCAAATAAATGTGTGAAGGGAAATCAATAGAGGAATAGTGGTGCTAACCTAGTTAATCCTCGTATCTAGTTATGTCTACGTCTACCTACTTCCAATTACTTCAGGTGGGGTCAAATTCGAGAGGATAACATTTGGTCAATTCGCCCTAACCTATCAGCAAAGATGCCACCACAGGAGAAATCAGGCGCACCGTCTTAAGTCCTGTTGTTCCCTCCCAACGGTCCCCTAAGCCGAGTCATTAAGTACCGCTACATGCTAGATTCTAAATAGTGAGTGTCCGGCTGTTAGGAACTTAGACACTACACCCCCCAATTCTTAAGTTCATCCAAATGATAGGTGATCAGTTGATCAAATCACACAAGTAGAAAGGGTCGTCAGTTGGTCATATCTTACCCTTCCCATCTCAGTCCGCTCACCTAGGGTCAGTTGGTCATATCTCCTAGGAAATTGGCCTCTATCGCCATTCAAAACTACCGAACCAAGGGTGACTACCAAAGAACTATGCATGCATACACTTGGAAATAATTGTACGGAAGTAAAGGTAAACGCAAACAAAACAATTAAGGAATCATAACTAGGCTAGCACCAAAGGGTGCTTAGCCGCTCATATTAATCATGCAAATCAATTCAATATTCAAAGGTATGAAATACATGAATTGAAAGTAAAAAAAATAATAAACGCTAAAGCTTATCGTAATGGTGTGACTTCTCCCTTGGAAACAGCTCTGTATGCTTCCCTAGACCTGCCTTGAGCTTTTTCCCACGTTCTCAGAGTGTTGTGTATGAAATGGGATGCTTTGAAATGCTGGAATTTGTGGGGTATTTATAGGCCAGGTCTGGGTTACGGCGTAACCAATAGAGGAGTTACGCCGTAACCTTCTATTTCTTCGTAAATGCACTAGATCTGCTAGTTACGGCGTAACCTTATAAGTGGTTACGCCGTAGTCTTCAATAAACTTGGTTACGTCGTAATTGATGCAGTAGTTACGGCGTAAGTATCAGCGGCGTTGAACCTCTTTTGACCTAATGGAGTTACGTCGTAACCTTTGGGAAGAGTTACGCCGTAACCTCTTGATAAGTTGGACTTCAGGGTCACGCAATAGTTACGGCGTAATGTGAGAGACGAGTTACGCCGTCACTTCTTCAGAATAAGCATACTGTGATAAATCTTTAGTATTGTTTTCATTTCCGCGTCTCTTTAGCTCCAATGCTCGCAATTTACCTGAAAGTGGAAAACAATGGAAAACAAGCGTAAATCCATATAAATGATGTAAATAACAAACATTATCGGGGGAAATTGACACTTAATATTCAGGACTATTTGATGTTATCATTGTCACTATCTGGTCGTTGCCCATGTCGCTTTCTCTGGGACCGTTGGCGTCGTCAGGGCTGACACTGTCCCCGACAACGCGTCCTTGAGGTCATCTCTGACACCCAGGAGAATGAGACGAAATGCTTCCAGGCTAGATGCCAAACGTACTGTCAGGTCAACGGTTCCTTCGGACTTGGGTCCTTTGGTGTGCTAATCTTTCGGGTATTTGGTCATCCGGCTATTTAGCCGACGGACCATATACGTCGTCATATCCCCCAGTATCATGTTACTTGTTGTTGACAAGTGATATGATACTAATCCAGTCGTTGTTCTCGCCTATTCGGAATTTTGGGTTCGTTTTGGTTTCTTGGGCTGTGTTACGAACAGTAAGCCCAAGCCCATTAGGCGTAATAAGTTAAAATTATTTTACCGAGATTCGTGGGATCATGCCACGTGGCGGGGTGTGCCTCTTCTGAAGGTCCAAATGAATTCGCGTCTCCTTCTGACACGATGGGACATTTTGTGTGCCCCCACCTTTGGCCTATATAAGTTGTTTTTACCTCATTTACCGTTTTCACTTTTTACTCTCATCTCTTTCGTCCTTTTTCGTCAGGTCATCCGGCTAATCCAGGTGCGTTTCTTTCCGGTGTTCCTTCTTCACTCGTGTTATATCATTCTTAGACAACTTCAATGGCCTCCGGTTCTCAAACTCCTGTTTCAGCCGATGGACCATATACGTCGTCAAATAGAGTTTGATAAAATAATTTTTCAAACATTTGATTGCTTTGTAAAAGTCAAAAAGCTTCAAATTTCGGCACAACATCCAAATTTTGGCTCAAGTGGACCCAACAAACCACATCTTCAAAACAATCACGGCATAAACAAAATTTGTTAGTATGAAGGATCAATTTTTTTAAGTCGATTAAATATCTCATAGTATATGCACTATAGATCAATCTCATTTTAAATATGATTCGAACCTACAATTATTAATTTGAAATGTACTCTTACCGTCTTACATAATATGAGATGTCGTTAGAGCATAAGCCCTTTGATCAAGTGAATGATCATATATGTGAACTAGGGTTCATTTTGTGTGTAAAAATCGTGTGCTAGAACCAAATTGTTGCATTTTCGATCTTGTTTAAACGGTGTGACCTTTTATACCAAAAACAATGTATATTAATCGATATCTTTCGAAAATAGCTTAAATATTTTATTTTTAAAAGTATACTAGCAGAGTACTCGCGCGTTGCGACGGCGGAAACTATATAATTGATATTTACTCAATATACTTTTCATTTATTTGCACTTTAAAAAGTGCCCAACCGGGCACCTGCTAGCTAATCCTTCACAAAAAGGGTAAATATTGTGTGTTTTTTTCTGCATAGCTTTTTATTATGAGGCACTTTATTTTACATACCTTTAAATTGTTGCATACCAATGGAAAATTGTGGACCATCTGATCAAAAAAACAGTTTTTAAGAATAAAAAACATGGAGGGACCATTTATGTAACTTCTGCAAACTTACCCCACCTAACCCCACTCCCAAACTGATCACTTTCCAGAATCACAATTCACAATCACTTTCTCTCTCTAAATGAAAACTTCAAAATAAAACAAAAACATAACAAATCATCTACTTTTAACCATCAAAATCAAAGAAAACACATAAAAATGAACAAATCGAGGCAATCACAAGCAGATCTAGGGAAGAAAAACATGGTACGACGCTTCCGATTCATTATTTTGTTAATTATTAACTATTTGTTGTGATTTTATTCTTATATTTCTGTTTTTGATAATGTTTATGAAGATTTTTTTTTGCTTTTTTGTTGATTTTAGTTGTTTATTAGTATATACAAAAAATAAATTTGTTTTGGTGTGATTTTTATTGTGATTGTGACATGCTTTTGGTTGTGTTTTTTAGTGTTTACATTTGGTTAAGTTTCTGAGTAAAACACTTTGTATACATGGATGCACACCAAGTGTTTGATAAAATGTGTGAGTGAAAAGTATCATACGTGTAGTATCACCCGTGATATTTGAAGTTGAACTGTATATATGTATTATCACTAGTGGTATTTGTATTATCACTTGTGAAATTTTTGTTTATTTGATAGGTTTTTTTGTTTACTTGTTAAGATATATTATATGTCATGTATAGTATCACTTTTGATATTTTATTGTTATTGTTTTGTAATCATAGTTAAACTTTTTTTTCGCTAAAAGTTTTGATGATATGCTATTTACTGTGAGTAAACGCAGTTCTATCATCAATCAAATTTTTAACTCCATCTCCAGAGATTCATAAAATTAAAAGAATTAACTGTGATAAAACCCTGAATGTATGCGGCGTACTTGATTTAACATTTAGCATATGTGTTATATCACCAGTGATACATACACATTCAATAGAATGTGTGTGTATACTTTCAGTATAATGTTATAATGGTATCCCTAAAAACACGGATATTTATTCTACAGTATGAACACTTTGCTGTTTTTGTAGATTTTAGTACTTTATTGAGGGATTTTTGTGAAAGTTAGATGATTATTGTGATAATATGAGAGACTTAACAGGCTAAAATAAATATTGTGACTGTAACATGCTTTTTTAGATTTGTGGTAGATATATGTGCATAATGGATAGATTGGGCATGCTTCGATATGTTTAAAAGCGGTATTTGACTCTAGTATTAGTTGGTAGTATATCACCTATGATACAACAGTTCCAATGATTGCTTATTGTTAGTATATCACATGTGATACAACAGTTGCAACGATTGCTTATTTGTAGTATATCACCTGTGATACAACAGTTGTAATGATTGCTTATTGGTAGTATATCACCTGTGATATAACAGTTTGATTGCTTGTTGGTAGTATATCACCTATGATATTTGATGACGTATACTTATTCAGTTTATATATCACGTATGATATTAAAAAACAATGGACTATTCATACACTAACATGGTATATATTTTATGCAGATTTGAATATAAAACTGAGATTTATCAAAAAGCAAAAAAGCATGGGTTGAAGGTGAAAGGAAAAAGACCTTCGCGAAAAAACAACCAAGTCAAACTGAAGAAGTAAACAAAGAAACAACATCGTCACCGACAACACTAACAATACAAAGCAAATTAACAAAATCCGCTGCTAGACATTTAAGCTTAGAAAACACGAAGAACAAAAATAGAAACAGATACACCACCAACAAATACTGAAAGAAACATCTGTGATATCACCTGTGATATAACAGGATCTACAACCACCAACACCACCAACAATAACTGTTGAACTGACAACAAAGACTGCATGTAAGAAAGTAAAGACAGTTGCAGAAAATGAAGAAGAAGAAGCTGCAAACTAAAAAGAATGAAGTGGGAAAGAAGACAAAAAGAGGGAATGCTCATAAAGCTTGCAAGAAGAAAGTTGTAGAAAATAAAAAGGCAAAAGCATCAATTAGTAGTTTTTTTTTTGCTACTTAAATTGTAATTTTCTCTTGCTACTTAAATTGTAAACAATGGTAATTTCTATTCATTTGAAAACAATGCTTTTGGTTTATCTGAATATGAGTAGGGATCCAGTGAGAAGTAAATTAAAATAAGAAGTGGTGAGAAGTGACCAAAACCACGCATTTGTGATGCAACGACTTGCATTTGATGCATTTCTATTCATATAGATGCAACATCTTGAGTTTCGAAAGTTAATTTGATGTATAGATGGTGCAAATTGATTTTCATGATTTTGGCACGTGTAGAGGGACAAAAAATAAGAGAAATCATGAAATGCATCTAATATACGTATATGCATCTTATTAAAAGCTAAAAAACACATTATGATGTGTTATAATGCACCTAAGATTATAGGGATGCATCTAATTTAGGTCGGTGCATCTCGGATTTGCGGTTATAGTTCTTCTTATTCCTTCTTATTTTAAGTAATCTTCTTATTTGATCCTAACTCATCTGAATATAACCTTCTTTTGGTAATTTTATTAGAGTATCACAAGTGATATTAATGAAAAGTCAGTTAAAAATACCGTTGACTTCATGAAGAAAACTATGAAAATAAAAACATGACATATTCTCAAAATCAAACAAGAATAGGATTAATTAAGCATTGCTTTTGAGAAACATAACTATTCGGCAAAAAAAATGCCAACATATATATCAAGTAAAGAATAATATCACAAGTAATACATGTCAGAAACAAGTAAACACATAAATGATGTAAACATTTCATCATTTTCATGCTTTATCACAAGTGATAAAATGACAAAATGTTTCATAAACTCACAAAGACCTCATAAAAATTAATTCCAACTATTTATCACAAGAGATACATAACTTCTAATTTATGACAAAGACGGGGCTTGGAACCAGGAAGCTCAGCTGCAATTGCTTTTCGCATAGCACCATCTTGACCAGTTACAATGATATTCGAATAACGCACAAAAGCTTTCTTGAATGCTTGGAGTAACCATACACACGATTCAGTAGTTTCATTCATAAGAAGACCAGAACCAACAGTAACACATCTCTTGTGATTGTCAATTGCAGTAAAAGGCACAAAAACCATCATGTACCTGGAAAGAGAAATATCTCAGGTGATAATATATACAAAATGTACAAAAAATAATGAAATCTCACAGGAGATATTACAAATTAAAAAGTATACTTGTTTGTTTTGTATGTGGCATAAAAAGAGACGATATCACCAAACTATTTGTCCATCATACGAAAGAATCAACAACAACTGCAGTTGTGGTTCAAAAGAGCACAACAACTCCACTAAACAAATTGAAGAAGCTCAAACAACTTTGATATCATAACATCCTCCATTACCATAATTGATTCAACAAAATAAAAGAAAGCTGACACACCTGTGATATCACAGGTGATATCACCTGTGATATCACATTTAATATCAGCTGTGATACAACTGAGAAACCAGCAATACAGAAAAGAAAAAAAGGAGAAAAGCGTAACCTCAATTACAACACACTGGTATTCTTATCTTCTGCAATTAACCGAATTACATGATTTCAAATAGGGTTTAAGTTGTAATCAACAACCTTTCTTTTGAACTTTTCAAGTGGCCGAATATGCAATCACATAAGGATCAAACTTCCCAGTCATTTCCATGTTTTTCAAATTATTTGCCTTCACGATTTTTTAAGGTAAGCAGTCCTTGTGGCTTAAGCTCTAGGTCACTGCGCAATTATCGAACAATACATCAAATTTGCATCACCTCAGATATAGAGTGATGGAGAAAGCAAAATACAAAACGCACTAAAATAATTCAAAAGGACGCCATTCAGAAAAATGAAAATAAGCATCAACTAATGCAACATAGGATATGATTACTCATTTACAATAACTACAATGCACTTTGATTAATTCCCTAAAGCTTGTTTATTCAAATAAATATTTTTGATTTGGTTATATATGAAATGATGGACAAACAGGAACATGTGATTGCTTCTCAACTTGTGCATCCCTCTCTTAGGCATTTTGTCAAACACCTTCCATGCATCAAATTTCCATCAATTCACCCATCCCAAAATGATATCATACTAAAACCTAATGCTACTCACAATCTAAAACATAAACTAAAGGTATCAAATAAACAAAATTTCACAAGTGATAATACAAATATCACTAGTGATAATACACATATACAGTTCAACTTCAAATATCACTGGTGATACTACACGTACGATACATAGCAGATTCAAAACAACAATCAGACATAAAAACAGCATTCAAATGAAGTTAAAAACCAAAATTCAACTAACAACTTAATTAATAAGCAGAATTATATGAGCAGATAACAAGATTATCAAACATTTGTCACTCACACATTTCATCTAACACTTGGTGTGCAACTTAATAAGAAGGAATGTTAACAACTTGATTCACATAATTAACAACCGATCAACAACATTATCAACCGCAACAACATCAATCAAATCAGCTTCTGAAACAAACGGTTCATTCAAATCAAAAGAAGACATAAAAAAAAGGATGATATGATCGGGAGGTGATGATGAAATGATGGTCGGAATGGTGATGGTGATTGGAATGGTGATGGTGATCTAATTGGTTTGGAAAAACTACTTTTTGGAAGGAAATGATGAGAACAGGTTGGGAGGAAAACACACAGTAACTGTGTGAAAAAAATGAAGCGAATGAAAAAAGAAGAAGAAGAAAATGCTTTATATAGTTGGAAGAATTGTCAATTAGATAAATGATAAATGATGGAGATTTGTCAAAATAGATAAATGATGGAGATTTGTCAATTAGTAAGCATCAAAATAAAGGTAAGCAAATGTAAATTTCTCTTTTATTATACGTTTTAGTTTTCATTAAACAGTTTATAAGCTTGCAGTTTCATTATTATTAATATAACTATAGAGCAGGACATGGGTTCTTCACATGCCACGTGTCAGCATTAATTGCCAACTTTCGCAAGTTGGCAAAAATAGTCCCTGAGGTTTAAGTGTCGTTGCAAAGTAAGTCCAAGTTGGCAAAAATAGTCCCTGAGGTTTAAGTGTCGCTGCAAAGTAAGTCCTTTATAGCAATTTGGCAAAAATAGTCCCTATCCAAATTCACGTCTACAAAAGCAATCCTGCTGCATCGCGCGGGTTTCCACACTCGTTTAAATCTAAAGCTGTAGAAAACTAGAAATAGATATATGATGGACTTTGCTACTTAGCGGGTTTGGGTCGCATGCTCTAAGGTAGGACATTCCGACATTATCATATACTCGGCTCCTTGTCCATCATGGATTCATGGGTGTGATACAATGATCATGAGAAAGCTTCATTAAGAAAACTAGTTTTAAGACTATCTGATGCCTGCCACATCAGCTTTCTATCTTCGACGATCTACAAACGACTTTTTACCACATCAAGTCAACCGACACTACAAAAAACATACCCCACAAATATTTCATTTTAATTAATTAACATACACACATACAAAAATAACTTTTTTGATCGTCCTCTCGACCACTTCGCCACAAAACCGATTTGCCGACCTCCAAGGGCCGAATAACCACATCAAGCTCGACCGAAGCCGACCGATTCCATCTAGGTCGGCGACCCAACTGTTGCGAGTAGCCTAATGTCTTGACTTGATCGTATATCTTAATCTAACAAACTCAAACTATTTAAAAAAGATCTTACAAAAATTAGTTAACTTTTTTAAAAATGTTAGAAAAATTAATTAACTAAATTATTTTAATGATTTTCTGTTTCTTACATATTTCATTTGCTTCATAGGCAATGATCCTATGAACAAACAGATTATTTGGGTCAAGTGAACTCTAGGAAAGGTCAACCAACAAGCATTTATTTGAACAACCAAACAAGAATAGATTATACATACCCCTACAACAAGCAAACTCTTTGGAATAGCTTCATTCACATCCAAACATAAACCCTCATCTTCAAATAAACATGCACATAACACACATATAAATAGAAACCTTTTCCCTTATTTTATCAAACACAAGTTACCTGTCTCTTTCAACAACACATCAAATTCGATATTAAATATTTGACACATCTAGAAAAATGGCAATGAGAGGACGAGGTGGTCGGGGTAATCCTAACCGTCCTCAACGATCTGTCGGAGGGCGTGTGTATGAACAGTTCAAGCCCATGACTGAATGGTCACTCTTCTTGTTTATCTACCTGGTAACTAACTTAAAAGTTATTTTTTGTCATGTTACATTCGTATAATCTAAATTATATTTGTCATATTTGAAGTTTTTCAAAAGGAGTACATTAAGGTAACAACAGAAGACTTAAACATTGTTAGAGTTCGTGGTGAGCGTTTGATTGCTGATAACAAATGGAGTCGGTTTCAGGAAGATTATAAAGTACCTGAAAACTGTGAAATGAGAGGTGTTCGTGCAAGATTTGATGGCGGCATCTTGACAATTACAATGCCTAGGAAGATCGTTGTTCCACCACCCATCACCACGACTCAAGTTACTCCTAGAACTGAAGAGCAACCTTTTAGAACTCAAGAAGAAGCTTTACCGAAGCCTAAAGCAGAAGCAAAGGACAACACTTTGCCACCTTCTACATCTAAGCCAACCAAACACGAACCAATGCCAGCTTCTACATCTAAGCCAACCAAACACGAACCAGTGCCACCTTCTACATCTAAGCCTAAACAAGATAAGCCTCAAACAATGGCACCTTCTACTATTGAGCCCCCCAAACAAGAACCTTTGAAACCCGCTTTACAAGCAAATGAAACTAACGAGGAATTTATGTTTGGATCACTACCAACGCACGTTCCTAAGAAAGACAAGCAAGATATAGTTGAGAAGCCAAATATTGGTGAAAAGACTGATTTGAAAGAAGGAAAAGGAAAAGAAGCATTGCTCGAAAAGGAGACTAAGAGACAATTTGAGGGTAAAACAGGACAACTAAACAATGCTCATGTTGGTTATCAGGGCGATAAAGTGGAAGAGAATAAGAAGGTGCTTGCAAGGAGAGGGGTCTTGAATGAAGATAGGAAGGTGTTGGTGAATGTCGGTGCGGGTCTACTAGTAATTGTGGCACTTGGTGTTCATGTGTCCTACTCCATGGGGCTCATTGGCAAGGGGAAATAAGAATCACCATGTTATGATATATGCATCATGTAATTTGGGCATCTATTAAATGCTTGTTGTAATTGATATTGTAAATTTGGGTTGCTATAATAACATAACGGTTTCATACGCTATAACCTGGGTTGTTGTACACAAGACACATAAATCTGATCATCACCTCTTATAGCATCTATATTTGTGAAACAAAAATCTAACTTCCTTTAATTGTTGTTCATATTGGTTTTAAAAGCGCTGACTTGGTTCCAAAACAAAGACGGGCAATACATAGACGTAATGACGAACCTGAACAACGCAGAATGCATGCACCTGTTACCCAAAATACTTCTGTCAAAAGATTCTTGTTATAATCACATGTTCTTTCCAATAAACATCTAAAAGGCTATATGCTTGTTCTTACAGATAATACCAACCCAGCCTAAAAAAGTTTTCCTACAGAGGTTTGCTAATAATCTTCTATACGCCATATATAAATAATGCTTAATAAAATCTAAGTTTTCCCTCACATGGATCTCCATGCTTTCTTCTTCTTCTCCCAATTAAGTTTCACCCGTTTTTGTAAACTCTTCTCTCGGTATTTATTCCTATCCTTCAACCAAGCATCATAATCCTTATCCTTCTTGCATCCCACAAAGTCAGCCAATTCATCAAAATCAGTAACTGTACCTAGCTCTTTAAATCTATTCTTGAGGTACACCTCTCCACTGCAAGTTTCTTCTCTGACAACAACACTCTCCTCCATGCTAAATGGAACCGGTGTGCTTGGTAAATTTTCCACCCCCGTGAATTCTGTTAGTGTGGAATCATTTGTAGCAGAAGCATTGCTGAGTAACAGAAAGAGTGAGCAACAGTGAATATTGGGGGCATTCTTCATACGTTTTTGATAAATTAAAGTATGAACTAAGTAGGAAATCTTTTAAAGATAATAGCTTGACTAGAGGAAGAATGATAATGTTGGCCAACTGACACTATTTTGTCCATTACTTTCTGGAATTTGTAAAGAATTAATGTGTAAAATATGATTACAAAAGGGATGTGATCTGCATAAATTCATCAGAATAAATACAAAGGAAAGAGAGGGTCGTAAATTAAAAGGTTTTGGTGGCATATATATCATTCTTTATGGTGTAAAATACACCTTCCATTACAAAAAAGTATATATATTTATCTGCATATTTCAAATAAGGCGATTTGGGAAATTGTTAGCATTTGACTACACTTTGGCAAATTTTGATTTATTTGAACTATTCATTTTATTTTTTATTTTTGCATCGTTTTTAAACTTTTTCCCATTTCACACATAACAGATAAAATGTAGCCCAGATTGATACAGCCTGAATTCACCAGAGTGAAACTTCACATATATGCTTGCATCATAAAACTATATCCTTTATACCAATAGCTTAACTGATACGTATTGCTATCTTTTATCATACCTCGCATACAGTGTCCGCATCTTCTGGAACTTTGCAGCTATTTGGCATACCAGAACCTGCACCATTTATTAAGGCGCAATTTATGAACATCATTTAGATGAAATAAAGATTTGAAATTGAAAACATACAAAGCAGAAGATTTACCTCTTTGTAAATTGTAAGAGATTTATCGGATGATAACGATCTAGGATCAGCTAATGAACTTAAGGCATCGATATTACCCTCTTGAAGAACAAATAAATTAGTCAAAGCCATTATTACTGAGATACAGCCGTTAACTAAAAAGTCAAGCCCACTATCAAAACTCAACGATAACAACCCTAAGAAATGTATAAGCATAAGCTTCGACTCCTTATGCCTGTTTAAATCCATTACAGTGTGGGAGAACTTTTGGATTGGAAGATGGATACTGAATTCTTTAAAAGAATCAATGGTTCGAACAATAAAACCATACTCCTTAAATCTAAGAAACCTAATAGCCTGAATCAACGAATTACTCATTAGCATTAACAAAGATGCTAGATAACAAATATCTTGTAAACTAGCATCACCATTAAGAGGCAGTTCTATATCATAAACATCGTTAGCAGCCCTTGTTAATATGCATCTTAAAAGAGATTGAATCTCATCTCTGCATGCTGTGTCTAATACGCACAGGCTCTGCTGCTGTATATACTCAATAGAGGAAGCTAGGAGGTCGGACTTTCTCTTAAAAAGTTTTTTTCTGATATTTAAATTCCATGAGCCGTTTAATCTACTTATCATTTCATCTAGTTTCTGCATCTTAGCGAGCTCAATACAAGACTCAAAAGAAGGCATGTTGACCGATAAACCCCTGGCATTTGTTGAATGGTTCTCAGTTTTCAAAATGGACATATGTTGTGTATACAACATAACTGAGCTTTCAAATGCTGAAAGGTAAAAATCGATTAGTGTAGGATCTGGTTTGAGGGTTTCAGTATCTATGCCAACACCGACAACACCAGAAACCAATGAAACGATATGAGCCTGCAATAATTTGGGTGAAGAAAGCACAATGGGGTTTTGCAGCAATGCTCTGGCTGCAACAGTGCTAATTTCAGCAGACTTGGTCTTATTAAAATGAACCCACGTTATTTTATTAAAAAATTCCTGGAGAGTCCCCTCATCGGAGATTGACAGTGAAAAATGAGAACATATTATCTCCATTATTACACCAAAGTCCTCACCATCAATGCCATGCTTAAATAAACGCTCATTTGTAGGAGAAAGAGAATCAATAATCTGCAGATACCTTCTTAGCTGACAATGCACCAAAAGCTCGTCTATGAACACCTGTTCAGTTGCACATGAGATATCATTATAAATCATACTCCTATAATGTGGATTGACTACCATTGATGGTTAAGTGAAACTTTTATCATTAGAAAGTGTAAAACACTTGTTAATTTTTCAATATAAACCATGTTTAGCCAAGTGAAACCTGATTATAAATAGGAAAAGTTTATATCGGAAAGTACCTCATGGATTGTTGTGATAGAAGGAATGCAGGGATTAAAGAGCTCTAAGGATGATACAGATGCAACCTCAGCAAATGAGTCTTCAGGATTTTCACCACTATACATGCATTGACAACATAAGAACTGATTTGAATGATTGTTGTGTCCTGCTACTTTAAGTAAACTCAACTTTTTAGATACTAAGATAAGAACTCGTCCACTTTCCAAAAGATGTTCTTGGGGCAAATGAAGGGTCAAGATTACCATGCAACATCTTATCAAGAAACTTAGTTCTTCCAGTTCAAGTGATCGGCTGGCAGATACGCCATGCTTAGAACAGTGCAACTGCGTCAACCTCTTTTGAAGATCTTTGAACAGAATACAGGAGAGTGTATATACATCTTGTAAACTAAACAAAACTTCAACGTCGTTAGTTTTGATGAACAATTCATTCAAATCAGTTCCATTGCCTATACAAAACTGCTGCTTTGAAGATAACTGAATGAGCAAATAATATGTACTTTTCAAGAGCTGTGACTTGTTACCCTGATTAGACAAAGAGCAGAACTTTAGTTTGAAGCAATTTAAGAATAGGGTATTATTAATCATAGTATAAATGGCAAAATATAGTATGGGTTATATTAGCATTTCTACAATAAAAATTCAAACAAACAAGAAAATGGAAAGAAGAAACGGTTAGAAAGCTCGTATATATGCCTATGTAAGTCATTTCTCTGTTTAAGAAAAACTAAGGTTGCGTTTAGTTGGAGAAAAATAGAGGTCTGTTCTAGAAATATTTCCAAGGAAAACTGAGAAAATGAAAAACAAATTTAGATAAAATATTTTCCAGAAACTTTTTTAAAACAGAAAAATGGTTTTTCTATTCTATAACTAATCATTAGAGAAGTGAGATCAATACTAATCTACATGTTTTCCTACACTTTCCTGCCGTTTTTTTTTTTTTTCTAAAAAGTCAGAGATTAAAATTTAAAATTACTTTTCTACAACTAAACGCGCACCCTAAGAACTCTCAAAATTTGATGTAGGATTTAAACTTAACAAACATTACCGAATCCCTTCCAGAAGGATGGAACTAAAACCAAAGAAGAGAATGAACAACTACACGTACCTTAGAAGATTCAAAGGTGGTGATTAACTTTTTGAAAACGCTTGGAGTCATTGGAGTGTCCGCAGGTGGTTTTTTGACGGTGAGTTTACCTCCGGATTATGTTGTTGAAAACACAGATTAAGGTAAGATTTAATAGATAAAAAGTGAAAATTTTGGGATAATTTACCTCCGGATTATGTTGTTGTTGTTGTTGGTTGATAATTTGAATTGTTTTGTGGGTTTCGATCTTGAGTGTTGGTAGGGTGGGCGATACATATAATGATGAGTGTGCATGGGATTTTAGTGGTCATGGGGAAGTGGGGATATATGATGGGGCGTGGGTTTTTGCTTAGGGAAGGAGGGAAAGCAGATTTTTGAGTCGTGTGTGTAGGTTTTAGGGTGTTGTGTGTTGTTTTGGGTTATGTAACATTTTAAAGAGGGTTAAGTGGTTTAAAAATGGGTGAGTTGGGCGGTAAAGAAGAAAATATATATATATATATATATATATATATATATATATATATATATATATACTAGACGAGTAGCGCGCCCTAAGCGATGTCTAGTTTTCTGCAAAGTTCCGATGACCCATAAGTTTCTTTCAACAAACTGTATGTGTAGCATTAGAGAATGCTTTTCGAATAACTACAATTGATCGTGGTTGCATAGCAGCATAAATATATAGTTTTTAAAAATTATGTGGAGCGATCTAAGTGTGTGAGTATATTTTCTAATAGGATTGTTTTAAGTTATTAAGATTTTTAGTAATAATAGATTCAAGCATTACAAAAGCAACGGTATTATGTAGTTGGCAATATTATATTGTAGTTTAGAGGTATAGCCAACGTATGTGACCGCTTTTTCGTTTTGTTAGTATTTAGGCAGTGTATAACTATTTTTTACATGTGTACGTTTATCATTTGGTGTGTGGCTTTAAAATTGTAACTTTGCAAATTGGATATCACCATATAAGATTATTTTGTACTATCAATTTGTATAGATATTTATGCATTGTTCAAAGCTATTTGTTTGAGGTACAAATAATTATCGCTAAAGATAACAATACTATTTATTTTTGTGATTTTAATAAACTTACATAAAATTATTGATACACTGGACAAAGGGCTATACAATATATATTAACTTTTAAACGACGATTCATATATGCTAGTCCCTTAAATGGTGCAAGAGCAACATTTTTAAAAATAACATTATACAAATGACAAATTAAATGTGTCAAAGCAAAATAAACCAAAAACTACAATTACTTGGTCTCTCCTTTCAAAAAATTGTCACGGGTTCCACAACTACTTCATCATTCTTATATAATTTTGTCAAATTTAAAACCCGATTTCACCTGGGTGGTTCAACTGGTTGAACCGTTCCTATAAAAAAACAGGTCGATTTAAACCAAGTAAACCGATAGGTTGGGTCGAAAAATGTCAAATTAAACCGGGTCAGCCCGTCGGGTTTGAAGCGTCCCGGGTCAACCCGGTATCGGTTTCAACAGGTCAACTCGGTTATCGGTTTCAAAGGTCAACCCGGTATCGGTTTCAATTGGTTGTTTTTAATTCGGTAGATGTGCTTTTAATTGGGTGTACAATGTGAATAAATTATTGTACTTTTAAGTAATGGGGTGTTTTAATAAAAGTATTAATTATATTATTTATTTCTCTCTCCATTGACCATGTTTTCAACATTCAACTTTCAACATTTTTTTACTTTTTCCACTTTGACCATTTTTCCATTTTATATAGTATGAAGATATATATATATATATATATATATATATATATATATATATATATATATATATATATATATATATATATATATATATATATATATATATATATATATATATATATATATATATATATATATATATATATATATAGGGTGAGGTTATTGTAAGAACCAAATAAATTGCGAAAACTGAACCAGAATCAACCAATCAGATTTTTTTGGATATTAAATTTTATTCTATAATTCAAAAGGGTATAATGGTAAAAATACTTTTATTTTAATTTTGATTTTTTTTTTCAAAAAACGTTTTTTTATTTTCCTGAATTTTAGGATTTTTTTTTTTTTTTTTTTTTTTTTTTTTTTTTTTTTTTTTTTTGCATTATACCTATTTAAAAAAACATTATGTGCACATGTGTTTTTCATTATGTGACAATTGTATTTTTCGTTTACGCATATGTGTTTTGTATTTGCACATGTATCTTTAAAACATATTACATAAATATATATACAAACAACAAAACTTTATTAATAGATTTATGTAATTTTATACAAACAACAAAACTTTATTAAAAAATATTACATAAACATGTTCATAATACAATGTCTTTAACAGTTGGTTGCACATGTATTCCTCGCATGGTTCAAGAACCCATAAAATCTACACATGTGTTTTTAATCCTTGTGCACATGTGTTTTTATCGTCTCGCGCATCTTAACTGATACAATTCTGTGCCAACAGCCACACGTCAAGTAACCTGCCACCATCAATCACATACATAAGTTTTACCTTAGTTTAGGACCTTTCACATTAATACAAACAGAAAAACAAATATTTCAAAGACCAGATGAATCCAAAAATATCTTTGAAATAACCAAGTTAAAACACATATACACACTCCTTTCATTCATTCTATGCTACGCGCAAAACACATGTGCACCATTCCTTTTGTACAATATTAACTTTAAAATACACCCATATCTCAATACCCATGTCGATTTACTAGATCCTAGATCCATATATACTAAAGATGAAAACTTAAAACCGTACACCTCGTAAACTTTTACATCACAATCTCAATACCCAAGATGTAAAAGATTGATACACAATATTAATTTAAAATATATGCAGCAGTAACAAATATCAATTTAACATTGTGCAACAGTAACAAATATTAATTTAACATATGTGCAACAATAACAAATAATTGTAATTAATGCAAATAAGAGTGGTGGGCTTTATGTTTTGCAAGGGGATTCTCATGTGGTTCGGTTCAAAAGACACAAAACGAAAAGAAGAACATAACTGATCTCAGCTCGAATCATTTAGACACAACCTTGTATCCCTCACAATCATTCCGCAACTCACATCTTACCTAAAACAAGATTCAAATCAAAATAAAAACAGCACAAAATCTCAGCTTAGTGTTTGGTCTCAACAAAATATTTTAAAGATTTAAAACACAAAAATCACATCATAGATGTAACTGCATAACACATATGCACATATGCGCATTTAACTAAATAACACATGTGCAATTGGTATAACACATAGGCCAACAAAGGACAAAATTTATAAAAGAAGACTATTGTTGCGTCAAACCTGCAATGCAACACCAAATCAAAAATATAATTATTGAACAAAATATGATGTCAATTTTTGATTTTCATTTTAACGGTGAAACAAAGCAACCCAAAAAGAAAACTTCAAGTAAAAAAAGAAATAAAATGATACTAATAAGATCAAAAACCGTAGTCGTGGATCCACAATCCAAATTTAAAGACGAAAATTTTCCTTTTAAAATTAATCACCGAATTATATATTGAAACTAATTTCAAAAAACAAAAAATTAAAAATCATGTATAAAAGATAATTGAAATCGAAACATGTTGCTAGACAGCTGTCCCGAATGCGTTACCAAATGTCGGAGAAGCCATTTTAGATAGATCGCTTTTGATTTAGTATTAAAAATTCTACTAATTGATTTCTTATAAGAAGTTTTGGGGGCGTTTGGATTTTTATTTATATAAATGGGATTTGAACAACAACTAGATGCGAATGAAGGAAGATGATCGTGTGGTGTTTTGGGAAGGAGAGGTAATGATAGTGGCTAGGGTTTGAAAGGCAGAGATATAAGATTGATTACAGGAAACAGTTGGAGTGTGAGATGCTATTATTATGGAAGAATTAAAATACCAACTTTGCCCTCAATTTAATTTTTTCTATCAATATAAGTTGCAATTATTTTCAAAAATGCCATTTTGCATCAATATGATGTACATTATGCATTATTAAGAGTAAGAATGTAGTTCTCGCAATTTATTTGGTTCTGAAAATAACCTCACACTATATATATATATATATATATATATATATATATATATATATATATATATATATATATATATATATATATATAAATATATATATATATAATAGGAGTCATTTGGCATTAATGTCACCTCAATGCCCAGTAATTTTTTTTGGGTGCAAATGGTGAACTTTTATATTACAATGGTGAACTTTTATATTACTTCCAATGACTTACATCATAAAGAATAAAAAACAGATTTGGACATATCCCAAATCTAATGCTTACAAACTGTATACAACAAGAAACAACATCAACTAAACATCAAGTCAAACTGATTGTAAATCCTTATGACTGATAATACTCCAACCAGAAAATACCAAGCATATCACTTTCCAAAACAAGGAATGCTCAAGATACCATGCTGCTTTTTTAATCAAAACCATGCCAGCACAGACATAAGATCACCATGTACGCACCAACCATCTAGCTACATTTCCACATCACTTCTACATCAAGCCATTCAACCATCACCCACAACAGCAAGATGTAAGAAGAGTGTGGCTTCACTAGGAACCCTGACCCATCCATGGAAGGGCTCTTCCTAAACAGCCTACATTTCCTTTTCTAAGAAAGGCTTCAGCTGCAAGGAAACACTCTCCCCCCATGATGACCACCCTTTCCTCCTATGATGGTATATTTGGTGGACCAAGAAGGATCATCTTTCATTCCTCTCTATTCCACCCATCATATACCATCCTCCAAAACCATTTACCCTTCACAATGGGAGAATCTACTTTATGGTACATTCATACCAATTAGCCCTCCTATGTAGCCAAACAAGCCCGAATAATTTCCTCCCAAGGCCAAATTATCATAGACAAGATGACAGCATAGGAAAATACTAACCAGTTAGAACTCCAAGGTACAAGACTTCTACCCATTGTAATGGTTTGATTAGATCATCTGTACTGATTGAAGACTCAGAACCAGATGAAAAGCAAATTTCTCAAAATCATACTCAGAATCATGCATCCCTCTTTGAAATTCTAACAGCTTTTATACTCCCCTCAAGTTGCCATATCACACATATATTGCTTATAGCTTCAAACTATCTTCATCAATAATGTTTTCCAGACTAGTTTGAATATGCATATGCACTTTCCATTTACTTGCCATATCTTGAACTTGTTTAGTCTTTTTCACTTTCAAACCTGTCATTTTGAACCTTATCTCATTCACAATAATCTGCACCAATTCCTTATATCCCCTTTGCACATCAGTGAACAATCTTTTGTTTCTCTCTTGCCAAATGTGGTATACACAAGCAGCCACTACCCATCTTCTAACAATGCTTGCTATGTTGTTGTTACACTTCATTGAGCAAACTTTCAAAACAATACTTTCCCACTCATAGTTAAAATCACCTTGATCCAAGAAATTGATAATCTTACTCCAGACTTTCCTTGAAAAAAAGCATTCAAAGAAAAGGTGAGAATGACTGTCACTGCATTCTTTGCACAATGGGCATTTCAATTCATAGTTAGGCATCCATCTTCTAATTCTATCTTGAGTATCAAGCCTGCCATGGATTGCAAGCCACAATATAAAAGCATGTTTAGCTATACAATGTGAGAACCAGACCATATCACTCCAAATGGTATCTTGATCATTATTTCTCAAATCTTGCCAAACTCTGCTTATTGTAAAAGGGACACAATCACCATTGTTATTCACCCACATAGTTCTGTCTTTCACTCCATTAATCAGATTTGGTACTGCAATAGAACTTCTTAGATTATCATTCCTGAACCAACTTGGCCATTTCCATCCTTGATCACCAACCATACTGTATACACTCATCTTACTTTCTTCTTCATCAAAGAAACCATTCTCCATGTTTACATAACTGCTCATAGGACCTTGAACACACCATTTATCATGCCAAAAGAATGTAGATCTACCATCTCCAAGTTGTTTTATAATGTGTGGTCTGATTTCATCCCTAAGAGACAAGATTTGTTTCCATCCACTACTAGAATTGGTTTCACTTTTTACTGTCCAAATACTCATCCCTTTCAACCTTGTAGCATTGATCCATTTTACCCATATAGATTCTTTATTGCATGCAATGTTCCATAGGTGTTTGGTCATAAGAACTTCATTCCATTTCCCCAACTCTTTTAGACCTAGCCCTCCTTGAGCCTTTGGTTTACAAACATTTTTCCAAGAAATTTTAGCCCTTCCTTTAGCACTCTCACTGTGACTCCAAAGGAAACCTTTGAGCAGTTTATCAATCTCCTTAACAGTCATTTTTGGAATCACGAAGACAGATGCCCAGTACAAATGCATTGAAGCCAGCACAGATGCTATAAGTTGCAGTCTCCCTGCATAAGTCAAGAGTCTATTCTTCCAATTAAGTACTTTGTTTCTCACTTTATCCACCAAGCATTTGCAATCATTAATTCCAATCTTTTTAGATATTAGTGGGACACCTAAGTAAGTAACTGGTAGATTCCCCACTTTAAACGGCATAACCTCTAATACTTTAGCTTTCACTTGTTCACTTATATTCCCAAAGAAGATTGTACTTTTACCAAGGTTAGGGGTGAGTCCAGAAACCTTACTAAAAATATCCATAGCCAACTTAATCACCTTAACAGAAGCCACATCACCATGACAAAAGACCAAGAGATCATCAGCAAAGCACAGATGTGAGATTTTAAGATCTTTACACCCCCAGTGGAATTTAAACTGACTACTTTCACTAATCTTCTGCTTCATAACAATGTTATAAACTTCCATAACAATGGTGAAAAGATAGGGAGATATTGGATCCCCTTGTCTGAGTCCTTTACCAGCTTTGAAATACCCATGTCTATCTCCATTAACACAAATAGAAAATCCTGCAGTTCTTACACAAGTCATAATCCAGTGCACCATCTTCCCATGAAAACCAAACTTGATGAGCACCTTTTCAAGGAAATCCCAGTTCACTGTATCATAGGCTTTTTGAATATCAATTTTGCAAGAAATCCTTTTAGCACCATTTTTCCAATCATAGCCCCTCAACAACTCCTGAGTCAGAAGGATATTATCAGTGATCTGTCTTCCAGGTATAAAGGCACTCTGATTTGGGCTAATGATTTTACAAAGAGTACTCTTGATTCTGTCAGTGATGATCTTACTGATACACTTGTATATCACATTGCAACAAGCAATTGGTCTAAAATCAGATACTTTTGTAGGATTACTTATTTTTGGCACCAAAGTAATAAGGGTGGAATTGACCTCTCCAAGTAATTTGCCTTTCTCAAAAAACTCTTTTATATCCCTTAATACATCAGCCCCAATGACCTCCCATGCTTTCTTAAATAATCTAGAAGAATATCCATCTGGACCAGGAGCTTTTGTATCTTCAATATCCAACATTGCTTTTTTGATTTCCTCATCTGTGACTGCTCTAACCATATGATCAGCATCATTAATATCCACAAGCTGCATTATGCTAATATCAGTGTCTTCAATGTCTTGAACTTGAAAACTAGATCCAAGGAAGTTTTGGAAGTGTGTTACAAACTGGTTTGGAACATGATCCCCTTCAAAAACATCCCCTTGATCATTTCTGATGATGGCAAGTCTGCTTCTATGCTTCTTTTCCTTGAGAATGCTATGAAAAAACTTACTATTCTTGTCCCCATCTCTCAACCAATTCACTTTAGCTTGTTGTTGCAGAAAACTTTCTTCATCTTTAACAGCTGCATTATATTCACTCAGAATCATTGCTTCTTCACTTTTCAGACTTGCATTATGTGGATCTCTATCTACTTTGATTTGGATTTCCTGAAGCTTAGTCCTCCATTTGATCACCCTTTCATATATGTTACCATTACACCAGCTAAGTCTCTTCATATGTACTTTAAGAACTTTAAGCCTCTTCACAAGTTTGAACATTTCACACCCACTAACAGGATATTCCCATTCTCTTCTAACAGTCTACAAGAATTCAGGATTATTAGTAACAAAATTAGCAAATCTAAATGCTTTTTTCTTTCCTTTAACTATACATGGGATAGTTAAAACTCATGGGCAATGATCAGAAGTAAGATGAGGTAGGAATTGAGCATGAGCATTTGGGTATCTATCCATGAATTCAGAATTCCCCATAATTCTATCAATTTTCTTGAGAATGCCATTTGATGGATTTAGTCTACTTTGAACCCATGTAAAGTGACAGCCTGAGTAATTCAAGTCTTCAATTTCAATTTCTTCAACACATTCTTGGAAATCAATCGTATCAGCAGTCTTACAAGATCCACCAGTAGAGTGATCATTCACATTAAGACTAACATTCCAATCCCCCATAAGAACCCATTGATCATTACACACAATATTTCTATATCCTCCTAGAGTTTTCCATAAGCTTTTCCTTTCTTTGCCAAAATTTGCAGCATAGATGAAGCAACATAAAAATCTATGCTGATGATTCACAGTTTCCACCAAACATAGCATAGCCTGATTAGTAGAGTGGACAACCATGACATTGACAGTACTAGAATTCCACCCCATAATGATTCTACAACCTTTAGTACTATGTTGCATATTAGATACCCAATCTTTATTTCCAAATACATACTCACATACCTTGTCCAGCTTAATGTCTTTGACATGAGTTTCAAGCAAAGCACAAACACTGAACTTTCCATCTGTCACAAATCTTTTAACTTCCTTTTGCTTTTCTTTATTACATATACCCCTAACATTCCATGCCCCTAATATCCATATTTGAACTATCCATTTTAACACAATAATTCCTCATGGAGGATGTGAGATCTCAATCCATTCATTACATTTGATGATATTCCTTGTTCCATATCACTATCATCCTCTAACACATTAATCTCATCCTCTGCATCATCCTTTTTTACTTTCTCCCATTGTTCCTGTAGGTATCTTATCATAGTCTTAGACCATTTTCCAGTGATATCACTTCCAGGATGATGTTTAATTCTAATGTAACTGTCCACAACTTCTTTATCATCAGTACTTAAAATTTCAGTTGGATCCATCTCATTGTCTTCATCCAAAGCAACAAACTTATTAGCATTTTTCTTCAACTCATTCACTACACCAACATCAACATTCCACTTCTTTTTTAGACTCTTATCATTTCCCTGCACATTCTTCTCCTTATCCATGTTACTATCATTACTCCCATTACTACTATTTTCATGCACACTTTTGTCTCTGACCTCTACATATTTTTTAGTCACTTCTTTCCTTATATTCCTATTCTTGAATTGTTCAGTTCTCTGTCTTTGATATTGATTACCCTTCTGTACTCCTCTATCATTTTTTGCTCATTCTTCTCTTTTTCTTGTTCCTTTTCCTTTGCCATTCTAATTTCTTCATCACTTCTGATCCTTTTTGTACATTCATCATGATTATGACCAAACACCTTACAATGTGAGCATCTTGAAGGTTTCCAAGTATACTCAACGTACAAATTTATTCCCATATTTCTCCTGTTTACTATTCTGATAACATATCTCAACTTTCTCCTTCAATTCCAACTCAGCACTAATCTCCACTAGCACTCTAGCATAGCCTAGTCTTCCAGTTCCATCATTACACATTTTAGTAGTTGTTTGATCCATAATCAAAGGTTTTCCTATACCACTAGCCACATCACTTATTCCTTTGTTGCTCCATGCTTCCAATGGTAGATTAACCAATTTTACCCAAACAGGAACATTCTCAGGTTCTTTCTTTTCAACACACAGGCTAGGATCCCATTTTTGCACAAGTAAAGGCTTATCTCTAACCATCCAAGTACCACTTTCTAACACATGCATCATACCCTCTTCATTCTTGAACTTAAACAGATACATCCCATTATGTAGAATAATATCTTTGAGCCCAAATCTACCCCACATTCTCCCAAGATTGTACTTAATCTCAGCATATTGCATTCTATACCCTATAAAATAGCCACGTAGAGTAAACTGCCACTTTTTGCTTCCTTCCTTCACTAATACCTCATCAAATATCACAACATTCCTTCCATCATTCTCAATAGTAGGGATCAAACACAACTTGTTATCAAACACATTATTCATCTTAACAGTACTAGCAAAAATCATACTATTTTTAGTCATATTATCAGTGCTCAATGCAGGACTAGATGAATTAACAGCACACATATTCACTTGCTCATTACATTCAACATTAGGATCAGGATTTGCAGTACTTACAGTATTTGGGAATACAACACTCAAAGGTGGAAACTCCTCCATTACCTTTTCCCCAGTATTGATTTGAGATACAGGACCCTCATTATTACCATTCTTTTCCTCAAACCCTTGCTGAACTTCCTTTTCCCCAATTAAGCCCCCAGAATCATCCCTTGAATCCCTAGCTTCTTCATTCTTTTCATTATCACCATGACTGCTTATTTTGACTCAATTTTCCAATTACATGATCACTATATCTAACCGGAATTTTTGTTTGTCTTTTAGAAGATCGTTTCTTGTTCGACATTTCAGATCAAAGAAACTATCAAAATACTAGAACAGAGTTTTCATTTTGGCGCCAAAATCAGAAAACTCAAAAAAACAAACGAAAAAAGAAAATTCAACCGGACAGAACGATGCGGAATGTAATTCTAACTCTAATGTATGGATTAGAAATGAAAATTAGACCAGAAATGACGTGTAATTGAATGAATTGAAGGTTTTTTAATGGCGGGATTTGGCGGGAAAAATAGGGAGTTTGTTAGAGGAGATCTTTGACAAATCTGTAAGTCCCAATGTATTGTTTTTCATGCCACCACCTAAGGTATATAATTTTCGGATTTAATGTATAAATTATATAAATTTTTAATATTTTTTTTGTGAAATTCGATTTTTATAAAAAATGACAATGGTGAGATTTGAACTTGGGTTGTTTGTAAGAGTACCATTAATAACTTGTGTGTTTACCACTTAGGCAACAAGTTATTTTGATAATTATGTTGCATTCTATAATATATAAATGGCTATAATTTTATTTACAAAAATGGCTATAATTATATTAATACCGGATTTATATAAAGCATAATTTATAGAAGATATACTTTAGATTTAAACATTACTAATATAGCCATACGTAAGAGTTTCATCTATTCTTCAAAACCCTAATTTGTTTCCACAGCCATCATGGATTATATTCAGTGACTGATTACAAGCCTCCTTTCAATGTATATAGCCATACGTATGATTACATGGATCAGTGGTTGGGTTTCTACAGATTTTGCAAAGAGATATGAATTTTGGTTGCTGTTTATGATTCAATTTATATAAAATTTAGTTGCATCACTAAAGGTGGAGATTTCACTCCACATGCTTATGGGGGTCAATTTGGGTAATGCTTTAACACGTAGAATATATAAAAATTGGTATTGGTATACATGCTAAACAGGTTAAAGTCTTCAAGGTGTATCTTTAATAGGAAAAAAGCTATAAATGCTTAATGTACTTTATCAAAATAACTCATTGTGCTTTCTCAACTTTTTTTATTGTCATTACACTTAATGTTGTTTCCATGATATCATTATATAACCTCATTTTATTCGGTTATGTTTTATCCCGTAAATCGTCCATTTTATCCGTTAATCTTCCGATAAAAACAGATAAAACGGAAAACGTTATTATCGTGTCAAAGGTTTTATCCGTTATCGTTTATACTGACATATTAAAATGACGAACTGTAAAATTATTACAAACGGATGGATAAACGAATGAAATGAAAACGGTTATGTATAATGACAATAAGTGAAGTAGAGTGAGCATAATGAGTTTTTGTGTAAAGTACGTTATGAATTTTTAGCTTTTTTCCATCTTTAATATCATAAACCTCATCGTAGTCATATATTACACACCAATTACTTGTGATAAAGTATGCACAGAATGTGTTTTACCCCTCCCCACCCCATCCCCCAATATTGTCATCGTTATGCATATCCCAAAATGCATAGCTTATCACAGATCGCTGATAAACCTATGAATGAACAGACAACTGCTAAACTCCTGTCGTTGCTATTGTTGACGATTACTTGAAACAGTAAGAGTGCCTCACTCATATATATTCATTATCCACATCGATGATCGTGTAACAGCGGTACTACGTTTATATAAAGTTTCTTAAAGGATATTCGATGTACCCTTTGTTCCAACGTCAAATGTAATTGGTCTTGTGCAATGTGCAGGCTTTCGATGCAGGTATTGTTTGGGTAAATTGTTCACATCCAATAAAGGCGATGGCATGGAATTTATGTCTGTTGCATTGAAGGTAACAAAATAAAATCTGATTTCATTAATAGCAGTTAACATTGCAAACGTGTTTCATCCATTCATCTGTTATAGTAAAATAGTGATTACAAACATTCCAGGTTGCTTATCTAATTCATTGCAGAAGACAACAACAAGATAAGTAAGTCTCCCCCTTTTATATTTATGACTCATGATAATAAAGTAACCGCCATCAACATATTGCATTATAAAACACTAGGCTCTGATATTTTTGAAAGTCGAGAACAACAAATATCATGCATGGTTCTGCTACTTATTCTTCAAAATAAATAAGTCATAACATGTAGTTAGTCTGTTTGGGGTCATAATTATCAACCCTCTGTAACCTATTTTTCCATAGGTAGACATTATGGAGACGCCATATGATGAGAAACCCGGTAGTTTGCACGACTGTATGATGTTCACAAACTAAGCTCACATGACATAATTGATTACTATACAACACATCTGCCAACTGTGGGACTGCAACAGTTAAGATCTGGAGCAAAGGTGTAATTGCAGTTTGCAAAACTTAGGGCAAAATCTAGGGAGAAGGAATCGCAAGGGTTGGTACCTTGCAAAATTTGCAAACTTTGGGGAAACATCAATTTGATTTTTTTGTTTCTGCGTAAACCTAGGCCACTTCCTTTTTTATTTATCTATCCAGGTACCTTGCACTTATATCTCTTGAACTCAGGAACAGGCACTCTAAAGCACAAACTCTTGTGTCTCAAAATGGCTATGTGGTAAACGAATCAGGAGTTATCCAGGATCCTTCAATGAGTATGGCTTTACACCTCCTCCAGTGAACACATCAAGAGCGGAGGACATGATAGACTTCTTAAGCCTTGCCTTATCATCCACAAATATAGCTTCTCCACCTTCGAATTCACCACCCGTCACATCCCCACAAAATGTTGACCAAACGCCACCAGTTGCTGCCACCACACAGAATTATCCACACCAAACTCAACCACAGTTAACCAGCTACGTGGTGCCATGGGCTCAGTCCGAACCTCAGCCACAACAACAGGTTCCAAGTCATCCAAAGATTCAACCTCAGCCTCAATATCAACAGCAGAACTATTCTTCCGGCTATATTCCACCACCATGGGCTGCAACTCCTGGCTATTATGCTAACAACCCATATGCTTCTTCTTTTTCAGCGCCATACTCATATGCGTCTACTCATAATAACACACCTTCACAGCAAGTAAGCACACATTCAAATAATACGAGAGTAGCAGTCATGAGTGGAGATGGTCTATCAACCAATTAGACTTTACGTTTTAGTGTATGCTATAATGTGGATTAAGCAACTAAAATCGAGTTATCATAGAAAACTGGGTGAATGATATGGAAGCAAACAGAAGGATGCTTGGCTTTTTTAAGTATGTATGTATCAACAAGACGCTTGATTTAGATCTCAAAAAGACTGTTGATTTGGATACCAGCAAAACTTCTGATCTAGGCAACAACCTTTCTTTTCCAGTCATTTCTCGATTAATGTTTTAATGTGTTCAAAACTCTTAGCACCATATTTGACTATATGTACTTATGTTAGTATGATCCAATCTAACTGGTTGGAGGTCATTTGATGTTATACCTGATCATAAATCCCCATGGATCCTTCATCTCACTAGCAGTTGCCCTGTAATGTCTCAGTCAACTGTCTTTTATAGAATGACCATCGTGGCTAAACTAATACTGCAAGTGAAGTCTCACAATTAACGTCGCGTGGTGAGTAGTATTGTATGCGTATTTTATGTGCATAAATTCGTTCGTGTTTTTTATGTAAACTTTTTTTTTTCCTTGATTTATAAATGTTCCTTTCTGTAACTGACTTTGGACAACCTAATGTTATGCAGATGCACCTTTAAAATGACCCATGAAAGTATAAAAGAAAGTCTACATATGAGACAGCACATGATCGACATGGTGTCATAGGATGTCTCACCTGATGATGACTTTTCCAGGTAACCACATTGGATACATATTTTGTGCAGCCAATTTTCTTCATATTATTTTGTGAAGTTGCTTCGTTCTTTGACCAACATAATCATTCACATGCATCTTTTGAATTATGAATCATGAATTTCACGGTAGGTCACCTGAAGTAGAGAAGGACGAAGCTCACATATTGGAGACAGCCCCTGAGATTCGTGATTTGGAGAATCGGATGACGAAGAACCAGCAGAATATGATACTGCTCAGACTAATCTCGAGGATGAATCAAATGTATTCACTAATTTCTCAAAACATTGGTTCTTATTATCACGAAAGTTATTGATCTCTAGACAAATTAACATGTTCTTCTTTCAATAGAGATCTCCAATGGAGGATGAAGGTTACGAGAAGGATCTCACACCAGAGGACATGCTAGCCGATGAAGAGGGTCGATATGATTCTGAAGAGGATAATATTATTAAAGCTAAGGAGAAGCCCATGAGACCCCCTTTGGAGCGACCCGTACCAATAGAAGGTCAACCTGTTGACCTAGAGCTTCGTAAGTCATGGGGATGGTAGAAGGTTAAAAGGTGGACAGTTCATATACTCAATCGTCTATACACTCGGTGAGCCATAGCCTAATATATCTTTCAAGCATTCTTTTTTTAAAACTGCTTAACATTTAAAAGTCTTTTTGTTCCTTAGGTTTGGAGATACAAAATTGCAAAACCCCGAGAATCGAGCTTTGTACAAAATTTTATAACAAATTATTAGTTCATCTTAGAGAGATGATAGAGTAAGACTAGTGATAAGATTCGTTCAAGAGATTAAGTATATTGACCATGGAAGTCATATTTTGCTTAGCACCAACGAGAGGATTTCTTGAATGAAAAGACAGAAAGTTCATGTTGGTGGTTGCAGAGCATTTTAGATACACAACACATGACCGGTTGGTTGCTTACCTTATATCCTGTATACACGTGTGACTACAACCGCACGGTTGATAAGGATGGTAACTATGCAAAGTCAACAACAAACGTTGTATACAAAAAAAAATTATTTTGCAGGGTAATCAGATATACTGATGTTTAGTGTTATTTGAATGATTGTAACGAGAGTTTCGTATTATGAAGCTGTAACAAACCTGGAATTGAGGTATATGAATTGCTCAATTTTTTCATAATTAAGTATGTCTGATGATTATCAATATAAGGAAAATATTATATTTAATAACGGAAGTTCATAATTAAATCCATGTTCGGTGAAGAGTTGTTTGACTGAACTCTATCCAGGTAGTTACCCTTGCGCCAACTAACAGTGAAGTGATAATTTAAGCCCATGTTTGTTAAAATTTATCGATGTCTTTAGTTAATCTTTCTCCAAGTATGTTCATTGATTCAGTTGATTATTTGTGATTCTCATATAGTTACGGATATGGCTTTCTTTTTTGAGGAGGCTGCTCTTTTAGTACTGTACGATATTTTTTGTTGTTTTTTCAGCTTTTATTTGGTAGTTTCGAGCTTTAAAGAAACTTCTTTATGCAGATAGATGGACGGGTCTTTGTTTGGAAGATCATAGAGGGCACAAATGCAAATGATAAGTCTCTGGTGCAACTGTAGAATCTTGGGAATCATACTCTACATACTAATTACTGAAAGAAATCTAATAGTTTACAGAAATGACACCAACACGTCTTGCAGGTTCAGTTGCTACATAAATGACACCAAAACAGCCTGCAACTTTGATTCTTCTGAAGTTTGTAACTTCATTAAAATGAAAGAGTACTTTAAAGGCTCATTAAATGTGTTGGATTGTGCACTTGATGGGGTGGTGCACCAGGATGTTGCCGTATGTGCTCTTGGTGGACTTGCCAATCATTTATCTGGCTAAAGGTGAGATGTTTCAAGGGTGGCAATTTAAAGTCATCCTCTTATGAATGGGTTGAATCCGGTTATGCTTTATCTCTAACGGGTCAAGTGGGAAAAAAGTTTAGCTAATATAACGCTATAAGTTGAGTCTGGATAATAATATCGTAATACTAGAATTGAAAATTCAACCTATTTTTCGAAATGGGGTAGAGTTGGGTTGGGTTATTTATGCAATGGTTCATATAGATAGAATGTTAACTTTTCACAAAAAAGGAAACGGGTCAACGTTACTGAAAGTTATGTATGGACTACATAACATATTTAGCATGCCAATTGATTAGGCTTAGACAATAAATAGTCAACCTACAAAGTAGCGGAGCTACAATGAGGCACAGGCGACCCATACACAAGTATATCTTCAAGTGGGAACTTCTTTGTTCTCATAGAGTAGATCAGATGTCTTATGGTTTTCTCGCTTTTAACTTTTTGCATGCATTAGTTGCGCACTCTTCTGTGGCTATTGGGATGAAAGGTGCCAATAAAACAATGTCACCAAATGTTTTCATTGTCTTCTCGTCTCACAACTGAGAAACAAGATGCCAAAAGGCATTAATGGTAAGGAACTCACTCCCGACCTACAAAACGATGGCAGGTATGATTTAAGTATATATTTCTTTCATTCTTTTTTATTAGACTGCTAATAATCTACTTTTTTTTTTCATTCTACACTATAGGAAAGTGAGCATAAATGTGAAGAGTTGGTAATCCAATGAAGAGCAAAAAGGGATTGAATATTATTTGTTGTGATAAGGATAGTATTATAGTAATTACACAAAATCAAGAACAAACATAGTGTATATATTCCACAATTGAGTTTAAAACATATAATATATATATTCTCAGAAACAATTTTGTATCTTTTAATTGTTGAATAAAAGTTAACGTTTATTTCTTTTCGTTCTTAATGTATTCAATAATAATATCGGTATGTTTATATCTTTTTTGGTTAACTTACTTTTTTCAATGATAATCATAAGTATAGCCCGCCTACATTCAAAGAATGATATAACACCCACAATACATTCAAAGAATACTCATAAGTCATGCATGCCCATTGGGAGACATTAATGTTGCTTGCATAATTTATCAAAATGAAATTGTTTGTTAAATGAACCATGATCTAGGTATCAATAAAAATAAATCCGACCAAACCCATGCTACAACAACTTATTATACATCTTACTTGATTTTAGGGGATGGTTTTAAAGAGAACATTCTTTTTAGATCCCCAAGAATGCTCGGGATTGTGCTTTCGAGTGCTTTTTCGTCAGCCAAACCCTTTCTTCTCTCTCAGTTTGAACCCTTTCCTCCCATTATTCAGGACAACTGCGCAAGTTCATATAATTTGTTAATGTGCCGAAAGGTGGAAAAATGGGCAGGTCACATAAGTTATGTAATGGGTCGAACAGGTTCAGTCCGATTAATAATTTTTAGGAACACATGTTTTGGGTGCATTTTGAAGTTTGTATTAACAGGTATATGATTTGGGACTATGAAATCCTACATTTTTCAAGTTTAAGCATATAAATTTTCCTGATAATAAGTTTTGAAACTGATTTCAGGGATCCTCATACCAGCTTTCGTGATAATAGGTACTTTACACATCTAATATTGTAGGTGACGTGTTGATCGTTTAAATGGGATGGCCAACACACTATTAGAAGGTACGGAGTATATAATTTCATGAACGGTACAACGAGTTTATGATCAAGTTAGTACTTGCTTTCCAATTTTATTGAAATCTTATAATTGATACCTGATAACTGACAAGTATAGTTCATTACATTGAGGTGGTGCATGATGTTGATCTACAAAAGCTATGTGTTCGGTTCGTCATGGATAGAGTTGGTTTGGTTGGATCAGATGGACCTACATATTGTGTAGCATTTGACATCACTTACATGGTATGCCTGCAAACACATGCTGGTCATGGCTCCTTCAGATGAAGCCGAACTTGAAAACATGGTAGCTACTACTGCACCCATTGATGACAGACCTTCCCGAGAGTCAATGGTTTTGGTGTACCTCTTCATCCCAACACTAAAAAGATAGAAACTAACAAAATTTAAGTTCTTTTTGGCAAAAAAATGTTCTAATAATATTTTGTAACATATAGATTATCGATGAATATTGAATTGGTTCATCAAGTGTTTGAAATTTTCAAAAAAAAAATAATAATACTGCAGCATAGATGTTATTTGTATTCAAAATTTACTTCAAGTCTATAGAAAACTCTGTATATATTTGGCTCACAAACATTATCACAAGTTGGGTACAAAGACCGGACAACATCATGTTGGTCTTTCAAGAGTTAAAACGAAAAAAGGTTTTAAGATTCTTTGTTGTGACAAAGACGATTAACACACAAACTTCGCAACAAATGTCGTGTACAAAGAAATTTTATTTTGTATATGAATAAAATGATCATCCATTTTTGAATTTAGCTATGACGATTAATAAAAGTTAAGGCCAAACATTGTCCCAGATTGGTTTGTTTTTACAAAAGCCGGTATACTTATATTATTTAATTGTTTCATTATCTTTTATATGTATTACACTAAACTTAGTTACTTATAGTTTGTATGTTTTTATAATTTACATCCACGCAAACCATACAACTATTCATAATTCTAAAAAAAAAAAAAAAAAAACAATTGTTTTATAGTATTGTTTGACAATTCTAAAAAATGTATTTCAGTTAACAAAAAACAACAAACAAATAATTATAAGTTATGCCCGCCCATTGGGCGGGCTTCGAAAACTAGTATATATATATATATATATATATAATATATATATATATATATATATATATATATATATATATATATATATATAGGGTAAAATTAAAATAAAAGACAAATATCCGTAAAAAGAATAAAAATATTTTTTTTTCAAAAAATATTCTCCAAAAATTCCAAAAAAATTCAACAAGGTCGGGTTTGTTGGTGCATAAAACTTTTGTGAAAACATTTTTTATAATTTTGAGTTTTGATACGTTTTTTTTTAATGCACAAAAAACGAATTTTGATGCGCAAAAAAATTTTGATGCTCAAAATTTTAAACTTGTTTTAATTAGATGCGCAATGTTATTTTGATGAAAAAAGTCAAAAGAAGTTGGGTGCAAAAACCAATTTTTGATGCACAAAATACGATTTAATGCACAAACGTATTTTTCAATAATTTTTTTCGGAAAAGATATTCACTTTTAGAAAAAAGTCATTCACAACTTTTTCATGCACCATCATACCAATCTTGTGGAATTTTTTTGGAATTTTTCGATAACTTTTTTTGAAATTTTTTTTTTTTATCTTTTTACGGATATTTGTCTTTTTATTTGATCTTTATCCTATATATATATATATATATATATATATATATATATATATATATATATATATATATTAACTTTATATAAACCCGATTATTATTTATATATTGCAGACCAAACTATTTTATTACTATAAAGTAAATTTGATCAATTTAAATTGTATAAAGTATTTTCAGTTTACTATTTAGCATTGAAAAATTTTTAAATTCGTAAATGATAACAAGCTCAAAAGGTAGTTGTTTGAATTTTAAAAGTTCTTTAAGCCATATTATAATACTTATATGGCATATAGAATAAAGTTAATTATTTCGGTAACAAGTTATTCAGCAAAAAAAAGTATTTCAGAACTAAAGTTAGTTGTTATCTACTATCGAAAATGTCATCAAAAGATTAAATTTATTGGTTTATTTATCGATTAAAAATAAAATATTATACAATATTGATTTCGAGAAACAAATTAAATATTTCACATAAAAATTTTGAAAAAGTAAATTTTATATAAACATTTTTTCAATAAATAACTTTGTTAAAAAGGTCGCGCCTTCAAGAAAGTTGAGCCACTCCTGAACAATATTTAACTTATTATTCATTTGATTGAGAACTCTATTTTGATTAACAAGTATCTTATACCCGCCGCTCCGCGGCGGGAGTTTTTCTGCACATCGGGTTTTTGACACCGTATAAGCTAAACCATCTATATTTTGCTACATTAAAAGTCTTTATATTCATAACACAACATATATACAAAAATAATTACATCTGCTCTACTCAAAACATATACATACATTTATTTCATTATATACTACAGAGTGTCAATCTGGTAATGGTTAAGTACTCCTTTCGTCGCTACTCACACGCCCCAGCTTGAAAGTTTTGTGCCATTTTTTGGATCCTGGAACATTAAACACACTACTATCAGCTAAGGTAAGCCTCCAGATAGAGTTCAAACTTGAAAGCAAATAATATTTATAATATCAAAGGATCAAAAAATTGAATCATAACAAAGTCAAAAAATGTGACTATAAGACTCTGCAACACTATCAGTCCATCTTTATATTGGTTGAAACTACAGGTTACCAATTATTTTGAAACAAACTACAAGAAAATAGGAATAATTTTAGCACGGATATAAAAAAATCATTATGTTGGTATGATTGTTATACTAACAATAAAAATGTAAAATGCTGTTGTGTTCATATTTAACACACTAACTACAGAAAATCTTTAAGTCATTTTAATAAATATTATTAGTAGCTCATTTGTTTATTTGGATAGTATCTCTTACGTAACTAACATATGATTCATGAAGTTAAGCCACAACACATAGGCATATATGCTCCATACTACTCTTAACACAGTAACACAGCATTAGAGTATGTGATTTGTTTATGAAGGCTACTAATTACTGACTTTTAAGTTTTATTGGGAGTACTTAAATAAAATTAGAAAAACGATTTTTGGTGGAGCAAGAACGATCAATTACCAACACCATACTGCAGCCTAGTGTTGAAGGTTTGAGATTATTTACTATGAGATTCAAGTGAGACTTGAATCCCATAATAAAATAAGACGTTGGATTACTCCACCATACGAAGCCTTTTGTATATTGTCCACAATCAGATAAGCTAGTTAAATTTGAAAAATACCTTGCTCTTTGAAACATGGAGCCTGTGTCTTGCTCACAAACCAATCCAAAGTCAAGATCTCGACTCCAAAATTCCACTGGACTGCATTCATTCAAAAAAAATATCGTTGCTGCTGCTGTGTAACGCTTACTGACAATAATATATACATTACAAAAGAGCTATGAATCCCCTTTTCCATAAGAAACTTTATAGTGTTCCAGAAAGCTAATGAGCCTTAGATGTGTGTATCAGGCTACCCAATTTAGAAAAGGGGATTCAACTATGTGTGTGATATCACATATAGCTTGAATCCCCTTTATATCACATATATCACATTTAGAAAAAGTTGCACTCCAAAACCATCCAAAACCTGTCTGATTGTCCTGTCTCCTTTTCTTTCTGAACTTCCAAAAACGTAGAGTTTATTTTACCAAAGGTTATATCTTAAGTAGGAATCAGCTGTGGTTGCCTGACATTTACCTGTAGGCGCAGTGACTATGTGCGTGGCATCTGGTTGTATAGATATACCAGTGTTGTGATGAGACTCTGATAATCGGATGACCAACATCAGTAGTAGGCTGCATTTCCTCAGAAGCAAGCGCTGATAAGTTCGAAAAAGCTTCAGCTTTACGGTCTCTTTTCACCACTTTTTTCCGTCCGTTATTTTCCCTTCCAACAAAACCAATACCGTTTGTTTTTATTTAGTTATATATTGTACACCTTATCTTATGGCACTGAAAAAAAATAATAGAGATAAGGGCATACCATTTACGTAGATATCTGACCCTTTGATATCAAATCAAAAGAAATCCGATTCGTGATGACAATGCCAAAGATCAGTGATCCGACGGTGACATTAATCTATCTACAAAAACCGATGTCGCTACATTGTAAATTCCATGATATTACCATATAAATACTTATTCATTGCGCCTAAGCAAGAAAAATGGTGTGTGTTTTTAGAAGTTGTTTGCTTACCTGATATTTCTTATATCCATGGCCAAATGTTCCACTAACGTAAATCAGTATTCAGAACGTTGGATCCTGCAAGTGATAAAGAATCATATTGTACCCATAGTATCGGTTAGAAAACGGAAACTACTGTAAGATGAAAAGTGGGAAATTCGAGGGGAAATAAAGGAAAAAAACCTTTAATTCTGCAAATTCAGAGTATTCGCATGAACGTGACAGATCCCTACCAACTCAGTGTTACAAACCGTGGTTGACTTGGTTTTGGCATTTGAGTTTGCAATTGTCTATTGTTGCCGGCCGTACCGCTTGAAGTTTTTTCTGAACCTTCATTAGTTCCTACAGCAGGAGCAAATTTATAAGAATTAGTGTAGTGTTGTGTCTCCGAGTTACCTGAAATCGCATGAACATGACGAATCCTTACCAACTGAGTGTTACAAACCGTGGCCGTCTTACGTTTGGCACTTGCGGATGCCATTCTCTATTGTCACCACGCGTACCGCTAAAACCCTTTTGTGGACCTTCATTAATAGTTGCAGCATGAACAAATAGAAGTAAGATGAAAACACCAAAAATCAATTTAATAATAGCATATTTACCTTCCATACAGTTCTTGTAATGGTCTTTTGAAATCTTCTTCAGTTTCCAAAAAACTCAGTCGATATCCTATTGTCACAACCTTAAAAAAATTAACGTATTAGTATATGTTTATTAGTATATGTGTTACAAAAAAACTAAAACTTGTGATAGCACAGATTATGGTTAACGACAGAAATAACAAACATTTATTAGAAACTATCGCCCAAGTTCTTTCTTTCGACGACTTTCATATTTTGAGAGATACTCTATGAATTTATCGTGACTAATCATTGGACAATACGCTAACACCAAATAACTAAACATTACAACCGAAACATATTTTTTCTTGATTAAAAATTTGACCCTTCAACGATCAAAACAAAGAAACATTACAAAATCTGAGCTAAGCTCTATTCATTCTTTACATCGAGTCCAAGAAATCAGGGAGGTCCAATTATAAATCAATGGGAGGTCCTTATTGAGATTTTATAAGACCAAATAAATGGAAACATACCCGCTGAACAATTACCTATTTTGCCGTGTCCTGACTTTATCGAGATTAGAACCTAGCTGTAAGTACCACAAACCTCATCCGTCAGGAGCATCTGAACAGCAGCCTATGTTTCAAGTGGCATCCCTGAAATGTCAAAAACAAACAAAGCCCCTGTTGATACTATCAGCATCATTAGATAAAAGTCATAAAATAGAATATGTCATCATTTTAATGCGAATACTAAATAAAAGCATACGTATTTGGATTTTTTTCTAAATGGTGAAATACACAAAGCAAAAAAATAAGTTTGTTTGTAAGTGATTGTTATGTTTAAAACTATGAAGATGGTGATGTTTTTCCAAATCTTCATACCAGACAATCACTTTCAAAACCCAATTCCAAACACCAACTATCTACACATTCCACACATTAAAATCATTACTTTCACACATATTCGAATGGAAAAAAACCGTAAAAAACCTCGTAAGCGCGTCAAGAACAACACCAACAATGTCAGGATTATCACTTCTCCCAGATTTAGGTTGATTATCTCCTTCAGCAGTTGTGTCATCATAAAAAGCCCATGCAATCATTTTCACTAAGCTATAATCAAAACCCATAAATAAAAACGCATCAGTTAATCAATTAAAATAAACCCAATTCATTAAAACATGATACAAATCAATATAACAAAAGGAATCACACATCTCAATTCTTTCCTCAATCTTCAATCTATATAAAAAAAAATTGTATACGTCGTCATCCTCCATCTCTCTTTCTCTTTACCGGAGATTCTGTGTGTGTGTGTGTTTTGAGGCGGCAACATATTCAGTGAGGAAGAGGCAGAAGAAGGAAACACGTGCACTGATGAGGATGCAGGTTATTTGGATGAGGATAAAGAGAGAGAGAGAGAGAGGCGGTCAAAGACTGAAAGATTCCAGCTGAAAATGTGTCTTGCCGATGCTAGAGTATCAAAGAAAACGGGCCAAAAAAAAGATCTTGCACAGCCCAACAAAGGAAAGGGGAAGGCCCAAGGTACATGCATAATATAAAATAAAGGTGCATAATATAATATGAGTAGAGTTATTTTACATACCAAACTTTTCTTACATACCAAGGGACTCATCTACACCATTCATCTAAAAAGAAATCAATGGTTGAGATTAAAAGCATTTTATTATTTCACCTATTTGTTATAATTTAAATATTTTAAACCGTAATCGTTAGCAAAATAAGTACACCGGCGCGAGAGCATTTAATTATCTTTCTATAGACGGGACTTTGATATACTTAAAATAGAAAAAAAAAAACATTTTTTCACTTTTTTTCGCCTTTTTTCGTTTTTCTTCTAAACTAATTTGCATGAAATATATATATGATTTAACACTAATTGAAGAAACATGTGATTTATGTTAAATCACATATGATATGTAATATCATATGTGATACTAGTGTTAAATCATATATGATAAATCAAATATGATATGCATATCATATATGATTTAACACTAAAATCACATGTAGTATTCAAATTAGTATTAAATCATATATGATTTTTTTCATGTAAATTTCAGTAACACGAAAAAAAAAATTTTGTCGAAAGTATATCAAAGTGCCTATCTATAGAAAGATAATTAAATGTTCGTCGTGATGGTATATTTTTTTTTGGCTTGACGATAACAGTGTGAAAGAATTTATATTTGAAAAAGGATGAAAGTGGGTTTTTTAATGTTGGATAATCTCATCCATTAGATCTTATAAAAATGGAGGGTGTAGATTGATCCCTTGGTATGTAAAAAATCTTTTGTTCTCAAATGATCTTAAATCTTAAAATAAATGCACTTTTTGACTATAATTTATGTATGATAAAAGATCATTTAAAAAGAAATCAATTGTTGAGATTAAAAGCATTTTATTATTTCACCTATTTTTTATAATTTAAATATCTCTTAAACCGTTAATCGTCAAGTGAAAATATTTACACCATCGCGACGGATTTAATTATCTTTCTATAGACGGGCACTTGATGACTTTCGAAAAAAAAAAAAAAAACTCGTTTTTTTTCACGTTTTTTCGTTATTTTACGTTACTGAAATTTACATAAAAAAATCATATATGATAAAACACTAAATTGAATATCACATGTGATATTAGTGTTAAATCATATATGATATGTGATATTACATATCATATATGATATTACACTAATATCACATATGATATTACATATCATATATGATATTACACTAATATCACATATGATATTCAAATTAGTGTTTTATCATATATGATTTTTCAATGCAAATTTCAAGTAACGTAAAATCAAAAAACTTAAAAAAAAAAGTGAAAAATACGAAAAAAAAATAATTTTTGTCGAAAGTATATCAAAGTCCTTCTATAGAAAGATAATTAAATGCTCGTCGCAATGATATATTTTTTCGGTTAACGATTAACGGTTTGAAAGATATTAATATTTGAAAAAAAATGATGAAAGAGGGTTTTTAAAATTGTTGAGATTAATCTCATGCATTAGATCAAATAAAAATAGAGGGTGGAGATTGATCCCTTGGTATGTAAATAATCTTTTGTCCTCAAATAATCTTTTATCATATAATATAGATAGATTTGGTGACCGCTGCGCCATTAGGATATATATAAATAGTTTGAATTAAAATGTTGATTTTTTTAGTAGGTTTTATTTTTGTGTTGTGTAATTTTGGGTTTAGTTATTGTGATCATTTAGAAATGTATAAAATATTTTAAAATTAATAAATTATAATAAAAAAGAAAAAAATATATATAAATAAATTTTGAAATAACAAGATCACCACTTGCCTGATGTGATGGTGTGCCTAAACTATAATAAACTTCCAAACTTACTGCATTATTTTTGGGTTAATTGCATAAAAATGCATCATATTTGTCACTTTTTTTTATTGTATGTTGCGAACTATTTTTTTTTATCATCTTGACACCAACCTTTTCAAATTGTGCTATTGTATGTATTCTGTGACTATTTTTTCATGTAAAATGACCATTTTACCCTTCAAATTTTGAAAAAATTAAGGGTAAAATGGTCACAAAATACATACAATAGCACGATTTGAAAAGGTTGGTGTCAAGATGATAAAAAAAATAGTTCGCAACATACAATGACAAAAATGACAAGTATGATGCATTTTTATGCAATTAACCCATTATTTTTAGAGAAAGATCAAAAAATAAAAACTACAAAAAGCAAGAAGCATGTAAAAAGCATCTAGCAAAGAGACGATTGAGATTGTGATGAGAGATACATGTTAACATGTATATAACATTGATTGTTTGATGTTTCATATTCCATTTTTCCTCTTGAAACTCAAAAAAAAACTTTTAGATTAACGTGTATTTTGAGAATCGGTACATCATACATATTTTAATTAGTATAAGATTTAAGATCATTTGAGGACAAAAGATCTTTTACATATCAAGGGATCAATCTCCACCCTTCATTTTTATTAGATCTAATTGATGAGATTAATCCCAACAATTAAAAAAACCCACTTTCATCTTTTTTTTCAAATATAAATATATTTCAAACCGTTAATCATCAAGTGAAAAAAAATATACCTTTACGACGAGCATTTAATTATCTTTCTATAGATAGGAACTTTGATATACTTTCGACAAAAAATAAATAAATAAATCGTGTTTTTCACGTTTTTTTTTTAAGTTTTTTTCGTTACTGAAATTTGCATGAAAAAAATCATATACGATTTAACACTAATTTGAATACCACATGTGATATTAGTGTTAAATCATATATGATATGTATATCATATATGATTTAACACTAGTATCACATATGATATTACATATTATATGTGAGTTAACACTAATATCGCATGTGATCTTCAAATTAGTGTTAAATCATATATGATATTTCATGCAATTTCCAGTTTCGAAGAAAAACGAAAAAAAAAGACGAAAAAACGTGAAAAAACGATTTTTTTTTTCTTTTTTCGAAAGTATATCAAAGTGCCCGTCTATAGAAATATAATTAAATGCTCATCGCGATGGTGTAATTATTTTTGCTTAACGATTAACGGTTTAAGCGATATTTAAATTATAAAAAATAGATGAAATAATAAAATGCTTTAATTCTTAGTCATTGATTTCTTTTTAGATGGATGGTGGAAATGAGTCCCTTGGTATATAAGAAAAGTTTTGTATGTAAAATAACTCTCCTCTTAGTATAATTAATTTTAGTTTGAGGGTTTATGGGTACACCCACGGGTATTTTAAATAGGTGTCATGGGTTTACCCGCGATGGGTATGCCTCACCCGTCACCCACCCGCCATCCACTGATGGGTACAAATTTTCACCCACAACCCACCCGTGGGTGAAAAATGACGATTTTACCCACCCATTTATGTGCGGGTACCCGCGGGTTGTGGGTCTTTTCTCGCCCGTTGCCATCCATTAATTTACCTCCGGATTATGTGTTATTGTTGTTGGTTGATAATTTGAATTGTTTTGTGGGTTTCGATCTTGAGTGTGGTAGGGTGGGCGATTGAGTGAATATTGAAAATTCAAGGATGATTGATGACTTTGAGGAGGAGCCTTTTGTTTTGCCGCCGACTTCCTTGCTTACTAATTTCAAATTTTTCACTAGCAATGTGGGACAACACTTTTGTTTTACTTCTCGATTATCACGGAAGTAAATGAAAGGAAGTAAGGCTACGTTTGGTATGTCGTCATGAATCATAATGCGTATGAGTTTAATAGTAGTGGTGGATCTTTCGGTATGAAAGATTCATACCTTACTTTTGTGAGATATATGGAGTATGAAACATATATATCATTTATTCTCTTATTTAAAAAACTTGTATCTTAAACCAACATATAATTAGAATGAAAATTTATTCCCTCATTCTCATTATGAGATATCAAACGCACCCTAAATACGGAAAAAAAAGTAAGAAAAAGAAAAACTACATAAAATGTTATTTTGATTGATTTTGAACTTCAACTATCGCATTTTTTATCTTTTACATCAGCGTCACATCAGTTTTCTCTTTCTTTCACCACTATCTTTCACCCCAACCATCTTATACCACTTCACCTTTCAACACATTTTTTTATATATTAAAATGCCCCACTATATATTTCTCACGCACTCACAAACTAAAAATAAAAAAGTATCCACTAGCACAAATGTCGACAGGTGAACTCTTCACCTTTTCTACACATTTTTCTCTCCTTGCCAACACTTCACTCCACACCTCATCCATGTTGCTGCATGAACTTGATGCTTGCGAATGCTTCACTCTTTCGGTTAGGGTAGCCTTCTGATTAGGCTAAAAGCCTAAAAGTGTTTAATTTTTATCTGTGTTTTTAATTTTTTTAGAGTAAATTACGTGATGGTCCTTGTGGTTTGCTTAAAATTTCATTTTCGTCCTTCAAAGTTAAAAGTTTGATTGACAGTCCCTATCTTTGCAAAGAATAACACTCGTAGTCCTTTTTTTTAACCGGTGCTAAGTTGATTCTATTATCATTTACAAGTTACCCCTTTTGACTAATGACCGTCACATCATCTATTATTTATACATTTTCGTTTGTTTTTATATGTTTCAATCAGTTTTTATACGTTTGCGTCCGTTTTCTTACTTTCGTTCGTTTTTATATGTTTTCATCTGTTTTTATACGTTTTCATACGTCTCATCCGTTTTTATACTTTTTAATATAATCTCTGCCATTAAAAAAACGAGTAAAGGTGGGTCAAGAGAGATAAAAAAGTGAGTCGAATAATATGCACAATGCATAACTTGCAATGTTTTAAAAACTGGGTTTTTAATTGACCCGATCGAGCCACCGGGTCATGGTTCAATCGGGTTTTTTTGTTAAAAACCGACTTCCAATCACCCGACTAACTCACAATTTAACCAACCAGATCAACCCGGAAGGGACGGAGCCAGGATCAAATATGACCGGGTGCACAAATTTTTTTGAACCGTAATAGTGGAAACACATTTCAAATGACCGGGTGCATTTAAGATGCATTTAAGAAAAACCAGTGTTTTTTTTTTAAATTAACACTACATCAAAAAAATCCATAGAGTTCCCGGACACTCGCAGGAACCTCGTAGCTCCGTCCCTGCAACCCGGGTTTTATTAATAACTTGTCCCAAAACACAATATACAAAAGCAATTTGGTTTACCAAAAGCGTTTCACGTGGAAGCACGTGTGGGAACTTTTTGGGCTTACATGCACATTCAAATTCCAAATTTAAAATATGAGCCTGACGAAATATAAAGTTTTATAGATTTTGTAGACTTAGAGGGCGTTTGGTTAGGGTAATTTGGAGTATATTGGGGGGCATTTGCATTTAAATTCCGTTCAAATATCATGTTTGGTAACTTAAATTTGGGGCATTTGAAGTAATTTACAATTTCACGAATTGCCCAAATGGAGAGAATTCAAATGCCTTCAAAAAGTGAAAATTTTTAATTTACTTGAAAAAAAAATTATAAACTTTTTTTATTATTGTTTTTTTATAAACTTTTAAATAGATTATTTATGAATTTCTTTTTATAAACTTTTTTTATAAATTTTTTATAAATTTTATTTATAAACTCTTTTTATAAACTATTTTTATAAATTTTTTTATAAATTTTTATAATTTTTTTTTATAATTTTTTTATAAACTTTTTATATAAACATTTTTAAAAACTTTTTTCATAAATTTTATAGAAATTTTTTATAAACCTTTTTTTTTTAAAAAATTATAAATTTTTCATAAACTTCTTTTATAACCTTTTTATATAATTTTTTAACTTCTTTTATAAACTTCTTTTATAAACTTTTTATATTAACTTTTTTATAAACTTTTTTTTATAAACTTTTTTTATAAATTGTTTATAAACTTTATTTATAAAAAATTTATTAACTTTTAAATAGACTATTTATGAAATTTATATTAAAAAAATAAAAATTAAATATTTATAAATTTCTGTCAGCCAAACATGCGAAGGTATTTTAAATTTCGGAATTTTAAATTCTCAAGAATTTAAATATTCTATAATTTAAAATTCCGAAATTTCAAATTACCCCAACCAAACGCCCCATTAGTCGATTTCATCTTTGGTGGGGCCTATTTGTATTCGGGATACGGGTCTAACACTACATTATATAATCGTGCTATTAATTCGTTAGTCACTTTGTTCGGTTTAGGGCTTTAGCCGTTCTCCTTGCATTCTACTTGACTTCCATGATCACTGTTTGAGCAAATTTCCATAAGTGCTCTTCAGCCCTGATCCTTAGGAGGTCCTGTAGCTGCTCCTGCGGAGGTCTTGCAGTTACTCCTTCGTCTCTAGGCTGAAATAAGAAAGAACACCATTAGCTCGCCCCGGTTTTTTAATCCGAGACCAAGCTCCGGTGTGAGAGTAAGTATATGCTTGGCATAAGTTCTAGTGAGAGAAACTAGAGAGAGATAGTAAGAGAGGTGAGTGAGTAGTAAAGTGTCTAGCGAAGTCTGTGAACCTCTCCTTTTATACTACCTGGGGTTAGCTTCACGACATTAGTACTGTGGGGACGAGTTTGTCATTTATGTGCAGCATGTAAGTTGCTGATGAGTACCAGGCATGGTCCTCGGGATCCAAGTTGTCGTTATGCCACAAGTACTAGTTGTGGACCAAAGCCTCTGTGCTTATTCGTACATCATTGTACTTGTATGCCAGTTGCTAGTGTACTAACTCCGATGCAGTCACTGCTCCGTCATTATGCCTCCTAAGCAGACACTGCTTCATCAATATACTTCTGAGCAGCACCGCTTCATCACTATTCCTCTGAGAGACCTGCTCCATCACTATACTTCCTGAGCAGGCACTGCTTCATCACTATACCTCCTGAGTAGGAACTGCTTCATCACTATGCTTCCTGAGTAGGCACTGCTTCATCACTATACCTCCTGAGTAGGAACTGCTTCATCACTATGCTTCCTGTGCATGCACTGCTTCATCAATATACTTCCTGAGCAGGCACTGCTTCATCACTATGCTTCCTGAGCAGGCACTGCTTCATCACTATACCTCCTGAGCAGGCACTGCTTCATCACTATGCTTCCTGAGCAGGCACTGCTTCATCACTATACCTCCTGAGCAGGCACTGCTTCATCACTATACCTTCAGACCTGAAGTGACCCTCGTCACCTCAGCTACTCCAAAGGACTGTTCCCACGTAGGGTGGTTTTATCTTATAAACATTTGGAGTTAATTGTGATTGTCCCCTCCAAAGTATCCGGAGGAGGACATACCTCATCATGTCCCCCAGTCTAGTATCAATGGATTGTCAAAGAGTTGGTACTAGACTCGAAAGAAAATAGTTGTCTAGTTTGGAGGTCAAAATTGCCAAAGATTTGGTACTCTCGAAAATTTTGTCTATCTGTCCGATTGTCTCGATCGAGGATGAATGAGTTTCCAAGAATACCATTAAATTTCAAAGTTCGATACAAGATTGGGTCACTACCCATATTACTCCGCCTGTCTTAGGAGACATGGCTATCCATACACCCACTCTAAAGGAGATCATTGCCACTTGATCTGATCCCTAAGTGGTTGCAAAGGAAAAGGCATCGACCAAGCGAAAAGCCTCTACTAAGTCACAAAAGCCTTCCGATGCAACCAAAAAGGGGGAGATTGACCAAGAGAAGTTCCGAAGTAGGGTCTAGTGAGCCATCAAATGAAGAAGGTGATGAGGTTGACAAGAGACTTTCCCCTCTTGACTGTACAAGTCTTCGGGGTGCGATGGGAAGAGTATTGATTCAGTTGGCGATTCCCACTTGGTAATTCACACCACGTATTTTAGTGGTGAATTGTACGCCATATCTCCATAGTCGAGACCAGAGCCGAATCCACTTCCCAAAGTGATGTTCCTTATGTTTTCAGTCGCTTGGATCGTGTTGATATTGTGCCTCTGTGCCGAATTTACGAGCTAATTAGAAAGGTTGCTCGTCCGCCCGAGTGTTTCATTCAGAGGCTAAGAGATTTTTCAAACATACCAATAATTTTGGACTATGTACCTCATCATTCCTATCAGTCTAGTGTTAATGTATTGCCAAAGAGTTGATACTAGACTCTGAGAATGTGTCTCACCAGTTGCGTATCTCGTTCAGAGGTTAAAGTTATATTTCTTTGCCTTCCCGCTCGAGTACCTCGTTCAGATCTAACATCACAAACTAAAGGGTTTCATTCGGATATTTTGGGTTTGGGTATCACGATTAGTGTTTCAATCGCAGTTTGTGGGCTTGGGCATCACGATTGGTGTTTCAATCGGAGCAATTACTTGTACCACAATTCTAGGTTTAAATAGGAGTTTCAATCACAACCAAAGGATTTCGTTCGAGCTTTAGTCGCGGCGAAAACCCAATGGTTTTGTTCGGAGTTCTATTCGCAAACCAAAGGTGGTTTGCTTCGAAGGTTTTATCACAATCCCGAGTAACTCGCTCAGAGTATTATTCACAAACCCGAGTTTTTATTTGGAGCTTTTATTAGCATCACAAACTTATGGATCGTTAGTAGCTTTCATTCAACTAGCATTGCAAACTTAGAGTTTCGTTCGCTGCATTTATTAGCATTGCAAACTTAAGTGTTTCGTTCTCAGCGTTACAAACTTAAGTGTTTCGTTCTGATCTTTTACTAAGACATGGTCTCCATTAGAGGCCACACCAAGGTTTGATCGAGTGCCCTAACCTAAAGGGGTTTCACTTGAAGGACTTGGGTAATTCACGAATAAGGCTCTCGATCGGTATAGCTACTCGATCGGAGTTTTTCTTCTGAGTTTGTTGCGTATTTCGCGAGTAAGAACTTCAATCAAGAGGAGTATCTCTATCGGATCTTTTAACCTTTAAGCTTTTATCAAAGTTTTCCGGTTTAACTCAAAGAGGTCTCCAATCGGATGTTTTTTCACGAGGGGATCTACCGGAGCTTAACACTTCAAACTTCACTTTTTATTTATTAATTTATTATATTTACACAACTGCTCCGCCCCAAGGTTGCGTCGAGGAGGGAGACCACAAAGTGTCTCGATCAAAGGTGTTTTACTCGTAGGTTTCGAGTAGTGAGTTTCAATATGAGAGAGTCTCCATCGGAGGTACTCAATCAGAAGTCTCCATCGGAGGTGTTTCGCTCGAGATCTCCATCGGAGGTGTTTCACTTTGAAGGCTTCACGTGGTGAGGTCTCCATCTAAGGTAACCAATATCTCCCTTAGAAGTCTGTTGTCTCAATCGAAAGTTTATATTCAGACTCGATTGGAGGTGCTCCTTTGCACGGGCTTCATACGGAGGGGTTCTAAATAATATTGACCAAGTGTTTCAATCGGGGTCTCCAACAGAGGGTTTCGTCGGAGGTGACCAAGGTCTTGGTCTGAGTGAGATTTTTGAGGCAAGTCTCGATTGAGAGGACTTCCAAGGTCTCGATCGGAGGTGTTTTAAGATTTCGATCGGAGGTGTTTTACTTGGAGGTTTTGATTGATGAGTTTCGATCACGGGTTTCGATCGGGGCTTCAAACCCGATGGTTTCAACATTAGTATTTTGACCGGAGGTTTTGATTCCAAACAACTTATTCAGAGGTTTTAACTTAAAATTTTGTTCGGGGATTTGTTTGAAGCTTACCATCACAATCCAAGGGTTTCAATTAGAGGTACCTTTATAATCCAAGGGTCTCGATCGGAGGAGAGTCTCGTTTGGAGAAGGGTCTCGTTCGGAGGAGAGTCTCACTTGGAGTTTTTCAATCGGAGTTTTATTCGGCTAGCACCAAAACGCGAGGGTTTCGATCGAAGTTTTGTTCACTAGCATTTGCAGCTTTGAGTATTTATGACTTCATGCTTATGCCCTCCTGGGATGGTATCGAGGTAAGGGATAAACCACATGATCAAGACACACATATTTTACAACGAGTTGTTGATTGAACCACACCACCTACTCCAGAGGGAACAACTATTCTTGAGCCTATCATAGAGGAGATCATTGCCACCCGGGCTGACCCTGTGGTGGTTGCAAAGGCTAAGAACACGGCTAAGCGAAAAGCCTCTACTCAACCAGAGGTATCTACCGATACAACCAAAAAAAGGGGAGGGTGGACAAGAACTCCAGGGTAGGGTTGAGTTAACAAATGTTGAAGATGACAACCATAGTGCGGAAGGGAGCACTGACCCCTAGAATACCAGAGCAACCACTCAAGATAATGGTACAGATATAGGTGCCCAGCTTCATGGTGTTTAGAAGAATTTTCATCAGCATGGCACTAATGAAGACACGCATCATCATGATATTGTTGTAGGTGAGAATTTTTGATGTTGTTGGGTCAGATAAAGATGACCTCACTAACAAAGATGATAATGAGAACGTTGGGTTTTATTCTCGTGCCAAATTCGGAGATACAACTAGAGACACAATTGACAAGGAACTTCTTTCCCTTGTTCCTGGTCCCTACTACATGCCATATCCTTATGATGAAGGTTTAAACAACAATCCTCCCAAATATATGAGGGTAGAGTGGGATAAAGCTCATGTTGTAAGCATTATGATTTTGAATAAAGAACTCTTCAAGGATCAAAAGGCATGCAAGATTATCGTTGATCGAGTCCTTATACCTGAAAGAAAGAAACAGAGAAGAAACAACTCTCGGACCCAGATGCTCTCTTGGGAGTTTGATATTCCAGTTTGTAATAAGTAGTGCTATGTAATAAGTAGCTAGTTTACTTTCTACTTCTTTCCTTTTGTTAGTTTCATTCAGAGATGTAAAACTTTATGATTTTGTGACAGTGGTATCCACCGGAGCAGTGGATCTTTATGCATATATTTGTCGTGCTATCTTGGTATTTACATGTTTTTGGATGCCTTGGTGTTTCATATGTGCAGTGTTTACAACATCACAAATATCACTAGGACCTGCCTTGGCAGGGTTTCCGGAGTAACATCCGTTAGCCACTCATAAATTTTAACAATTATAGCTACAGAACATTAATATTAGAATTGTGTCGTTGATATTGTTGATGTGTTCCCACACTTAGATAAATACATAACACATATTTCGATCAACACAAGTTTGTCGATGGAAGCAACTGCAGATGCAGCTGCGGATGCAGTGGCTGTCGATGGCTGGCGGATGCGATGGCTGCGGATGCGGCGGCTGGGATGCACGGCGATGCTGAGGATCTTTGATGGTGCGATATGCGATTCTTGGATCACGGTGGCTGCGATGCAAAACAATATTAGAATTGTGTTGTTTATGTGTTCCAACACTTAGATGAATACACAACACATATCGTGACACGTTTGTCAATGAGCGTTGCGGTGCGGCATCTGCGGTCTGGCGGCCTCGTGAGTGTCTAGTTCGGTATAATGCATTCACCCTTATATGTTGTGGGTTAAGTGTACCGACATACTCATTCCCATGTTTAGATGTAACACTTAGATCGATATCTTTGTATTACGTTTATATTTTAAAGTAACATTTGCTTATATGAAGCGTACCAATGTAGCACCTTATAACGATGCTTTTAATATATGTAGCACTTGGATATCCTCATGCTACCCTCTCCCTTCGGTGTAGCTACTTGCGGAGAGTAATACTAGAGCTAGCGGATGTTCCTCAACCAAAGGTTATACCATCACTCCAGGAGAGACATCATTCCTTTACTCCAAAGGAGACCATGAGCCGACCAAATATGTCACTCAACTAAAGTTTGTGGCATCACTACGGAGGAGACACTGTTCCTCTACTACGGAAGAGACCATAAGCTAAACATATAGGTTACTAAACCAAAGTTTATAACATCACTTGAAGAGAGACATTGTTTCTCTACTTCGGAGGAGACCATGAGCTAACCATATTGGTTACTCAACCAAAGTTTATAACATCACTCCGAAGGAGACATTGTTCCTCTACTTTGGAGGAGACCATGAGCTAACTGATTGGTTACTCAACCAAAGTTTATAACATCACTCGAAGGAAAATTGTTCCTCTACTCGGAGGAGACCATGAGCTAACCGGATTGGTTACTCAACCGAAGTTTATAACATCACTCCGAGGTAGACATTGTTCCTCTACTTTGGAGGATACCAAGAGCTAACCGGATTGGTTACTCAGCGAAGTTTATAACATCACTCAGGGGAGACATTGTTCCTCTACTTGAGGAGGAGACCATGAGCTAACGGATAGATTGCTCAACCAAAGATTGCATCGTTACTCGGAGAAGACATTGTTCCTACTCGAGGAGGAGGTTATGAGCAAGTTACTAACTATTACATTCATTATTTTACCATCACTCCGGAGGTTGTTTCACCACGGAGGAGGCTACTGATCTAGTTGAAGTTTTAGCGGATCAAAGTTGCACCATCATTCGGATGTCAATCCCTATGTAGATCATCACAAGCTCATAGAATAAGCCAAGATTGCTCATCCTTAATATGTTTAGGAGGCGTCCCTCCACGAAATCGTCCTTTAAGTATAGTACTAACCATATGTTTTTATTATTATAGGTCTTCAGGTGCGAGTCCTCCACGGGCACCGCGTGCTTGTGATGTATCATGGACCTAAGTCCTTTGAGTTGCTTAACTTGTCAACTTAGGAATGTAGTTATAGTGTGTGTACATTCCGCTAGATGTAGCTAGTCATCTAGTAGCCTATCTGTAGCGAAAGGAAGTGGGTGTTCCCGACCTTAGCTGCTTGAGTCAATTGCAAAGGTTGCTCAGCCTAACCACCGATGGTACAGGTTCACCATGGGGAACACATTAGTAGGAGTTACCCTTTTACATTTGGAGGTAGCGAGCCATCCGATGTTATTTGATTGTTTCTTGATAACAAGTCCAATCACATAACCTAGAAAAAGGTTGTTTTAGCTACTCGCTCCCATTATTTATGACATAAAGGCAATAGTCTTTAGGCGGGGCATAGTTAGAGATCCCAACCTAGAAAAGAAGAAATAGCCTCTATCTCCTCTTCTAGGAGGTTAAATGCCTCTGCTATAGTAGGACTACTCAGCGAGGAAGCACGTAGTTCTCATTCATTACGCCCAAAGGATGAGTCTGCACTCATATTACTCACGATGGCGCTGGCGGCGTGCTCAAGAGATTTTAAGCTATTATTCATGACTAAAAACTACACACGGGGAAAGTTACAGAGCTGATGTCGGAGTTTTTGGGGAGTAGGAAATATAACTCTTCCGTTCGATACATGCGGTAAGGCGTTAGCTTAAAGTTAAGTATCTAACATTCAGTGCTAATGCTCTATAGGCGATTATGAGCTCTCCCACGGTAATATAAGACATTCACCTATCAATGACCGAGGATGTTGAAGAGCGGTGGCCGAGGAGGCCATCGTGTTAAGGTATTGAGTGCATACTTCCATACCATTGCATACTAGCTCTTCTGGGATCCCTAAAGTTGGGTATTCGACCACCCATATGTAAATCATTTTCAAAAGAACATTTATGTTTAGACTTTAGCTTACGATGCAATACCATGGTATAATTTTAAAGTTTAATTCAAGCCAAGTGACTAGTAAGGAAGAGATACTCCTAACCACCAAATGACATCATCTTGCCAATCGGTGCAAACTATAAATGCTACTAGAAAGCCTAACACAGTGCCCTTTCATACCTGGCGTGTGTTTTAGGTATGAGGCCCAGATACATACTACGAATATGATAATATGCGTTGTTTGCAAGACTAAGGCAATATTACGTTAAGCTACCAACGTAACGACTTTGTTAACTTAACCATGGTAGTTTGAGAATGCGTAAAACAAAGGGTTCAAGCACTTACAAGTATCGAAACGATATGTGAGATTACCAAGTGGGTACCGGATGAATGGCGCTTTGCATGGCCTTGATCCATTGGAGGAGTATCCTCTTATCTTCACATATGGACTTTCTGACACTCCTCGATCCGGCACCTCCTAATCCTCCGCACAAGTGTCTGCGAGGAATTGTTTTCTCTTTACCCATATTGCCAAGTTCCTTGATCACAGTCCTTAACACCTCAATGTTTTTTGCTTCACGAATGTAGGAGAAGGTCCTTCAGGAACCTTGGCTAGGATGGAGGTCTTCAGGAGAATTCCTCCTAGTCCCTTGTATCCCGGTGTTCAAGTTTTTCCCTTCTTCCGGATGAGAATCCTTAATACAACCGTCCATTGCTTAGAACTTAGTAGATTGGTATAAGGGTCCCACGGATGGCGCCAATGTTTGAGCAAATTTCCATAAGTGCTCTTCACCACGATCCTTAGGAGGTCTGTAGCTGCTCTGCGGAGGTCTTGTAGTTACTCCCGTCTCTCTATGAAATAAGAAAAGAACACCGTTAGCTCGCCCGGGTTTTAATCCGAGACCAAGCTCGGTGTGAGAGTAAGTAATATGCTTGCATAAGTTCTAGTGAGAGAAACTAGAGAGAGATAGTAAGAGAGGTGAGTGAGTAGTAAAGTGTCTAGCGAAGTCTGTGAACCTCTCCTTTATACTACACAGGGTTAGCTTCACGACATTAGTATCTGTGGGGGCGAGTTTGTCATTTATGTGCAGCATGTAAGTTCTGATGAGTACCGAGCATGGTCCTCGGGATCCAAGTTGTCGTTATGCCACAAGTACTAGTTGTGGACTAGAGCCTCTGTGCTTATTCGTACATCATTGTACTTGTATGTCAGTTGCTAGTGTACTAACTCCGATCACGATCCTTTGCTCAGTCATTATGCCTCCTAAGCGAACTTTGCATCAATATACTTCTGGCGAGCCTTTATCTTCATCACTATTCCTCTGGCGGAACCTTGCTCCATCACTATACTTCTGACGAGCCTTCTTCATCATATACCTCACGGTAGGCGCTTCATCACTATGCTTCCTGACGAGCTTTGCTTCATCACTATACCTCACGAGTAGGCGCTTCATCACTATGCTTCTGGCGAGCCTTGCTTCATCAATATACTTCCGGCGAGCCTTTGCTAATCACTATGCTTCTGGCGGGCTACTTCATCACTATACCTCACGGCGAGCATCTTCATCACTATGCTTCTGGCGAGCTGCTTCATCACTATACCTCCTGAGCAGGCACTGCTTCATCACTATACCTTCAGACCTGAAGTGACCCTCGTCACCTCAGCTACTCCAAAGGACTGTTCCCACGTAGGGTGGTTTTATCTTATAAACATTTGGAGTTAATTGTGATTGTCTCCTCCAAAGTATCCGGAGGAGGACATACCTCATCAATCACTTAAACATATAATGATCATGCTATCATCACTAGACTTTACTAAACCATCTAACATACATAAGCTTCATTTCGATTACTAAATTGGCCCCTTTGAAACCTTACGCCAAACACCTTATTAGAAATCATGAAGTAGTCATCATCATATAACCATGAATTATAATAAAACATATACTATCATAAATTACATAAAAATCCCCAATTAATTCAGCGTAAGCTATACCATGAATTCTCATAACCCAATTCATCCTCAAATTATGAAATATAACAACTAAATCATACTAAATCCATAAATTCATCATTAAAAATTATTTAATCTAAAACCCCCATATAATACTCATAATTTCATGACTTACCTTCATACTAGAAGTATTCTTCTTGTGATTAACGTAATCATTTTAAAATCATCTCTTGCAAATCTCATGTGAATTATTCTAGGGTACTCAAGACTTAACCATTTTTCCCTCCTAAATTGTTTTGATAAAAAAATATAGGAGTACACGTGGGATATGAGGGTGAAAGCCATGGACATTTGAGGTTAATAAGCCTTAAGGGCATTTTTGTAATTTAACACTTAAATCTTTGCTTTGCACCGTTAGTCCATGTCATTAATTCCATTACATAAAAAGTCCTTTATCGTTAACTATTTGCATAACAAGTCCTTATCCCGTTAAATACTAATTGAATTAACATTCTAAAACCTCATAAATGCTATTAAAATATCTATTACTAAACTTAAAGTTTTGGAGTGTTACAATACTCAACCCGGATGAACTTAATCTCAATTCCTAATAGTTTGATTAATTTCTCCAGAATTACATATATCATGTTCAGAATACTTAAAAAATAAAATGATGCCATTGACTTCAACTTAAAGTACAAAAAACATGTGTTATATGTGTTTGATGATTAGTGATATAGAGACCTAACTCATGTGTCTAAACTCATGCTCTCTGTTGTAAAAATCGGTCTAGGCGTCCGATTAATCCCCGCATAATCGCTGATCGCTCACTAAGCGCCTTGATTTATCATAATCGGTTTGGTCAAAGATCGCTTAAAATATCGGTCAACAAACCGATTAATCGGACAAAATCGAACAAAATAGGTCTAACTGGATTAATCGAACAAAATTGCTTTAAAATCGGTCAACAAAATCTCTTAAAAATCAGACAAAATTGCTTAAAAATCTATCAACAAATCGATTAATCGGTCAAAGATCACTTTAAAATGGTCAACAAACCGAGTAATAGCAATGTTTGACTTTGAACTTTGAAGAATTATGTATTATTTTTATATTTGAACACTTGAAAAATTTGAACTTTGATGCACTATGCTTATCTCGTGCATATAATATAATATAATATCTAAAATTACAATTTTGTGTATAAAAATTCCAATCCGATTAATCCCCACCTAACCGATTAATCGCTAGGCCCTACCCGACCGCCTCACTAGCGCCTAGCGATTTTTACAACCTTATGCTTAAAGGCTTCATCGTATAACACATGGAATATGCAATGTGTTAAACTCTTGCATAAAGCCTTCATTGTGTAACACATGTAATATGCATTTTCTCTCGCATAATTTATCACTCTTGATTTTCTAGCATATCACGATCTTAAAGTTAGGCATATATTTATGTATAAATTTTAGTTATGCATATCATTTTCTGTGTTTTATAAATATCTCCAAAATGTCGTAGTTGTAATGTGGCCTTTAAAAGGTATTAGAGTTTAAACCTTAGCCTTACTAAATGAGTATATAAAATTTAGAGTAAATTACACTGTTCGTCCTTGTGGTTTGCGTTGACCGCAGCCGTTAGTCCTTTGACCAAAAAAATTGCACCGTTCGACCTTAAGTGGCAAACATTATGCGCCGTTTGTCCCTCCCTCTAACGATGCCCGCTAACGCTCGTTAACTTGTTTTCCCATGAAGGTATACTCATCATTTCGCAACCATAAGGACGAACGGTGTAATTTACTCTTTTTGTTAGTTTTTATATGTTTTCATTTATTTTTTTACGCTTTCGTCCGTTTTTCTTACGTTTCCATATATTTTCTTCCGTTTTTGTACGCTTTCATCCGTTTTTATATGTTTTCGTCCTTTTTTATACGTTTTCCTTACATTTTTATCTGTTTTCATACGTTTTCTTTCATTTTTTACGCTTTTGTTCTTTTTTTACGATTTACTCCGTTTTTTTTACGTTTCCGTCCGTTTTTTTACGTTTTCGTCCGTTTTAACCCCCTTTTTTAAGTTTTCGTCCATTTTTTTTACATTTTCGTCTGTCTTTTTACGTTTTCATCCTTTTTTTAGGTTTTACTCTGGTTGTTTAGGTTTTCATCCATTTTTACATTTTGGTATGTTTTTTACGTTTTAGTTCGGTTTTCGTTTTTACCTGCTTTTTCGTTTTTGTGCGTTTTTTTCGTTTTAGATATGTTTTTTAAGTTTCAGTCTTTTATTATTATTATTATTATTTAATGTTTTGGTTGTTTTTTTACGTTTTCGTCTGTTTTCTTACGTTTTAGTCCATTTCTTACATTTTCGTCTGTATTTTTTGTTTTCGTCCATTTTTTTACGTTTTACTCAGTTTTTTACGTTTTCGTTAATTTTTTTACATTTTCGTTTGTTTTACCATTTTGTTTACATTTTAGTATGTTTTCTTTGGTTTTTGCCTGTTTTTTTAAGTTTGAGTCCGTTTTCATCCCTTTTATTACGTTTTCGTTTGTTTTCTACGTTTTCTTAATTTAAGAAAACGTAAGAAAGCGTACGAAAAGGTAAGAAAATGGACAACGAAAAATGGAAAACATATAAAAGCTGACGAAAACGTAAGAAAACACAAGCGTAAAAAAGGAAGAAAACGTAAAAACAAATAAAACTTAAAACATGCGAATACGAAGAAAAAAAAGAAAAGCAGGACGACAACGTAAAAGCAGATGGCGTATAAACGGTCGTGAAAAACCAATGAAAACGTGAACAAACAGACGAAAACATAAAAAAAATGGATGAAAACATAAAAACGGACGAATTCGTTAAAAAACGGACGGAAACATAAAAAGACTGGCATTAAAACGGAGCTTGGCGTAAAAACGGACGAAAATGAAAGAAAAAGGGCGAAAATGAAAGAAAACGGACGAAAACGTAAAAAAATGGACGAAAACTTAAAGAAACGGAGCAAAACATAAAGGAACAAACTGAAACGTAAAAACGGACGACATAAAAAGAATAACGTAAAAAATGGACAACGTAACTTAAGCGAAAAAGCGTCGCGAGATAGCGTAAGCGGACTAGAACATAAAATAACGAGATGAAACGTAAAAAACGAGCGAACATGTAAAATACAGAGCAAACCGTAAAAAACGGACGAGCGTAAAAGCAGAAACATCAAAACGGGGAAGCGTAAAAACAAAGTAAACCGTAAAAACAGATGAAAACGTAAAAACGGACGAAAGCGTAAAAAACGGATGGAACCTATGAAAACGTATTAAAACAGATAAAAACGTAAGGAAAACGTATAAAAACGGACGGAAGCGTACAAAAACGGAAGAAAATGTATGGAAACATAAGAAAAACGGACGAAAGCCTAAAAAATGGATGAAAACGTATAAAAACTGATAAAAAAAGTAAACTACAACGTTCGTCCTTACACCGCTCGTCCTTATGATTGCGAAATGACGAGTATACCCTCATGGGAAAACAATTTAACGAGCGTTAGTGGGCTCCGTTAGAGACAGCGGCATGCGTTTTTGCCAAACTAAAGTGAACGGTGCAATTTTTTTATTCAAAGGACTAACGGTTGCGGTCAACGCAAACCACAAGAACGAACATTGTAATTACTCTAAAATTTATTAAAAATGACTTTCGAAACATAAGTTAACACCGTATACAAGAGAACCAAAAATTCCAAAACATTAGATAAGCATAGATTTTATACGTGTTTCATGTTAGGAGTAAATGTTTAAGCTTTTAGATTCGGCTTATTTTGAAATTAATAATTATAACATAAGCTTAAAAGTAAATGAAAAAAAAATAATTTTGTAAAATAAATTAAGCTAGAATCAAATAAGTCAGTTAACCAAAATACAAGGTTAAAGGCGTGTTTATTTAAGCTTCTTTGTCCGATTAAACTAAAAAACATGTAAGCTCAAAATTTTAGGCTTATGAACTTTCATAAGCCATAAGCTCACATTAATAAAGCCAAAATCCTAAAATTTTGATCTTATGAAGAGCTCATAATCCGCAAACTTAAACAAACACCATGATGAATAATGTTTTTTTTATCACTTCCAAATATTATGAGCAGGTGTTTTGTTAAGCTTATATGTGGGCTTACCAGTTTATTTGATTTTGATTTATAACTTTTTTACTTATTTTAAACTTGTAGACTTATTGTTGGGTTCAGTAAATACGCAAACCCCTTAATCTAGGATTTGAATAGACAATAGCCCAAGTGTTTAGTCCGTTAAACACTAATCAGGTCACTGAGTGCATAGCCTCTCAGTGAGTCATCTTCGAGATACTGATGCAGTAGAAGAAGTCTCTCTCTCCACTTTCGATGGCGGTACTTAAAGGGTGAAGACTGAGTCAAGAAGAAGATGATGGATTCATTGAGTGATGACAATAACTCACTGAATCCCCAAGATTCCTCTCCAACTGCTTACATGAAGACAAAGCGGTAGAAGCGAAGGATAAATAGCTGAAGAAAGAGCGGGACAAGGCGGGATAAGTTTGAATCAGATAAGAAGAAGTCCTTATCAACATAAGTCAACTTTCCATGAATGGCTAACTTACAAGCTCGGTCATCAGCGAGTTATGGAAACGACCTTGTCTTTTACTTAGAATAGTCTTTGTAGCAGAGACAAAATACATCGATATTTTGTCCTCTGTATGATGTCAATTTGTCACTTAGGAAGATTTAAAACTCATACATGTATAAATAGCATAAGAGATGGAGTGAGAAGATTAAGCTTGTGAATTGTAAAAACACACATACACATAAGCCATCTTTTCACTCCTCCAAATACAACTTAGTTCCTGAGATAGCTCAGTGAGCTCTAAGAGTTGTGCTCAGACTTAGCTTGAGCTTAGAGAGGAGTCACCCAACTTTGTCATTTCAATCCCAAGTACTATTTCGCAAGTACTTGGGTAACGTATTCTTTGTTGAATTATTTCTAATAAGAATATGATGTTGAAAATTTATAAGTGTGTTTTACTTATGTTAATTTCAGTCATTGTTCACTATTAACTTGTTTTTAATTCTAAAACTATTTTAAACCTTAGTGAACGGGGAACAACAAGTGGTATCAGAGCAAGGCTAATTATAAAACTCGTTTTTAGGCCGCTCTAATAGTTTTAAATTAGGATCTAAATGGTGAAATTGATGTACCCCAACTAGTCGATAAAAGGGTGGAGCTTATTCATTTGTTGCCCTAGACTTGAAGTTGGCAAATTCAACAAATGGAAAAAGCGAATGCTTTGCTATTTGATTTGGATGGAACCTTATTATATCAAGTGTATAAATGAAGGTCCATTTGTCCCAAAGACTGCTGAAGGGTTGCCCAAACCTAAAGCTCAATGGACCCAGGATGAAAGGAGAGTGGTCAACCAGGACCAAAGACTCAAAAGTATCATAATATCTTGTCTTCGGCGATATTCGAGTATGTTATAAGGCTAGTACTGACTAAGCAGAACTGGGATGACCTAGTTCATAGTCATGAAGGACCATCTGATACCAAGGAAAACAGGATAATGGACCTGAAACTTGAGTACAACACCTTGAGGGCTAAGGACTCGAAACTCTCTCTCAAACTTACACGGATACAAAACTCTTTTAAATGAACTGTCAAATGATGGTGCTAAGTTGTCCAAACATGAAATCAATGTTGGTTTTGTCAACAGTCTCCCCGAGAAGTGGTTGAATTTCTCTCAGTGACTTAGGAATGCTAATCATATCCAAAATCTTGAGCTTCACGAAATTTATGTGAAATTTGTCTATGAGGAAAACCTCATCAACAGACGATACCCTAACTTAAAGAAGTGTCAGGAAGTCAAGAAGTCTGACCACCACTTCACACCCCATCATGTTTCTTCTCTAACAATGTGGTTCAAGATTTTCAAGAAAATTCAGATGATGAGCTTAATGAGAGATCAAGTGAGGAGTACCTAAACGACTGAACAACTGAATTTCGGAAAGGGCACTCCTTGCTAACTCGAAGGTTTATAAAAGAAACAAAGGTTTTTATAGTGCTAAAGCAAATGAGGACCTGAATGCTTTAAGTGTCAAAAAGGGTCATTTTGCAAAAGATGTTTTTCTAAACAACTTCAAACCCTCTTATAAACCATCGAGGTTCAAATCAGGTCCTCGAGCTTCAGCAAATTTCAACCAAAAATGTATCGATCTCATCAAACTTTTCAAAATAAATCTGATAATAACAAAACCATTGATTATGAAGCCAAGTATAAGGAAGCTAAAGCTAAGCTTGCATTGCTCGAGGCTAGTCCCTCGAAACAACAAAAAAGTGTTCAATCTGTGCGGGGTAAAACAAAGGCCTTGTTCTTTGAGATCTTCGATTTGGGATGAAGAGCGGTGTCATCGGATGATGAAATGGTGCATGTCGAGTACTGATGGCCCTCTCGAAGAGGATAAGCTAGCTGTTGGAAAGAATCATGCGAGAAATGGAGAATGGGTCAACATCACAATGAAGAAGGTAAATATTTTGCTTTATATGGATGATGACTCGATTGGCGATCTTACATGAATTATCGAATGTAGACCTTAATTTGTAGAAAAGCAAAGATTAAATCTTTTTTCAAAATACAACAAGCTAAGTTTTGAATTAAACAAATGTAGAGATGAAGCCTTATTTTAAAACAAGCCAAGCTTGAGGCTATCACGTTGCAAATTCAAAACACTGAACTAGTTAAGAGAAATCAGGCTCTTCAAGATGAACTTAAAAGGGAACAAGATATTCTTGATAGTTGGATGCTAAGAATCGGGTCTTTGATGATGTGGGTGCCCCGAGTAGCAAAAAGAGTCATAGGTGAAGATCATCGCCCTGACTCTCTCAACAAAGACCAGTCTCCTAAGCCATTTGTTGCGGTGGCATGATTACAAATATGTTGACTAGTCCCAATTCCAGTGATTGGATTGAAAGGGTTAATCCTGAGAGTAAGCTTCCAAATTTCATTCGGAAGGATTCTAGAGCACGAAAGTCAAGCTCTAAAGAGCATGCTTGGACTCCTGATGTGCCCGATAGTCTTGAACACATCTCTGAGTGCAGCAGAATCTCAAGCACCGCTTCCACCCAGAAACCTTCTTGAGTCTTGCTCCAAGCTTTGAGCTTACTCCACTGCAATTCAATCCTCATTCACCAAAAGAAAGGTCTGGACTTGGTAGAACCATCCTGAAAGACCAACAAAACAAACTCAACAAGAGTCTACTCCTACTGAGACTTCAACATCCGCTGTCCCCACTGAAGTGACCAAATTAAACAACTTGTGAGAGGAAGCTAGAAAAATGGAATCCATTGAAAAGGTCCACTGAACAATCAAGGAGACAAAGTCAGCCTCCTCCAGTTCCTCAAAGTCTAAGTCAACCTCCAAAAAGAAGCAAAAGTGTGAGCTGTCATTACACAATGATACCACAAAACTGCTATAGAATCCTTTTTGCATGATCGCAAAAGGATGATCACAGAGGCTGGACCATCTACAATATGTCGGTCAAGCAAACTATACCAAATGTGGTCATCGGTATGCTTCATCCTCCAAAGTTGCTCCCGAATAGAGCAAAACCTTTTCCTCTGTGCCCCTACTGGGTTTAATGATCATCATCGGGATGATTGTCTCATGAACACATCTTTGTGATATATGCGGTAATCCACTCATGAGACATCCCAACATGACATGTCATTCATGCAAGGAGAAATTCCAAACAACCCGAGTCACTGAGTCATCCTCGCCTCTAAATGCAAAACACATTGGTAGCACTATGCACACAACCACTGACCATGAGTCGATTGCAAATTTCAAAGAGACCTTGAGACCCAAGCCTACTAGTAAGTGGGTCACTAAGAGAAACTAATTCAGTTTACTACTTGTGCAGAGACATGCCGGGGAGCCTATTTGGCATCTAGACAGTGGATGCTCAAGAAGCATGACTGGTGTGAAGGAATATCCGCACAAGTATGTAAAGGAACCAGGACCCAAGGTAGTATTTGGTGATAACTCATCATGTCTCATTGAAGGTTATGGTTCGATGAAACGCAATGGAATAGTTTTCTCTAGAATAGCCTATGTCAATGGTCTCAAATACAATCTCATCGTGTCGATCAACTATGTGATGCTAAATACGTACAATTTAATGATAAACAAGGTACCATTTTCAATGCCAACAAAGAAGTTATGTTGATAGCTCCTAGGAGAGATGATGTTTATGTGTTAGACATGTCAACACTCTCCCATGATGGAACTTGTCTCTTTGCTAAAGCCACTGAAATAATCAATTGGGCGTGGCACAAGACTCTCACACTTAAACTTCAAAACCTCAACAACTTGGCAAAACAAAACAAGGTCCTTGGCTTACCATCACTGGTTTTTGCATAAGACAAACCATGCTCACACTGTGAAAAGGGTAAACACCACAGAGCATCATTCAAAACCAAACAAAATTTCTCCATCAAAGCTGCCTTCACCTCCTGCACATGGATCTCTTTGGACCTGTCAGTCCGGATCAATCCGGCATGAGAAGTATACACTTGTCATTGTTGATGAGTTCTCAAGATACACTTGGGTATACTTTCTTTCCAAAAAGTGAGGCGGTGATACAATAATGTCATTCATCGGGAAGATTGAAAACCGAATGACATTACTTGTTAAACAAATCGAGCGACAATGGTACGGAGTTGAAATCAAGAGCTTGAGAGTTTCTGTGATGAAAAAGGAATTTCTCAAAACTTCTCATCTCCATATACCCCTGAACAAAATGGGGTTCTTTGAAAGGAAAACAGAACTCTCATTGAGGTACGCTAGAACCATGTTAAATGGCTCGGCCCTCTCAAAGCATTTACGGACTGAAGCGATCAAAGCTGCTGTTACACTCAAAACAGGTCAATCATTGTCAAAAGACATAATAAAACCCACCCCATATGAGATCTTGGTAGACTTCGACATCAGGCTATTTTCATGTGTTTGGATGTCCTGTGTTCATTCACAACCACAAGGATCATCTAAGAAAGTTTGATGCAAAAGGCGATGATGGATACTCTTAGGCTACTCAGCGATCTCCAAAGCCTTCGGGGTTTTAACACAAGGAGACAACAAGTTGAAACCTTTCATGTCACCTTTGATGAAAGTCTGAAAGCATTAGGTTCACCAACACCTCGATGGAGGAAATAGGAATTAATAACTCATCAAGATATCCTCTTGATGAGTACAACACTGAATTCAATTCCTCATATCAAGTCGATCTTGACATCTCATATTATGTCTTACCTCACAACCTACTCCAACCAACTATCAGTGAGTTCATTGATAATCGGTCGGTCCTGTTGGGATAGGAAACACGATCCAAATGATCGGGAACACGTAACTCATGAACCTCACCTGAACAAGACATCTCTACAGATGTTCTAAATGATCTGTGGGTCTTGCACCGAACTCACATCGAACTCCCGGTGACATCTTCAAGCTCAAGTGGACAAGATCTCGGGACATTGAGCTTGTAAACATCATTGGTGAACCAGGGGCATGCTCACTAGAAGCATGGTACTAATCTAACTGCGACCAGCCAATGAATGTCTATATCTTGATTACCTATGAGATATAGAACCCAAAAGTGTCACTGAGGCTCTTAAACACCCAATTTGGGTTCGGGCTATGCAAGAAGAACCTTGATTTGACAAAACAAGGTCATGAACTTGATCAAATGTCCTCAGGATGTAGTAGTCATAGGAATGAAGTGGGTTTTGAAACAAAGCTGATGAAACGGCCTGTCATTAAAAACAAAGCAGACTTGTAGCCAAAGTTACGATCCAAGAAGGCATTGACTATGATGAGACATTTGCTCCTGTTGCAAGAATGGAAGCCATCAGGATCTTTCTTGCATATGCAACATACATGAACTTCGGGGTCTACCAAATGGATGTTAAAAGTGCATTCTTAAATGGTGATCTCAAGGAAGATGTGTATGTATTTAAACCCCGGGCTTTGAGAGTAGTGAATATCACTCGTGCCTAAAGCTTGACAAAGCCCTTTATGGACTTAAACAAGCTCCAAGGGCATGGTATGAAACTCTCTGCCTTCGATACAAAGCAAGTTTTTGGAGGAAAGATAGACAACACCTTGTTTGTCTATAGAACTCAACAGGATGTGATACTAGTCCAAGTATATGTTGATGACATCATCTTTGGCTCAACAAACTACAAACTTTGCAAACAGTTTGAAAAGCTGATGACAAAGAAGTTTGAAATGAGCATGATGGGGAACTCATACTTTCTTGGACTACAAATCGGGCAAAGTGATAAAGGAATATCCATCAGTCGAGAAATACAATCTCTTGAAGAAATATGAAATATCATGTGCCTCAGTGAAGACTCCAATGGTCCCACCTAACAACCTTGGACTGATCTCCTGGAAAATCGGTCAATCAAACCCATTTGGAGGGATTGTTGGATCAGCGATGTATCTAACGCTTCTAGACCGGACATCCAATTCTCGGTCTGTCTAATAGCACGATATCAGTCCAATCCTAAAGAATCCCATCTCACTACAGCCAAAAGAATACTCGGGAACACGAAGGGACCCCAAATCTTGGACTCTATTATCCAAAATGCTCAGGGTTTGATCTCAAGGGTTACTCGATTCGATTCTGTGGTTTGCAACATGGACATAAAAGTACCTCGGGGTCTGTCAATTTCTTGGAGGGCTGGTTTGTTTGAGTGCTAAAAAGCAACAATCGGTGGCTATGTCCTCGGTGAATATTTGGCTGCTGCAGGATGTTGTGCCAATGTATTATGGATGAAAAGTCAACTCAGTGACAATAACATCCATTACAAAATGGTGCCCATCTTCTGTGACAACACCAGTGCTATTGCAATCTCCAACAAACCTGTCCTCCACCAAAGAACCAAACACATTGATATCAGATATCACTTCATCGGGGATCACATAATGAAAGGAGACATAGAACTTCATTTCATCCCTACTGAATATCAACGGTGATATTTTCACCAAACCCTTGGATGAACCTACCTTGGAAATTTGAATTGGGAATGCTTGACATTGAAAATCAAGTATCGAAAACCAATATCGATAAGTTCTGAAATGGTCCATCCTCCACGAACACCAAAATAAACCTCTCACTGAATGAGTAAGACTCATTCAAGGTCCTGACATTTGACAAAGAGCATTGAATGAGTAACTAAATGATCCAAGTATCAGTTACTTAAATGTCCTAGGTTGGTAACTATGCCAATTTAATATAGGAATATATGTCTCTTTGTCTTATTGTCATCCCACTTGGCATTTAATGCCTCCTCTCACAAGAATATCAAATTGATATTTTATCTCGCAAGTGCACTTTACCAAGCTGTTCCTTGAAAAGCGGGATTTTTCTTGCGGGTAATGGAGTGGTAGCATTAAATGTGGAAATTCAAACGTTTTTCAAAAACCGACTCTTAATATTCCCATTTTGCACAAATCACCCTTCTCACCACTCTATAAATACCCTCTTCCAAAACAAATAAACACACACAAATTACTTTCTGCAACAAAACTTTGTCAAAATCATTTCTAAAACTCAGAAATATTTGTGTGTGCTCAAAACTCTTCAAACATCTTTTGGAAAAACCTTCTTGTAAACATCTACAAAAGTTTTTCATCACAAACTTGAGAGATCAAAAAAACTTTGATTATTCTAGTCAAAATATTTTTAAAACCCTAAAATCTTTTAAATGGAAATAGCTAGAACTCAATCTCTCGTTTGCTTCTCGATTGGGTAGGGATCTTACAAACGTTGAATTTAAAACTAATGTCATAGGAAACTTTGAATACCACTGAAAGCTGTCCGCCTACAAAGACATTATGAAATTTTTGTTTAATTGCCCACTTGCGACCTTTATTCAGTGTCCCTCCATTGTTTACCAAAATCTCCTCGAGGGAATTTTGGGCAACGATAAGCCTATGACCCGACACCCTCCATGATGAGAACAACCTCGGACCTCTCGGGGAATATCTCATCGTCGGTCTTAACAGGGGCAACAACAATTCACCACGGATTATAAAACGTTTTGCACTTCAACGGTTGGATTATAACAAAGGAGTTTATGTGCCCATCACGAACCCTCCAGTGAAGGATGGGTTAAAATAAATCGTTTAGATCCAACGTTTTTGGACAAGACCCGTCACCAAAAGCTCATTTCCGTGGCTTGGAGGATCCTATTCACTTTTGTGATTCATTCCTCGGCGGGAACCACTCATCCAGCGAACAATTTAACTCTATTCAGTTGATGATGGCATCTTGCTTAATGAATGGGGTCCTTTATGCGCATAGGGAGATCATTCTGATCTATTAACCAAGCTCTGAGCAAAACTAGGGCGAAATACGTTTCGTATCCTAGGTTTGTCTCTTGCGCTACAAGTGTTCTGGGTTCAAATTATCCTCGGAAGAAAAATTTGGTGCTTTACGGCTTCTGAGCCAATCAAATTTTCTAAAGACCCATCCCTCACTCCTATTGAATTGACGGCCCATATGGTTCTTTGTAAACAACCGGGAGGGATCAGTCTCCAAACCCTGCTCTAAAAAAGAAAGGGAAGTCTGGTGGGACTAAGACTAAACCAAGTCCTAGGGCCTTGAGGCTTCAGGAACCAGACTAAAAGGCACAAAAGGCCGAGAGACTAAAAGACACCCACGATGACGAGGCAACATCCACCCCGTGACAACGAGGACACGATACATCACGGTCGGTGCCCTTGGTCACAACTACTACTCCCAAGATCCAGAGGGAAACATACAACCGGTAGGGGAGCGCCTTCCACACGCCGGTGATGACATTAGCAAATCCAAGCCTTTGTGCGAGGGCACACTGATCGATCCCAAAGACTCGAGAGGGAATCAAACAACGTGATAGGGATACAACTATCACGACTCGCTAAAGGCATTGGGAAACGCCCACGGTGTCTTAGGGTCCTGGGGACAAAGACTTCGGAGGAAAGGAACAACCGCCGATCTGGAACCCACAACCAATCGACTCGGCGAAGGCACTGGGAAACACCCACCGGTGTCCGGGGGGCAAAGGGGACAAAGACTTCGAGAGGAAACACACCACCCGTGATATGGAACCCATCACCAACCTGGTTGCATTTGCGATGTTCTTGGCATATTATTTTCGAAGATGAGCTTCTGAACGATGATGATGTTTTATCAGTGGGGAAGGCGTGGACGCTGAGGTTCAAGCTGAACAAGGACCTCGGCGATCTCAGGGAGCATCTTGAATCACCGTCAAGCTTGACAATGATGACTCCTCTTCCTCCACTGATGAATTTGAAAGATTTGATAATGTTCTCCCACTCCTGAAGAGCGGCTTGTTCGTGGATCACCAAAGCGTCGAAGGTTATACTCTGGGTCCTTGAAACTTTGTGGGATCAACACGGAGGATGCTGCAAGTTATCGATCTAAAGTGAGGTACATGGCTTTGATGAAAATGTTCATGAGCATAGGGATCTGATGTATGACAACCTTCACAGACTGGATGACAACATGGCTAAATTCCTCAGGCATCTTCAAGGTGTAGGTACAAAGATTGATGAAATCAAGGAATTTGTCAAAGAAGACCCATCACTCAACTCTAAAGTCTGGAGGCAACGGGGTGTACTTGAAACAATCCTCAAACTTCATGAACTGCTCGATATGCTCAAGTCTGCCAAATGTTCGGGTCTTCCTTCCAGTCCAATCACTTCAAGCTACATTGGACTCTTTGAATATGCGGTGGCTACTTTGACTCGGGCATCCTCATCTCGGCCGGAATCTTGGGCCCAGAATGGCTGCTCTGGAAGGTTCTCAAGCTCCGGCAAGTTGGGGAGAATATTGTGAAGAACCTCCTTCTCACTGGGGGAGCCAACACCATCACATCAGTAGCTCAAATCTCATCATCACCACCGGTCTCGGCAATACCTATCTCATCAATCCCACCAACAACATCAACAACAACAACAACACTGACAGTAATCACACCAATAACAACAACACCACCACCCCTGATAGCAACTTCATCTTCCTCGGGCGGGACAAAGGAAAAGGCAAAATGACACATCCGAGCTGAGAAGATTCTACAAAATCGACGAATACCTTCTCACACCTCAACAACTTAGTAAATATCTTGCTAAAGAAGCGAGATTGAAACAAGCTTGAAGAAGATAAGAAGAATAGAGCCTTGGCAAAGGTTGTCACTGAAGAAGCTGAAAACATGGGAATTGATCCTAAGAAACTCCAAAAGGTCGAGCAGGACAAAAGTTCAAGGAAGCTCAGGCTTTCAGATGGTGAAATGAGAAAACAGTTGGAAGAAAAGAAGAAGAAAACGAAGCCATCAGCAAAGCCGAATTGAGCATTACGGACAATGACAAGCCGAAGGCTTCACGAAAGGATCACGATGTCAGAATCATCCCCATACCAAACCACGGCCATGAACGTTCTGGAAGGGATGATAAAAGACACCGAGGTTCATGATCCCTCAAATTCACGACTTTGGGATCACGAACTCGATGAGCTTGGTCCAATTATTGAAAAGAAGAAGAATGCGGTGGTTAAGGACTTGATGAAAATGCTCAGTAAAAGATATGAAAGACTGAGGGATTGTCCAGTAACTGGGAATTGGCCCATTAATTGCACCTCAAGGATCTCAACCACAATCATCCGGCAAAAGGAAGAGTTGAGTTCCAACCGAGATTAAAGTGCCTTGACTGGAGTGTAATAGGAGCTGCTGAAGGAGTGAAATTTGTGAACTGTCTAGTGATTGAGAAGCACGAAGAGGGCTATTCCACATTGATGTCTATGGAAACCTTGCTTTTCAAAGATGGAGTGATATTGATCAGGCTGGTGTAGCTGCAATGCTGAGCTACATACCAGGTGGCCTCAAATCAAACCCCAGTAAACATCGGTTGGTCAAGACACGAATGCCAAGATAAGAGACCATCGGACGAGCACACTCATCACTAAGAAAGTCAAGCTTGAAGCACTGGGAATCCATACGGACTGACATCATTTTGTTTTATCTTTTGTACTAGTGATAGGAACTATGTAATCCGATCAATAAAAGATGTATGTTTTGTTAATTTACTCAGTGTTCCTTATTGTATTCATTAGTACATTCGGTGTAAGAAGAAGCCATTTGCTCACTTACACTGATCAACCACTTAGGCTATTTGTAAATCCAAATAGGGGGAGCTGTGGGTTCAGTAAATACCCAAACCCCTTAATCTAGGATTTGAATAGAAAATAGCCCAAGTGTTTAGTCCATTAAACACTAATCAGTCCTTGAGTGCATAGCCTCTCAGTGAGTCATCTTTGGGATACTCATGCGAGGCATAGAAAGTCTCTCCTTTCGATGCGGTTCTTAAAGGGTGAAGTGAGTCAAGAAGAAGATGATGGATTCGTGAGTGATGACAATAACTCGAATCCCCAAGACTCTCTCCAACCTTACATGAAGACAAACTGAAGTAGAAGGCTGAAGGATAAATAGACGAAGAAAGAAGCGGGACAAGGCGGGATAAGTTTGAATCGATAAGAAGAAGTCCTTATCAACATAAGTCAACTTTCCCTGAATGGCTAACTTACAAGCTCAGTGTCATCACTGAGTTATGGAAAGCAACCTTGTCTTTTACTTAGAATAGTCTTTGTAAACAGAGACAAAATACATGTTATTTTGTCCGTATGATGTCGATTTGTCACTTAGGAAAGAGTTAAAACTCATACATGTATAAATAGCATAAGAGATGGAGTGAAAAGATTAAGCTTGTGAATTGTAAAAAAAACACACACACGCAAGCCATCTTTTCACTCCTCCAAATATAACTTAGTTCCTGAGATAGCTCAGTGAGCTCTAAGAGTTGTGCTCAGACTTAACCTGAGCTTAGAGAGGAGTCACCCAACTTTGTCATTTCAATCCCAAGTACTATTCCGCAAGTACTTGGGTAACGTATTCTTTGTTGAATTATTTCTAATAAGAATATGATGTTGAAAATTTATAAGTGTGTTTTACTTATGTTAATTTCAGTCATTGTTCACTATTAACTTGTTTTTTATTCTAAAACTGTTTTAAACCTTAGTGAACGGGGAACAACACTTATATAAGTTTATAATAAATTTATCATATAATAATAAAGTTATACAGTTTATAATAAGTTAATCATAAGTTTATCATATGAGAAATGATACATGGACCTAAACTTAAACCTAAAATCAAGTGTCAGTATCCTAATAGCTGCAGATAAGGACCCACTTATTATACAATCCATCAGGATGATGCCAAGTGGTTTTAGGTCTACGTTTAGGCCTAAGTATGTATCATTTCTCTTATCATATATATGCTTAGAGCGGAAGGTGTCGGCCCGTTGTGCCTCGCCGTAGTCCGAGCTGGACTCTCGTCGTCCTTCGCCGCCACACCGGTGACGTTCGCCGTGCCTCGTCGTCTGCACGACGAGGTTGAGACTTGTACTTTTTTTTTTTTTTTTTTTTTTTTCTCTCTTTTCTTTTTATATTTCATGTTTTGAGTTTTAATAATAATGAAGTGTTTTTTTGAATAGATTGAAAGGTTCGTGGAGGAAAAAAATGCAAACATAAACGCATAATGATAAAAACTTTAAACTGAAACTTGAACAATTAACTAAAAACATGAAATACATAATACGCTTAAACATAAAAAACTACATAATCTCCCTAATAAAAAACAACATAAAAACATGAAATACATAAACGCATACTGATGGAAATAAAACTACTAAAACTTAAAAAAAACGAATCATCTGAGACCCAACCCCGAACTTGAAGGGAATCAAACTCCCATTAAAGAGGCGACGCTCCATTATGTAGTAGTTGTGTCTTGGAGGTACTGAGTACGTGCACCTTTCTTCCATAATCTCCTATCGTTTTCAATATCTTGTTCTAGTTCTTGGGAGAAGCCTCACTTAACCGCTGGGGTGGTTTTGAAGATCCACCGTGGACTGTTCACAGGTGGAGTTGGAACAATTGGGAGGTATGGGATGTTTTCAAAATCAATCGGAAGACATTTTCGGTGGGTGTTGAGTAAACTTCAAGTTCAGGTGGAAAGCTTGTTGGAGGAAACTGTGGTGAAGCAGAAAAGCTAGTTGGAGGAAACTGTGGTGAAGTTGAAAAGCCTGTTTCCGGCAGCTTTTCTGGACTTGGGAATTGCTGAGAAAAATCTTTGTGAGACATCTCTTGTGTGTGAATTGTGTGTGTAATTGGGAGATATGGAAAATAACCGTTCCGATAATATTTTTTGGAACGACGTTATGCAGATGTTCAATAATCAGACTACCGATGACCATCGTACAAAAAAATCAATCACGAGTAAATGGACGAGGATTAATGTCGATTGCAAAAAATTCAACGCAATTTACAAAAGCGATAGCGGCGTCGTGGTCAAAAATGACCACACTCATCTCGAAAATGCGAAACTAAACTTTCAACAACAATTTGGTTGAAAGGAGTTCAAGTATGTTCACGTTTGGGAGATTTTGAAAAATTGCCCGAAGTGGGATGTCGAAGATCCGATCCATTAGTGTGTGTTGTATTTTATTTTACTCGTGGCGTTTTTTTTTCCGTAGTATCGTGTTTTTTTTTTTATTATTGTGTTATGTATTGTATTTTTATTTTGAATGAAATGAATTTAGTTTATTTGGAAATGAAATTTAATAAAAAAAATAAAGTGGTAGTGGTGAGGTTGAAGTTTGTTATGAGTGAGAGGGGTTTGTTGTAGTTAGTTGCGGAGAAGTGGCGCCGAGTGACCTTCCGCTCTTAAACAAACACTCCCAAACAGTAACCGGTTGCCACATACTATGCTCCACCGGACTCCAGTCACCTGAATTTGTGCTCCGGTGAGTAAACAGTAAACCCTTTTCTTTTCAAATCTTTTGATAAAAGTTTAAATTTCACTATTTTGTTACATCCTGTTTTAGCATTCACATTTTCGAATAAAGATAGTTGATTTGGAAACTAGAACTATGGTTAAGAATTGGGTTTTTTTTTTTTTTTAACAATCTTGATGTTATTATATGATTATTGTGTGACATTTCTTTGCACATAATGTTGTTGCTTAGCTTTAAAAAAAATAAAAATAAATAACTGATGAGGTTTTCCCTCTTCTGGTTTCTCGGGGAGGGGAGTTCTTTGAGTGAGATGTACTCGGCCTAACCGGGGTATCTCGTGACTGTTTTCAACGCTTTTACTAGCTACCCCCAAGATGTTTCCCCTTGGTGGTGATTAGCATAGCTTGTAAAAACATTGTTTCTAAATTGTTTTTTATGGGTACTGGGCGATCTTCACTTTTGTTCTCAGTTACTATTATTCACCTTTTTAAGAAAATAAACGGTAGAATGACGGGTGGGAAAAGATTGTGCATGAAAGCGGCAATTGCAGTATGTGGGTTTTAAATGTTAGTTACAATAAGAGAAGCTTTAAGTCTTTAAGAGATAAGGAAACAAACCAAATGTTAAGTTACCTTGAAGTTGCATAATTTATAGAACCTTGCGGTTTTGGGCTAGTTGTGATGCTGGTATAGTCATTGGGTGCCTTCTGTGGTAATCATTTGTTCGCTTTTTCGGAGGCGTTTGGGATACTAATTGACGTATCCTTATTTACTTGTCAAAGGCATTCTCTCATTCATAGTGGCATTACACACAGACACTAAGGCAGATGTATGCTATATATAGCTGATACTATGACAGTAGATGTCGCTATTAGGTGGTTAAAGCTACGATTTTTCTTACTTGTTACATTGATATATTAGCTATTTTTGGAAAATTATTTGTGCAAAAAAGTTCATAGTATGGTGTTTTTATGGTGATTTTGCATGCATAATTAGGTGTTTCGAAACCTATTCGACAATTTTGCTAGCTTAAGTTATTTTATTTGAAAAACTAAGGTCCCATTGAAAAAGAAGCTTTGTTTTAGGGTATGTTTGGTAATACTAGCTGTAAGCTGGTGACTGTAAGCTGTAAAGTGCAAGCTGTTAACTGTTAGATGTAAGGTGATAACTGTTGGCTGTAAGCCATAGCTGTTTGTTTTATAAAAGTGTTTGGTAAAATAAGTGTAGCTAAAACTATAAAATGTAAAATGACATAAAAGGACACAAATATATAAGGGTCAATTATATATATCCCCACTAAAACTTGCGTATTTACATATTTCCCCAAAACATGCTTAAACATCATTGTACATTATGCAATAAAAACTTGTGTTTTGAGGAAATATGCAAATATACAAGTTTTAATGGGTATATATGCAATTCCCCCAATATATAATTAAAAGCAAATATAAAATATCTATACAAATATTATTTTACGATCTTGCAAGCCTTAAAATTTTTGTTACTAATATAATTTCTTTTGAAAGAGTAAGCTGACACTAATATTTTGAAGGGATTGAGTCGTAGAATAGCAACGTACTTTTTCAAGTGTCTCATTCTGGTACGTGTACTTTTTTTAAGCTGTAGAATAGCAATGTACTTTCCATAAATGTCCCGTTCTAGTACGTGTACTTTTTTAAGTCGTAGAATAGCAATGTACTTTCCATAAGTGTTCCAATTTAGTACGTGGGATGACGTACCAAATTTGAACACTTATGGAAGTCGAACGATACCAAATTGGAACACTTATTGAAAGTACATTGCTATTCTACAACTTAAAATACATACTAGAACGAGACACTTATGGAAAGTACATTGCTATTCTACATCTTAAAAAAAGTACACGTACCAGAATGGGACACTTGGAAAAGTACGTTGCTATTCTACACCTCAATCCCTATTTTGAAATACTACGTTTTATATAATATTTTTATAATACTAGTAATTATCTAAGGAGTATAAGTGTATAACTTTATAAATTGTAAGTTAAAAAGAAAAGAATGTTGGAGGTTGTGATGAATTAAAGTTGAAAGAGTAAAGGGTACAAATGTAAAATACCAATCAAATAGCTCCACAAATTTTAGAACGCTGATCTGATGAGCGTTTAATTTTCGAACTTTTTAAATATATTAGAAGCTCCAACTATCCTAACCAAACAAGACTATTTTTTAACGAAGAGCTTTTTTTTCAAAATAAAAAGCTAACATCTCCTAAAAAGCTCTAAAAAAGGTGTTGCCAAACAGGCCCTTAATGTAAGAGCTTGAGAATTTTATATCGAAAATAAATAAGTGTCTAAAAAAAGCCACTTGAAGTAGCATTTTAAAAAGACATGTAGCTTTTGGTTTAGAAAAATTACCTAATACGGTTGAAATCAAAAGCACTTAATCTTATCATGCGAAATTACGTAAGGGACCTGATGACCATTCAATTCTTGTGCAGATATGAATCTATATTACAGACCGGCTACAACTGTAGTACTGTACTATTCGGATCAAGAATATCAAAACAAATGCTCAACACAAAGGGCTGTTATCATCCTCAAAACAACATCGTATACACTTGCCTCTCCTGTTCACAATGTGAAAGTGGCACCCCCGAGAATGACAAGTCCACCAAATGACAAAGCAAATCTGAACAATAACAGCTGGAGGTTGTGATGTTTACTTGATCATATGGACATATGGTACGCCTGTTCACCAAAGTTATTCGTTTTATGTGTTATGAACATTCATTATGCACTACAATTTGGCCAGTGAGTTAGTTTAAATGGCTTGGGAAGAATTTTTAATACAGGGGTGTTTGGATGTGCTATAATAAGTAAATTTGCAGTGTTTGGAAAAATTATTTGAGCATAATTTTTTGACTTTTATTACGGAGTTGTTGGAAAAAAAAAGGTTTGTAAGCACAAAAACTTCCTTGATTATTTGAATCTTATTCTTTTGCTATTTGGATGCTTAATTGTCAAATATTTTGATGTTGAGAACCCTCAAATTTGCAATACAGTTAGCTTGATTTGGATATCTGATTAGAAATTATGTATTGTAAACTATGATTATGAATTGACATTTTATGAGTTCTATTAAATGTTCACGTTTTGTCTTTTATTAAGTTTACAGTAATTTATACCAAACTAATAAAGAATTGAGAAAATTACTGCAAGATACCAAACTAATAAAGAATTAAGAAAATTACTGCAAGATACCAAACTAATAAAGAATTGAGAAAATTACTGCAAGATACCAAACTAGAGGGCCGTTGCACATTCAAAACCAATTTTTGGGGGCTTATATAATTGGACGTTTGGTCCGTGTAAGAACTGGCGAGGAACCCGCGGGCCGTGGAGCCATGTCACAAGCTCTTACGTGGGCCAAACGTCCAAATTCGAAAGCCCCCAAAATTGGTCTAGAACGTGCAAAACCCCTCAATTTTGGTCTCTTGCCGTAATTTTCTGTAAAATTTGTGTGGTCTTAGTTTTTATATACTTTTTTAACTGAGAGGTTCAACATTGTCATTCCTGAAAGATCTTTAATGTTTTTAGGATTTCAACATTGTGCAAGGATGAAAGCAACTTAACAAGAGCTGCCAGAAGTTTTTCACAATGTAAACAACTAAAACATCAAGGAAGATTCAGAGACTACATTGTAAGGTACGATAATTTCTCCTTCGTAAGATTTACTCTATCCACGATTTCATTATAGAGCCTCTCTCACTCCTCTATACTCGCTTGAGCCTCAGGCACTCCAACTCAACTTTTGCATTTTTCCGCTTTAACTTAATAGGGCTTGTCAGTCTGAACTTTTTCAGCCCGTGTAATAGCCCTTTCACCTTCACATTTCATCTTCTCCTCCACATTCTTTAGTTTTCCCTTCAGACGATCAAGACAAGCTATAATGGCATCACAACAATGTTGGACATCGTTGTCCTTGGTGTCAACATGAGACTTTTCTTTATATTTAGAGACTTCAAAGATACTTTCATCGTGCAAGGCTTTTGTCTCAAAAGCCTTGTGTGGTTTTTGTTGTTCAATAGATTCTTTGTTAAATTGGTGACAGATAAGAGAGGAAACCACTTCATCCAATGGTTTGTAGTCAACGCCAATAGCATAAAAAAATTATGTATGCATTAGACGCTAAACGACACATCACACTAGAAGTCTTGAGCCTCTTTGATCTTGGAGATTAATATTGAAATTGTCACATCGTTTGTAATAAATCCAGTTGATGTTGATGGGGGCTCGGGTTGAGATACGATGGGGTGTTCATCAACAGTTTCGTCATTAGATGAGTGGTTTTCTCGCAATTGTGTAACTTTCCATTTATTATAACCAGGTATCCTCAGTGATCTTTCTCCTTTAGAATGCTTTCCGTACATACTTTCACTCTCTTGTTTTGATTGATTCTGATCTTGATGGGTTCCAAGTACTTGAGTTATTATCTCAAATACTCAAATTCTTACACCGGTTTTGATTGATTCTGATCTTGATGGGTTCCAAGTACTTAGAATTATTATCTCAAATACTCAAATTTTCACACCGGTTTTGATTGATTTTGATCTTGATGGGCCGCTTGAGTTTAGGGAACATGGAGACTATATGAGTTGTTTCGTCATTTGATGAAGGAAATTCCAGCTTTATAGTTGGTAGTATGTCGTTCAGTTTTGTTTATGATGGAACCTTCCGTCAGTCTGCTTGACATTACTCTATTACATTAAGTATGAATTTCAAAATGTAATGATGAAGGTCACGCGGAACTTCCATTTTTTTGTGTGAAAATGCACATTTGTAGCAAGCTCTATCAACCACAACACTTGTGATATCCCAGGTACAATGCCAAAATCGGCATGACTAAACTAGTCACGTGGACTCCGTATTTTCTGAAGTTAGCTGTCTGTCAACATTTGACCACTTCAACAACTGGGACCAATATCTCAAGGTACTAAAGAAGGCATCATTCCTACTGATATTGAGATCATAAAGGCTCAGATGCAAAAAAGATGATTAAAGTATCATCAAACCATTCACATTGGTGGATTCGATTGATGCTGATTACCTATCATTTACAAAGTAATTTCATATGTTATTCGTCACTGATGCCACAAGGTAGCTATCGACTCACATAATCGGGTCCTGCTTTTGTTACAATGACTCAAGTTGACACCAGTCCATGATGCCCTTCTTGAGCCCTGCACTAGCTGAAAAAGGTTTTTGTGATGATGTCTACCTTTTTCTCTCATCTGCCAACTTCTCATCAGTGATTGTGTGCTTCATCTCTCCTTTGCAAAAGAGCAAATCATGCTGCATGTAATGTGTTTCTTCTCTACCTTTTATATTGTTTAACTTACTTTTCACATCGCATCTGAGTTATACTCCCGACTTTAGAGACACTTCAATGTAGTCCTTACTGTACCTTTTTTGACTGCATAACATGCTTTTCATGTAGGTTTGAAATAATGGTGGGTTATTACAATAAAGCGGTGAACTGTAAGTTCATTAGATAGGCGCCTAATAAGTTAACGATCAGGATTAACAATTGGATGTGTTCTAATAAATTAACGATCAAGATTGGAAATACATGAAAATACATTATATCCTTTAGCCTTGATAAAGAGGTAGCTCACTGTAGACCGTACGATTAGTTTTTATTGCCGATTATGGTTTTTTGTTCATTATATAAAATTTATGAGCATTAAAAGATTTTAATTTTTTAGCATTGTATTAGTGTAATATTATTTGATATTTTTCTTGCTAAACGCTCATTGGTCCACGTTTCTCCATCTTTTTGCTATAAAGTTCCAACCTGCATAGTTTCACATTTCACTTAGGTACCCAGTCTCTTGCTCAATCTAATCTTTACACACACACACACACAAGTCTATGGAGGGAGAAGCGACTGATCGTTATGCTTTCCGCGCACGGCAGCCTAAGAAGCAACCAGAGAGCAAGAAAAGGACCAGAAATGGTATATGATTTATTTTTTGATTTAGTTATTGCATAGTTGAATAGATTGATGGTATTTATCATCTTGAATGATCTTGCCCATGTTTTCTTGTGAAGCTTAATTGAAGTTTTTACCATGTTAAATAGTCTCTTAAGAGTGATTATGACCGAGAGTCGTTAAACAGATATTTGTGGACAATAAGTCAATAATTGATAGACATTGTTGCTAAAAGTTGTGAGCAAAAGAGGTAACATTGAGCAAAAAAGTAAGTTTTAGGGGTTAATTTGGGACAGAAAAAATAGTTATTGTCACCATATCTAAGAATTCATTATGGTAACGTTTTTATTCTATTGTTGTAGCAGCGTATTTTGTATTTTATGGTAAAACTATCAAATTTGTCATAGTATACTTTGGTTCTTAAATCTTCATGACGACAATGTTTTTATAGACTGCCTGTATTATTTTAGTTGTGTTGGATGTTGTATAAAAACGTTTTAATCCTGTGACCTTTATGTTCTCTAATGAAATTGTTATTTATTTGATATATGTATCATTCTTTTGCATCAATAGTCCACTCTAGTCCATGTTCATTTCTTGTCGGTTTATTTATTTATTTACTTTATTATTATTATTATTATTAATATCTTTGGTTGTGAACTTTTGAAATACGTGATATTGATAAATAAACCAAAAGAAAGTTATTGGCATGAACCAGTTTCACTTTTTTTTACCTCTTTCTGGTATAGCGGCCGCAGGAGAGGAGAGTGAAAGTATGTACGGAAAGCATTCTAAAGGAGAAAGATCACCGAGGGTACCTAGTAATCAATGGAAAGTTGCAGAATTACGAGAAAACCACTCATCGAATGACGAAACTGTTGATGAACGCCCCATTGTATCTCAACCCGACCCCCCATCAACATCCAGTGGATTTATTTCAAACGATGTGATAGTTTCAAGATTAATCTCCAAGATCAAAGAGGCTCAAGACTCAAGCGTGATGTCTCATTTATCGGCTAATGCATTCACACTTTTTGATGCTATTGGCGTTGACTACAAACCATTGAATGAAGTGGTTTCCTCTCTTATCCGTTGCCAAATGCACAAAGAATCTCTTGAACAACAAAAACCACATAAGGCTTTTGAGAAAAAAGCCTTGCACGATAAAAGTATCTTTGAAGTCTCTAAATGCAAAGAAAAGAAGTCTCATGTTGACAGCAAGTACCAAGATGTCCAACATCGTTGTGATGCCGTTATAGCCCGTTTTGATTGTCTAAAGGAAGAATTAAAGATTGTGGAGGAGGAGAAGGTGAAATGTGAAGGCGAAGTGGCTATTACAATGGCTGAAAAAGTTCATACCGACAAGCTCTATTGCGAAGCCGAGTTAAAGTGGAAAAATACAGAAGTTGGTGTGCCTGAGGCTCAAGCGAATATAGAGGAGTGGGAGAGAGACTATAATGAAAGCGTGGATAGAGTAAATCTTACAAAGGAGAAATTATCGCACCTTACAATGTAGCCTAAAACTTGCTTTTGGTTTTTATCTTTGTACAATTGGTGTTTCTTTACTTGATGTTTTACTTGTTTACATTTTGAAAAACTTCTAACAGCTCTTGTTAAGTTGCTTGTATCTTATGAATACCAAACTGATTTTATTTGTTTTTAGCTTTTTGGGTTGCTAAGACTTTGAGAACTTTTTGATTAACCAGTTAAGGCCATTATGGTATGAATGTAATTTGCAGGCTCATTTCATTTTTTTAATCGAACCATGGTATCCAACCATTTGGTTTACTACAGAACGCGAACCAAGCCAGCTCTCTTCAAGGAAAATTGATACGGCTCAACCAATGGCTTGTTTAAAAGTATAGGTTTCATTATGGTGAGACTATCTTGTCGTGTTTATTTGGTCGGATTGGTTCAAAGCAACCTACTTGGGTCGAAACCATCGGTTTTCAGTTCATGATTCACATGTGAATAGATTTGGTATGGGCCAATCTATAAGTGTTTCCGAAAGCATTTTAATCATGTTCTTAACACACCACACCCAAACATTTCATTTTCTTAGTAGACTTTTGACCAAAGAAGAGGCCACAATCTGTTTTTTGCACAGTGGGTCCAGTTGGTGAACTGCTTGACCAGCAAATGCATAGGACCCTTGAAATTGTATCATGTAATATTAACCTCATCACATGCAAAAAAACAACTTTTGTGTACCAAACTGAACCAAAAGTATTCGGTATGTGGTCCCTTTAAAGATAGATCTTTTATTAGACTTTGTTTGAATGATTTAAAATTTACTCATGATATTTTGAAAGTATTTTACTTGCATTGTACCAATATGTACTACTACTATTCACCAAGTTTGAAACTTTGAATAAAAGGTTTGGTCCATTTAGAATAATGTAACAAGACGAAGTGAGGACACTTTGTCCTACCATATGCCATTATGTTCATCACAAGCATAAGAACCTGCCATGATTTACACTTCAAAGTTCAAAGTTCAAAGTTCCATAATAGACTAAAGCAATGTAAACTTAGCTTGGAACAATAAATTATATTACGAGGTATTTTGTACTTTTGTGAGATATGATAATCTTAAATTAAATTTTGAGCCGGGCTTTTAGAGAAATAGGTCATCGGTTTAATCTTAATTTTTGGCTAAAAGTTCAATGGAACGGATGTTCATTGCCTAGGACTTGATCTTTGAGGAAGGGTCAGTCGGCACCAAAAAGGATGCACGAGGTCAGTCTTTCCCCACCGATTTAAACTTTTGGAGAGAATGATACGTCTTTTTTATATAATTTTTTCTGTGTACATATGTAGGAAATTGAATATCTTACTATATTATAAAGCATTAATGTCTTTTAAAAATCGAAATGCTTAAAACTCAGCATTACTTAAAATAGCATTACTAATTAAAACACATTTTCTAACATTGATTTCTCTACTACATAACTTACAAGTTTTAAAGATTAATGTAGAAAATATAAAGCACTATTAATATGGTCAAGATAGTTAATATAGTCAATTAATTAACTGATTAATAAATACAATTAATGCAGTGATTAAAATATATCTAAAAAATACAAATTATCAATCATATTGTACAACCAACTTAAACACAGTTCATGCATTAAATATTACTAATATAAATAATAATGCACATTATACTAATTAAATCATATTTTCTAACATTAATTTCTCTACTACATAACTTACAAGTCTTAAAGCTTAATGTACGAAATACAAAACACTATTAATATGGTCAAGATATGTAGTCAATTAATTAAATGGTCAATAAATACAATTAATGCAGTGATTAAAATACATTTTACATAAAAAATATAAATTATCAATCATATTATACAACCAACTTAAACACAGTTCCTGCATTAAATGTCACTAATACAAATAATAAAGCATGTTATACAAATATTGGCCGAGCGGAGCTTAGTGGCCAGTCCCAAGCGAAGAACGCAGGGACAAGCGGTACAGAGCCTAAACGGCCGGGAAATTTAAATTCTTGATATCCGTAAATTTATTATCTAAAAGAACATAATAAACTAAAATATATGATTCATCGAAAAAAATTATTTTAAAATATCAGCCACCGCAACACACGAATAACCTGCTGATCTATCGTAATGTGAATGGAACTTAATAACATGAGAAAACATTAATCACAATATTCAGTTTACACAACAATGTTCACATGATACAAATTAATCATCAATGTGAAATTAAGTTATTGTCTTTTATACTGTAGCTATCTTTTTTGTTTTATCCGTCTTAAATTGATTGTCACTATTTGTTTTTGTTTTTGTTTTATCTGTCTTAAATTGATTCTCGGCCAGACGGAGTGGAGCTCGGGTACACAATCGAGCTCGTGAACCCGCTCGGGTACACCGTCCCGTATACCTCAGGTATGAAAATCGGGTAAGGAATTCGAGCTGGGAACCCGCTTTGTTAACGTTGAAAATGTGTACGTTGGGGGAGATTTTGGACGTTAAACAACGGCTATTTAGCCCAAATAAAAAAAAAATCTTCCTATTTAACACCTACACTCATCTCTCAAAAAAAAATAATTACCCTTACATTTAAAAAAAACACACACTAATCTCTCCAAAAATGTCTAGATTCTTCCGATTACGTTGTTCCTTCTTCGTCCGCTAGCTACATCCACGGGTAGCTCGTTGCAAAATATCTTCAATGCAACTGATATTATGAAGACATGGCAAGTTCTAGCCGAACTAGCGTAAATCGTCATCGGGATATAGGTCTTGAAACTTTAGAGAATGATTGGTTCGTTGAAACACCAAAGTACAACGACAATTACTTTAAAAAAAATCGAATGGAGAAAAGCATGTTTTTGCAAATAGTAGGTGACATTGAAGCGAGATACCCATATTTTCAAGAAGGCTATGTGAGCGAGCTCAAAAGTTTCCGGCGAAAAAAAAATCACATCGGTACGTTAGCAACTCCATGGCCGGTCCGCGATGAGTATGATGAATATTTATGCATGTCTCAAAGAACGTCACGTGAAAGTCTTGATTATTTTTGTGAGGCCATCATTGAGTTGTATGGTCGGAAGTACCTACGTGGTAGACAGCCTGCACCTTGCTCGCATTTTCCAGGCCCATGAAGCGAAGCATCACCTCCATGGGATGCTTGGTAGCCTCGGTACCACGTCGGATGGAAAATTTGTCCAGACATTTGAGAGAGGCAATATACAGATTGTGTATGGTGTTCCACTATATCTTGAAGTCACCGTCACAAGATATGTGGATTTGGCATGCTTTTTTTGGTCCACCGGGGTCAAACAACGATATCAACGTATTTAATCAGTCTGACTTGTATCTTACATTTCGAAATGGGCGGCGATGAGTAGTTCATTCCACGTGAATGGACGCTTTACAAACCGCGCTACTATTTGGCGGATGGAATCTATCCTAAGTGGTCCACACTTGTTAAAGCATACCCGTATCCAAACGACCGAAAGAGATTTCGGATTTAAAGAGGCGAGAAAGGATGTCGAGCGAGCTTTGGTGCCTCAAAGGAAAATGGAAAATTGATCACCACTCGAGCTATGACCAAGCGAAGATTGCCAATCGAGGTTCATGCGTGTGTTATTTTGCACAATATGTTTATAAAGCGGGCAATCTCACGATTCATATAATGGATGCGGCCGGTCGGGTGTTAATTGACGACAATGGTAGCGAGTTACTAGGCAATTTCTCCATGGCCGTCTTGATATGATCTGTGAGAGCGTAGCAGCGTGAATACTTGCGCATCTCGATGATTAATGGGTTTTATTTTTAATCTAGTTATTTTTAAGTATTATGTTATGTTAATTTTTTTTAAGTATTATGTAATGTTTTTATTTTTAATGAAATGGTATGTTATTATTTTAAATATTGTATGTGATTTAATGTATTTAAAAAAATGAATTAGTACTTAAGTGCATTTCCATTAATTAGGGTAGTGTTAAGGTAGTATTGCGGTAGTTTTGAGTTGGAAGGTTTTTATTGGATATAGGTGATGTGGCACCCCCAGGATATTAGGGTATTAGGCAACCACTACTCCCTCCCTCACTACCTCATTATCTTGAAAATGTAAATGAAAGATCATCATCACAATAAAACGTTATAAATGCTCTTTGCTTTTAAAAAAATAAATGTTCACATTGTCACTTTTGAATATCTCAAAATAATTATTTACTTTATATTTTAACTAATAAAATAAAACTTTAATAGGTAAAATTATTTTATTACTGAAAAATATAGTTGGTGAAATTTCTTAAAACTTTATGCATTTTAAAATAAAGATTTAAGTTCATTTACATACCAAACATTTAATTACTTATCAAGGAAATAATTCTACCCACTCATATTTTAGATTAGATGACAAACTCACTTTCACAAAGGGTTGAGCATCGGTCTAAAATCGGTCCGACCCGAACCAACAAAACCGAAAACCAAAAATAATGAAAAACTTAACCGAAACCGAACCGAATATGGTTGGTTCGGTTCGGTTTTGTGTAGGTCCGTCGGTTTGGTTAAGTTTAGCTGTGTTTATGTGTGTGTTTTTTTTGTTTTAGGTCAAACCAACATTTCGAAGCCTAGAAAATGGTGAAAACCTAAATTGAAACCGAATGAATAACCTTGAGTCGGGTTTTGTTTTGTCCGGCTCGGTTTTTGAACTTTCCATGCCCAAGCCCTACTTTTACCCCCTTTTTCAAAAATTTAATATCTCTTAAACCGCTAATCGTTAAGACTTCCTTTTAAATATTTAGATCGACTTATGTCAATCTATTTGATTGTTTATGTTGGACGTTGATAGATAGATATATAAATGTGAAATGAAACATAAAGAGTAAGAAGCACATCACCACGACACAAGTTATTTATAGTGGTTCGCTACAAGGCTTCCTTGCTCCTACTCCACTCGGTCACCTACCGAGAGTTCGTAGCACTACACCAACTCCTTGCGATGGAAGCCTTCACAACGCCGCTTTTAACCTTTTTCCTGCACAAAGCTAAATACCGAGTTCTTTCACACCAAGGCGAACCACACCTAACACAACGTCGCCTACCCTTTTATACGGTGCTAGGCTAACCACCGAGTTCTTTCACACCTTAGGAGAACCAATCCTATCACAACGCCGCCTACCCTTTATTAGGTACTAGGCTAAGCACCTAGTTCCATTACTACGGAGGAACTACTACCTTTCACGACACAACACCTAATCTCAAGGAGATCTACTTCTTGTTACAACACCATCAAGGATATCACCATCCTTGTAAATAAACAAATACTTATATGTATAACGATGCACCTCTGATGAGTGTGTAAATACTCATCATTTTTGGTTTATTCAACCCATGAAAACGTTTAAAAATGCTTTAAATGCATCAAAATACTGAAAATATCTCAAAAGTGCATTTTATATGTTTCAGATGCAAAATGTTTAAAAACAGATGAAAATGAGCAAAGTTTGCATAATTGGCGTTCAGCCCCGAATTTCAAAATGGCAAAATCAGTCCCTAGGTATTTATTTTAAAAGAAAAGTCACCAAAGGTCCTTTTGGAATCATAAATTGTCATATTTAGTCCTTTGGTGGAAAATCCAAAAATATTTGAGAAATTGCGTTTAGTCCCCAAAAATCCAAAAATGTTCAAAATTAACTTGGAATTTTAAAAGGTCAAAATTAACCCTTGGATTATTAGAGAATGGCAAACTAGTCCTTGTACTACTCATAACTTACATTGGTCCTTGGTTTTGAGAAAGTTGGGTCCTTGTGTTATTAATTTCACAAACCAAACGGACCTATTATTATCCTAAGCCCAAAACCTAACCTCGCCCAAATCATTTACCCGTCCAAACCCTTGACCGACCAACCCATATTTAAACATAAACAAACCCCGCCCTGCCTTTCTCCCCGACAACTCGCTCTGCCCCACCACCACCACCAACCCATACCACTACCCACCCTACTATCATTATTGTCTCCTCCTCACCAACCTTCCAAATGCATTAATTACACCCCTTTCCCTGCTCGAGATATCAAAACAAGAATTGGCGCCAAAACCATCAAACGGTCAAGATATTCAAAACAATCCAATGGCTAGATTGTTACTGATCCACTTAAAGGTGAGATAAAGAGTTGAGCATATAAAAGAAGAAGAAGAGGTGAAGGTAGTTAGTTTTAGTTTTGATAAAATGTATGTCGTTTATTTAATTATCAAGTCTTAAATAAATTTTAGTTGTATTTTCCAGCTTATTTGTATTAATCAAAAACACTTCAAAGGTATTGCAACTTATTTCAAGATTAATTCCAAGTGCAAGTTTCAATTAAGCCATCATTGATTTTTCATTTCAAACTCGAGAATCAAGCTTCACAAATTTTAATTTTTTTAGCTCAAACAAGCTTGACTAGCTTGTTATAGCTTTTCGCAAGCTTGTCCTTAAGACTCAAACAAAATTGGAATTTAGTCAACAAAAGTCAACATAAGAGCAAAATGGTGCGAAAATGGAATTGGTTGATTCAGAATTGGAAATGGGTTGAAATGGAAGCAATGGGTTGAAATTGATAGGTTAGTGTCCTTGGTTTCATAATTGGCAAGCCATTGTGGCAAAGGACCTATTGTAAGTGATTTTTAAAGTTCATTGTAAACTTGGTAATTGTGGTTTGAAGTAGTTGAATTCTGTTCATTAAGCAATATTTAGGCTAATTAAACTTAGTTTGATTAATGAAAAAGGTTGGTCTGTTTGTCAATTTAAATCTTCATAATGATCAAGAAAAGAGTGTTTGGTTTGTCTTCTAACTGCCTCAAGGTGAATTCAGGTTGGCTTAGTTGGATCAAGTTTGTTTAGCACAAGTAAACTCATTTGAGTCAAGTTCTTTGCCGCTAGCTCAAAAAAGTCAATCAGCAAAAACTGTCAACGTATAATCATGGAATTTTTGGATTTGAAATCTCGACTTGTGTTTAAAAGTCTTATACAAGGCTTACTTTTGTTCATTTCATCAAAAGAGATCAATATCAGTCATTAAATTGGATCAAAACCTCACCAAAGTCAACTTTGCAATATGTTTCAAAAGTCAAATGGGTCAAAATTAGATTTGTGCAGATATGCAAAGATTCTATCGTGACTCATTAAAGCTTTTAGGTACATTTTTGGTTTATAAGCAAGCTATTAGGTGGTCTTTAAGACCTAATATCTTTTATCTTAAGCTCTCTGGATAAGCTTACATAAGCTCAAAGCCAGTTTTACCGCTCCAAAGGGCTCAGACTAACCGAGTTTTTCTCGCTTGTCCAAGTCAGACGTAGCTTATCTGAAATCGGTAGAAGTCCTGGTTTGTTATGCTGATACCCGTGTCTAGTTTAGACTTAACATTTGGATTTTGCTTTGCTTATTTGAGTACTTATTTATTGACCGCAAGTAGGGGCATCTATTTCGCTTTTAAAGCTTAATCTCATAATCACCAATCTTAATTTGGCAAATCGAGGGTATAGCTTGTTGTTTTAAGTTGCATTAGAGTAGTTTTATCATAATATAGCTTCTGTGTTGGTTTGGTAGCTTTTGGTACTCATTTTGCTTAAGTGCTTATTTCAATAAGCACTTCCATATCAGTTCACTTTTCTACACATAAGCTCCTGTTTTCATTTTCTCAGATTCCTTATATTATTTTAGAGTTTTCCTGAAATTTTCAGATTTTTCCAAGTTGATTTGCTATTTTTCTTCATTTTATTTAGTTTTCAAGCATTTTTAAATAGCATTTAATACAAAAAATTAAGAAAAGGTTCAAAAATAAGTTTTCATTTTATTAGGTTTAGATAAATATAAAAAGTAAAAAAAGTAATTTTCCAGATTTTTCATAGTTTATTTGGTAATTTTTAGTAATTTAATTAGTTTTTAATAGTTTAAAATTTCTAGAAAATAGAAAAATAATCAGAAAAATACAAAAATAGTTTTGAAAATTCTATTTTGATATTTTAGACTTTTCCATTTCATAATTTTATTTTTCTAGCCTAATTTCCTATTTTCTTGTATTTTAGGTAATTATTAATAGTAAAAATAGTTTTTAATTAGATAAATAGTTATAAAAATAATTTTATTTTTCTATATATTTTCTTTCATCAGTAGGTTTGTAAAAATGTCATTTTCATATTTTTAGGTTAATATTGTAAGTTTCACGTTTTTCAGGTCACGTAGATTTTAATTTCATTAAAAACATAAAACAAAAATATCATTTTAATTATAGTGATAGCTTATTTAATAGATTTTATCTTTTAATCTCCTTTAATTTGCATTTAAGCCTTGTAGTTTCTTGATATCAGTAGTTATAATCATCAATTCATAATCTCTTTTTCGTTCAAATTTCTCGATCACTATACGTTGACTGATCCATTGCATAGCTCGCCGGACATAACGACCCGGGACACTCTATACTCCTCAGATCTTCATTGCATTCGTGCTTAGGCGTTTTGTTCTACATTTACCGCCACACAAGTTAAGCTGAGTGATTAATTTGACTTTGGCACGCATCAAATTTTGGCCGCTGCCGGATTGTGCTGATCTATCTTCCGTCTAGCAGATTAGTTGTTTGAATACTCACTCTTTGTTTATACCATCCATCTATCATCTATATATATATATCCATATTTTCTTATAAAAAATCCAAAAACCCAAAACAACCAAAACGATAAAACACAAAAATATTTTCTCTTTTGTTTCTATATATGTATCAAAAATAAAAATACAAAAGATTCGTCGTTTTCTTTTAATAACAACTTAAAGATTACCACCGAAACCAAGGCAGGCACTACCTAACTGGGGGTGCGACCATAATAAGTTCCCGAACTAAAGATTTAAACTTGCCTTTGTGTCCTTGTGATTGGTGTACCTTTTTCAAAGAAGCCATTCATCTTGGATTATTGGTTAAGTTCATCGTTGTTGCCTCGATTTTTGTTAATTGATTTTGTTGTGATATCGACGCCGTAAACAGAAAACCCATAAAGATTCTTCTCACCCCATTTTTTATAAACGTCTTCATAATTCCCATTCTCATCTCAAAGATTTTCATAATTCCCATTTTCTCCTTAACTCGAAGTCTCTAGAGTTAACTCTAGTGCATAAAGCACTGCCTTCTAGATCATTGAGTCCTTTGCGTGATCTAGCAGAAATTCCTAGACGACGTTCTCAGATCGTTTCCAAATAGTCAACCCGAGATTCAACTATTTCAAACAACAATATGGCAGCGAACGCATTGGCGGAAATGCCTGGCACCCACCGGTTATGGAGATGCCATCGTTTTACCTAATCAACTCATCACTTTGAATGAAGACACATTTGATCCAACTTGTGTCTACAATCAATTCGGTCTGATCAGAAGACCGTATGCACACATCCGTTGGTTTAACAAGTTGACTTCAACAATCAATTTCAAGGATGTGCCACAACAAGTAATCAAGTTGATGCTTTTCCCGCTCACTGAGGGACGCCCGGATTTGGCTGGAAAAAGAACCCCCTCGATCCATCGAAACTTGGGAGGATCTTGTTCAAAAGTTTGTGAATTACTTCTTCCCTCCATCAAAGACGACTAATCTAAAATGAAATTTCGATTTCGTCAAAATTTTGATGAAAACTTTGGAGAGGCATGGGAGAGATTCAAAGATCTCTCGAAATGCCCCATCATGAATTCACGGAGCTTCAACAAGTCAATATCTTTTATAATGGGTTGAACTCAGAACGATCAAGATTCTTTGAACGCATCCGCGGGTGGCAATATCTTGAATCGTAGACCTAAAGATGTGCTTGAAATTTGCGAGAGTAAATCAAAAGTTCCTATTTCTTGAAACAAAGTCAATGTTCAACACTCGCTTCTACATCCAGTAACTCTTTTCTGAAAGCTCCAAGTAGCTCTAACGGACATGATCCATTGTATGATAAAAGAGGTAAAGGAAATCAAAAGCGAAATTCATGCCGGAACCAATCAAAGCCATAAACAAGGTGTGTGAAATTTGTAGTGGTCCACACGCGAATTATGATTGTCAAGCAACCGATGCTTCTTTTTACCAAGCTCCCGTAGCTCGTAAACCACAATCAATACCGACCACAAGCTAATCCTCACTACCGTGCACCTAGCGGTATGACACCACCGGTTTTCCTCCGCAAGCAAAACCATGGCAATCAAAACCATGGCAATCAAACGCTTTTTCGAATCAAGGACACAACTTCAATAACTCTCAAAATTTCAATCCAAACCGGAACAATTTCAACCAACCATATCAAGCTCCTAATCATCAAAGTTATCAACAACCTCCTCAAGCTCCCATGCCAAATGACTTCATGAAAATTACTGAGTCAAACATGCGCTCAATGCAAACTCAGATCAATAACATGAGAGGTGAGCTAAAAAGGGAAATTGATACTACATTATCTCGGCAGACAAATGAGTTAAAGAATATGATGAGCAGTTTCATGAACATGAATATGAACGAAGCTTCATCATCTTCGAGGACTCTGCAATATAATTCCCAATCCAAATGCCGAGTTGAAAGCCGTCACCACTCGTAGTGGTAAGACGCACAATGGACCTTCGACTCATATGCCCCCTCCTCCTAGATTGAGTCAAGTTACCAAGGATACAACGGACAAGGTATTCAAGCCCACGGTACAGACACGCCCCACCTTCGGTAGTCCAAGCTTTAAGTCCCGAACCGATGTTCCGAGAAAACTCGAGTCGTGAAACACTTCATTCGACCAAATAGCTTCCTACCCATCAAGAATGAATGATGAGAAGCTCAAAGACAAAAACAAAGAGCAAATGGAAAAATTTTCCAAATCTTCAATGAGCTTCACTTTGATATAAGCTTCGTTGATGCTCTCGTTCTAATGCCTAAATTTGCATCCACGCTTAAAGGCTTACTCACCAACAAAGATAAGTTATCTGAGATGGCTAAAACTCCTCTCAATGAGCAATGCTCACGCCATTCTTAATAAGCTTCCCAAAAGCTTGAAGATCCTGGCCGGTTTTAATCCCGTGTGATTTCGGGATGTTTCAATGTTCCGCCACGATCTTGGCGCTAGCATTAACCTCATGCCACTCTCAGATGGAAGAAAATGTCTCTTCCTGAACTTTCATCCACTCGTATGACACTCGAAAGCGGACCGTACCGTAACTCGTCCACTTGGGATAGCCGAGGATGTCGTGATGACAGTGGGAAAGTTTCATTTTCTTATGCCGACTTTGTTGTAGACTTCATGCATCCTAGAGTTCCCTTATCTTAGGGAGAGCTTTCTTAAGAACGAAGTCGGCTCGATTGATGTGTTTGTGAAGAGTTGACCATACGGGTTACAACAAGAGCTCACGTTAAATATCAACCAAGACTCCAAACCTCTATACAAACAGAGTGTTGCCACAATTGATCAAAAATCTGAAAGAATCAATGCAACACTCTCAAATTTCACGGTTAAGAGTGTTCACCAAAACGCTTGAGCTCAAAGCTTTGAAAATTACCCCGTTCAAACAAATGGTTTGAAAGTTGTACCTGAAGTCAAGAGTGTTCTTGATGATGATGATGATGATCTAGAATCGGAGACTTCATCGAAGGTGGAAATCGCAGCTCTAAGAGCACACCACTTGTCCCACTCCTCCGAATCGGTTTGTCGCATCGAGTTTTAACTCGTGGATGAAACCAAACTCTCTTCAGCCATCCGATGGATGATGATGATTGTGATCCAATGGGAGACATTCTTCCCATTGAAGAATTTCTCAAAAATGATCCATCATCTCCTAGTCTTATTAATTCTAACTCTTCCACCCCTTCTCTTACTCCGTTTGAGGAAAGTGATTTCATCTTGGAAGAGATTGAAGCATACTTGTCTAGTGATTCGGTTCCATGGGAAATTGATCACGCTCCAATTGACATCGAGGGAGATATTCTTCTCATTGAGAAGTTGCTTAATAATGATCCATCATCACTCCCTCCCATCGAGCCATAACAAGGGTCAAGTCATTGAGAAATCAAGAATTTCCTGAGGTTGAACTTAAGGACTTACCACCTCATCTCGAGTATGCATTTCTTGAAGGTGATGATAAATTACCTGTCATTATTGCTCGAGATTTGAGTAAGGATGAAAAGACTGCTCTCATAAAGGTCTTGAAGTCACACAAGCAAGCAATTGCTTGGAAACTCTCCGACATTAAGGTATCAACCCTGAGTTTTGTACTCACAAAATCTTGATGGAGGATGACTTTAAACCAGTTCAACATCGAGACGAGTGAATCCAAAAATCCATGATGTTATCAAACAAGAGGTTCTCAAACTTCGATGCGGATTGATTTACCCTATCTCGATAGTCCTTGGGTGAGCCCCGTCATTGTGTACCCAAAAGGTGGTATAACCGTTGTTGAAAAATGATGAAACGAGTTGATTCCTACTCGATTGGTTACGGGATGGCGTGTTTGCATTGACTATCGAAAGTTAAATGAAGCCACACGTAAAGACCACTTTCCTTACCTTCATGGACCAGATGCTTGAGAGATTAGCGGGAAACGAATACTATTGCTTTTTCGATGGTTTCTCGGGTTACTTCCAAATTCCCATTGATCCACAAGATCAAGAAAAGACCACATTCACATGTCCTTATGGAACATTTGCTTACCGACGCATGCCTTTTGGCTTATGCAATGCTCCCGGTACATTCCAAAGGTGTATGATGGCCATTTTCCATGACATGATCGAAAAGACTATGGAAGTCTTCATGGATGATTTTCGTCTTTGGGGATTCTTTCCAACATGTCTCTCCCATTTGGACAAAATGCTTGAACGTTGTGAAACACCGAACCTTTGTCTAAATTGGGAGAAATGTCACTTTATGGTCAAAGAAGGAATTGTCCTCGGCCATAAAATCTCTAAGAAAGGGATTGAGGTGGACAAAGCCAAAGTTGATGTTATTTCAAAACTACCTCCTCCCACTCATGTCAAAGGAGTTAGAAGTTTTCTCATCCGGTTTTATCGCGTTTCATTCAAGATTTTAAAATATCCCGCCTATGACCACTTCTTGAAAAAGACACTCCTTTCGGCTTCTCTAGTGAGTGCATTGAAGCGTTCCAAACTCTTAAAAAGAAACTCATTGAATCACCAATTCTTGTTGCCCCGATTGAATTTACCATTCGAGCTTATGTGCGATGCAAGTGATTTCGCCATAGGAGCAGTCTTGGGGCAACGCAAAAGCAACATTTCCACCTATACACTATGCTAACTAACCGGCTCAAGCACATTACACCACTACGGAGAAAGAATTACTAGCCGTGGTGTATGCTCGTGAAGTTTCGGCCATACTTGATCTTGTCCAAAAGCATAGTTATACGGATCATTCGCCCTCAACTATCTTTTGCTAAGCAAGATGCAAAGTCAGATTGATCCGGCTCCTCCTACAAGAATTTGATATCACCATCCGTGATAAAAAAGGAGTGGAGAACCTAGCAATGACCATCTTTTCCTCTTGAAAATCCTCATCAAGGTGCTCGAGAAAAGGAGATAAGCGAAACATTTTCTCTCGAGACACTTAATGGGTATCTCATCATGGAGATTCTAGTCCCATGGTTTCCACTTTGCAAACTATCATGCGTAACTTTGTTGTGAAAGGGATGTCGCCCCAAAGAAAAACAAATTCTTTTAAAGATGTTACATTACCGGACGCACCCTACTTGTTTAAGGTTTGGCGGATCAAGTCATCCACGGTGTGTTCACGGCCAAGCCGCCGATATTCTCAAGGCTTGTCATCATGGACCCACGGGGACATAATGGCCGAACTACACCGCAAGAAGGTGTTTGACTCGGTTTCTATTGGCCCACAATTTACAAAGATGCCCATGACCGCCAAATCTTGCACTCTTGCCAACGTCATGGTAACATCTCTAAACGAGATGAAATGCCTCAAAATGCCATTCAAGTGTGCGAGATATTTGACGTATGAGGCATTGACTTTATGGGCCATTCCCGCTCCCCGCTCTCGAGGGAACAAGTATATACCTCGTGGCTTTCGATTACTTGTCTAAATGGGTAGGAAGCGAAAGCACTACCTACCAACGACGCCCGAGTAGTTGTGAAGTTTTTAAAGTCTCTCTTTACCCGTTTTGGAACTCCTCGTGCTATCATTAGTGATCGCGGTACACACTTTTGCAATGACCAATTCGCAAAAGTGATGCTTAAGTACGGTGTCACCCACCGCCTCTCTCACCGCGTATCACCCACAAACTAGTGGGCAAGTGGAAGTTTCGAACCGTGGTTTGAAAAGAATCTTGGAGAGGACCGTAGGTGAAAATCGTGCCTCTTGGTCGGAAAAACTTGAAGATGCACTTTGGGCCTTCCGTACCGCTTACAAAACACCCATCGGGTGTACTCCTTACAAGCTCGTGTATGGAAAGGCATGTCATCTCCTGATCGAGCTTGAGCACAAAGCCTATTGGGCCTTGAAGCAGGCAAATTTCGACCTCAAGTTTTCGGGTGATCATCGGAAAGTTCAACTCAACGAATTAAATGAACTCCGTAATCAAGCCTACGAGAACTCTTTGATCTACAAGGAAAAGACAAAGAAGATCCATGACTCAAAGATTAAGAACCGCGTTTTCAACGTTGGTGACCGAGTCCTTCTTTTCAATTCTAGATTGAAGATCTTCTCGGGGAAACTTAAGACCCGTTGGACTGGTCCATTCACCATTGCCAAAGTTTTTTCATATGGCACCGTCGAATTATCTCAAACAGACGGGCCAAACTTCAAAGTGAATGGACATAGGTTGAAGCACTATTTTGGAGAGGACATTCCCCCTGTGGTTGTCCCGGATCTACAAACTTTCCCCATGAACCAATAAATGCGGGGATCGAGTCAAGCTAGCGACTCGGGAATCAAAAACAATAGCACATTATATGGGTTTTCACCGTATTTTTCGACTTCTTTCTATTTTCTACCACCCTAGTGTGGGGGGGTTGCCCCACATGTTTTCAAAAAAAAAAAAAAAAAAAAAAAAAAAAATCTCTTTCAAATAATGGCCATAATATTTCCCTTTTTCGTTCTTTGTTTCGGCATAACCGCCGGTACTTTGAATATTGAGGGCAATATTCATTTCTAAGTGTGGGGGGGAATTCTCGCGAATTTATCATATATTATCACCCAATTCCCCGTTTTTGGCCAAATTTTTTTTTTGGAGTAAGTGTTTTTCACTTACTCAATTGGTTATCAGTCCGCCATGTCTAATAGACAAAAGGATTGGCTAATCCAGGAGCAAACGGCTCTTGGTAAAGATTTCTCAAATCCGTTTATATGGCTTGCAATTTGCCCAAAATTGTATGGTTCTCAACTCACCATATCCTAAAAAGTGAAGAGTTGGCTAGCCCGCAAGATTATGGCTTGTGGTAAAGGAAGTGGAAAATCCATAATTGGTATTCAGCTCACCAAAGATAATATTGATAATTTATCTAAGAGTTGGCTAGTCCAGAAGGGTACGGCTTCTGGTAAAGACACATCAAATCCGTTATATGGTTTATGATTTGCCAATAAATCAGATGGTTATCGGTGTACCATGGTTCTTACTTGAACTGAAACATTTGGCTACTCCATAAGTAATGGCTTTTGGTAAAGAGATGAAATCCATTAAATTTTCTCAAAAGATTGCTAGGGACTAGCAATATCTCAGTGTGGGGGATTGATGAGTGTGTAAATACTCATCATTTTTGTACAATATAAACTGCAAAATCATCTGAAAACACTCTGAAACACATCAAAATGATCAAAATATCACAAATCAGTGTTTTATGTGTTTTAAATGCAAAAATATCAAAATCAGATGAAAAACATATCAAATTTGCAAAATTGCAGTTTTAGTCCCCCAAGTTTCAAAAGTTGTCAAAAACAGTCCCTGAGCACATAATTTCAAAAGTAAAGTCACCAAAGGTCCTTTTAAAATCAAAAGTTGTCAAATTTAGTCCTTTGGTGAAAAATATGAAAAGTTTGAGAAAATTACAAGTTTAGTCCTTCAACTTTGAAAATTGGCAGAAATGGCCCCTGGAAAATTGCAAAATGGCAAGATTGGTCCTTGCATTATTGAAACTTGTCACTTTTATCCCTTGGATCAACTTTGATGAAATGGCAGTTTAAGTCCCTGATTTTCAGATTTTACAACATTAGTCCTTGGTTTAAAACCCTTAAACTCATTTTGGACCCTGCCTATTCTGGACCCCTGTCAATATGCAATTGTGAACCCCCCCTATTATTAACACTGCTTTGGTCAACCCTGGTCAAATCCCAAAACCCACCAAAGTCTTCCTTCCTCACTGCTATCCTGCAACAAGCTACCTCCCATCCCCCTCCTCCATTTCCACTGAAATATGTTCCCCACTCCACAACTAACATCCAAGGTTCATTTATTGCATCTCCCCCCTCCTCACTCAACCTCAATTGTCAAAAGGAAGATTTGGCGCCAAAACTGATTTGAAGGGCCAAGATCATATTAAAGCCATCCAATGGCTGAGGATTGGTGGGATTTCATCAGAAGTGAGAGAAAAGGTCTTTGGATATAAAAAGAAAGCAAATGGAGCAAAGAGAGGGAGTCTACTAGTTTTTAAATATTTCTTAATGTCGTTTTTAATGTTAAGTTTTAGTTAAGCTCAAAAATCTGTAATATTTTGTTATAATGAACTCTTTATAAGTGTTTGGATCAATACAAATCATTTTCATGTGATTTATTCAAGGTTTATCTCAAATTTACATTTTGTGTCCACTGTTGAAAATTTCCAACTCTAAATCTTGTATACTAGCTCTCATTAGCTTATTTTTTAAGCTTAAACAGGTTCATCTTAGATTATTATACCTTGTTATAAGCTTGTGCTCAAATTTTAAGCAAGTTTGGAAATTAGTCAACAAAAGTCAAACATGGTCAAAAATGGAAATCAGGATGGAAATGGGTTGATGCAGTGGTGGATTGGGTTGATTTAGGTTCCTGTGGGTTGATACTTAGGGTAGTAGTTCACTGGTTACTTGGATTCAAGCCATAGTGGCTAATGGACATTTTGTAAGTTGTTATCAAGTTCTTATGCATAATCTGTAATTGTAGTTATAATCTGTTAAATCTTGTTCAAATAGCTGTATTTAGGATAATCATACTTGGTTTGATCATTAATATCAATTGGATTAGTGTCTTGATCAGTTTTACTTGCATAACAGTCTTTAAAAGGGGTGTTTGGATTTGCTGATCCATCTGTCATAATGGTGTACTCAGTAGTTAAGTTCTATTGGTTTATGTTTATTAAGTGTATTTGAGCTCATTTGAGTCCAAATCTTGTGCCTGCTAGCTCAAAAAGTCAAAAGTTCCTTTGAATCTGTCTCACTTGCTCACTGTTGGAGTTTTAAAATTGCAACTCATTAATTTGTGTTTAGAAATCATCAATATTGCTTGCATTAGGTTTATAACATCATATAACACCTAGATCAGTGATAAAATTGGATCCAAAGTTGGATAAAGTCAAAGTTCATCATTTCTTCAAAAGTCAAAAAAATCCAAAAACCTGTTTTTGAGCCAACTACAAGGAATTTTCTTGGCTTCATCTTTAAGCCAAATTTAGTGAGATTTGTTGTTTTAGAAAGTTCAACTGGTACCCTTACTTATCTGCATTTTTGTGGATTTTAGTCATTTTTCTACAAGCTTCAAACAAGCTTGTGAACTTGGGCCTAGTTGCCCTGCTCACTGAGCTCAGCACTGAGCTTTTTTCTCAGTTTGTGCAGCTAGTGCACAGGGCTCAAAAGAGCTTTCCATGATCTGCTTTTTGGTACATTTGGTCTTAGCCAGGTCTAGTGTTAGTTTCAACTTTTGTTTTTCCTTTCTAGCTTATTGTGTTGATTGTGCTTGTGTCCAAAGTGGGTACCATCTAACTGTTTTTAAGCAAAACACTCAAATCATCAAATCTGTGCTTACCTGCAAATCAGAGGTCTAGGGTTGTTAAAACTCATTGCATTTTGGTTAATTTAGCTTATTAGAGCTTCATTATCAGTTTGGTAGCCTTTGGACTCCATTTGCTTAATCAAGTGCTTATTTCAATAAGCACTTCCATAGCAGTTTCAAATTCATCCACATAAGCACTTGTTTTTCCAATTTTCCTAGATTCCTAATATTATTTTAGATTTTTCCTGAAATTTTCAGATTTTTCCAAGTTGATTTGCTATTTTTCTGTATTTTATTTAGTTTTTAAGCATTTTTAAATAGCATTTAATATAAAAAATTAAGAAAAGCTTCAAAAAAATAATTTTTCAATTTTCTTAGGTTTAGATAAATATAAAAAGTAAAAAAGGTAATTTTCCATATTTTTCATAGTTTATTTTGTAATTTTTAATAATTTAATTAGTTTTTAATAGTTTAAAATTCATAAAAAATAGAAAAATAATCAGAAAAATACAAAAATAGTTTTGAAAATTCTAGTTTGTTATTTTAGACTTTTCTAAGTCTTAATTTTATTTTTCTAGCTTTATTTCCTAATTTCTTGTATTTTAGGTAATTATTTAATAGTTAAAAATAGTTTTTAATTAATAATAATTAATTAAATAGTTGTAAAAATAATTTTCTTTTTCTAAAACTTTTCTTTTATCATTAGGATTGTAAAAATATCATTTTCATATTTTTAGGGTTAATATTGATTTAGTTTCACTTTTTCATTTGTACGTCACGTAGATTTTAATTTCAGTTTTATAAAAACATAAAAACAAAAACATCATTGTAATAATAGTGATAGCGTTTATTTAATAGATTTT
>OU343217.1:62921329-62948731 GCA_910596185.1 Chrysanthemum makinoi | reverse complement strand
AAAATGAAATTTTTCTAAAAATGAGTAAAATAACAAGTCACAAAGTGTTTTAATATAAAACTTATTATCCAAAACTTATTTTCACTCTAAATCAAGACTTTGAAATAATGAAATTAGACACGCCCACCACGTTTATAGATTTTAACGAAGAAGATCGCTTAAAAACGAATTAGATAAGCACAAATGAAGTCTTAATAAATTTAAAAGTTTACAAACTTGTTATATGGGTTTTAAAGTGTTAAACACAAAAACGCGAGTAACCACTTTCGGGCATGTTTACGAAGACATTAGACTTAGATTCATTAAGAGCGGTATTTGAACTTTTTACAGCCCACGTGACATACTTGACATTGGAATTTGGAATTACCCAAACTAATAAGACACGGAGAAGTTATGAACCTCTAAACTTGAGCAAAACTCGTTTTTGAACACTTATGAAAACTTAATATTAAAAGGAGAAACTTTTGTTTTACTACTGAGTCGTGAAAACCTCACTACAAGTATATAAGGGTGATAAAACTTCATAACTTTTACGCATTTAGTACATGTTGCATTTTCCTAAAACAATTATTATTCTAGGTCGCATTTAGGATTCCCGTTTTCATTCAAGCGATATACTTTTTCCGAATACTTTGATCACATGAGGTGAAGTTGCACTGCTTAATGTTCGTTTTGAAATACTTGGGTGAGAATACACGGCTTGTTTTTACATAGGACACAAGTACATAAAACATTTACGAATTCAAGTTGTTACCACATTTGCCATTAAAGTCCCTACAATCATAAACCGTTAATTACTTTGTATGCGCGAATATTGTGAATAGATCTATTGGGGGTAAACTCCCCTGTCCGGGTTGGTCACTCCAACTGGTCAAACGGATGCATATTATTTGATGTCGTACAGGTGCTTGGCAAGGCAACTGGTTGGGGCGAATGAACAAACTAACTATCAAGGCTTCGGTGTCATGAGCTTAGTGCGACATTATTACTTTTCATGAAATCGCATTTTAGTATAATTGTCGTTGAAATCTTGTGGTCCACATTACTTTTATATCACCAACGTTATGTTCATCTTTAGAATGTATTTCTCATGTGTTTGTTTTCACTAGCTTTGCATTGAGCATCATTCATAGAGTTACATCCTATAGTCATACCATCATAGATATATTTAGCATTGTCTTGTCATTCGATGTGAACTTACAACGCCATTTGTGATGTGTACTTATAAAACTTGTACTTGTTAAAACTTTTCTACTTAATCGAATGTAAACTTTTCAAACGGCTCATGCAGAGGTTGCTCTTTATACCTGGAGGCTTTGTGTTATGAAGTCACGCCCCCGGTTACCTTTCCACTGCGACATTTTTGGGGTGTCACATTCTGCCCCTAAGTGTACTTTGCATCGTTAGTCCCTGTTGTTAAGTATTTTGCACTGTTATTCCTTTTTACCTTAACTATTTACACTCTAAATCCTTAAAAGATTATAAGAGCCTAAGGTACCTTGCGCCATCAATGGCTCCTCAAACGCTAACCGACGGCGCGCGAGAGTGGCAATCGCCTCTCGCGCTGAAGTCCTAAGTCGTGATGACAGCCTAGAAGGTCCCGATACGCACGTACAACAAGGGAGTGGTAACGGAGGTTTCTTCACAATGATCCGCTTTTTTCTCTTTTCCTTTCTCTTTTTTAAACGTTTATGTTTGGTTTATGGCTCACTAAAATGATGGTGATGTTGTTGTGACCGCAAGTGTTTGCCTGTGATTATATGGGTATAGAACTATAGATGGAGGATCCTAGTTGTTTGCATTTGTTTGATTCGTTTATCACTACAGCAGAAAGAAGTTCGATTTTGGAGTATGAAAGATCCAAGAAGATGAAATGTTTAAAATGGTGGCCTAATATGTGATGTAGGGTTAACAATGAAAAATTATGGTAAAACCTCTAAATTGTGGTGTACTTTTATGGGCCTATATATGGGTTGCTATCCCAATTATGAATGGCTTTACGCTTTAATCCAAAATTAGTTATGAAACTTTTGTGCAATTTTAGAATTTGGCTAAATTTTTAATGTGTTTTTTTTAACTAATGAAGATTTAATTTAATTAAATGTGTTCTTTTATATATAATAAATAGGGAAAAAATGTTGGGTCTATATGGTATGATGGCACCAAAATCTGTTATAAGGATATGATTTTTAAGAGGAATAGAAATATAGAAGAAGTGTTACTGATGCAGCAAACTTTTTCTCACGGACCAACAAGAACCTCTAAAGTAACTAGTGCTCTAAGTATGAAAAACAAGGAACCAAAAGTATACTCTTTTATGATTAGAAACATAAATATAAAAAGTACATTAATTTTATAAAATAAAACAAAATAAAATAATCTTAAAGGTTTGACTATAGTAGTACATGTCATGACTTTATGCAACTCTTTGCTTTAATTTTCTATATTTTTTATTATTCTCATAAACAAAAAGACTTTGGCACTTGTAGTTTGTACACTGACTATATAATTCAAAACACAACTCAACTCTCAAACCCCTTTCACTTTTGTCTTTTACTTCCCTCTTTACCTTTCCCTTTTATCACCATTTTTAAATCTAGGGTTTTCATTACCCTAATAAAACCCCCAATCCACCTTCTTAAACAGGTTAGTTTGGCTTAAAGATTGCTTATTTGTTATTGCATTCTTTTGATTTCAACAACCCTTTTGCAGTTTTTAGTTTCTTGCTGTAAAGGTGCAATCTTTTTGTGTTTTTTGTAGTTTTTTGGCTGCTTTTAGGTTGAATTTTGGTTTTTATGATGTTTCTTGGAAAACCCATGTTAAACCCTTGTTAAAGTTTGGATCTTTTTTGTGGGTTTTTGTTGAATTGTGTTGTTTGAGGTTGGTTTGTGCTGAATTGTGGTTTTTGGGTGTGTTTTTGTAAGAAAGTGTGGGAATTTAGTGTTGAATTTTGGTGAGTAAATGCATGGATGGAAGGGAGGGAATTCCATCCTTTTATCTGAATAGAGGGTTTCGCGGTGGGTCGGGTGGGCCAGGTCCGAATGTTGGGTCGGGTGCGGGTACGGGTGCAAATGCTGGTTCAGGTAATCAAGGTGGTGGGTTTCATGTACCACCACCTGGTTTCAAGAATCAGTCGAATCCGAATATGTCACCCCATGGTCATAGTAATATGAGGTTAAGTGCGCCAATGGGTCCTTCGTTTCATTTGAACACAACACCACAACCACCACCGCCGCCATCTAATTTCCCTCACGGGTTTAACATGGATGGTGGTGGTAGTGGTGGAGGTGGCGGTGGTGGTGCAAATGATGATGGTGTTGGTGGTGGTGGTGGTGGTAGTGCGCTTTCTATTCCTACCCCCGGAAGTGGAAGTGGGAATGAGCTTGTTGTAAAGAAAAGAAGAGGGAGGCCTAGAAAATACGCTCCAGATAGTGCCCATATGGCGTTGGCATTAATACCTGCATCTTCGGTTGCATCGCCTGATCCGAGTACACCGACAACACAAAAGAAGAGGGGAAGGCCTCGTGGTAGTGGAAGGAAGCAACGGCCTTGGATGTTGGTATGTTAATGTTTTATACTTGCTTTATGTGTTTTAAATTGGCTTAATAGTGTAGTTATATGATATCAATAACTTTTATTATGCAAACCTGTTAAATAGTTAACACATTGGCTTAGTTTGTTAGTTTGATTGTGCTAATTGTAGCATGTTATACACTTGTACTAACGTGTTTTTTACGCATTATGGTTTTTGGAGTTTGTTTGGTCTATAATATCGCATCCTATTGAGCATAATTATAAGTCGTAGAGCCTTTAAAAGCACTTGTAAATAGGTGACCATTAACTATGTACCATGAATTTACCTCATTAAAGTCAGTTTGCTGCTTCAGATTTGGGGATGTTAGCCTTAGGCATTACAGACAGTAAGAATAAATGAATGTTTCAGTATCAGATACTATTAATTATACCTGACCCGACTGCTATTAAGTTCACTTGATTAGACTGCCCAAACACGTCTATTATTAAATTCACCCGACTAGACAGTACCCAATTAGAAAACGTCCAGTGCCAGGGGTTTTCGTGATAATTAGGAAGGCGGTTTTTCTGTCTCTATCTAGTTTTATTTTATGAATATGCTACTCGAACAAATTTTTTGAACCTCTAACTTCCACTGCCTATGTGTGTAATTTTTTTATTTTAAAGAACATCAAGTTCATAAATTGATTATCTTCTCACTCCTTACTGTTTTTCTGCTGTTAGGTGAATGGATGCATACTTCTGCAGGATCAGCCTTCACACCTCATATCATCCATATAGCAGTTGGCGAGGTGTGTAATAGTCTTAATAATTCATATCTCTTCTGTATGAAAGTTGATGCAAGTTTTTCTGGATATTACGAAAGCATTTGACCATCAATAGAATCTAAAAAATACCCCTGGATATTATTACTGTACTTTGTTTTGGGTATCACAGAAATGAAACTTTGTTTTATATGTTGCAGGATGTTGCAGAGAAGGTATTATCGTTTGCACAGCAGAGGCAAAGGGCTCTGTGCATCTTGTCAGGCAATGGTTCTGTTTCTGCGGTCACATTACGTCAGTTTACGTCTTCTGGTGGCACCGCGGACTTATGAGGTTTAAACTCTTTCTCTCAATACATGCTTAAAATCTTTCTTTACATGGTTGGCTTTGCCTGCTAAAGAGTTGTATGTATATGCATATTGGAACAAATTATTTGACTTGATGCTCGGAGAACAAAGTCTTCCAATGAATATCTGATAATTTGCGGGTTGAATAATTAATTTCATTAAAAACTGTTTAGTTTAGTGCAAATTGAGTTAATTGTTCCCCCTTTCTTTCAACATAATTGACTCCCAGTATACCATTGTCTCATTTTTTCGGTTATTTGCATAAACACAAACATACTATTCAATTTGTCTCATTTTAGTCATTGTCCTTTTGTATATGAGACGTTAAAGGATGGTGTTTGGTCAAGTTGTAAAACCCTAATCTTAGCATCTGTATACAAGTTTCTGACAGTATATCCATATAACATTTTTATACCTAAATTATCATTTTTGAATGACCCAAACAAGATACAAAGCCATTTTTTAGTCATCCGGGTTTACCAAAAGTACACCAGTAATATGCAAATACAGTAACCCTTTATATTCATAAAAATTGAATCAGCTCCTTCAATAATAAGCATTTGGCGAACCCATTAACATTTAGTTATCTTACTATTCCAAGTTCAAACAAAAGAAGCACATCCAAAGGAGTGAAGGACCAAACCCTGTCTTCCGCAATTTGTTTATGCAGCGTTGACTGGGATTATTATTAATATAAGACCTTCGTAGTTCCTATATACTATTGAAGTAATGCATAGGGCACCTTTAGATTGTGATGTACCAATCATGATACTAAGATTGTTTATTAACTCCTTTTAGGGTCGCTTTGAGATCCTATGCTTATCGGGTTCCTATCTGCTCGCGGAAACTGGCAGCCCCCGCAGCCGAACTGGCGGTCTAAGTATTTCTGTTTGTAGTTCTGACGGTCAAGTAATTGGAGGTGCAGTTGGCGGCAAACTTATCGCCTCCACATTAGTACAGGTACATCATTTTCACCTTTTTAATTTTTTTTTTTGTTCTCACTCCCATTTCCCACCTAATCACGCCTTATTACCCTGTGCCAGGTGGTGGTTAGTAGCTTCATTTATGGCGGTGCAGATAATAACAAGGCAAAGGAGACAATCGAGCCGCCACCCTCGGTAGAAGAAAAAAGCACCGGAGTTCAGCTTAACTAGGCATCATCGTGTAGAGTATCAATTGAGTTATGTGTTATTGTATTTGTACCAACCAAAAGTCGTCATCGTTGTGTCCGTGTAGCTCTAGAAATTTCTCTTTCTATTTGTTTTGGTAAATCTTGAAATTTGTTGCCCATCTGTAGATCATTGCATGAACTAGGATCTGAAATTTATCTTTAGGCTGGATTAATGTTCATTTGCGAATCTTGTTATGATTTTTTATGCGAATTATTGTTTCTTGAATCATAGAGCATCTTACAGTATTCAATCAAATGATACAACACAAATTGAAAGATTGGTATGCCATTATTTAACTAGAGATTCGTATCCCAGGCACGCGAGAGCTGTGCAAATCTTGAGAATCTACAGAAGACCCAATAGCTTCTGAATGTCTCTCTGCAAAAACAACACAGCTATGTAAGATGAAGCAATGAGATCTAGAGTCCAAAAACATAAATTTTAGTCTTTTACCTCAATTGTAAGTGGTGAAGTAGTGGGATAGAAGCGATCCACTGGCTGACCATTTTTATCGACTAAAAACTTGGAAAAGTTCCATTGAATGTCTCCTCCAAGGATTCCGTAGAATCCTGTCTTCAGGAAGTCGTAAACTGGTGCAGCATTCTCGCCATTCACATCAATCTGCGTCGAATTTGCAACAAAATTTCAGCCTCTCTTAATGAATTTCAAAAGATCCACTTTTCCTGGTTGGATTGTTTGAAGATTACCTTGTCAAAGATGGGGAACTCTGATTTGAACCTGGTGCAAACAAAGTCGACAATCTCTTCATTGCTTCCTGGCTCTTGAGCTCCAAATTGATTGCATGGAAATGCCAAGATCTCAAAACCTACATTCATATCAAAACTTAGTTTTTCGTTTCGAACAAGAAGTAAAAACTCTTTACCTTTTGTTGAAGAATGTATTTTAAAGATCTAGTTAAAAGATCATGATGGTAGCTAAAATGCGAAAACAAGGAGTATAATGGTAGCTAAAAGATTATGATGCATGATACTACAGACGATTGAGCCATAGAAGTAACCACAAGATCATGAAATATAAGCGAATGAGTTAGCTTTTCGCCAAAAACGATATTAGATGAATTTTGATCCGTAGCTTTGGAAAGTATTGTCATGCTAAAGGGTGAGCCAGAGACCATTAATGGCTATACTTATTATTACACTAACCTTTCTCCTTGTACTTCAAATAAATCTGATTCAGTTCAGCATAGTTGTCATTTGTAAGCCCACTGCAACAAACAATGAAACACCATCCATAAACATCATACTTGATTGTAAGGTACTTTAAGAGGCATAATCACAAATTCGATTCAATATATAGTGAAAATAGGACAAGCTTGATTCATTTATCGCTAAAGGAAAAATGAGCTGCACGCATATGTGAAGAGCAAAGTAAAGACTGTGGGTATGTACCATTTGGAAGCAACATTAACAACTAGTAGAACTTTTCCCTTGTAAATGCTAAGGTCTACATCGTTACCTTTGGCATCCTGCATCACATTAACAACTGAGTTACCAAAAAACCAAAACTGATTACTAGACACAAGCGAGAACTGATAAGATGTATACCCAGGCTCGATCAAAAGTGAGCAAAGAGAGTAGTAGCAAAAACTACCAATTGAGTATATATTGTTTTCGGGCACAAAAGTTCATTACTTTATGATTTTATACTAGAACTGTAAACAAATTTCTATTAAGGGGATGCTTAAGATTGCTAATAAAAACTGCTTATTTCATAAACATACTTGCACACAGTTCCATTACAAGAATCAAGCTGATCATTGACTTTATGTATCAAACATGTTATTTTTCATCTTCAAAATTTACATAAATTTAAAACTTCCAGCTTAAACCCACTAACTACTTAAAAACACATAACAAAAATTACAATTAAGTACTACTACAACTTATGTAGTATACAGAGCTAAGTTAATCGTTGATTTTAGGAGTCAAACTTGTTGCATTTCAACTACAAACTAAACATAAAGTTTAAATATTCAAATCAAAACTTACTAACTACATAACACCCTGTAACAAAATATACAATACCCAAAAAATTGGTAGCAAATAGTAACAACATTTAACATATGATTACATGTCAAATGATCAAGCTTTGACTTTAAACAATTCAAGAATCTAACAATATGGTTGATAAAAATGGAACCTTGACAGTGAAATCATAAAGGGTTTTCTTGACTGAAGTGGGTTGAGCTGCCATTGCTTGATGATGTTGTTTAAGGAATGAACAAAAGTGTAATATATTGAGCTGCCCTTGACAAATGGAAGAGTAGATGCAACTTTACTAGCATTGGTGGCCCCGTTTTTTAATGTTGACATAAATAATTGAGGGGAATATAATTGATAATTCCAACATTCACATCTAATTGTCCATTAAGTCATAATTAGTGAGGTTAGATTATAACTTAAGCTTGGTTTAGTTGACACAGGTAACACTGACAGGTTTATAAGCAGGGCAAACCGAGGGGGTTATCGGAGAGTGGTTGAACCACATGAAATGTTCTTGTGTAGTGTAAAATTATGTTAAATATACTGATTTTTTTTTAAATTTATGGTCTTAGCTAGCTTTTGTATTAAAATGAACCGTGTGACTTTTAATCCCAAGTCCACCACTATTTAGAGTGTTGTTTCGACTTTCAAGAATAAGAGGTGTAGATTAAATTTAAAATTATACCTTTGCTTCTAATAAATGCCCAGGTTTGACTTTCTCGTAGCCAACTTGCTCAACTAATTTTTTTTGTTATATAATACTTGATGAAAAATTATACCAATAAAAAATAAACTTAAAACTCAATCCATTCATATATTTTTTATCAAATATTATATAACACCCGCAAAAATAGATAAGGTCAAAATTGATTTAATTTGACTTAGAAAAGTCAAACTGGACATTTATTTTGGGGCAGAAGTAGTAGTACTATATAAGTTATTTATGTTTAGCTTATCGACAATTTGAACACAAATATAATCTAAAAGACAGTACCTGTCCAAGTTTCAAAAGAAGTTTAGTTTCGAGCTCGTGTCATGGATTGGAACGGGTGCGTTTCCATGATAAATTTTTATGGGTCAAGTTCAATGCTCAAAACGGGTTGAAATTCAACAAAAGAAGTTTAGTCATTTCAAAGTAAGGTGCCGTTGATTTGTAAATGGGTTTGGAATGAGATTAGGATTTAGCATTTGTGGCACCGATTTTCAGCGTGACATAAATAATTGAGGGGAATATAATTTCAACATTCATAACTAATTGTCCATTAAGTCAAAATGACTTGATGAGCGAGGTTAGATTAAAATTACAACTTGGTTAATGCTGATCGGTTTATAATTGTTGTTTTGACTTTGGAGAATAAGATGTGTAAAATAATATTCTCTATGTCTCAAATTATTTGTCGGTCTTTTCATATCATATTGTTTCAAGTTAATTGTTCCTTACCGAAAATAGATAGATAATTTGATCGAGCATCTACAGAACCCTTACTTGGGAAAGCAAAGATGCTTATTTGAAGTTATTAAATGTTATATGTTTACCATCATTTACCTTATAACCTAAAAAAAAAAAAAAAAAACCCTCCCGCATCACTCAAATTGTAGGACACTCCCGGGCTCCACACTTTTTATTTTTCATTTTTCATTTCCTTTAAAACATAAACATCCCATTTTATACATTTATACCAAATTTTATACATTAAAAAGACTAATAATGTAAGAAAAATAATTTAAAGACTAACATTGCAAACACAATAGAGAGTTAGAGACTAGCTATGTAAGAAAAACATAGTTAGGGACTACCATGATGAAAAAAAGTCTGATTTATCCCATGACCCGTCTTATTCTTCTTTGTGTTCCCGTCAAAACCCAGAAAAAAAAAGTCAAACTTTCACCATACAAAAGCAAACGCAAAACACTTATACAAACACAAAAATCAAACAAACCTAAACCCAGATTAAGAATTAAAAAAAGAATAAGGGAAAATGTTGGCTTCGATGCCAACGCTACAGAGTCTATAACGTCGTATTCGTTAGTGGAGTCAGCGGGTGGCCCGGCCCTATGGCATATAATTTAAAGCTTTTGTTGTTACAAAACTTAAAAAACATTAATTAATTAGTTAAATGTAAAATTGATATTTTAAAAAGAAAATAGCAGTGATTATATTTTTATTAAACTTTGTTCGGAGACAATTATTTTGAAACAAACGTATTGGAGTTTATGCTCCAAACAAAAGTGAGCCACAGTGACGGCTGGCAACCCCTTGAGAACTAAAGTGGTAGTAGCGAACGAAATGTACCGGCCCGACCGCCGTATTGTACTGCTTCGTTCCTTTTAAAGTTCGGTCGGCCGTGATATGTTATATGCGCCACCATTTGCACGAGTTTGGAAAAGTTAAGTTAAGCCGAGCGCTCGAGCTCGGCTCGTATATCTTTATTAATCATTAATGCTCGGCTCGCCGTATATATATTTAAAAATTAAAATATCATAGTCACTCGCTTGCGTCAGCGAGCCCAAACGAGCTGTATAAAGCTCGAGTTCGAGCTCGATTAATAAACGAAGCTGCAACTTAGGCTCGAGCTCGTTCGGCTCGTTTAAGCTCGCTCGTTCGTTTTACCGAGTCGGATCCCGAAGTTTCACGAATGGCCGCACCTTTAGTAAAAAGCTATATAGTACCATACGTTATTTATGTTTAGCTTATCGTCCAAATTTTAGAATCAATGACATTAGCATAGCAATTTGTTTCATTTTGGAGCTCGTGTCATGAATTGCATCCGTTTCCATATTCATTTTTTATAGGTCAAGTCATCAACTCAAAATGGGTTGAAATTCAACAAAAGAAGTTTAGTCATTTCAAACTAAGTTTTGCAGCTTGGAAAAGTGAATAACCTTCTTCTGTGAGGTTTCAATATCATTAGTAACTACCAAGACTAATGTAAAAAGAAAGGAAAACATACACTTGATATAAACTCACCTTCAACTTTGTCAATGTCAAACTATAACATCATACCTTTAAAAATTCATGACACACATGTAACTGGATTGATGATTTATATAGATTCGAACTCCATCGTTTTAATGTGCAATTTTGCATACAAATATAAACTCGAAATCTGCAACAAACGCCTATCTGGATTTCTATCGAGCATAGTCACGAGTGATATTTTTAAGGTAATCAAACTTTTAAATAGAGCTGGAAACCTCTCCTGGGTTAGAGCCTAACATTGTTTTATATGTGCAACCCGATATCATATTCCACGATCTAACTTTTTATCATATATATATACAAACATCGATATCAATACCATATTCCACGATCCAACCTTTTATGGTGCACTTGTTTATAGTAATTACCCGAGTCAAACAAGAACTAGTGTATACATACTTTCACCCCCATAAATACACCATGTTCATGGTTCAACTAAAACAAGACCTCCATGACGAAACCCAATCAAGCTCGGCTTCTAGCCCTTGTGATGATCTTTACGATCACTTATCTTACCACAACTATTGAAGCACAAGTCTGCAGCCCAAGTGGTCGGCTCAAGGGAAAGAAACCGCCAGGAGACCATTGTAACCATCATAACATGGCAGAATGCTGCAAAGAAGGAAAATTTTACGAGACTTATACCTGCTCACCGCCAGTGTCTAAGAGAACCGAAGCTATTCTCACGCTAAATAGCTTTGAAAAAGGTGGTGAAGGCGGTTGGGCTTCACAATGTGACGAGAAGTTCCATTCTGATAAGACTAGAGTTGTGGCGTTATCAACTGGTTGGTATAATGGTGGAAAAAGATGCCTCAAGGACATAACGATTTATGGTAATGGAAGGAGTGTTAAAGCTAAAGTGGTTGACCAGTGTGACTCGACTATGGGGTGTGACGATGAGCATTCATATCAGCCTCCGTGTAGGAATGATATTGTGGATGCATCAGATGCAGTTTGGGAGGCTCTTGGTGTCCCGAAAAACGATTGGGGTTGGATGAAGGTTACTTGGTCTGATTAGCTATTGTTCGGGGTTGGATGAAGGTTACTTGGTCTGATTGGCTGTGGTTCGTCGGTATTGAAACACAAGATGGTAAAAGTCGTTGAATAAATCATGGTTTCAGTCGATTTCAACTTTTTGTAATGATAAATGTCTTTCATAGTTAACTGTTTGATTTTACAGTTTTGATAAATGCCTATCAATAGACACATAATCCACCACCACCAAGTGTTGGTGGTGGTCAGATAGCCTGATCCAAGTAACTAGGAGTTGGTCAGATAGCCTGATCCTAGTAACTCGCCAACTCGGAGTCGATCGATTGTGTCACTGCAACATCTCTACCCTAGCATAGCCAAGTCGCTCTGTTTTTGGTCACTTATGCCTAACCCGAAATCTACTTGTTTGGTGATAGATGGTATATTGTTTGAAATCGGCGTGAGTACCAGTTGCAAGAAAAATACTAAAAACCTATTTACCTGTCCATCCAAGAAACTCCACTCGACACTTCACCATAACTTGCATACAACATTAATAACGAATCTTAGTTCGGTCTAGTTACAAAGTCTTGGTGACATGGTCTAACCCCTACCGTCACTGATCTTGGCCAAAATCAGTGTGGCCTCTTAGAAGATCAATGAACTAGTGATGCGGTACAGCGTGATCACTTGGCTCTAGTTAGACAAGGACACTAGTCCTCGATAAATAAACGCAGTTTACCAAACGAAAGAACAGAATGACAGCATATACGACAAGATGTACTTAATAGCTTATTTCATTGCAAGAAACTGTGGTTGTAATTGTATATAGGTACATCACATCTTGGAACATTCGAAGTTAAAATTACATCACACAAAAACATTCAGAAACTTGTACGCGTAACAAAACCGATGCTTATTGATTGCTAAAATAACGGAAACATACTTTATAAGGCCTTGGTACTTATGCAACACCAAGCTGCTTCTTTATATCCTTCTGCAAATAACCAAAAAAAAAAACAAACAATAATTCACTCAGATATGTTTTCAAAGGGTCAAATTTAGCCAAATTAATACATAGAAGAATGACGTTTACCTCGACGCTTAGAGGAGTAGTGGTTGGAGCATAACGATCAACGACCTTTCCTTCTCTATTAACTAGAAACTTTGTGAAGTTCCACTTGATGCTGTCACCAAGAAGCCCACCTTTGCTTGACCTCAAGAAAGTGTACAATGGGTCGGCGGTTTTGCCATTCACATCAACCTTGCCAAAGACGGGATACTCAGCTTTGAAACGAGTGCAAACGAATTCCTGAATTTCTTCGTTACTTCCCGGTTCTTGTCCATTAAACTGATTGGATGGAAATGCAAGAATCTCAAGACCTATACAAATCAGAAAGAAGGATCCGAGTTACAACAAGAGTTTACGAAGTGTGAGAATAAAATCAAGGGTTAATAATGATTTAATCATTAGACTTCCACCCATTTTACGGGCTAAACTGATAAAAAAAGTTGAAGTGCTAAAACACCATCGATGGAAGTTAGAAAACAGAACCATTACTAACCTTAAAAAACAAACATATTAAAAAGTCCGGGAAAGGTACAAACCTTGATCTTTGTACCTCTGGTACAAGGTAGTTAGCTCAGGGTAATTGGAGTTCAGAAGCCACTGCAACATACATATAATAGACAAAAATGAGCTTGTAACAAGATTTTTGTCAAAAAAAAGTGAGGCTGATTGGAAAATATAGTTTACCATTGTGATGCAACGTTAACAATCAGCAAAACTTTTCCCCTGAACGTGCTAAGATCAACTTCTTGGCCCTTTGCGTCCTGAAAGAAATGAACCAAAAAGGTTATGCAGAAAGATTACAATAAACAGCCACTGTGCACCGATGCAAAAGAACTTGAGCTTGTAATCGAGCAAGTGACAAGCACATAATCTTATGTTAGCCATAAACCAAATAGAATAAATGCAATAGGCAATCCATGGAGCTATTAAACTAATGTAAGTTTGTGATGTATAGTTAGAAATAAGGCTGTCAAGATCGCGTGTAAACTCGTAGGATCGTACGAGTTTACGTGTTTACTAGCTAAAACCGTGTAGGATCGTGGTAGGATCGCATATGTGGTAGGATCGTAAGTAACTTTTTCTATCTTTCAAGTCCATCTCACTTGCTTAGGCCAAAAAACAAACGTGTGTTTTACTAATGTCTAATAAGTAAACCACTGTTGTTTTATTTCTAAATAGATTATATTTATACCTAGTTTTCTACTTTCTAAATATATTATAGTCTAAAAGTGTTCAATAATTCAATTACTTTACTTCATTGCGATTAAACTAATCAAAGGGTATGTTTTGAAATGCCACTAATGACATGTTTGTTTCCTTGAAATCATGTAGATAGCTCTATATTTTGAGACATTTAGGACTCATGTTATGTTATATTATTTCGCTAAATCGTTAATTTAACAATTGAAACTTGATTTTTTTGTGTTTTATTATTACTTTGGTGTTTTCTTTGTCATTTTCAAGAGAATATTATATGAATTTATCTTTGACGTTGAGTAGAAATGTAAAATATTTTGACTCATTTATCATTTGTTTACAAGCTATGACAAATTGGTAGATCGTGATCGATCCATCCTATCTCTCGATCTCTGAAAGACAAAAACGATCCCACGTAGGATCGCGATCTTGACAGCGACCGGGCATGTTAGCAAAATTGCTGGATCACAAAGACACTCCTGTTAAGTAGCCAGAACCAAAAATCCACGACAACCAAAGATTTACACAAATAAAAACATTGGTGAGGCGGAAAGTAGAAATTATGATTTTAAATTATCAAGTTCCAATATGTTATACAAGTTATAAACCAACTAACTCTTTGTTGTCTTGATCACTCTTCACTCCTGTTAAATTTTCATTTCCATAGCTATAATTATTACTAGACATCCTAATAGCACGTTACTATGATTGACTTAAAGAGGGTGCTTAGCAAAAACTTTTTAAAGTGATCAGTGATTATCTTTCTCCTATCACCGGTATCTAGTATGTTTTTTTGTAAACTAAGGAGGCGTTTAGATTAGCTTATTTTACGTGCTCTATTTGCTTATTTGAATTTGTAAAAGCTTACAAGCTCACTTTTTTCAGCTTATGAACTTATGGCTTATTATAGTACATAAGCTCAACTTGATAAGCCCATAGGAAAAAAGTGAGATTACGAGCTTTTCAATATTCGAATAAGCCCATGTGCCCGGAAAGTAAGCTAAACCAAACACTCCTAATTAGCTGCAACAAAACTGATTTAGACTATCTTATTATATATAGTCATTGCTCATTATACATGTAAATCTCTTGAACAATTATATATTGTCAGACATTCAAATTACTAATTATCTTATTAACACGAGTTACTACAAACAAACACCCCCTCAAGAAAGATACGTGGTGTTTGGGATTGGCTATCAAAACTGCTTAGGTTTGAGGGTGTCTACAAATGATTATCCAAACTACCTATATGTTGCTGATTATGGGAGGTGTATGGATTAGCTTTTTTTTTTTTTTTTTCCCCCTGAGCATATGTGCTTATTTGACTTAGAAAAAGCTTTTAAGCTTATTAAGTTGAGCTACGGACTTACATAATCCATAAGCATCAGTTGATAAGTCATAAGACCAAAAATGAGAGCTTTTGAGGTTTTACCAAAAGTAAATAAGCTAATTCAAACACCCCTTATATCCGAATGAAATAAGCTTTTCTGAATAAGCAATTAAAACACCTTATATACAAAGGAAACAAGCCCATAAACCACACAAACAGTCATATCAACCAATAGCATTTACAAGCTAAGCACAAAAAAAGAAGCATACTAATTAGGGTGTTTGTTTAAGCTTATATGCGGGCTTATGATGTTATTTGTATTTCGGCTTATATTTCATAAGCCCCAATCTTCCAGCTTATTTTTGAGACATGTAAGAAATAATAAACTTATATAAGCAATAAGCCCGAAAATTGGGGCTTATTAAATATAAGGCGAAATCAAATAAGCTCATTAGCCCACATATAAGCTTAAACAAACACCCCTTAAGAAACAATCTTTCGACATACCCATAAAACAAAAACACATCAAGATCAAATTTTCACCACACCCCACAATCAAAATCAAATCTTTTTCCATCATTCACCAATAAAAAACCATAAAAAAACAAACCTTAACAGTGAAATCATAGACTGATTGCTTAGATTGAGTAGCCATTGATCTAATTCCCAAAACTGGATTTTGCTTATTAGCACAAAACCTTGTTGAAAACCAAGATCTTTTTGAACCTATTGGATTACTATAATTTAAATGACAAGATTTTGATAAAAGGGTTTTTGAGGGTATTTTGGTAATTTTTTGGGTGCAAAGATTGCTCAAGACACGAACTGAAGAACAAGACATTTATTTGGGTTGTGTTTTTTTTGTATATATGCTAAAGAAAAGAAAAGATAATTTTTTTAGTGACTTGATTCTATGTACTATGGATGTGTGGAAGTTAAGGTGACACGTGGCTTTTTTTGATGACGTGGCGAGAATGAAGTGTGGGGTGGATGCTGGGTTGACACGTGGCGTTGCTATGTCGATGGAAACTTGCGTCGAGAGGTCAATATGTAGAAGTTAAGGGCACGTTTAGCATAGAAAATTTCAAATAAATAAAAAGAAGCAGAGAATAAAATTTCAGGAGATGTTTGGTAGGATGGAATGGAAACCTAAGAAAGGAAAGGAGAATAGTTTCCTTTGTTTGTTTCGATTAGAGAATGGAAACAAGATGTCCCCATTCAATTCCCAACTAGCTATTTCGATTCCTCATAAAAACTGAAGAAAGGTGAGAATGCAAAATTTATAACACTAGCCATTCTCCGTGTTTTTTATTGGGGAATCACAATGTCACCTCAAGTAAAGATGTATATATACCCATATCACGTGCATATCACATTCTAACAAATAAATCTTCGAAACAAACCTCAGAGCAATTGCAAGATTTTGATCCCCATTATCGTCACTGTTTGTAGAACTTGAAATTAATTGCAACATAGGTAATCAATCTATTAATTTTTTTATTCATATACACAAATCACTATAACAATTAAAAAAGCGCTAGCCAATTATATCAAAATCCAAATTAGGGTTTACTTTCAAAACATATTATTATCAGCATCCTGCTGTGACTAGCTTATTTGTAGCCCCTTGAACCATTTTTACTAAAATATGAAATTAAGGTTTACTTATTGAAGTTAAATTACCTATTATCATATCCAATGTGGCAATGTTTTATTTGCATAATATGTTGGACCAGACATTTTCATATCACTAAAAATACACACGGATGTTAAAGGTTGTTTAGAATTAAGTCACATATGAGAATTGCATGTGCATAACAGCTTTTGTGTTCATATTATCTTGAATAATCAAGTGTCTTTTACATAGGAGGTTATGTTGTTTTGTCATCATGATCTTTTCATATGCATTCTCTAGTGATATCAACACATTTGAAGACTGTAACAAGAAAACAATGAATGAGATGAGTGTGTGACTGGATTGGATTTGTATCATTGGTGGTTTACGTACATATATCTTTACTACATAAAATGTAAAAAATGGTCAAAGGTGAAAGTGAAAATTGAAAGTTGAAAGTTAGTCAAAAGAGGAAAGTTAAGGTCGTATTACTTTTATTAAAACACCCCATTACTTAAAAATACATTGATTTATTCATATCAGACAACCAACTAAAGATATCCACCAAGTTAAATACAAACAATTAAAACACCTCCTCATACTAAAAGACAATAAAATTCAATAATACAATTTAAACAAAAGTTTCAACAAAATCTAGATATAAAATAATTACACACATTAATTTGTTATTTTAAACACCCTAAAATGAAAAGCATGCTATTATACATTATACAAATTAATAAAACACACAAAGTTTCATACAATAAATGTTTAATTAAGATATAATTTAAATAATCAGGACCAACTGTTCAATTGAACCTGTTGGCTAATTTGGCTTGATTTAACCGATAAATATCGTCACCAACCGGGACACGCCGCCTTCCTAAAATGCCGAACGAACTGGTGAGGACTAATTGAAACCGATACAACCAGAATCAGCCTCATCGAATCGTTTCTCCGTTAATCGTCACGGTACCGCGTATACTATATATAAAGAAAACACAAAAGTGACATGTTGAAACTAAAAATAGAAACTTTGAAAACATATATTTCAAAAGTAAACTATTAATACACATCGAAAACCGGTTAACAGGACGCCTAAACCGACACGGTTGACCTTAATTTCACCTGTTCAACCAAAACCCGGTTGCCCGGAATCTTGTTAAATCGACTGTTGACAAAACGTTCAACCAAGAACCACTCTGGCCACCGGTTTCAACATTATGTTTATACCCAAATCTTCAAACTTTTATTGTTTTTCGTTTATAACCATAAACATTTTTATCACTAAACGATATATGTCGCTATAAAATCTCGTTGCTATACACGCGGGTATTCTAACTATATATGTATATATAATTACCATTAAAAATTCAAACTAATATTAAATGAAAACCGATTTGGATATTCAATGTTGGAAAGTCAAATTTTTTTTACACAAAGCATGTATCCATGTTGAAACTTAAAAAGTGTAGAATGAATTTCTAAAATTCCTTTAAAACTAAAATTTCTACATAAAAATTCAAAGAATTTGCCCTTAATGAATAAAGCTACCATAACAATTCACACCTAAAATTTGAAAGAAATGTATGACAAATTTTGACAACTTTACTATTGTATTTTCCCAAAAAAATATATATATATTTTAATTTATTTAATCTTAACACTAATAATTTCTAAAAGTTTATCAATATCTTTTATTTTATAAGGCACCATATTAATACTTATTATTTATTATATACTTTATAGTGTGTGTATCATATGCATCTAGTTATTAAATATTGAAATGTGCAAGAATGACCATATGATTTTTAAAAATATTGTTTTGACATTTATATATATAATAAATCGGAGATATCATGTAATAACTTGAATGTTACAATCACAAACATTGTATCGATTTATTATATAGTCACGGGTTCATTTTTTGTTCTCGTTCTTAAGCATAAATACGTTAAATACAAATTTGTTTCCAAATATTCCTATAATGATGGTGATTGATTGGTGCTTTAATCGTTTTGTTCAAGTTTAATTTCAAAGGTATACAAGTTTTCTGAAATAATTTGGTCAAAATACATTATACAACCGTATATATTTTGTTTCTTGGTTTGATTGGGTCAAATATATGCTTGATGGATGATAACTACTAAAGTGAGCCAATCAAAGTTAGGTCTCAAAGAGGATTCAACACCTCATACGGTAATAAGAAATTTTACATGACGAGACCCGTGCATTGTTAGTTATTCATAATTGATGTAATGTTTCATTTCATTCAATAAAAATACTTTTATTTGTTCTTTGATACATGTTAAGAATTTTTTCTTCAGTTGAATTATCGCATGTTACGAAACACTTACCACAATATCGCAATTGTTAATTATCTGCCGCTAGGAGCAGCTGCCGCAAGGCGCGGGTACTCGTCTAGTGTTTTTTAAACGATTATAACACCTTTGTCTCAACATTCACTAACTTTTAATCACGTGTTCATGGCAAACAAAAGAATCAATTCTCCAATGCATTTCATTACTCAATTCTCTTTTTTTACCAAACAGTAGAATCTCTTCTCTTTTCACAAAGTCATTATTCCATTCTCTAGCTATTGCATTTTCATTCTGTGTGATTCAATCGTACCAAACGTGCCCTCAGAGAATAGAAATCAGTAGGGAATTTTGTTCAATTATAATGTTTAGAACAATGTAGCATGACCTGAAAGAAATGAAAAAATATTTAAATTATTTTAAAAAATATATCTTTTTTTTTAAATTTATTTTTTAAAAATTTATGTACTTTCTTTAAAAAAATTATTTTTTAAAAATGTATTTATTTAAAAAATATATTTTAAAAAAATTATTAAAAAAATATATTTTTTTTAAAAATTTATTTTTAAATTAATTTTTAAATGTATTTTAAAAAAAACTTGTTTTAAAATTTTTTGAAAATATATTTATTTAAAAAATATTTTTAAAATATTTAAAATTATTTTTTAATAATGTATTTAAAACAAAACACATTATTTAACAAAAAAAAAAAAAAAAAAAAACATTTTTGCAAAAAAATAATAATAATCCATTCATTCTCCACCAATAATTGAAATCTGAAATTAAATTAAATCAGACTACCTAATTCTCTCAATTTTCTATTTCTTTACCAAATTCTCAACTTTTAATTTTCTACCAAACAATGGAAATAAGTCCAATTTTCATTTCTTTTATTTTTTTTTTTTCTACCAAACACACCTAAGGGTGCTTTCGGTATGGTGCCGATATGGTCTAGCATTTCATATTGAAACTAATCGAAATGATCTCTCGAACTAAAGTTGAATCACAGCTATAACATAAAATAAGTATGGATGTCTTAATAGTCCATTGTTTATGGCTAATTTTTGAGTATGATATCATGAATCACAATGGGTATGAGCTGATATGTGGTGGACCTTTCGATCTAAAAAATTCATATCTTGCTATGAAGTATATAACATATATATCATTCATTCTCATATTTGAAAGATTTGCATCTTAAACAAACACATGATTGGAATGGAAATTCATTCCTCATTCTCATTCCGAGATACCAAATGCACCCTTTTTTAAAGTCCACAAATTTTAAAAGTTTTAGTTAAACAAATAGTTTTCATTACAATATCATTAGAGTATCTACAATGGCTCAAATGGTTTAAAGTTTTTACTATCGTAAAAGTCTTTTTTATCGTTTTCTCAGATTGAAATCAAAATTTTAAAAAGATTTTACAAAATTTTGGAAAAGCTCAAGATTTCTTCAAGCTTTGATCATTAAATGTCTCGGTACATTAAATACATGTTTTAAAAGCACTTAATACATCAGATTGGTCTTATAATTGATTTGATGATCTCTAAAAAGTAAATACAAACACGAAAATAGTTTACATAAAAATGATCACTTCATATACGGCTTAAGATATTTCAATAGTTATAAGTTCGAAACCAATCTTTCATACGAGTAATAATGTTTTCAATTATCTTTGCCATTTTGCTATTCTTTTAATCTTATGGAATTTTTTTTTTTTTTTTTTTGAACTAAATATTATAAAACTAAATGGCAGCTAGAAAGAAATTACAAAGAATTAAATGGGGTTTTTAGCCAACTATCTCTAGAAAATTTCACACTTCTACTATTACACCAAAGGAACGAAGAGGAGACAATATTCTCAACAACCGACCGATCGGCTTGTTATCATCAAAGATGTAGCGATTAAAACCCCAAATATACCACAAGCTGTACGAAGACACCTTCAAAAGACTTTAACTTTACTTGAAGACGGATAGAAAAGAACCACACGTCCCAATCCAAAAGAATGCCGCTTTTGGACGTCTAACTCCCACCATCGACAAACACGTTGCAAAACCTCCTGAGCAAGAGAACAACGGAGTAACAAATGACAAATATCCTCTACTTCCACTTGACACACGGGGCTACCATTATGAATGCTAACATCTCAAAATAGACAGTCTTAGAACATGTGTTTAGCTACTCAAAGTTAAAACGACATAACAAAATTCAATATATGTTTCTAAGGAGGGGTGTCAATAAGATAACTTTCTAAAATCGATGTGAAAAGATACATCTCTTAATGTGTTGAAAAGCTTAGAGGTATCAATAACATAACTCTTTGAAAAGGGGCATCTCTTAATGTGTTGAAAAGCTTTATTATATTAATTAAAAAGTAAGTTTTCAAGTTCTTAAAAACTATGTAGCAAAAGTTTAAGGAAATGATTTAACATTTTAATTTTGATGCACATACTTCAAAGTACAAGTAAGCATCATAAGATATATGTAAAAATGTTTATAGCGGAGAATAAAGTGTGCAATTCACATCTCAAAGTTTACAATACCTTTCAAGAACTTTTATAATTGTTTGTTACTAGTTTTGAAATCAAAATCTACTCTATTAACCTATGTATTTGAATTTTTAAGATGGCATGATGTACACAACAACATAAATGAGTAATTTATAGAACGTGAACAAATTGTATGAATTTCGTACGCAAGTTGAAAAAGTTTATACACACATTATTTGTTAAGTTGTTATTGGCTAAACACTATTAGATGTATAGTTTAGGAATAGTAAATTAACTAGTTAGTTTTGCTTCGTGTTGTATGTGTGAAAACATTTGTTTAGTAGTTAATGAATAAAGTTTTAATAATAATATATGTTATTAATAAAAAACGTAAAACAATATAAAGTAGTAATAATATTAAGTTAAGTAGGTTAGAAGTTAATTTGTTATACTATTAAACTTAAGAGGATGTTAAAATGTAAAGTTTTATAAGTTGAGGTTAATTTAATATTTTTGTAAACTTAAGAAGGTAATGTAAAAAGATTTAAAATATAAAAACCAATGGGTTTATAAGTGATTTGTAATTTGGTGAATTAAAGGGTTATACCAAATTTAAAAGGTGTTAAAATGCAAAACTTTATATGCTAGTTGGAGAAAATTCCTTTTTTTATCTTTAGTTTTGTAAAAATTTGGATGGAGAATTTATCTCCACAAAACACTGAAAATATAAAACGCTTAGTTGATATTTGTATTTTCTATTTTAGAAGGAGGGAGGGTGTGTTGGCTAAAGGAAAACAGGAAAACAACTAAAATTTGTTTTTAAATTTTCCTTGTTATTGAATAGTGGATTTTGTGTTTGCAAACATTTTGTTGGAAAATGATAATTAACTCTATTTTCCTCTTTTTTCCACAAAACATTTTGTGGAACAGCTACAGTCCCCAACTAAACGCACCCTTAACATCCACGGGGTTCATCACGTTTATCCAACTTTTTTTTTCTCTTTTTTTTTTTTTTTTTTCTTTTCTATTTTACAACCCTTTTCACTTGTTTTTTGCTTTCAAATTGTATCCCTATCTGAAATTCGTCTTCTGATTCACTCCAAAAGTCTACTAGTACTTTGTCTTGTACATCTCCAACATCGTCATCTTCTTTCTACATCACCAATATCATTCATAAAACTTGTTACTCTCAGAAAGTGTGATCATTTGGGCGTAAAACTACATAAAAGATCGATAAAACTAATATTTTGTAGGTAACATGATTTGTTCATGGATATTACAAGGAATTGTCTAACCAATGCCCTAAGGGTTTTTTAATATTATTAATTGGGTAGTTGACATCAATATGTAAAAATGATACCGGTAATAAGTTCATTTTCTTTTTATATAAATGCATGTTTTACCCAAAGGGTTAATTTCATATATACCCAATTTAAACATTAAAATATCATATTTACCCAAGTAAAAATCATATTGACATATATACCCAATATAAAACTCATTTTGCCATATTTACCCAATATCATTATAAAACTAATTAAACATTAATTTACATTATCAAATATCTATAATACCCTTGGTTTGAAAACAATATAAATGACTACAACAATTTATAGCTTTACGTGATTCTGGAACATAGTCCTCATCAGTTTTGATATTATGGCTTCCATCATTTCTATGATTCTATTCATGGACCATGGTGTCCACACTCACCAATCACCACAATCTCAATTTTGTAAGGTTCTTTCAAATTAATAAGTGCTATTTATAATATGGATGCTACTAACTGCTCTTTGCCTCTTTAGTTATCAGGGCCAGTTTTTATTCCCCGATAATTTGATGAATTTGGTAAGAATTACATTATTTGTTTTGATGCAAATTGTTTTGTATTAAAGGGCAAAAATCGCATAAAAATGCATCATCTTATTCAATTTCAAAAGTTTATATTTTTTTTTTTCTCAATTTATCCAATTTTTTATTTAGGTTTTAACTTCCGTTAACTATTTCGTAAGAATTACATGTTTGGTCCGAGTTTGTATAAAAGCATTACACGTTTTGGTCCTTCAACCGTTTGCACATTTTCAACAAATATTTTTCAAAAATAAATTTTTCAAAAAAATTTGAAATATTTTTCCAAATTTTTTCAAAAACAATTTTTCGAATATTTTTTTCCAATTTTTCAAAAACTTTTTCAATATTTCAAAAAAATCTATTTTCGTCCGTTTTGCAAAAAATATCAAAGTTTTTGAGAAAAATTTGGAAAAAATATTCGAAAAGTTTTTGAAAAATGGAAAAATATTTCGAATTTTTTTGATTAAAATATTTCGAAAAAGTTTTTTGAAAAAATTTGAAAAAAATTTCTGTTTTTTTGATTAAAAATATTTCGAAAAGTTTTTGAAAATTTGAAAAAAAATCAAAGTTTTTTGAAATTTTATTTTATTGGAATTTTTTCGAAATGTGCAAAATCCGGACTGAATCAACAAACATTATAAACCCTGCTGACCAAACATGTAATTTACTGCTGAATCAATAACGAACTAAGTTAAAACCCAAATCAAAAAGCCCAAGACCTTAAATCGAGAAAAAGAAAGACTTTAATTAATTCTAAGATGAAGATATTTTACGATTTGCCTAATGTAAATGGTTTTGTTACTACTAATTGTATGGTGTGTTTTATAATTTTATGTTTTACGAGGAAAATCACATGAATGTGGAAAAGCACATACACAAAGGGTATAATGGGAATTTTAGGATCATGTAAAGCCAAGAAATTGTTTACCGTATTATGTAAATCAATTTTTAATTAAGTTTATAATAAAATGGGTAAATATGACAAAATAAGGTTTTGATTGGGTATTATGACATTGTGATTTTTGTTTGGGTAAATATGACATTATATGGTTTAAATTGAGTATATATGGAATTAACCCTTACCCAAATGTATGCAAAGCCTACTTACATTTAAAAAAATAAAAGGCCACTTACAAACTTTAATAGATGTAATTCAATCCTCAACTACTACAATAAAGGAGATACATTCAAATATTTGTGAGTCAAAAATAATAAATGAGAATTGAAAAAAAAAATAACATTCATAAATCAAGTGAAAAGTAATCTCAAGAGTATACTACCCAATTTCTACAAAATGATTTTTAACTAACCATGTTTACAAACAACTTCTCAAGAGATACTACCCAATTTCCACAAAATGATTTTTAACTAACCATGTTTACAAACAACTTTCAAGTTAGAACCATTAAAAAAAAATAAAAAAAAAATAAAAAATCTACGGACAGGTCATGATGCCCAATATCAAAATATTCATCAATCAACCTATGTGTTTTGTGATGATGATCTAACTTTTTAATGAAAACGCGTGAATTCATTGTAAATTATGAAAAAAAATGCAAGGCTTTAGGGTTTTTACACAATTTCTGCATGATATGTATGCATGCATACAAATATGCACTAAGGGGATGTTTGGTACACTCAAAAGAAAAGATGAGAAAGGGAAAGGGGGTTCATTCCCCTGTTTGTTGACATAAAGAATGAAAATAGGGAATTAATTTATCATTCTCATTCTTTCATTTTGTTTCTTTAAAAAAAATGGAGAAAGGTGGAGAATTAGAATTTTAAGACACTACTAGAAAAATGCCATTAGCAATAATTTTTTTAACAACAATAGAGAAATCGTTGCTAAATTGTGCATTTAACATCTAACTTTAGCAACAAAATTAACAAGGCAATATTTTTATTAATTAATATTTTCAAAGATCATAAATATTTGTTGCAAAGCATCAAGAACTACAATTTTGTTTATTCTTAAATTAGCACAGACCGAATTAGCATCAATTGATGCTAGTTGCTAATTCGGAGGGTGCTAATTTTAAAATGCAACGAAATTACTTATCGTTGCTAAATTTAGCAACAAATATTTATGGTCATTTGTTAAAAATACCAACTAATTTTTTTGTTGCTAAAAAAATAGCAGCTTTGTTAACAAGTTTTGTTGCTAAAAATAGATGCTAAATGCATAATTTAACAACGATTTCTCTATTGTTGTTAATGGCATTTTTTCTAGTAGTGGGAGGGCTCTTTCTCTTTATCCATTCTTCAAAAAATTAAAAAAGTCCCGTAAAAATTAAGGAGGATAATTGTGCGATACATAATACATCATAAATCAAATAAAAACCCTATATTCTCTCCCTACCTTCATCTCTGGTGAATTTCATTATCAGGTAATTGTGCGATACATGATACATCATTAGTATTTGCATTTTGAATGCTACCTATAACTTTTCCTTCTGTACTATTGTTTACTTTTACATGACCGTAGAGAAATCTTGTAAACTAATTATTGAACTTGTAGTATCAGGGGCATGCGCATCATTGGTCGTGATGCAAGTAAGGCCCGAATTTTTTTTAAATCGTCGCTAGAAGACACAATCATCTACATTCAAATGCTTGGTGATGGTCCGTTAGATTATTAGCTCATTAAGATTTACGTGGTTGCACACCTAATACTATGTTTAATACTATTTTATGGTTAAGTATTATTTTTTTGACACTTTATCGTAATGTGATTTTTTTTCTTTTTGAACAAGTGATTTTTAATGGTATGATTTGACTTTTTACAATTTTGTTTTTTTATTAGTTTTGTTTAGCTAGTTTGCGTATTAAAGAAATTAAATAATCGACTCAATAAAAATAAAAACTGAAAATAAATTTTAATTCTCTATTGTGCCAAACAAATGAATGAATTCTTTAATTCTTCTGACATTTTATTCTCTAATCTATTATTTCAGTGTCATTTTATTTCTCCGCCATTCCATTCTTTACTGCATTTTCATTCTTTGTGATTCAGTCGTACCAAACTTCCCCTAAGAGTTTTTCTAGTATATTAAACTTTTGCAATAACGAAGAGAAATATCATTCAGAGTATTGAAATATATGCTATTTTCCAAACGTAATATAAGTTAGCTAAACTTTTCATTTATGGTTGTCAAATATAGACATCCTTTTCTGTTAGTCTATTAGTATTAGTATAAGTATTGACCCATTGTATATTCGGCTCATTATATATTATATATAATCTTGATATACCAAACATTATTATTCATTCAATATACACAAACTTACATGGTATCAACCCTAACCGACCGATCCACTCTCTGCTTCCGCAATTTTATTCTTAAGATATCTGCCGACCTTGTGTTGTCGAGTGTGTGTTTGATTGTTTGTCAGCCAAGTGTGTTGTCGACCTTCCAATATTTTACGATTCCCTAAACCTTTATATATTTGATTATTTTGTTATCACTCTATACATTCAATTATTAAACCCTTTCACATACCCTACCTAACATACCCTACACCCTTTATACATTCGATTATACCCTACACCCTTTATATATTCGATTATACATTCGATTATTTTGTTATCACGATTCCCTACCTGACATACCCTACACCTTTTTGGTCGACCAATATTTTATTCGACTCGTTAAGACTACTTTGTATTCGATCAGTTTGTTATTCGACCATTAAACACTTCACTTTATTCGACCAGTATTTTATTCGCCACTGTGTTATCAAAGTGTTT
>OU343217.1:62755205-62921229 GCA_910596185.1 Chrysanthemum makinoi | reverse complement strand
TGGCATTACCACGAGACACTAAGGCAGATGTATGCTATATATATACTATACTATGGCGGTAGAATAATAGCTATTAGGTGGTTAAAGCTACGATTTTTCTTACTTGTTACATTGATATATTAGCTATTTTTGGAAAATTATTTGTGCAAAAAAGTTCATAGTATGGTGTTTTTATGGTGATTTTGCATGCATAATTAGGTGTTTGAAACCTATTGACAATTTTGCTTAGCTTAAGTTATTTTATTTGAAAAACTAAGGTCCCATTGAAAAAGAAGCTTTGTTTTAGGGTATGTTTGGTAATACTTAAGCATGGTATTTGGTGGTATAATTGCAAAGTTTGTGCTTGTTAGATGTGGGTGATCTGTTGGGCGTAAGCCATAAATTTGTTTGTTTTATAAAAGTGTTTGGTAAAATAAGTGTAGCTAAAACTATAAAATGTAAAATGACATAGGAAGCATGAAATATATAAAGGGTCAATTATATATATCCCCACTAAAACTTGCGTATTTACATATTTCCCCAAAACATGCTTAAACATCATTGTACATTATGCAATAAAAACTTGTGTTTTGAGGAAATATGCAAATATACAAGTTTTAATGGGTATATATGCAATTCCCCCAATATATAATTAAAAGCAAATATAAAATATCTATACAAATATTATTTTACGATCTTATGAGCCTTAAAATTTTGTTACTAATATAATTTCTTTTGAAAGAGTAGTGACACTAATATTTTGAAGGGATTGAGTAGGTAGAATAGGCATTACTTTTCAAGTGTCTCATAGAATGCGTGTACTTTTTAAAATTGTAGAATAGCAATGTACTTTCCATAAATGTCGTTCTAATGCGTGTACTTTTTAAATTAGGTAGAATAGCATAATACTTTCCATAAGTGTTCAATTTAGTGCGTGGGATGGCGTACAAATTGGAACACTTATAGAATCAGACATACCAAATTGGAACACTTATTGAAAGTACATTGCTATTCTACAACAAAAATACAAGCGAGTACTATGAAAAATTGCTATTCTAATAAAAAGTACCGTACCAGAATGGGACACTTGGAAAAGTACGTTGCTATTCTACACCTCAATCCCTATTTTGAAATACTACGTTTTATATAATATTTTTATAATACTAGTAATTATCTAAGGAGTATAAGTGTATAACTTTATAAATTGTAAGTTAAAAAGAAAAGAATGTTGGAGGTTGTGATGAATTAAAGTTGAAAGAGTAAAGGGTACAAATGTAAAATACCAATCAAATAGCTCCACAAATTTTGACATTGATCTGATGAGCGTTTAATTTTCGAACTTTTTAAATATATTAGAAGCTCCAACTATCCTAACCAAACAAGGCTTTTTTTAACCAAGAGCTTTTTTTTCAAAATAAAAAGCTAACATCTCCTAAAAAGCTCTAAAAAAGGTGTTGCCAAGCAGGGCTAATGTAAGAGCTTGAAATTTTATATGAAAATAAATAAGTGTCTAAAAAAAGCCACTTGAAGTAGCATTTTAAAAAGACATGTAGCTTTTGGTTTAGAAAAATTACCTAATACGGTTGAAATCAAAAGCACTTAATCTTATCATCTTGAGAAATTACGTAAGGGACCTGATGACCATTCAATTCTTGTGCAGATATGAATCTATATTACAGACCGGCTACAACTGTAGTACTGTACTATTCGGATCAAGAATATCAAAACAAATGCTCAACACAAAGGGCTGTTATCATCCTCAAAACAACATCGTATACACTTGCCTCTCCTGTTCACAATGTGAAAGTGGCACCCAAATTACAAGTCCACCAAATGACAAAGCAAATCTGAACAATAACAGCTGGAGGTTGTGATGTTTACTTGATCATATGGACATATGACATGGTACGCTGTTCACCAAAGTTATTCGTTTTATGTGTTATGAACATTCATTATGCACTACAATTTGGCCAGTGAGTTGGTTTAAATGGCTTGGGAAGAATTTTTACTACAATACAGGGTTTTGTTATATAATAAGTAAATTTGCAGTGTTTGGAAAAATTATTTGAGCATAATTTTTGACTTTTATTCTGGAGTTGTTGGAAAAAAAAAGGTTTGTAAGCACACAAACTTCCTTGATTATTTGAATCTTATTCTTTTGCTATTTGGATGCTTAATTGTCAAATATTTTGATGTTGAGAACCCTCAAATTTGCAATACAGTTAGCTTGATTTGGATATCTGATTAGAAATTATGTATTGTAAACTATGATTATGAATTGACATTTTATGAGTTCTATTAAATGTTCACGTTTTGTCTTTTATTAAGTTTACAGTAATTTATACCAAACTAATAAAGAATTGAGAAAATTACTGCAAGATACCAAACTAATAAAGAATTAAGAAAATTACTGCAAGATACCAAACTAATAAAGAATTGAGAAAATTACTGCAAGATACCAAACTAGAGGGGTTGGCATTTCAAAACCAATTTTGGGGGCTTATATAATTGGGCGTTTGGTCCGTGTAAGAACTAGGAACCCGCTGGCGTGGAGCCATGTCACAAACTCTTCGTGGGCCAAGCGTCCAAATAAAGCCCCAAGTGTCTATGCAAAGCCCCTCAATTTTGGTCTCTTGCCATAATTTTCTGTAAAATTTGTGTGGTCTTAGTTTTTATATACTTTTTTAACTGAGAGGTTCAACATTGTCATTCCTGAAAGATCTTTAATGTTTTAGGATTTCAACATTGTGCAAGGATGAAAGCAACTTAACAAGAGCTGCCAGAAGTTTTTCACAATGTAAACAACTAAAACATCAAGGAAGATTCAGAGACTACATTGTAAGATGCGATAATTTCTCCTTCGTAAGATTTACTCTATCCACGATTTCATTATAGAGCCTCTCTCACTCCTCTTTCGCTTGAGCCTCAGGCACTCCAACTCAACTTTTGCATTTTTCGCTTTACTTAATAGGGCTTGTCAGTCTGAACTTTTTCAGCCCGTGTAATAGCCCTTTCACCTTCACATTTCATCTTCTCCTCCACATTCTTTAGTTTTCCCTTCAGACGATCAAGACAAGCTATAATGGCATCACAACAATGTTGGACATCGTTGTCCTTGGTGTCAACATGAGACTTTTCTTTATATTTAGAGACTTCAAAGATACTTTCATCGTGCAAGGCTTTTGTCTCAAAAGCCTTGTGTTTTTGTTGTTCAGATTCTTTGTTAAATTGGTGACAGATAAGACAGGAAACCACTTCATCCAATGGTTTGTAGTCAACGCCAATAGCATAAAAAAATTATGTATGCATTAGGCTAAGCGACACATCACACTAGAAGTCTTGAGCCTCTTTGATCTTGGAGATTAATATTGAAATTGTCACATCGTTTGTAATAAATCCAGTTGATGTTGATGGGGGCTCGGGTTGAGATACGATGGGGTGTTCATCAACAGTTTCGTCATTAGATGAGTGGTTTTCTCGCAATTGTGTAACTTTCCATTTATTATAACCAGGTATCCTCAGTGATCTTTCTCCTTTAGAATGCTTTCCGTACATACTTTCACTCTCTTGTTTTGATTGATTCTGATCTTGATGGGTTCCAAGTACTTGAGTTATTATCTCAAATACTCAAATTCTTACACCGGTTTTGATTGATTCTGATCTTGATGGGTTCCAAGTACTTAGAATTATTATCTCAAATACTCAAATTTTCACACCGGTTTTGATTGATTTTGATCTTGATGGGCCGCTTGAGTTTAGGGAACATGGAGACTATATGAGTTGTTTCGTCATTTGATGAAGGAAATTCCAGCTTTATAGTTGGTAGTATGTCGTTCAGTTTTGTTTATGATGGAACCTTCCGTCAGTCTGCACATTTTTGCCTAAACAGAACTTCTCCTTGACATTACTCTATTACATTAAGTATGAATTTCAAAATGTAATGATGAAGGTCCATGGAACTTCCATTTTTTTGTGTGAAAATGCACATTTGTAGCAAGCTCTATCAACCACAACACTTGTGATATCCCAGGTACAATGCCAAAATCGGCATGACTAAACTAGTCCACGTGGACTCATTACTGAAGTTAGCTGTCTGTCAACATTTGACCACTTCAACAACTGGGACCAATATCTCAAGGTACTAAAGAAGGCATCATTCCTACTGATATTGAGATCATAAAGGCTCAGATGCAAAAAAGATGATTAAAGTATCATCAAACCATTCACATTGGTGGATTCGATTGATGCTGATTACCTATCATTTACAAAGTAATTTCATATGTTATTCGTCACTGATGCCACAAGGTAGCTATCGACTCACATAATCGGGTCCTGCTTTTGTTACAATGACTCAAGTTGACACCAGTCCATGATGCCCTTCTTGAGCCCTGCACTAGCTGAAAAAGGTTTTTGTGATGATGTCTACCTTTTTCTCTCATCTGCCAACTTCTCATCAGTGATTGTGTGCTTCATCTCTCCTTTGCAAAGAGCAAAATCATGCTGCATGTAATGTGTTTCTTCTCTACCTTTTATATTGTTTAACTTACTTTTCACATCGCATCTGAGTTATACTCCCGACTTTAGAGACACTTCAATGTAGTCCTTACTGTACCTTTTTTGACTGCATAACATGCTTTTCATGTAGGTTTGAAATAATGGTGGGTTATTACAATAAAGCGGTGAACTGTAAGTTCATTAGATAGGCGCCTAATAAGTTAACGATCAGGATTAACAATTGGATGTGTTCTAATAAATTAACGATCAAGATTGGAAATACATGAAAATACATTATATCCTTTAGCCTTGATAAAGAGGTAGCTCACTGTAGACCGTACGATTAGTTTTATTGCGATTATGGTTTTTGTTCATTATATAAAATTTATGAGCATTAAAAGATTTTAATTTTTTAGCATTGTATTAGTGTAATATTATTTGATATTTTCTTGCTAAGCGCTCATTGGTCCACGTTTCTCCATCTTTTTGCTATAAAGTTCCAACCTGCATAGTTTCACATTTCACTTAGGTACCCAGTCTCTTGCTCAATCTAATCTTTACACACACACACACACTATGGAGGCGACTGATCGTTATGCTTTCCATGACGGCCAAGAAGCAACCAGAGAGCAAGAAAAGGACCAGAAATGGTATATGATTTATTTTTTGATTTAGTTATTGCATAGTTGAATAGATTGATGGTATTTATCATCTTGAATGATCTTGCCCATGTTTTCTTGTGAAGCTTAATTGAAGTTTTTACCATGTTAAATAGTCTCTTAAGAGTGATTATGACCGAGAGTCGTTAAAAAGATATTTGTGGACAATAAGTCAATAATTGATAGACATTGTTGCTAAAAGTTGTGAGCAAAAGAGGTAACATTGAGCAAAAAAGTAAGTTTTAGGGGTTAATTTGGGACAGAAAAAATAGTTATTGTCACCATATCTAAGAATTCATTATGGTAACGTTTTTATTCTATTGTTGTAGCAGCGTATTTTGTATTTTATGGTAAAACTATCAAATTTGTCATAGTATACTTTGGTTCTTAAATCTTCATGGCGACAATGTTTTATAGACTGCCTGTATTATTTTAGTTGTGTTGGATGTTGTATAAAAACGTTTTAATCCTGTGACCTTTATGTTCTCTAATGAAATTGTTATTTATTTGATATATGTATCATTCTTTTGCATCAATAGTCCACTCTAGTCCATGTTCATTTCTTGTCGGTTTATTTATTTATTTACTTTATTATTATTATTATTATTATTAATATCTTTGGTTGTGAACTTTTGAAATACGTGATATTGATAAATAAACCAAAAAGAAAGTGGCATGAACCAGTTTCACTTTTTTACCTCTTTCTGGTATAGCGGCGCGGGAGGAGAGTGAAAGTATGTACGGAAAGCATTCTAAAGGAGAAAGATCACCGAGGGTACCTAGTAATCAATGGAAAGTTGCAGAATTACGAGAAAACCACTCATCGAATGTGAAACTGTTGATGAGGCAGCCCATTGTATCTCAACCCGACCCCCCATCAACATCCAGTGGATTTATTTCAAACGATGTGATAGTTTCAAGATTAATCTCCAAGATCAAAGAGGCTCAAGACTCAAGCGTGATGTCTCATTTATCGGCTAATGCATTCACACTTTTTGATGCTATTGGCGTTGACTACAAACCATTGAATGAAGTGGTTTCCTCTCTTATCCGTTGCCAAATGCACAAAGAATCTCTTGAACAACAAAAACCACATAAGGCTTTTGAGAAAAAAGCCTTGCACGATAAAAGTATCTTTGAAGTCTCTAAATGCAAAGAAAAGAAGTCTCATGTTGACAGCAAGTACCAAGATGTCCAACATCGTTGTGATGCCGTTATAGCCCGTTTTGATTGTCTAAAGGAAGAATTAAAGATTGTGGAGGAGAAGGTGAGAAATGTGAAGGTGAAGTGGCTATTACAATGGCTGAAAAAGTTCATACCGACAAGCTCTATTGCGAAGCCGAGTTAAAGTGGAAAAATACAGAAGTTGGTGTGCCTGAGGCTCAAGCGAATATAGAGGAGTGGGAGAGAGACTATAATGAAAGCGTGGATAGAGTAAATCTTACAAAGGAGAAATTATCCACCTTACAATGCCTAAAACTTGCTTTTGGTTTTTATCTTTGTACAATTGGTGTTTCTTTACTTGATGTTTTACTTGTTTACATTTTGAAAAACTTCTAACAGCTCTTGTTAAGTTGCTTGTATCTTATGAATACCAAACTGATTTTATTTGTTTTTAGCTTTTTGGGTTGCTAAGACTTTGAGAACTTTTTGATTAACCAGTTAAGGCCATTATGGTATGAATGTAATTTGCAGGCTCATTTCATTTTTAATGAACCATGGTATCCAACCATTTGGTTTACTACAAACCTTGAACCAAGCCAGCTCTCTTCAAGGAAAATTGATACGGCTCAACCAATGGCTTGTTTAAAAGTATAGGTTTCATTATGGTGAGACTATCTTGTCGTGTTTATTTGGTCGGATTGGTTCAAAGCAACCTACTTGGAGTGAAACCATCGGTTTTCAGTTCATGATTCACATGTGAATAGATTTGGTATGGGCCAATCTATAAGTGTTTCCGAAAGCATTTTAATCATGTTCTTAACACACCACACCCAAACATTTCATTTTCTTAGTAGACTTTTGACCAAAGAAGAGGCCACAATCTGTTTTTTGCACAGTGGGTCCAGTTGGTGAACTGCTTGACCAGCAAATGCATAGGACCCTTGAAATTGTATCATGTACTCTAATATTAACCTCATCACATGCAAAAAAACAACTTTTGTGTACCAAACTGAACCAAAAGTATTCGGTATGTGGTCCCTTTAAAGATAGATCTTTTATTAGACTTTGTTTGAATGATTTAAAATTTACTCATGATATTTTGAAAGTATTTTACTTGCATTGTACCAATATGTACTACTACTATTCACCAAGTTTGAAACTTTGAATAAAAGGTTTGGTCCATTTAGAATAATGTAACAAGACGAAGTGAGGACACTTTGTCCTACCATATGCCATTATGTTCATCACAAGCATAAGAACCTGCCATGATTTACACTTCAAAGTTCAAAGTTCAAAGTTCCATAATAGACTAAAGCAATGTAAACTTAGCTTGGAACAATAAATTATATTACGAGGTATTTTGTACTTTTGTGAGATATGATAATCTTAAATTAAATTTTGGCTAGAACTTAAAGAGATAAAATCGGTTTAATCTTAATTTTTGGCTAAAAGTTCGATGGAGCGGATGTTCATTTCTTTTGGGAGAACGATCTTTGAGGAAGGGTCGTTCGGCACCGGATGCAGTCAGTCTTTACCGATTTAAACTTTTGGAGAATGATACGTCTTTTTTATATAATTTTTTCTGTGTACATATGTAGGAAATTGAATATCTTACTATATTATAAAGCATTAATGTCTTTTAAAAATCGAAATGCTTAAAACTCATTACTTAAGGGATTGTCTAATCGCAGGCATTTGGTTAAAAGCTGAGGGCCACGAAAAGATGCTGAAAAATATTTTAACTTACACTAATTAAAACACATTTTCTAACATTGATTTCTCTACTACATAACTTACAAGTTTTAAAGATTAATGTAGAAAATATAAAGCACTATTAATATGGTCAAGATAGTTAATATAGTCAATTAATTAACTGATTAATAAATACAATTAATGCAGTGATTAAAATATATCTAAAAATACAAATTATCTCATATTTAATGCAACAAAACTTAAACGGTTCATGCATTAAATATTACTAATATAAATAATAATGCACATTATACTAATTAAATCATATTTTCTAACATTAATTTCTCTACTACATAACTTACAAGTCTTAAAAGCAATATGCAATCAAAATTTATTAATATGGTCAAGAATATGTAGTCAATTAATTAAATGGTCATAAATACAATTAATGCTGATGATTAAAATACAATATAAATTATAATCATATTATACAATAGAAACACAGTTATTCCTTGCGTTAAATGTCATTATCTACATAATAAAGCATGTTATCCAAATATTGGCCCGAGCCAAGTGGCCAAGCCAAGAAAGAGCGGGGACAAACGGGCTCGAGCCTAAACAGACGCAATTTAACGAAATTCTTGATATCCGTAAATTTATTATCTAAAAGAACATAATAAACTAAAATATATGATTCATCGAAAAAAATTATTTTAAAATATCAGCCACCGCAACACACGAATAACCTGCTGATCTATCATAATGTGAATGGAACTTAATAACATGAGAAAACATTAATCACAATATTCAGTTTACACAACAATGTTCACATGATACAAATTAATCATCAATGTGAAATTAAGAGTTATTGTCTTTTATACTGTAGCTATCTTTTTTGTTTTATCCGTCTTAAATTGATTGTCACTATTTGTTTTTGTTTTATCTGTCTTAAATTGATTCTGCCGACGAATTGAGCTCGTACAACTCGAATTCGTGAACCAGCTTCGGGTACAGCGTCGATACCTCAATATAAAAATTAGGAATTCGGTGGGAACCCGCTTTGTTAACGTTGAAAATGTGTACGTTGGGGGAGATTTTGGACGTTAAACAACGGCTATTTAGCCCAAATAAAAAAAAAATCTTCCTATTTAACACCTACACTCATCTCTCAAAAAAATAATTACCCTACATTTCAAAAAACACACAAATCTCCAAAAAATGTCTACCGATTCTTCCGATTACGTTGTTCGCCGGTCCAACGAAACTATCCACGGGTAGCTTTCGTTGCAAATAGCGGCGAAGATATATGAACCACGGCAAGCTCTAGCCGAACTAGCGTAAATCGTCATCGGGATATAGGTCTTGAAACTTTAGAGAATGATTGGTTCGTTGAAACGGCAACACATTACTAAAAAAATCGAATGGAGAAAGCATGTTTTGCAAATAGTAGGTGACATTGAAGCGAGATATTTTCGAGAAGGTATAGCGAGCTCAAAAAAGTTTCACGGCGAAACAAAAATCACATCGGTGTTAGAAGCTACTGTGACCGGCAATCCGCAGATGAGTATGATGAATATTTATGCATGTCTCAAAGAGCGTCACGAAAGTCTTGATTATTTTGTGAGGCCATCATTGAGTTGTATGGTCGAGAATACTACGTAGGCGAAGACCTTGACCTTTCGCATTTTCCAGGCCCATGAAGCGGCATCACCTCCATGGGATGCTTGGTAGCCTCGGCCTTACACAATCCGGATGGAAAAAATTGTCCTAGACGTTTGAGAGGCAATATCGATGGGTGTATGGTGTTCCCCACTATTATGCTTGAAGTCACGTCACAAGATATGGTTTGGCATGCTTTTGGTCCACCGGGGCGATATCAAATGGTGCACAATCTGACTTCAGAAATGGAGCGGCTGATGAGTAGTTCATTCCGTGAATGGGCTTTTACAACCTTATTCACTTATTTGGCGGAATCTATCACCGTGGTCCACACATCTGCAGAGTATCAGCGACGAAGAAAGAATTCTGAGAAGTTACAAGAGGGAGCGAGAAAGGATGTCGGCGAGCTTTAGTGCTGAAAAATGGAAAATTCTTGATCGACCAACGAGCTATGACCAAGCGAAGATTGCCAATCAGGTTCATGCGTGTGTTATTTTGCAATATGGTTATAAAAGCAGGGGAGGGCAATCTCCGGTTCATATAATGGATCGCCCGGTCCGTAGGTGTTCGACGACGGTGTGGTAGCGGAGTTAATAGGGCCCTTCTGTGGCCGTCTTCGATATGATCTCACGGAGCAATAGCCGCGTGAATACTTGCCGCATCTCGATGATTAATGGGTTTTTTTTTTTATTTTAATCTAGTTATTTTAAGTATTATGTTATGTTTTTTTTAAGTATTATGTAATGTTTTTATTTTTAATGAAATGGTATGTTTTATTTTAAATATTGTATGTGATTTTATGTATTTAAAAAAAAAAAAAAATGAATTAGGTGCTAGGAATTTCTCAGTAGTTAGGGTAGTGTTAAGGTAGTATTGCGGTAGTTTTGAGTTGGAAGGTTTTTATTGGATAGAGGTGATGTGGCCCCCCGGGTATTAGGTTTAAGCAACCCATCTCCTCCCTACTACTCATTATCTTGAAAATGTAAATGAAAGATCATCATCACAATAAAACGTTATAAATGCTCTTTGCTTTTAAAAAAATAAATGTTCACATTGTCACTTTTGAATATCTCAAAATAATTACTCCCTCCGTCTCATAATAATAGTCCATATTTCCTTTTTAGGATGTCTCAATTTAATTGTCTTTTCCTATTAAGAAGTAAAAAGCAAAGTCTAAAGAGGAATATTCTATTTAATTGGTTGAAAATGAAAGTGAATTAAACTTTTATTAAAGTATGTGTTCTTTGTCTGCAGCGATAATTTTGAGACGGAGGGAGTATTTACTTTATATTTTAACTAATAAAATAAAACTTTAATAGGTAAAATTATTTTATTACTGAAAAATATAGTTGGTGAAATTTCTTAAAACTTTATGCATTTTAAAATAAAGATTTAAGTTCATTTACATACCAAACATTTAATTACTTATCAAGGAAATAATTCTACCCACTCATATTTTAGATTAGATGACAAACTCACTTTCACAAAGGGTTGAGCATCGGTCTAAAATCGGTCCGACCAACAAAACCGAAAACCAAAAATAATGAAAAACTTAACCGAAACCGAACCGAATATGGTTGGTTCGGTTCGGTTTTGTGTAGGTCCGTCGGTTTGGTTAAGTTTAGCTGTGTTTATGTGTGTGTTTTTTTTGTTTTAGGTCAAACCAACCTGACTCGAAACCGAAAATCGTGAAAAACCTAAATTGAAACCGAACTGAATAACTGTTGAGTCGGGTTAGTTTTGTCGGTCCGGTTCGGTTTTGAACTTTCCATGCCCAAGCCCTACTTTTACCCCCTTTTTCAAAAATTTAATATCTCTTAAACCGCTAATCGTTAAGACTTCCTTTTAAATATTTAGATCGACTTATGTCAATCTATTTGATTGTTTATGTTGGACGTTGATAGATAGATATATAAATGTGTAATGAAACATAAAGAGTAAGAAGCACATCACCACGACACAAGTTATTTATAGTGGTTCGGCTACAAGGACACCTTCCTTGCCCACTCCACTCCAGAATCACCTACGAGAGTTAGTAAACTACACCAACTCTTGTGGCGGAGAAAGCCCACAACGTCGCTTAACCTTTTGGTACAAAGCTAAATCCGGGTTCTTTCGCACAAAGGAACCCACACCTAACGTGTACCCTTTATCGGTGCTAGGCTAACCAGAGTTCTTTCACACCTTAGGAGAACCAATCTATCACACGTCGCCTACCCTTTATTAGGTACTAGGTAGCACTAGTTCCATTACTATAGAGGAACTACTACCTTTCACGACACAACACCTAATCTCAAGGAGATCTACTCCTTGTTACAACACCATCAAGGATATCACCATCCTTGTAAATAAACAAATACTTATATGTATAACGATGCACCTCTGATGAGTGTGTAAATACTCATCATTTTTGGTTTATTCTGGCTATGAAAGCGTTTAAAATGCTTTCGAAATGCATCAAAATAATGAAAATATCTCAAAAGTGCATTTTATATGTTTCAGATGCAAAATGTTTAAAATCAGATGAAAAATGAGCAAAGTTTGCATAATTGGCGGTTCAGTCCAGACTTTCAGAAAATGGCAAAATCAGTCCCTAGGTATTTATTTTAAAAGAAAAGTCACCAAAGGTCCTTTTGGAATCATAAATTGTCATATTTAGTCCTTTGGTGGAAAATCCAAAATATTTGAGAAATTAGGTTTAGTCCACGAAAATCCAAAATGTTCAAAATTAATCCTTGGAATTTTAAAAAGGTCAAAATTAACCCTTGGATTATTAGAGAATGGCAAAACTAGTCCTTGTACTACTCTTCATAATTTACAGAATTGGTCCTTTGGTTTTGAGAAAGTGCAAAAGTGGTCCTTGTGTTATTAATTTCACAAACCAAACGGACCTATTATTATCCTAAGCCCAAAACCTAACCCCTGGCCCAAATCATTTACCCGGTCCAAACCCTTGACCCGACCAACCCAATATTTAAACATAAACAAACCGCCCTCATGCCTGTCTTCCCACAACTCATGCGCTCTCGCACCACCCACAACCTACCTACCGTCACCTACTTCACATATTGTCTCCCCCTCTGACCTTCCAAATGCATTAATTACACCCCTCCCGTCTCGATATCAAAACAAAATTGGCAAAACCATCAAGCGGTCAAGATGGCTCAAAAACAATCCAATGGCTTAGATTGTTCTTTGGGATCCATGAAGGTGAGATAAAGAGTTTGGAGCATATAAAAAGAGAGCAGAGGTTGAAGGTAGTTAGTTTTAGTTTTGATAAAATGTATGGATTTATTTAATTATCAAGTCTTAAATAAATTTTAGTTGTATTTTCCAGCTTATTTGTATTAATCAAAAACACTTGATGTATTGCAACTTATTTCCAAAATTAATTCCAAGTTTATGTGCAAGTTTCACAATTCAAGCTACTTTTGCATTTTCATTTTCAAACTCAGAGTCAAGCTTCATACGACTTTTTAGCTCAAACAAGCTTGCACTAGCTTGTTATAGCTTTCTGCAAGCTTGTCCTTAAGACTCAAACAAAATTGGAATTTAGTCAACAAAAGTCAACATAAGAGCAAAATGGTTGCAGAAATGGAATTGGTTGATTCAGCTGAAATGGGTTGAAATGGAAGCAATGGGTTGAAATTGATAGGTTAGTGTCCTTGGTTTCATAATTGGCAAGCCATTGTGGCAAAGGACCTATGAAGTGATTTTTAAAGTTCATTGCTTTAATTGTGTGGTTTGAAGTAGTTGAATTCTGTTCATTAAGCAATATTTAGGCTAATTAAACTTAGTTGGATTAATGAAAAAGGTTGGTTCAGTGTTTGTTCAATTTAAATCTTATAATCGAAAAAAGAGTGTTTGGTTTCTTGTCATAACTGTCTCCAGGTGAATTAGTGTTGGCTTTTAGTTGGATCAAGTTTGTTTAGCACAAGTAAACTCATTTGAGTCAAGTTCTTTTGCCTGCTAGCTCAAAAGTCAATCACTTGAGTGGCTGTCTCACTGATTATCTGTTGGAATTTTGGATTTGAAATCTGGACTTGTGTTTAAAAGTCTTATCAGATGCTTACTTTGTGTTCATTTCATCAAAAGAGATCAATATCAGTCATTAAATTGGATCAAAACCTCACCAAAGTCAACTTTGCAATATGTTTCAAAAAGTCAAATGGGGTCAAAAATTAGATTTGTGCAGATATTGCGGCATCACCTGGGGACTCATTAAAGCTTTTAGGTACTGATTTTTGGTTTATAAGCGTTGGCTAGGTGGTCTTTAAGACCTAATATTGTTTTATCTTAAGCTCTGGATAAGCTTGAGCATAAGCTCAAAGTTAGGCCTAGTTGCTTGCCTCGAAAGGGCTCAGACTATGCTTGAGTTTTCTCAGTTTGGTCCAAGCTTACCTGAGCTTATCAAGCTGGTAAGTCGGTCTTTTGGTTATAGCGATACCAGGTCTAGTTTAGGACTTAACATTTGGATTTTGCTTTTAAGCTTATTTGAGTACTTATTTATTATTATGATGGTGTACATTTCTGTTTTTAGCTTAATCTCATAATCACCAAATCTGTTAATTTGGCAAATCGGAGGTATAGCTTGTTGTTTTAAGTTGCATTAGAGTAGTTTATCAAATTATAGCCGTGTTTGTTTGGTAGCTTTTGGTACTCATTTGCTTAATCAAGTGCTTATTTCAATAAGCACTTCCATATCGATTCCACTTTTCTACACATAAGCTCCTGTTTTCATTTTCTCAGATTCCTTATATTATTTTAGAGTTTTCCTGAAATTTTCAGATTTTTCAAAGTTGATTTGCTATTTTTACGCATTTTATTTAGTTTTTAAGTATTTTTAAATAGCATTTAATACAAAAAATTAAGAAAAGGTTCAAAAAATTAAGTTTTCATTTTTATTAGGTTTAGATAAATATAAAAAGTAAAAAAAGTAATTTTCCAGATTTTTCATAGTTTATTTGGTAATTTTTAGTAATTTAATTAGTTTTTAATAGTTTAAAATTCCTAGAAAATAGAAAAATAATCAGAAAAAATACAAAAATAGTTTTGAAAATTCTATTTTGATATTTTAGACTTTTCCAATTCATAATTTTATTTTTCTAGCCTAATTTCCTATTTTCTTGTATTTTAGGTAATTATTAAATAGTAAAAAATAGTTTTTAATTAGATAAATAGTTATAAAAATAATTTTATTTTTCTATATATTTTCTTATATCATTAGGTTTGTAAAAATATCATTTTCATATTTTTAGGGTTAATATTGTGTAAGTTTCACGTTTTTCTTTAACGTCCGTAGATTTTAATTTCAGTTTTATAAAAACATAAAAACAAAAATATCATTTTAATTATAGTGATAGCGTTTATTTATAGATTTTATCTTTTAATCTCCTCCAATTTGCATTTAAGCCTTTGTATTTGTTTGATATTTACGTAGTTATAATCATCAATTCATAATCTCTTTTAGTTCAAATTTCGATCACTTATCGTTGATTGATCCATTGCATAGCTTCGCCGGACATAACGACCGGGGAGACTCTATACTCTCAGATCTTCATTGCATTCGTGCTTAGGGTTTTAAATTTGTTCTGATTATGCCATTCACAGTGGGGCTTGAGTGATTTAGCTTATTTGTTTGGCCAAATTTGGCCATTGCCGGGTGTTGTCTTTGATCTATCTTCCGATCTAGCAGATTAGTAGTTTGAATACTCACTCTTTGTTTATACCATCCATCTATCATCTATATATATATATCCATATTTTCTTATAAAATCCAAAACCAAAAGCAACCAAAAAGCGTATAAAACACAAAAATATTTTCCTTTTGTTTCTATATATATATCAAAAATAAAAATACAAAAAGATTCGTCGTTTTCTTTAATAATAACAACTTAAAGGATTACCACCGCAAACCAAGGCAGTGCACTACCTAACTGGGGGTGCGACCATAATAAGTTCCCGAACTAAAGATTTAAAACTTGCCTTTGTCTCCTTGTGATTGGTGTACCTTTTTCAAAGAAGCCATTCATCTTAGGATTATTGGTTAAGTTCACTGTTGTTTTGCCTCGATTTTGTGTTAATTGATTTTGTTGTGATATCGACGTTTGGAACCAACCCATAAAGATTCTTCTTTTGATTTTTATAAAGCGTCTTCATAATTCCCATTCTCATGCGAAGATTTTCATAATTCCCATTTCTCTCCTTAACTCGAGTCTCTTAGAGTTAACTTTGCATCGCATCTTTTCGTTCTAGATCATTGAGTCCTTTGCGTGATCTAGCAGAATTCCTAGACGGCGTTCCGTAGGCGTCGCGCCCAATAGTGGCGAACCGAGATTGAACTATTTCAAACAACAATATATAAGCGGAGAGCGTACTATGGCGGAAATGCTCCGAGCACCAGGGGTTATGGAGATGCCATCGTTTTACCGTAATCAACTCGATCACTTTGAATTGAAGACACATTTGATCCACTTGTCTACATCATCGCGAATCGATCGTGAAGCAGAGTATCACACATCCGTTGGTTTAACAAGTTGACTTCGACAATCAATTTCAAGGATGTGCCACAAAAAGTAATCAAGTTGATGCTTTCAGTTCTCACTTGAGGGGCGGCCGGTTGGTTTGGAAAAAGACCGATCCATCGAAAACTTGGGAGGATCTTGTTCAAAAGTTTGTTAATTACTTCTTCCTCCATCAAAGCGACTAATCTAAAAAATGAAATTTCTGGATTTCGTCAAAATTTTGATGAAAACTTTGGAGAGGCATGGGAGAGATTCAAAGATCTCCTCGGGAAATGCCCCCATCATGAATTCACGAGCTTCACAAGTCAATATCTTTTATAATGGGTTGAACTGTAGTCAAGATTCTTTGAACGCATCCACGGGTGGCAATATCTTGAATCGTAGACCTAAAGATGTGCTTGAAATTTGCGAGAATAAATCAAAAGTTCCTATTTCTCGAAACAAAGTCAATGTTCGAACAACTCTGCTTCTACATCCAGTAACTCTTGAGTTATCAGCTCGGTTAGCTCTACAACGGACATGATCCAGTATGATAATGATAAAGGGTAAAAGCAAAAGAATTCATAAGCGGAACCAATCAAAGCCATAAACAAGGTGTGTGAAATTTGTAGTGGTCCCGCGTATTATGATTGTCAAAACCGATGCTTCTTTTACCAAGCTCCCGTAGCCGGTAAACCACAATCAATACCGACCACAGTGATCCTCACTACCGTTAGCGGTATGACACCGGTTTTCCTCACTGCAAAACCATGGCAATCAAAACCATGGCAATCAAAATTGCTTTGTTTCGAATCAAGGACACAACTTCAATAACTCTCAAAATTTCAATCAAAGCCGGAACAATTTCAACCAACCATATCAAGCTCCTAATCATCAAAGTTATCAACAACCTCCTCAAGCTCCCATGCCAAATGACTTCATGAAAATGGTAGGTCAAACATGCGTTCAATGCAAACTCGGATCAATAACATGAGAGGTGAGCTAAAAAGGGAAATTGATACTACATTATCTCGGCAGACAAATGAGTTAAAGAATATGATGAGCAGTTTCATGAACATGAATATGAACAAAGCTTCATCATCTTACGGGAGGACTCCCAAACAATATAATTCCCAATCCAAATGCGAGTTGAAAGCGTCACCACTCGTAGTGGTAAGACGCACAATGGACCTTCGACTCCAATGCCCCTTCCTCCTGTAGCATTGAGTCAAGTTACCAAGGATACAACGGACAAGGTGCAATTCTCAAGCCGAAGTCCGTGCGTCCCACCCCCGGTAGTCCAAGCTTTAAGTCAGGAACCCGATGTTCAGAGGAAAATCTGAGTGAAACACTTCCATTCTTTCAAAAGTCTAGTCAGCTACCCTACCCATCAAGAATGAATGATGAGAAGCTCAAAGACAAAAACAAAGAGCAAATGGAAAAAATTTTCCAAATCTTCAATGAGCTTCACTTTGATATAAGCTTCGTTGATGCTCTCGTTCTAATGCCTAAATTTGCATCCCCGCTTAAAGGCTTACTCACCAACAAAGATAAGTTATGCGAGATGGAAACCCCTCTAAATGAGCAATGCTCGGCCATTCTTAATAAGCTTCAGAAAAGCTTGAAGATCTGGCGGTTTTAATCCGTGTGATTTCTTGGGGATGTTTCAATGCTCGCGCGGCCGATCTTGGCGCTAGCATTAACCTCATGCCACTCGGTATGGAAGAAATGCTCTTCACGAACTTTCATCCACTTATATGACACTCGAGCTAGCGGACCGTTCAATAACTCGTCCACTTGGGATAGCGAGGATATGCATTGAAAGTGGGAAAGTTTCTTTCATCTTGACTTTGTTGTAGTAGACTTCGATCACAGATCCTAGAGTTCCCCTTATCTTAGGGAGAGCTTTCTTAAGAACGAGTCGTGCTCGATTGATGTGTTTCTTGAAGAGTTGACCATACGGGTTGACAACGAAGAGCTCACGTTAAATATTAACCAAGACTCCAAACCTCTATACAAAGCGAGTGTTGCCACAATTGATCAAATCTGAAAGAATCAATGCAACACTCTCAAATTTCCGGTGTTACCAAAAGTCTTGAGCTCAAAGCTTTGAAAATCAACCCTGGTTCAAACAAATGGTTTGAAAGTTGTACCAGGGAAGTCAAGAGTGTTCTTGATGATGATGATGATGATCTAGAATCGGAGACTTCATCGGAAGTGGTGGAAAGCTGCTAGCTAGAGCACACCACTTGTCCCACCTCAGAATCGGTTTGTAGCATCGAGTTTGTTAACTCTGGATGAAACCAAACTCTCTTGGTTTCATCGGATTGGATGATGATTGTGATCCAATGGGAGACATTCTTCCCATTGAAGAATTTCTCAAAAATGATCCATCATCTCTTAGTCTTATTAATTCTAACTCTTCCACCCTTCTCTTACTCGTTTGAGGAAAGTGACTTCATCTTGGAAGAGATTGAAGCATACTTGTCTAGTGATTCGGTTCCATGGGAAATTGATCACGCTCTAATTGACATCGAGGGAGATATTCTCTCATTGAAGTTGTTGCTTAATAATGATCCATTATCACTCCCTCCCATCGAGCTTCATAACAAGGAAGTCAAGTCGGTTAGCGAAGAATTTCTGAGGTTGAACTTAAGGACTTACCACCTCATCTCGAGTATGCATTTCTTGAGGGTGATGATAAATTACCATCGTATTATTGCTAGATTTGAGTAAGGATGAAAAGAGCTGCTCATAAAGGTCTTGAAATCGCACAAGCAAGCAATTGCTTGGAAACACTCCGACATTAAGGGTATCAACCGAGTTTGTACTCACAAAATCTTAATGGAGGATGACTTTAAACCAGATTCAACATCGAGACGAGTGAATCAAAATCCATGATGTTATCAAACAAGAGGTTCTCAAACTTCTTGATCGAGTTGATTTACCCTATCTCGGATAGTCCTTGGGTGAGCCCGTTCATTGTGTACCCAAGGGTGGTATAACCGTTGTTGAAAATGATGAAAGCGAGTTGATTCCTACTCGATTGGTTACGGGATGGCGTGTTTGCATTGACTATCGAAAGTTAAAGGAAGCCACCCGTAAAGACACTTTCCTTACCTTTCATGGACCAGGATGCTTGAGAGATTAGCGGGAAAGCGAATACTATTGCTTTCGATGGTTTCTCGGGTTACTTCAAATTCCCATTGATCCACAAGAGATGAAAAGACCACATTCACATGTCCTTATGGAACATTTGCTTAGCGCATGCCTTTTGGCTTATGCAATGCTCGGTACATTCAAGGTGTATGATGGCCATTTTCCATGACATGATCAAAAAGACTATGGAAGTCTTTATGGATGATTTTTCGGTCTTTGGGGATTCTTTCCAAACATGTCTCTCCCATTTGGACAAAATGCTTGAACGTTGTGAAAACACGAACCTTTGTCTAAATTGGGAGAAATGTCACTATATCGAAAGAAGGAATTGTCCTCGGCCATAAAATCTCTAAGAAAGGGATTGAGGTGGACAAAGCCAAAGTTGATGTTATTTCAAAGCTACCTCCTCCCACTTTCATCAAAGAGTTAGAAGTTTCCTTGGTCATGCGGTTTCTATCGTCGTTTCATTCAAGATTTCTGAAAATATCCCGGCCAATGACCCGACTTCTTGAAAAAGACACTCCTTTCGTCTTCTCTAGTGAGTGCATTGAAGCGTTCCAAACTCTTAAAAGAAACTCCTTTGAATCACCAATTCTTGTTGCCCCGATTGGAATTTACCATTCGAGCTTAATGCGATGCAAGTGATTTCGCCATAGGTGCGAGTCTTGGGGCAACGTAAACATTTCCACCTATACACTATGCTAGCAAAACTTTGAACGAAGCTCAAGCACATTACACCACTACGGAGAAAGAATTACTATTTGTGGTGTATGCTTTAGTTCGGCCATACTTGATCTTGTCCAAAAGCATAGTGTATGGGATCATTCGGCCCTCAACTATCTTTTGCTAAGCAAGATGCAAAGCCAGATTGATCCGATGGGTTCTCTCCTACAAGAATTTGATATCACCATCCGTGATAAAAAGGAGTGGAGAACCTGGCGGTGACCATCTCCGTCTTGAAAATCCTCATCAAGGTGTGCTCGAGAAAAAGGAGATAAATGAAACATTTCCTCTCGAGAACTTAATGATGTATCTCATCATGGAGATTCTAGTACCCCATGGTTTGCCGAGACTTGCAAACTATCATGCGGGTAACTTTGTTGTGAAAGGGATGCGTCCAACAGAAAAACAAATTCTTTAAGGATGTTAAGCGTACTTACTGGGGCGACCCTACTTGTTTAAGGTTTGTGCGGATCAAGTCATCCGCGGTGTGTTCCACGGCCAGGCCGATATTCTCAAGGCTTGTCATCATGGACCCGGGGGACATAATGGCCGAACTACACCGAGAAGGTGTTTGATTCCGGTTTCTATTGGCCCATGATTTACAAAGATGCCCATGACCTCGTCAAATCTTGCGACTCTTGCCAACGTCATGGTAACATCTCTAAAAGAGATGAAATGCCTCAAAATGCCATTCAAGTGTGAGATATATTTGGCGTATGGGGCATTGACTTTATGGGGCGTTCAGTCTTCCGAGGAACAAGTATATACTCGTGTGATTCGATTACTTGTCTAAATGGGTGGAGGCGAAAGCGTACCACCTACCAAAGTAGTGGTGAAGTTTTAAAGTCTCTCTTACCCGTTTGGAACTCCTCGTGCCATCATTAGTGATCGCGGTACACACTTTTGCAATGACCAATTCGCAAAAGTAATGCTTAATCTGGTGTCACCCAGTCTCTCCGTGCGCTATCAAACTAATAGTGGGCAAGTGGAAGTTTCGAACCGTGGTTTGAAAAGAATCTTGGAAGGCCGTGAAAATCGTGCCTCTTGGTGGAACAAATTAGAAGATGCACTTTGGGCCTTATGCAGCTTATAAAACACCCATGGTTGTACTCCTACAAGCTTCGTGTATGGAAAGGCGTGTCATCTCCGTCGAGCGAGCACAAAGCCTATTGGGCCTTGAAGCATGCAAATTCGACCTCAAGTCTTGGGGTGATCATCGGAAAGTTCAACTGCGAATTAAATGAACTCCGTGATCAAGCATACGAGAACTCTTTGATCTACAAAGAAAGACAAAGAAGATCCATGACTCAAAGATTAAGAACCGCGTTTTCAGCGTTGGTGACCAGTCCTTCTTTTAATTCTAGATTGAAGATCTTCTCGGGGAAGACTTTGAATTTGGTCCATTCACCATCGCCAAAGTGTTTCCATATGGCACCGTCGAATTATCTCAAATAGACGGGCCAAACTTCAAAGTGAATGGACATAGATTGAAGCACTATTTTGGAGAGGACATTCCCCGGTGGTTGTCCGGTTTACAAACTTTCCCATGAACCAATGAATGCGGGGGGATCAAGCTAGCGACTGGGAATCAAAAACAAGCACGCCATATGGGTTTCACCGTATTTCTGACTTCTTTCTACTCCACCCTAGTGTGGGGGTTGCCACATGTTTTGTATATAAATCTCAAAAAAAAAAAATCTTCTTTCTAAATAATGGCCGTAGTATTTCCCAGGCGTTCTTTGTTTGGCATAACCGCCGGTACTTTGAATATTGAGGGCAATATTCATTTCTAAGTGTGGGGGGATTCTATGAATTTTATCATGTAATTATACGCCTAATTCCCCCATTTTGGCCAAAATTTTTTTGAGTAAGTGTTTTGCACTTTCTTATTTGGTTAGATCATTGTCTAATAAACAAAATGATTGGCTAATCCAAGAGCAAACGGCTCTTGGTAAAGATTTCTCAAATCCGTTTATATGGCTTGCAATTTGCCCAAAATTGTATGGTTCTCAACTCACCATGTCCTAAAAGTGAAGAGTTGCTAGCAGAGGTTATGGCTTGTGGTAAAGGCAGTGGAAAAACCATAGGTATTCACTCACCAAAGATAATTGATAATTTATCTAAGAGTTGGCTAGTCGAGTGGCAACTACGGTAAAGACACATCAAATCCGTTATATGGTTTATGATTTGCCAATAAATCGGATGGTTATCGGTGTACCATGGTTCTTGCTTGGCTGAAACATTTGGCTACTCCAGTAGTAATGCTTTTGGTAAAGAGATGCAAATCCATTATGTTTTTCTCGAAAGATTGCTAGGGACTAGCAATAGTTTAGTGTGGGATTGATGGTGTAAATACTCATCATTTTGGTTTATTCGGCGCAAAGCGTTTAAAAATGCTCGAGAAATGCATCAAAATCTGAAAATATCTCAAAAGTGCATTTTATATGTTTGGATGCAAAATGTTTAAAATCTGAAAAATGAGCAAAGTTTGCATAATTGGCGTTTCAGTCCCGACTTTGAAAAATGGCAAAATCAATTCTAGGTATTTATTTTAAAAGAAAAGTCACCAAAGGTCCTTTTGGAATCATAAATTGTCATATTTAGTCCTTTGGTGGAAAATCCAAAAATATTTGAGAAATTGCAGTTTAGTCCCGAAAATCCAAAATGTTCAAAATTAATCCTTGGAATTTTAAAAAGGTCAAAATTAACCCTTGGATTATTAGAGAATGGCAAAACTAGTCCTTGTACTACTCTTCATAATTTAGAAATTGGTCCTTTGGTTTTGAGAAAGTGCAAAAGTGGTCCTTGTGTTATTAATTTCACAAACCAAACGGACCTATTATTATCCTAAGCCCAAAACACTAATGATGAGTGTAAATCTTTAAATCGTTTTTTGTACAAAATAACCGCAAAATCATCGAAAACACTCGAAACACATCAAAATGATCAAAATATCACAAATCAGTGTTTTATGTGTTTTGAATACAAAAATATCAAAATCAGATGAAAAACATATCAAATTTGCAAAATTGCGCTTTAGTCCCCAGTTTCAAAAGTTGTCAAAAAGCAGTCCCTAGCACATAATTTCAAAAGAAAAATCATCAAAGGTCCTTTTTAAATCATAACTTGTCAAATTTAGTCCTTTGGTGAAAAATGTAAAAAGTTTTGAGAAAATTACAAATTGGTCCTTCAAGTTTGCAAATTGGCAGAAATGGCCCCTGGAAAAATTGAAAATGGCAACTTTGGTCCTTGAACTATTGATACTTGTCAATTTCAGCCCTTGCATCAACTTTGCAGATTGGCAGATTAGGTCCCTCAGTTTTTGAAGTTACACTTTAGGTCCTTATATTTAAAACCCTTTAATACTACTTTTGGACTTGTCAATTGCAAATGACCCCCTGTCAATTAGCTTTTTGGACCCCTGCCATTGAACCCCTCCATTATTTAATCCCAAGTCAAATACCTTTATTTGCTTTTCCCTCTCCCTCACTTGGATACACCAAGCCACCCCATCATCACAGCCTTGCACCTTCCCTGCTAACACTCCACCTCAACCATCATCACCTCTACCCCCCCTCCAAACACAAGAAGCCAAGGAAGCATTAAATGCCTTATACCAATCCCACTCAATCCCACAAGCTGTTAAAATGGTTTTGGCAAAATCCTTTAAATGGCCAAGATCACTTTGAGTAATCCAAGGGTCAGTATTAGTGATGGGAAATGTCCAGAGAGAGGAGAGATGAAGATTTGAGCTTATAAAAAGCAAGAAGAAGCAACAAGAAAATAGTTAGCTTTTATATTTTAGCAATGAATGTCGTTTTATAAATTCCTTAGTATAAATTAGATTTACATTTGTATTTTCAAGCTCTGTTGTACTTAAGTAAACTCTTTTAGGTGTTTTGTAACTTATTCAAGGATTAATTTCAGTTTATGTTCAATTTCCATAATGTGTTAACCGTTTGAAATTTTAAAGTTTCAAACTCATGTGTCAAAGCTTTTAGCAGCTCAAGTCAATCTCATATAAGCTTATTTAAGCTTATAATAGCTTCTTGTAAGCTTATACTTCAGTTTCACTCACTTGTGAACCTTGGTCAACAAAAGTTAACACGGGTACAAAAATTGAAGCAGAATGGATATGGGTTGTTGCAGGCATGGAATGGGGTGAATTATAGCTTATTGGGTTGGATTATATAGGTTAGAGGTACTTGTTTCACATTTGGCTAGCCATTGTGGCTTGGACATTTGTAAGTCAAATTTATAAGTTTCTTAGCATAATTAGTTCTTGTGGTTTAAATTTGTTAAAACTTGTTCAAATAGCAGTAATGAAGTCATATTAAGTTGATTTGATCATATTTATAAGTTGGTTCTGTGTTTAGAGTTGTCTCAGTTTGCAAACTAGTTAAACAAGGGGTGTTTGGGTTTACTGTTTTATCTGTCATAAAGGTTTATTCAGTAGTTAGGTTTTAGTGGTTCATGTTTGTTAAGTGTAATTGAGCTCAACTGAGTCAAAATATTGGATCGCAACATCACAAAGTCAAAACATCACCTTAATCATGCCTATCATCGTTAACTGCTGTGTGAAATTTGGGATAGCAGACCATCATTTTGTGTTTAGAAAGCCATAATATTGTTTGCAACAAGTTTATTACAACATATTACACCAACATCACTATTAAAATTGGATCCAAAGTCCAGTTTAGTCAAAGTTCTTCATTACTTCAAAAGTCAAAAGTGGTTAAAGTCTCATTTTTGAGGTCAGTTACAAGGAATTTTCTTGAACTCATATTTGGGTCTTATCAAATGAGATTTGCAGCTTCATAAACCTCATCTGGTCCAGTTACTTATTAGCATTTTAGTTGAATTTTATCAAATTTTCACAAGCTTCAAATAAGTCTCTTTTTAGGCTCATATGCCTGCTCCATGTTCGTCATTGAACCGAGTTTTCTCAGTTTATCTAGACTTGCACAGGGATCAATAGAGCTTAGCATGGTCTGATTTTTGGTCTAAATACTCTCACCCAGGTCCTTTACAAGTTCCAATTTGTAGATTTTAGTTTGAGCTTATTTATAAGCTTCGCTGTGCTTAAAGTCGCCACTCGAATCTGTTTTAGAGTTAAAATCTCATAGGCATCTAATCCTTGTAGTTTGTTATTCAGTGATTGTAACCTGTTGTTTCAAGTTGCATTTGGTCATTTTTAGTAGTATAGAACATCTGTCAGTGGAGTGGTTTATTTGTCTCATTTGGCTTATTTTAGTGCTTATTAATAAGCACTTGTTTAAGCAGTTTCATATTTCTCCACATAAGTGCCTGTTTTCCAATTTTCTCATATTCCTAATAATATTTTAGACTTTTCCTGAAATTTTCAGATTTTTCTAAGTTGTTTTGCTATTTTTCCTAATTTAAATTAGTTTTTAATCAATTTTAATTAGCTTTTAATATAAAAAAATTCAGAAAAGGTTCAAAAAAATAATTTTTCCATTTTATTAAGTTTAGATAAATATAAGAAGTGAAAAAAGTAATTTTCCACATTTTTCATAGTTTATTTGGTAATTTTTAGTAATTTAATTAGTTTTTAATAGTTTAAAATCCATAAAAAATAGAAAAATAATCATAAAAATACAAAAATAGTTTTGAAAATTCTATTTTGATATTTTAGACTTTTCCAATTCATAATTTGATTTTTCTAGCTTTGTTTCCTCATTTCTTGTATTTTAGGTAATTATTAAATAGTTAAAAATAGTTTTTAATTAATAATAATTAGATAATTAGTGATAAAAATAGTTTTCTTTTTCTAAAAAGTTTCTTTTATCATTAGGATTGTAAAAATATCATTTTCATATTTTTAGGGTTAATATTGTGTAAGTTTCACTTTTTTAATTTATGCGTCGCGTAGATTTTAATTTCAATTTTATAAAAACATAAAAACATCATTGTAAAAATAGTGATAGCGTTTATTTAATAGATTTTATCTTTTTAATTTCCTTAATTTGCATTTAAGCCGTTTTATTTGTTGGCTTTTCTGTAGTTATAATATCTTATCCAAATCCTTTTTCCGTTCAAACTCCTCGATCACTAAACGTTTGATAAATCATCGCATAGCTCATTTGGGACATAACGACCGGGAGACCATATACTCTCAGATCTTCATTGCATTCGTTGCTGGGTTTTAAAGTCGTTTTAAGTTTCTTGCTTTACGTGAGAAAAGCTTGTGAGCTTTTAGCGAGATCAAATTTTAGCAGCCATTCTTGATTTGGCTGATCTATCTTCCGTTTAGCAGATTAGTTGTTTGAATACTCACTCATTTGTTTATATCATCCATATCTATCATCTATATATATATCCATATTTTTATTTAAAAAAAATCCAAAAACCCAAAAACACCCAAAAACGTATAAAACACAAAAATATTTTTCCTTTTGTTTCTATATATGTATCAAATAATAAAAATACAAAAAGATTCGTCGTTTTCTTTAATAATAACAACTTAAAAGATTACCACGAAAACCAAGGCAGGTCACTACCTAACTGGGTGTACGACCATAATAAGTTCCCGAACTAAAGATTTAAAACTTGCCTTTGTGTCCTTGTGATTGGTGTACCTTTTTCAAAGAAGCCATTCATCTTGGATTATTGGTTAAGTTCACTGTTGTTTTGCCTCGATCTTGTGTTAATTGATTTTGTTGTGATATCGACGTTTCAGAACCAGAAAAACCATAAAGATTCTTCTCACGATTTTTTATAAAACGTCTTCATAATTCTCATTCTCATCTGAAATATCTTCATAATTCCATTTCTCTCCTTAACTCTGAGATCCCTTAGAGTTAACTCTAGTGCATGCGCACTCGTTCTTCTAGATCATTGAGTCCTTTGCGTGATCTAGCGAAATTCCTAGACGACGTTCTCGTAGGCGTGCTGCCCAAATAGTCGAACCCGAGATTCATACTATTTCAAGCAACACCATGGCAGACGAACGTACTATGGCGGAAATGCTCCAGGCACCCACCGAGGGTTATGGAGATGCCATCGTTTTACCGGTTATCAATTCTGATCACTTCGAATTGAAGACACATTTGATCCAACTTGTGTCTACAAATCAATTCGCGGGTCGATCGAGAAGACCCGTACGCACACATCCGTTGGTTTAACAAGTTGACTTCAACTATCAATTTCAAGGATGTGCCACAAAAAGTGATCAAGTTGATGCTATTTCCATTCTCACTTGAGGATTTGGCCGGAAAAGAACCCCTCGATCCATCGAAACTTGGGAGGATCTTGTTCAAAAGTTTGTTAATTACTTCTTCCCTCCATCAAAGACGACTAATCTTAAAAATGAAATTTCTGGATTTCGTCAAAATTTCGATGAAAACTTTGGAGAGGCATGGGAGAGATTCAAAGATCTCCTCGGGAAATGCCCCCATCATGAATTCACGGAGCTTCAACAAGTCAATATCTTTTATAATGGGTTGAACTGTAGCGATCAAGATTCTTTGAACGCATCCGCGGGTGGCAATATCTTGAATCGTAGACCTAAAGATGTGCTTGAAATTTGCGAGAGTAAATCAAAAGTTCCTATTTCTCGAAACAAAGTCAATGTTCCGAACACTCCTGCTTCTTCATCCAATAACTCTTCTGAGTTAGCAGCTCCGTTAGCCGCTCTAACGGACATGATCCATTGTATGATAAAAGAGGTAAAGGAAATCAAAAGCGAAATTCATAAGCCGGAACCAATCAAAGCCATAAACAAGGTGTGTGAAATTTGTAGTGGTCCACACGCGTATTATGATTGTCAAGCAACCGATGCTTCCTTTTACCAAGCTCCCGTAGCTGCGGTAAACCACAATCAATACCGACCACATGCTGATCCTCACTACCGTGCACCTAGCGGTATGACACCACCTGGTTTTCCTCCTGTGCAAAACCATGGCAATCAAAACCATGGAAATCAAAATCGCTTTGTTCCGAATCAAGGACACAACTTCAATAACTCTCAAAATTTCAATCAAAACCGGAACAATTTCAACCAACCCCAACCATACCAAGCTCCTAATCATCAAAGTTATCAACAACCTCCTCAAGCTCCCATACCAAATGACTTCATGAAAATGACTGAGTCAAACATGCGTTCAATGCAAACTCAGATCAACAACATGAGAGGTGAGCTAAAAAGGGAAATTGATACCACATTATCTCGGCAGACAAATGAGTTAAAGAATATGATGAGCAGTTTCATGAACATGAATATGAACAAAGCCTCATCATCTTCTGGAGGACTCCCAAGCAATACTATTCCCAATCCAAATGCCGAGTTGAAAGCCGTCACCACTCGTAGTGGTAAGACGCACAATGGACCTCGACTCCTATGCCCCCTCCCCCTGTGGCATTGAGTCAAGTTACCAAGGAGACAACGGACAAGGTGCATTATTCAAGCCCACGAAGTACACGCACCGTCCACCTTCGGTAGTCCAACTTTCAAGTCGGAACCCGAAGTTCCAAAGAAAAATCTGAGCCGAAAACACTTCCATCCCGGCTCAAAGTCTAGTCACTTCCTTACCCATCAAAAATGAATGATGAGAAGCTCAAAGACAAAAACAAAGAGCAAATGGAAAAATTTTTCCAAATCTTCAATGAGCTTCACTTTGATATAAGCTTCGTTGATGCTCTCGTTCTAATGCCTAAATTTGCATCCACGCTTAAAGGCTTACTCACCAACAAAGACAAGCTATCAGAGATGGCTAAAACTCCTCTCAATGAGCAATGCTCGCGCCATTCTTAATAAGCTTCCCGAAAAGCTTGAAGATCCTGGCCGGTTTCTAATCCCGTGTGATTTCTTGGGGATGTTTCAATGCTCCGCCTTGGCCGATCTTGGCGCTAGCATTAACCTCATGCCACTCGCAGTATGGAAGAAATTGTCTCTTCCTGAACTTTTACCCACTCGTATGACACTCGAGCTAGCGGACCGTTCAGTAACCGTCCACGTGGGATAGCTGAGGATGTCGTGATGAAAGTGGGAAAGTTTCACTTTCATACTGACTTTGTTGTAGTAGACTTCGATGCAGATCCTAGAGTTCCCCTTATCTTAGGGAGAGCTTTCTTAAGAACGAGTCGTGCTCTGATTGATGTGTTTGCTGAAGAGTTGACCATACGGGTTGACAACGAAGAGCTCACATTCAATATCAACCAGAACTCTAAACCTCTATACAAACAGAGTGTTGCCACAATTGATCAAAAATCTGAAAGAATCAATGCAACACTCTCAAATTTCACGGTTAAGAGTGTTCACCAAAAACGTGCTGAGCTCAAAGCTTTGAAAATTACCCCTGGTTCAAACAAATGGTTTGAAAGTTGTACCAGGGAAGTCAAGAGTGTTCTTGATGATGATGACGATGATCTAGAATCGGAGACTTCATCGGAAGTGGTGGAAACTGCTAGCTCTAAGAGCACACCACTTGTCCCACCTCCGGAATCAGTTTGTCGCATCGAGTTTGTTAACTCTGTGGATGAAACCAAACTCTCTCGTTTCATCCGGATTGGATGATGATTGTGATCCAATGGGAGACATTCTTCCCATTGAAGAATTTCTCAAAAATGATCCATCATCTCCTAGTCTTATTAATTCTAACTCTTCCACCCCTTCTCTTACTCCGTTTGAGGAAAGTGACTTCATCTTGGAAGAGATTGAAGCATACTTGTCTAGTGATTCGGTTCCATGGGAAATTGATCACGCTCCAATTGACATCGAGGGAGATATTCTTCTCATTGAGAAGTTGCTTAATAATGATCCATTATCACTCCCTCCCATCGAGCTTCATAACAAGGAAGTCAAGTCAGGTTGAAAATGAAGAATTTCCTGAGATTGAACTTAAGGACTTACCACCTCATCTCGAGTATGCATTTCTTGAGGGTGATGATAAATTACCCGTCATTATTGCTCGAGATTTGAGCAAGGATGAAAAGACTGCTCTCATAAAGGTCTTGAAGTCACACAAGCAAGCAATTGCTTGGAAACTCTCCGACATTAAGGGTATCAACCACTGAGTTTTGTACTCACAAAATTTTAATGGAGGATGACTTTAAACCAGCAGTTCAACATCAGAGACGAGTGAATCCAAAAATCCATGATGTTATCAAACAAGAGGTTCTCAAACTTCTTGATGCAGGATTGATTTACCCTATCTCGGATAGTCCTTGGGTGAGCCCCGTTCATTGTGTACCCAAAAGGGTGGTATAACCGTTGTTGAAAATGATGTAAACGAGTTGATTCCTACTCGATTGGTTACGGGATGGCGTGTTTGCATTGACTATCGAAAGTTAAATGAAGCCACCCGTAAAGACCACTTTCCCTTACCCTTCATGGACGGATGCTTGAGAGATTAGCGGGAAACGAATACTATTGTTTTCTCGATGGTTTCTCGGGTTACTTCAAATTCCCATTGACCCCCAAGATCAAGAAAAGACCACATTCACATGTCCTTATGGAACATTTGCTTACCGACGCATGCCTTTTGGCTTATGCAATGCTCCCGGTACATTCCAAAGGTGTATGATGGCCATTTTCCATGACATGATCGAAAAGACTATGGAAGTCTTCATGGATGATTTTTCGGTCTTTGGGGATTCTTTCCAAACATGTCTCTCCCATTTGGACAAGATGCTTGAACGTTGTGAAAACACGAACCTTTGTCTTAATTGGGAGAAATGTCACTTTATGGTCAAAGAAGGAATTGTCCTCGGCCATAAAATCTCTAAGAAAGGTATTGAGGTGGACAAAGCCAAAGTTGATGTTATTTTAAAGCTACCTCCTCCCACTACTGTCAAAGGAGTTAGAAGTTTCCTTGGTCATGCCGGTTTCTATCGTCGTTTCATTCAAGATTTCTCGAAAATATCCCGGCCTATGACCCGACTTCTTGAAAAAGACACTCCTTTCGTCTTCTCTAGTGAGTGCATTGAAGCGTTCCAAACTCTTAAAAAGAAACTCACTGAATCACCAATTCTTGTTGCCCCCGATTGGAATTTACCATTCGAGCTTATGTGCGATGCAAGTGATTTCGCCATAGGTGCAGTCTTGGGGCAACGCAAAGCTAAACATTTCCAGCCTATACACTATGCTAGCAAAACTTTGACCGAAGCTCAAGCACATTACACCACTACGGAGAAAGAATTACTAGCCGTGGTGTATGCTTTCGAGAAGTTTCGGCCATACTTGATCTTGTCCAAAAGCATAGTGTATACGGATCACTCGGCCCTCAAATATCTTTTTGCTAAGCAAGATGCAAAGCCGAGATTGATCCGATGGGTTCTCCTCCTACAAGAATTTGATATCACCATCCGTGATAAAAAAGGAGCGGAGAACCTAGCGGCTGACCATCTTTCCCGTCTTGAAAATCCTCATCAAGGTGTGCTCGAGAAAAAGGAGATAAACGAAACGTTTCCTCTCGAGACACTTAATGTGGTATCTCATCGTGGAGATTCTAGTACCCCATGGTTTGCCGACTTTGCAAACTATCATGCGGGTAACTTTGTTGTGAAAGGGATGTCGTCCCAACAGAAAAACAAATTCTTTAAAGATGTTAAGCATTACTTACTGGGACGACCCTACTTGTTTAAAATTTGTGCGGATCAAGTCATCCGACGGTGTGTTCACGGCCAAGAAGCCGATGAAATTCTCAAGGCTTGTCATCATGGACCACGGGGGACATAATGGCCCGAACTACATCGCCAAGAAGGTGTTTGATTCTGGTTTCTATTGGCCCACAATTTACAAAGATGCCCATGACCTCGTCAAATCTTGCGACTCTTGCCAACGTCATGGTAACATCTCTAAAAGAGATGAAATGCCTCAAAATGCCATTCAAGTGTGCGAGATATTTGACGTATGGGGCATTGACTTTATGGGGCCGTTCCCGTCTTCGCGAGGGAACAAGTATATACTCGTGGCGGTCGATTACTTGTCTAAATGGGTGGAGGCGGCGCTACCTACCAACGACGCCCGAGTAGTTGTGAAGTTTTTAAAGTCTCTCTTTGCCCGTTTTGGAACTCCTCGTGCTATCATTAGTGATCGCGGCACACACTTTTGCAATGACCAATGCAAAAAGTGATGCTTAAGTACTGTGTCACCCACCGTCTCTCCACCGCGTATCACCCACAAACTAGTGGGCAAGTGGAAGTTTCGAACCGTGGTTTGAAAAGAATCTTGGAGAGGACCGTGGGCGAAAATCGTGCCTCTTGGTCAGACAAATTAGAAGATGCACTTTGGGCCTTCCGTACCGCTTACAAAACACCCATCGGGTGTACTCCTTATAAGCTCGTGTATGGAAAGGCGTGTCATCTCCCGATCGAGCTTGAGCACAAAGCCTATTGGGCCTTGAAGCATGCAAATTTCGACCTCAAGTCTTCGGGTGATCATCGGAAAGTTCAACTCAACGAATTAAATGAACTCCGTGATCAAGCCTACGAGAACTCTTTGATCTACAAAGAAAAGACAAAGAAGATCCATGACTCAAAGATTAAGAACCGCGTTTTCAACGTTGGTGACCGAGTCCTTCTTTTTAATTCTAGATTAAAGATCTTCTCGGGGAAACTTAAGACCCGTTGGACTGGTCCATTCACCATTACCAAAGTGTTTCCATATGGCACCGTCGAATTGTCTCAAATAGACGGGCCAAACTTCAAAGTGAATGGACATAGATTGAAGCACTATTTTGGAGAGGACATTCCCCCTGTGGTTGTCCCGGATTTACAAACTTTCCCCATGAACCAATGAATGCGGGGATCGAGTCAAGCTAGCGACTCGGGAATCAAAAACTATAGCACACTATATGGGTTTTCACCCGTATTTCTGACTTCTTTCTATTTTCTACCACCCTAGTGTGGGGGGGTTGCCCACATGTTGTGTATATAAAGTTCTAAAAAATTTTCTTCTTTCTAAATAAATGGCCGTAGTATTTCCCTTTTACGTTCTTTGTTTCGGCATAACCGCGGTACTTTGAATATTGAGGGCAATATTCATTTCTAAGTGTGGGGGGGAATTCTCACGAATTTATCATATAATTATACCAATTCCCGTTTTGGCCAAAATTTTTTTTGGAGTAAGTGTTTTACACTTTCTCATTTGGTTATCAGTCCGCCATGTCTTTAAGACAAAAGGATTGGCTAATCCAGGAGCAAGCGGCTCTTGGTAAAGATTTCTCAAATCCGTTTATATGGCTTGCAATTTGCCCAAAATTGTATGGTATTCAGCTCACCATATCCTTAAAAGTGAAGAGTTGGCTAGCCCGCAAGGTTATGGCTTGTGGTAAAGGCAGTGGAAAAACCATAATTGGTATTCAGCTCACCAAAGATAATATTGATAATTTATCTAAGAGTTGGCTAGTCCGAAAGGGTACGGCTTCTGGTAAAGACAAATCAAATCCGTTGAAAGCTGGTGGTTTGCTCAAAATCACATGGTTATCGGTGTACCATGGTTCTTACTTGAACTGAAACATTTGGCTACTCCAGAAGTAATGGCTTTTGGTAAAGAGTTTCAAATCCATTATGTTTTCTCAAATCATTGCTAGGGACTAGCAATATCTCAGTATGGGGGATTGATGAGTGTCTAAATACTCATCATTTTTGTACAAAATAAACTGCAAAATCATCTGAAAACACTCAGAAACACATCAAAATGATCAAAATATCACAAATCAGTGTTTTATGTGTTTTGAATACAAAAATATCAAAATCAGATGAAAAACATATCAAATTTGCAAAAGTTGCAGTTTTAGTCCCCCAAGTTTCAAAAGTTGTCAAAAACAGTCCCTGAGCACATAATTTCAAAAGAAAAATCATCAAAGGTCTTTTTTAAATCATAACTTGTCAAATTTGGTCCTTTGGTGAAAAATGTAAAAAGTTTTGAGAAAATTACAAATTGGTCCTTCAAGTTTGCAAATTGGCAGAAATGGCCCCTGGAAAAATTGAAAATGGCAACTTTGGTCCTTGAACTATTGATACTTGTCAATTTCAGCCCTTGCATCAACTTTGCAGATTGGCAGATTAGGTCCCTCAGTTTTCAGAAGTTACACTTTAGGTCCTTATATTTAAAACCCTTTAATACTACTTTTGGACTTGTCAATTGCAAATGACCCCCTGTCAATTAGCTTTTTGGACCTACTGCCAATTGAACCCTCCATTATTTAATCCCAAGTCAAATACCTTTGGCTTTTCCCCTCTCCTCACGGATACACCAAGCTACCATCATCACCATAGCCTGCACCTTCCTGGTAACACTCCACCTCAACCATCATCACCTCTACCCCCCCTCCAAACACAAGAAGCCAAGGAAGCATTAAATGCCTTATACCAATCCCACTCAATCCCACAAGCTGTTAAAATGGTTTTGGCGCCAAAATCCTTTAAATGGCCAAGATCACTTTGAGTAATCCAAGGGTCAGTATTAGTGATGGGAAATGTCCAGAGAGAGGAGAGATGAAGATTTGAGCTTATAAAAAGCAAGAAGAAGCAACAAGAAAATAGTTAGCTTTTATATTTTAGCAATGAATGTCGTTTTATAAATTCCTTAGTATAAATTAGATTTACATTTGTATTTTCAAGCTCTGTTGTACTTAAGTAAACTCTTTTCAGTGTTTTGTAACTTGATTCAAGGATTAATTTCAGTTTATGTTCAATTTCCATAATGTGTTAACTGTTGAAATTTTAAAGTTTCAAACTCATGTGTCAAAGCTTTTAGCAGCTCAAGTCAATCTCATATAAGCTTATTTAAGCTTATAATAGCTTCTTGTAAGCTCATAATTCAGTTTCACTCACTTGTGAACCTTGGTCAACAAAAGTCAACACGGGTACAAAATTGAAGCAGAATGGATATGGGTTGTTGCAGGCATGGAATGGGGTGAATTATAGCTTATTGGGTTGGATTATATAGGTTAGAGGTACTTGTTTCACATTTGGCTAGCCATTGTGGCTTGGACATTTGTAAGTCAAATTTATAAGTTTCTTAGCATAATTAGTTCTTGTGGTTTAAATTTGTTAAAACTTGTTCAAATAGCAGTAATGAAGTCATATTAAGTTGATTTGATCATATTTATAAGTTGGTTCTGTGTTTAGAGTTGTCTCAGTTTGCAAACTAGTTAAACAAGGGGTGTTTGGGTTTATTGTTTTATCTGTCATAAAGGTTTATTCAGTAGTTAGGTTTTAGTGGTTCATGTTTGTTAAGTGTAATTGAGCTCAACTGAGTCAAAATATTGGGTCTGCAACATCACAAAGTCAAAACATCACCTTAATCTGTCTATCTGTTAACTGTTGTGAAATTTGGGATAGCAGACCATCATTTTGTGTTTAGAAAGCCATAATATTGTTTGAAACAAGTTTATTACAACATATTACACCAACATCACTATTAAAATTGGATCCAAAGTCCAGTTTAGTCAAAGTTCTTCATTACTTCAAAAGTCAAAAGTGGTTAAAGTCTGTTTTGAGGTCAGTTACAAGGAATTTTCTTGAACTCATATTTGGGTCTTATCAAATGAGATTTGCAGCTTCATAAACCTCATCTGGTCCAGTTACTTATTAGCATTTTAGTTGAATTTTATCAAATTTTCACAAGCTTCAAATAAGCTGCTCTTTTAGGCTCATATGCCCTGCTCCACTGTTCTGTCATTGAACCGGTTTTTCTCGTTTTATCTAGACTTGCACAGGGATCAATAGAGCTTAGCATGGTCTGATTTTTGGTCTAAATACTCTCACCCAGGTCCTTTACAAGTTCCAATTTGTAGATTTTAGTTTGAGCTTATTTATAAGCTTAGCTTGTGCTTAAAGTGCCACAGGAATCTGTTTTAGAGTTAAAATCTCATAGGCATCTAATCCTTGTAGTTTGTTATTCAGTGATTGTAACCTGTTGTTTCAAGTTGCATTTGGTCATTTTTAGTAGTATAGAACATCTGTAATCAGTGAGTGGTTTATTTGTCTCATTTGGCTTATTTTAGTGCTTATTAATAAGCACTTGTTTAAGCAGTTTCAGATTTCTCCACATAAGTGCCTGTTTTTCCAATTTTCTCATATTCCTAATCCCATTTTAGACTTTTCCTGAAATTTTTAGATTTTTCTAAGTTGTTTTGCTATTTTTCCTAATTTAAATTAGTTTTTAATCAATTTTAATTAGCTTTTAATATAAAAAAATTCAGAAAAGGTTCAAAAAAATAATTTTTCCATTTTATTAAGTTTAGATAAATATAAGAAGTGAAAAAAGTAATTTTCCAGATTTTTCATAGTTTATTTGGTAATTTTTAGTAATTTAATTAGTTTTAAATAGTTTAAAATCCATAAAAAATAGAAAAATAATCAGAAAAATACAAAAATAGTTTTGAAAATTCTAGTTTGATATTTTAGACTTTTCCATTTCATAATTTGATTTTTCTAGCTTTGTTTCCTCATTTTTTGTATTTTAGGTAATTATTAAATAGTTAAAAATAGTTTTTAATTAATAATAATTAGATAATTAGTGATAAAAATAGTTTTCTTTTTCTAAAAAGTTTCTTTTATCATTAGGATTGTAAAAATATCATTTTCATATTTTTAGGGTTAATATTGTGTAAGTTTCACTTTTTAATTTGTACGTCGCGTAGATTTTAATTTCAATTTTATAAAAACATAAAAACAAAAACATCATTGTAAAAATAGTGATAGCGTTTATTTAATAGATTTTATCTTTTTAATTTCCTTAATTTGCATTTAAGCCGTTTTAATTTGTTGGCTTTTCTGTAGTTATAATATCTTATCCAAATCCCTTTTCGTTCAAACTCCCGATCACTAAACATTTGATAAATCATCGCATAGCTCATTTGGGACATAACGACGGGGAGACCATATACTCCTCAGATCTTCATTGCATCTGTGCTAAAGCTGTTTTAAGTTTCTTGCTTGCGTGAGAAAGCTTGACGGTTTTGCGCAGATCACCTAACCCTTGGCCCAAATCATTTACCCGGTCCAAACCCTTGACCCGACCAACCCAATATTTAAACATAAACAAACCCGCCCCGCCTGTCTTCCCGACAACTCTGTCTGCTCCCACCACCAGCCACCAACCTACCTACCAGTCCACCCTACTTCACATATTGTCTCCCCCTCCTCACCAACCTTCCAAATGCATTAATTACACCCCCTTTACCTGTCTCTCGATATCAAAACAAGAATTGGCGCCAAAACCATCAAACGGTCAAGATGGCTCAAAAACAATCCAATGGCTTAGATTGTTGCTGGGATCCACTCAGAAAGGTGAGATAAGGAGTTTGGAGCATATAAAAAGAAGAGAAGACAGAGGTTGAAGGTAGTTAGTTTTAGTTTTGATAAAATGTATGTCGTTTATTTAATTATCAAGTCTTAAATAAATTTTAGTTGTATTTTCCAGCTTATTTGTATTAATCAAAAACACTTCAGTGTATTGCAACTTATTTCCAAGATTAATTCCAAGTTTATGTGCAAGTTTCACAATTCAAGCTACTGTTGCATTTTTCATTTTCAAACTCTGAGAATCAAGCTTCATACAATTTTTAGCTCAAACAAGCTTGCACTAGCTTGTTATAGCTTTCTGCAAGCTTGTCCTTAAGACTCAAACAAAATTGGAATTTAGTCAACAAAAGTCAACATAAGAGCAAAATGGTTGCAGAAATGGAATTGGTTGATTCAGAATTGGAAATGGGTTGAAATGGAAGCAATGGGTTGAAATTGATAGGTTAGTGTCCTTGGTTTCATAATTGGCAAGCCATTGTGGCAAAGGACCTATTGTAAGTGATTTTTAAAGTTCATTGTAAACTTGGTAATTGTGGTTTGAAGTAGTTGAATTCTGTTCATTAAGCAATATTTAGGCTAATTAAACTTAGTTGGATTAATGAAAAAGGTTGGTTCAGTGTTTGTTCCATTTAAATCTTCATAACAGTCAAGAAAAAGAGTGTTTGGTTTGCTGTCATAACTGTCTCACAGGTGAATTCAGTGTTGGCTTTTAGTTGGATCAAGTTTGTTTAGCACAAGTAAACTCATTTGAGTCAAGTTCTTTTGCCTGCTAGCTCAAAAAGTCAATCACTAGTGAAAACTGTCTCACTGTTAATCTGTTGGAATTTTTGGATTTGAAATCTCTGGACTTGTGTTTAAAAGTCTTATACAGTTGCTTACTTGTGTTCATTTCATCAAAAGAGATCAATATCAGTCATTAAATTGGATCAAAACCTCACCAAAGTCAACTTTGCAATATGTTTCAAAAAGTCAAATGGGGTCAAAAATTAGATTTGTGCAGATATTGCAGCATCTGCACAGGACTCATTAAAGCTTTTAGGTATGATTTTTGGTTTATAAGCAGTTGGCTAGGTGGTCTTTAAGACCTAATATCTGTTTTATCTTAAGCTCTCGGATAAGCTTGAGCATAAGCTCAAAGTTAGGCTAGTTGCCCTGCTCCAAAGGGCTCAGCTAATCGAGTTTTTCTCAGGTTTGGTCCAAGCTTGCACCTGAGCTTATCGACGGTAGAAGTCTGGTCTTTTGGTTATAAGCAGATACCCAGGTCTAGTTTAGGACTTAACATTTGGATTTTGCTTTTAAGCTTATTTGAGTACTTATTTATTATTTACTGCAAGTAGGTACCATTTCTCAGTTTTAGCAATCTCATAATCACCAAATCTGTTAATTTGGCAAATCAGAGGGTATAGCTTGTTGTTTTAAGTTGCATTAGAGTAGTTTTATCATAATATAGCTTCTGTGTTGGTTTGGTAGCTTTTGGTACTCATTTGCTTAATCAAGTGCTTATTTCAATAAGCACTTCCATATCAGTTCCACTTTTCTACACATAAGCTCCTGTTTTTCATTTTCTCAGATTCCTTATATTATTTTAGAGTTTTCCTGAAATTTTGATTTTCCAAGTTGATTTGCTATTTTTCTGCATTTTATTTAGTTTTCAAGCATTTTTAAATAGCATTTAATACAAAAAATTAAGAAAAGGTTCAAAAAATTAAGTTTTCATTTTTCTTAGGTTTAGATAAATATAAAAGGTAAAAAAAAGTAATTTTCCAGATTTTTCATAGTTTATTTGGTAATTTTTAGTAATTTAATTAGTTTTTAATAGTTTAAAATTCCTAGAAAATAGAAAAATAATCAGAAAAAATACAAAAATAGTTTTGAAAATTCTATTTTGATATTTTAGACTTTTCCAATTCATAATTTTATTTTTCTAGCCTAATTTCCTATTTTCTTGTATTTTAGGTAATTATTTAATAGTAAAAAATAGTTTTTAATTAGATAATTAGTTATAAAAATAATTTTATTTTTCTATATATTTTCTTATATCATTAGGTTTGTAAAAATATCATTTTCATATTTTTAGGGTTAATATTGTGTAAGTTTCACGTTTTTCTTTGTACGTCACGTAGATTTTAATTTCAGTTTTATAAAAACATAAAAAACAAAAATATCATTTTAATTACAGTGATAGCGTTTATTTAATAGATTTTATCTTTTTAATCTCCTCCAATTTGCATTTAAGCCTTTGTATTTGTTTGATATTTTACGTAGTTATAATCATCAATTCATAATCTCTTTTTCGTTCAAGTTTATTTCTCCTCGATCATTATACGTTGATTGATCCATTGCATAGCTCGCTGGGACATAACGACCCGGGAGACTCTATAATTCGTCAGATCTTCATTGCATTCGTGCTTAGGCAGTTTTAAGCTGGTTACGGTTAGCCATTCACAAGTGGCAGGCTTGAGTGATTTAGCTTGACTGTTTGGCACGCATCAACCTCATCGATTATACGACCTAGGCATTCTTCCCAAATGCGACTTGATTTGATTCTTCGGCATCCTTCACTAATGCCTTTGACACAACGCTTGGCACCCTTCACTAATGCCTTCGTCTTGACACCTCTAGCATTCTTCACTAATGCTTTGACACGAATGATGAGCACCTTTCACTAATGCTTTCATCTTGACACTTTCGGCATTCTTCACTAATGCCTTCAACCCAACATCTATGGAGAAAGGAAGAACTATCAACAAGAGAACCTTAGTAGTCTTGATGATGACGAAGCATGGCAACTCATGGACTTGAGCTTGCACGTCTTCAAGAAGTGGTGATCTCTCCTTTAAGAGGAACCTAGAATATCACACAAAAACAAAAGAAAAACTACATAGATCACTTAGATATGAGGTTAGAGGGTTAGAATACTTTGGGGAAGTATGTGTGTGAAGTCATCCATAGAAAGGGAGAAATGGCTCTCTATTTATAAAGGAAATTCTCTTATGTTCCCCGGATCCCACGGATCCCTATCACAAGGGATCCGGCTAGCACAAAGCTAGGGATCCGTGGTCCGCTCCTCTTTGCCCATGGGTAATTTTGGTTATGGGTCATGGGTCATGGGTTATGGGTTGATCCATGGTTTTCTTTCTAGATTCAATGAACTTGGTTAAGTGGTATATATAAAACCATGGGTTGTGGGTCAAAACCATTTGCTAGTATTTACCCATTTAGTATATACTTGTATTTACCCATTTTAGCATATACTTAGTTTTTACCCATTTTAGTATACTTAGTTTAAGTATATGTTTAACCCAATATGTAAACACTAGTTGTTGTACATATGTATCTAAATCATAAAATCACTTAGGCTTGTTTTAGTGTTTTATGTGAAAACGTAAGTGTGTTAGAAACCTATTAACTCAAACTATTTACGTACTCTATTTGTTTCGTTAAAATGATTTTACGTTTGTTATCGACAAAACATTAGAAGATCGTAAAATATAAATAAACGTTTATACGGCTTATTTGTATTAACAATCTCCCCTTTTTGTTGATGACAAAACATAAAATTATTTTAAGGAAAAATCTAAAATTCGTAAAAGTTTGAATTTGTAGTTTTTACTTTCTTCTCCCCCTTTTTGTTGAAACAAAAAGTGTTAAAAGAAACTAACACAATTTTTATAAAAAAAATGTATAAATGTAAAGAGAGCAAGTGACGGGAATGGTACTCGTCTTAACTCCCCCTTGACGAGTCCATCCTTTTGAAAAAGGCGTCAAGGACATAACGTATAATAAACTAATTGTGTTTGCAATTAAGTTTGCAAATGGTTCGTCCAAGTGACGAAAGCGTGCTCCCCCTTGAATATTGCAATGTTGCAATGGGGTGTCATGAAGTGTAATCCAAAATTGGATTAAGTTGCAAATGATTTTGCAATGTTGTTTGACTCAAAGCTCCCCCTAGCTTTATGGTGTCAATATCTTCATGTGTATTTTGAATAACTACAAAACAAAGGTTAGAAAACAAGAGTATAGTGCAAAATTTCCTGCAAATAAAACTCAAGTTAGTAGAAATTTGTGCTTCTGTACCACGGATCCCACGGTTCCCTTCTTGGAGGGATCCGTCTAGGCATTATGGAGGGATCCGGCTATCTGATGACAGTTTCTTCAGCAATGAGAATGTTCCGTTCAATGCTAATGAAGATGTGAAATAACAAGCACAATGCACTAAATAAATATAGCATATAGATATTCATTCAATAAAACAAGAGATACACAACCAAATCTCTAAAACTAAGAGAATGAACTAGTCAAACACGTGCTATTAATGCTAAAGAGTTACCTAAATTCAAGGTTTAACTAAGACTAAATGATGATCAAGGATGAGAAAGGTTTCCTAAACATTCTAAGTTTGAGCTTTTGAATGTGATGCTCATTGTAGTTTAGGCTTATTAACCTCTTCAAAATGTTCGAGGAGGTGATAAAACATGAAACGTTGCTCTTCACGTAGTTCATGTATCAACCTTTCAACATGTTTACAATGATAGCAATCCTTGTCATGGTTTTGAGTTTCTTGAAGTGAAAGTTCAAGTGAAGTGGGTTGAGGATCTTCAAATGAAGGAGGATTTGGTGGAGGCTCATTAAGTGGTGGTTCTACAATGTTTGAGGGTAGAGGTAAAGAAGCATCAACTTCCATTTGGTCGGGTGGTTGCCTTTGATGTCTTCTCATAATCCAAAATGGACTATTGGAGGAATGATAGAGTTTGCTTTTGGAGCAAGTGTTGATTCAACACTTTGATTTTGTTGCTCAATCTTTTCAAGTGAATTAGTTGGTAATGGTGAAAGATGAGATGGCCAAGAGGGTAAATCTTTTACATTGTGAGAGTGTGGAGATGATTGTGAGGTGGCTCTAGGCACTAATGATGTTGGTTGAGTTGTGGAGGGTATGTTTGGTATAGTAGAATTTGGTGATGAAATCTTAGTGGGAACACTCTTCTTGGGGATTAGTTTGATTGGTTTCCTTTGTGTAGGGGAAATCCTAGCATTGGTGGACTTAACCGGAGATGATTCGGTTGAGGAAACTTCATGTATGATTCTAGCAAGTTTCTTTGGTGGTTCTTGAGTGGATGAGTAAGCACTAGGAGCTTTTCGCATGATGAGATGACTAAGAAGGATGGTTGCAATTGCTGATGATTATGTTTGTGTTTGATGACTAAAGTGTTCTTGGCAATATGGGTTATAAAGGGAAGAACTTTGCAATTGCATTTAAGACTTAATCCACTAATGTTCTTGGAAATGTGATGATTAACATGCACAAGGTTGAGATTCAGGGTTTCACTGATCTAGGAACTCATTTAGGATGAGATGGAGTGTTTGAGTTAGGAAGATGAGTTGAAATGATTGTTTTAGCTATGTTTGACATAAACTGTCACCCGGATCCCACGGTTCCTTCCTTGAAGGGATCCGGCTAGGCTAATCCTAGGGATCCGGCTCTCAGCAGTTGTGACAGGTTTGAAATGAGGTTTCTAGGAGCTAAAGCCTATCTCATTTTGAATGTTTCAGTTCTCCTAAGTGTTTAAGATGAAAGGGTACTTGAATGATTAAAGGTAATAAGTGTTATAGCAAATGATTGCTTTTTATGGAAGAGGAATGGGACAAGATGACTATCAATGGATGTCCAAGGATAACACTAAGAGTTATGAAGGTGTCAAGTCATAATAAATGATCCTAGTGATCAGATTTAAGCTTGAGGTGATATTAAGAAAAATTCTTAAAAATCACAAGAATTGAAAAACTAATTTTTGTCTTACTTTGAGATAGAAATGACTAGAAGCAATTTCCTAAAACTGTTTAACTTGTCCTCTTTAAGTGTTTTGAGAGATGAGAAATAGTTTGTGAGTAGTTGAAGCGGAAATATGGTGAGTTTAGATGTGTTGATAAAATTAGACTAAGATCTTAAGTAAGCCTTTAGTGAGTTTAAGCCTTTCTCATCCTTGAAGTGGACTTAGTTGGGTTCTAAAATCATATGCTAAGCTAGTGTGATGTTATCTAGAAAGCCATTTTAATGTAATGAATGTTGTATTGCTGATCTGATGTCACAGATCCCACGGTTCCCTCAAAGGAGGGATCCGGCTAGGCTAATCCTAGGGATCCGGCATCTGCAGATCAGAACCAACACAGAAATGATGCGCAGTATATGCACACTAGTAAATCCAAAGATAAACAATAGAAACAAGCATGTTTATCACAAAACACTAGTTAAAGAACCATGATGAAAAGATAATATCCAAGTTACCATAAACCGAAAGTGCTAAAATGTAATCATCCAAACATAAGACAAAGAAAACAAGCACAATCCTATTGTCTCTTTCGTCAATCATTTCTTTTCCTTTTTGACTGCTTAGTGAGGTTGTATGCGAGGTTTTGAATCATGCCCCTCAATTGCTTAAATTTCGCGGTCTCGTTTGGAATGGTTGGAAGTTGTTTGTGGTATTCAAGGATTTCCAATTTGATGTTGGCTACGGGGTCGACATCTTCTTCATCTTCTTCTTCTTCACCGGCAGAGGAGTCCGAGAGAGCTTCCGGTTGCTCTCCATTGACCATGAACCGTTTAGAGGGTCGTTTGGTAAGAGGTACCATGACGTGATCGGAAGGATAATGATCATCGTTGATAGGAGATGGTTGCAATGTACCAACATACTTACAAAGTCGTGTTAGAAGCATACCATACGGAAGTACCATGTTGGAAGCTTTGAATACCCCAGCCATTCTCCTTACCATGTAATAGGCAAGATTAAATGGCCTTTGGTGGATAAGACAATAGATCATTTGCACAAGGCATGCGTTTGGATGATCTTTGTTTCCAACTAGGCTAATGACATTTTCCTAAGGATTTCTTCCCATTTTCTAAACATGGGATGCATTTCGAAAAGTTCCATTTGAAAGGGATTACGGTGAATGAGCTTCTTGTTTCGGTCGAAGCGAGATTGGTCGGCTCTTATTTTGAAGATAGTGTCTCGGATGGTTTCGGGTTCATCAATAGGAGTGTTATAGAGAGGCTTAGGATCAAGTGCAAGGTTTTGAGCGTTAATTGCCCAATCTTGAGAGTACATACAAATTCCTTCACAAGGAATGCGAAGATTTTGGGCAAAGGTGTTGAGAGGAAGAGTGAAGTTTTGTTTATTGATGATGAAAGCGATTGAAATGCTATCATCGACGTTTCGAATGATCCTAAAGCTTTTGTAAAATTCAAAAATGAAAACCGGACAAATTTGTTCATCTATGTCAAGGAGACAATTAAAGTTGATTGTCGAGAAAACTTGAAGAATGTCGGTATCTTCAAGGAAACATTCCTTGACTACACGACCTTCGTGGATAAGTCGTTTTACAAGGCTTTTGAATATTTTACGGTCGGTTTTGGTCAATCCATTTTTACGATAGTAATGAGTAAGGTAGTGAACGGTGTCATGATGATCTTGTTGAGTAGCTTTGGGCATGGTTGGTCCTAAAAATACAAATTTTCCAATTAGGTAAAATTAGTTGGGATGGGTTTATGGTTTTGATTTGTATTAACAATGTTGTGAACACAATGTGATTTTGTTAAAAGCCCCTTTTCATGATTAATTTAAAAAGCCCTAATTAAATTAATTGATAAAAAATTAAGAAACCATAAACCCTAGGATGAGGATGATGAAAATTAGAACAAGTTAATGTAATTACTTACAATGGTGTTCTAGGAAGAAATGCTTGAGAGTATGGAAGTCAATGAGGATGGATTCAGTAGCTTAGTCTTTTTAGTGTTATGTGAATAGAGGGAAAAAGATCAGTGGTGAATTTTTGAAAGCGTATAGTTGAGTTCTGTTCCACGGTTCCCCCGGATCCTTTGTATTTGGGATCCGGCTAGTACAACTAGAGGGATCCGGCTACTGTGGACAGAAAAGGAGTTGTTTGGCATTGTTTTTGTCGTAGGCTTATAAGTTAGCTTGCTAGAAACCAGTTCGGAGGTATTAAATGAGGATTGTTTTTGGATGATGACTTTTGATGAATTACATATTGAGGGTTCATATGTGATGACGGCGTTAGTTAAAAAAAATATAATATCGTTCCCGATGTTGAAAAAGACTAGAAGGTGACGAAAGAGACTTCTAATGATGTTAATGATTAGTAAACAAAGAGAACTTATGACAGTAAATAGAACTCATGTAACCTATCTAATGAAGAGCAAAACATACCTCTATGCTTCTTGGTTTGGCATAATACTAAAAGTACTTCACGACCTTTTAAAGTAATCCTTTGTACTTGATGTATATAAGTTGTGATTACTTTTTAGATCCTTTCTTGAATGTTGACTTCATTAATCTTTGAATGAAGATTTTGGAGAGATTCTAGCATGAAGGTTTCTTAAGAGCAAAAGTGGTTAGAATCATCTATCAATGTCCAACAAAATGATTTAAGAGAAAATATGACCAAAAAAAAAATCCTTCTTTATAGTTTTCAAACATACACGGATCGTATCAAGTCTTTAAAGTACAACATACTTTAAAAAACTTGGTAACGAAGCTCTGATGCCAATTGTGGAAAACTAGAATGGGGGGTTGAATAGTTTTACCAATTTAAGACTTCCTTTTAAATATTTAGATCGACTTATGTCAATCTATTTGATTGTTTATGTTGGACGTTGATAGATAGATATATAAATGTGTAATGAAACATAAAGAGTAAGAAGCACATCACCACGACACAAGTTATTTATAGTGGTTCGGCTACAAGGACACCTTCCTTGCCCTACTCCACTCCCCGAGTCACCTACTCGAGTTCGTAAGCACTACACCAACTCCTTGTGGCGGAGAAGCCTTCACAACGTCGCTTAACCTTTTTCCGCTACAAAGCTAAATACCGAGTTCTTTCACACCAAGGCTTAACAACACCTAACACAACGTCGCCTACCCTTTATACGGTGCTAGGCTAACCACCGAAGTTCTTTCACACCTTAGGAGAACCAATCCTATCACAACGTCGCCTACCCTTTATTAGGTACTAGGCTAAGCACCTAGTTCCATTACTATGGAGGAACTACTACCTTTCACGACACAACACCTAATCTCAAGGAGATCTACTCCTTGTTACAACACCATCAAGGATATCACCATCCTTGGAAATAAACAAATACTTATATGTATAACGATGCACCTCATCGATTATACGACCTCGGCATTCTTCCCAAATGCGACTTGATTTGATTCTTCGGCATCCTTCACTAATGCCTTTAACACAACGCTTGGCACCCTTCACTAATGCCTTCGTCTTGACACCTCTAGCATTCTTCACTAATGCTTTGACACGAATGATGAGCACCTTTCACTAATGCTTTCATCTTGACACTTTCGGCATTCTTCACTAATGCCTTCAACCCAACATCTATGGAGAAAGGAAGAACTATCAACAAGAGAACCTTAGTAGTCTTGATGATGACGAAGCATGGCAAATCATGGACTTGAGCTTGCACGTCTTCAAGAAGTGGTGATCTCTCCTTTAAGAGGAACCTAGAAGATCACACAAAAACAAAAGAAAAACTACATAGATCACTTAGATCTGAGGTTAGAGGGTTAGAATACTTTGGGGAAGTATGTGTGTGAAGTCATCCATCCCCGGATCCCACGGATCCCTATCACAAGGGATCCGGCTAGCACAAAGCTAGGGATCCATGGTCCGCTCCTCTTTGCCCATGGGTAATTTTGGTTATGGGTCATGGGTCATGGGTTGTGGGTTGATCCATGGTTTTCTTTCTAGATTCAATGAACTTGGTTAAGTGGTATATATAAAACCATGGGTTGTGGGTCAAAACCATTTGCTAGTATTTACCCATTTAGTATATACTTGTATTTTACCCATTTTAGCATATACTTAGTTTTTACCCATTTTAGTATACTTAGTTTAAGTATATGTTTAACCCAATATGTAAACACTAGTTGTTGTACATATGTATCTAAATCATAAAATCACTTAGGCTTGTTTTAGTGTTTTATGTGAAAACGTAAGTGTGTTAGAAAACTATTAACTCAAACTATTTACGTACTCTATTTGTTTCGTTAAAATGATTTTACGTTTGTTATCGACAAAACATTAGAAGATCGTAAAATATAAATAAACGTTTTTACGGCTTATTTGTATTAACATGTTGTTATCACATGTGATTGTAGAAGTTTCGCCAATGAACTGCTATAATATATAATTCGAATACAATGTGTGATATATTTTTGGAAAGTTATGAATGTGTATTTTCATTGCAAAAAACGGGAAAAGTTTTTATTTATAGGCAAATGCTCATGTCAATTTTATTACATATGTTTAGTGTTCGAACTTCGATATTAGTGTTAAATCAAATGTGATATGTCGTGTGAATTTCAATACCTAAAATAAAACGTGAAAAAATGACCAAAAAAAGTTTTTCGAAAATATATCAAAGTGTTCGTTTATAGAAAAATAATTAAATGATTATTCACCGGGTATAATCCTTTTACCCAAAAAAAATAATAATTAAATGATTGCCGTAATTATATAACTTTTTTTTGTCTAACGATAAATAGTTCATAAAATATTTAAATTATAAAGAAGATACGTAAATGAATTTAAGTTTAAATATTTTTTAATCTTTCTTTTTTTTTCTCGACAGTAAAATGAATACTGAAATTTGTCCTTTGTCTCTAGAAACAAGAAATTGAGGGAGCCAAATTAATGACCTTTAATATTTCATAACATAAAAAGCATTATATCTACCTTCTTCTTATCAAAAAATGTGTTAAATATTTTGCAAAATTTTTATTTCGAAAAGTGTATACCTCGCATATTAAGGCGCCGGTCTTAAAGCATACAAAGCCGTTGAAAAAAATTCGAATACAACATTTACATAAAGGTTAAATGTATATTGTCACTTTTATACATATGGGTGTCATAAAAAACATTCATAATTTAAGGGGAAAAAAACAATCTTATTAGTATATAACATAATAGAGTTAATGACATGAAAATGTATCATATTAGTCATTTTTGTTATTGTTTGTAGCGATTTTTTTTTTCAATTTTGACACAAATTTTTTGATTTTGTGCTATTGTGTGAATTTTACGATTTTTTTGTCATGTAAAATAATCATTTTACCCTTCAAAATTTGAGAAAAGTAAGGATAAAATGATCATAAATTACACACAATAGCACGAATTTAAAAAATTTGTGTCAAAATTAAAAAAAAAAATCGCTATACACAATAACAAAAAATGACAAGTATAATAACTTTTTGTGCCACTAACCCAATATAATAAAAGCAACTAGGTTTTATTTTTGGTTTTTTGGCGAGCAATATTTTTTTTTACCTTTTTACTAAATGAGCTTTAAATTTGATTGGTCTAATTTGCATTTTCACTCATTTTTATATTTTGTATTTGTTATATTACTTGTTCTTTTCTTTCAAAATTTAATAAAATTTAACTAAATAATAATCTAACATTATAAAGATAGTTTTAATATTGGATACAAAACATTGGCAAAACCTCTTCATTACTGATAAAGTATTTGCAATAAATACAACCACAAACCAATCGTAATATTATATTATGCAATATAATCTGACATGAATGGATACTATACAACAATATGATAAGGGGTCTATTTATTAGTTTTCCTTACTAATTTTATAAGGAATTAACATTAACTGGATGGTGATTTGTTTTAGATAAACGTCAACATATTGATATCCAGTTGAAGTTCTATTTCGGCTTATTTTACCACTGAAATTGAACTTCTATGTTCAACGAAATTCAATTCCTCAATAGTTACAATTCTTTTTCCTCAAACGAACAATGTATAAAATGAAACTAAATCTCCATTCCATAAAACTTGACCTATTTTAGCAAACCAAGTGTAATTAGTATGCTTAAAGTTAAAGTTGGAACAATGTTTGTGGATAATATCCAAATATTCAACAACTTTTAATAAAATCACCCAAGTATTAAAAATATCTTTATAAGTTATCTAGTTATGTTTTTAGTTTTAATTGTACCAATTATGGCACAAACTTGTCGGTTGCTGACAATTTAAACTTAAAATGTGTTGAAAAATCATTAAAGACATTTTTTTAGAATGAATACATTTATCACCAGATATGTTTTTCTCTAAACCGATAATGAACTAAATCAATATTTGGACGATCCAAACAGTATGAATTCTTTTGCTAAAGTTAATATAAAATGTTGAATAACAATATGGTATCCAAATATATTAACTTACAAAGATATATTTATAATCTTATGCATACACATGGTTGTAAATTGTATTTTTATTATAAGAAAATGTTATTATTACAAGTATAAACTATAATTTATAAATATTTTATACAAAACATCTTTAGTATTTTATAATAAAACAGCATTCACAATGGTTGTAATGTCAAATAGTAAATTATGAGGAATTACTATTAAACAACTAGGTTTTATTTTGTTGAGCAATATTCTTTTAACCTTTTAGTAAATGAACTTTAAATTTGATTGATCTAATTTGCATTTTTACTCATTTTTATATTGTTTGTTTGTTATATTGTTTGTATTTTTCTTTCAAAATTTAATTAAAATATAACTAAATAATAATCTAACATTATAAAGGTAGTTTTGACATTCAATACGAAACATTGGCAAAACCTCCTCATTACTAATAAAGTATTTGCAATAAAGACGATCACAAACCTATCGTAATATTATATTATGTAATATAATATGACATAATATGATACAATACTACACAATATGATAAGGATGTGTTTATGAGTTTTTCATTACTAACTTGAGAGGGAATTAACATTAACTGGATGGTGATTTGTTTTAGATAAACGTAAGCATATTGATATCCAGTTGAAGTTTCATTTCGACTTATTTTACTACTGAAATTGAACTTCTATGTTCAACGAAATTCAACTCCTCAATAGTTACAATTAATCTTGTTTTTTTTTTCTCAACGAACACCGCATAAAATGAAACCAAATCTCCATTCCATAAAATTCAATGAATGTTAGCAAACCAAATGTAATTATTATGATTAAAGTTGGAAAAATGTTAGTGGATAATACCTAAATATTCAACAACTTTTAATAAAATCACCCAAATATTGAAACTACTTTATAAGTTATCTAGTTATGTCTTTAGTTTTATTTTTTTACTAATTATGGCAAAAACTTTTCGGTTGATGACAATTTAAACTTAAAACATGTTGAAAATCATTAAAGACATTACCATGTCTTTTTAGAATGAATACATTTATCACCCGACATGTTTTTCTTTAAACTGGTAATGAACTAAATCAATATTTGGACGATCCAAACAGTATGAATTCTTTTGCTAAAGTTAATATAAAATGTTGAATAACAATAGGGTATCCAAATATATTAACTTACAAAGATATATTTATAATCTTATGCATACACATGGTTGTAAATTGTATTTTTATTATAAGAAAATGTTATTATTACAAGTATAAACTATAATTTATAAATATTTTATACAAAACATCTTTAGTATTTTCTAATAAAACAATATTCACAATGGTTGTAATATCAAATAGTAAATTATGAGGAATTACCATTAAACAACTAGGTTTTATTTTGGTGAGCAATATTCTTTTAGCCTTTTAATAAATGAACTTTAAATTTGATTGATCTAATTTGCATTTTTACTCATTTTTATATTGTTTGTTTGTTATATTGTTTGTATTTTTCTTTCAAAATTTAATTAAAATATAACTAAATAATAATCTAACATTATAAAGGTAGTTTTGACATTCAATACGAAACATTGGCAAAACCTCCTCATTACTAATAAAGTATTTACAATAAATACGATCACAAACCTATCGTAATATTATATTATGTAATATAATATGACATAATATGATACAATGCTACACAATATGATAAGGATGTGTTTATGAGTTTTTCATTACTAACTTGAGAGGGAATTAACATTAACTGGATGGTGATTTGTTTTAGATAAACGTAAGCATATTGATATCCAGTTGAAGTTTCATTTCGACTTATTTTACTACTGAAATTGAACTTCTATGTTCAACGAAATTCAACTCCTCAATAGTTACAATTAATCTTGTTTTTTTTTTCAACGAACACTGCATAAAATGAAACCAAATCTCCATTCCATAAAATTCAACGAATGTTAGCAAACCAAATGTAATTATTATGATTAAAGTTGGAAAAATGTTAGTGGATAATACCTAAATATTCAACAACTTTTAATAAAATCACCCAAATATTGAAACTACTTTATAAGTTATCTAGTTATGTCTTTAGTTTTATTTTTTTAACTAATTATGGCAAAAACTTTTCAGTTGATGACAATTTAAACTTAAAACATGTTGAAAAATCATTAAAGACATTACCATGTCGTTTTAGAATGAATACATTTATCACCCGACATGTTTTTCTTTAAAGTGGTAATGAACTAAATAAACATTTGGATGATCCAAAAGTAGTATTTTTTTTTATTTTTATTTTTTTTTTTTTTGCTAAAGTTAATATAAAAAGTTGAATAATAATATGGTATCCAAATATATTAACTTTCAAAAATTTACTAGTTTATAATCTTATGCATACACAGGGTTTAAGCTATTAATAATAATTTAATTCTAAAATATAATAATTATTGGTGTTCTCAGAAAATATTAAAGTCGACATCACCGAACGACCAAGATATCACTATTTTACTTTAAACTGGACTGATACGTCATATCCTCATTTGGGCATACGCCGTATCGAATGCAATGTCGATACGCCATATCGAGCTTCTGGTGTCACAAGACTAATTTCCAGAAATCATACTAGCCCTTTATCAAAATGACATGAAAATTTGCAGAAACACTAAATATTCAGAAAAAACTCATTTTCGCACTTTTACAAGTCGTGAACTAAGCGGAAACGTGCTTTCGAAATTGTGCCAGACACTCCTTTAAAACTTGTAAACTTGATTAAAGCACACTACTTGATACATATGCATACTAAACAACTAGAATTCTGACTTGAATCTGGTTTTGGCATAATATACAACTTATGGAAATAGTGGGGCGTTACAAGCTAATACCAAAGTGCAAGAAAGAGTCGCTTTTCACCTAGATACACAAGCATAAACGTTTCTCCCAAAATTGCATCTTGATCTACCCTTTCTAGCCCTGATCATCTTCACATACCTACATAAATAAAATGAGAATGGTAAGTCGTTGTGACTTAGTGAGTAAACAAAACTAATCTAATCTATTATAAAAAAGATTAAGCATTGTCCAAATGCTAACCCGCCCATTGTCTAAATGGGTCAAAACATACAAATATCATGCTACTACCCAAAATAAGCTACTATGACTTTAAATCCATTTTCTAATTGGATTTCTAATGTAAGGATGATGTCCAATCATCACAAGGTACTATGCAATACATGACATCCATTATTCGTTGGCTATTTTAGGCACGACGTGAAGTCGTCTTGCTAGTTACATGTGATGTCTAATCACCATATCTAAACAAGTTACTACTATACCATCCATCATTTTTTTGCTACTAGAAGTGCGACATCTAGTTGTCATGCTACATTTATGTGATATCTAATCACATCTCTACTAGCTAGACGATGTCTAATCGGACATGCTAATATAATGTGATGTCTATCACATATCACTATCTATACGATATCTAATCATCTCATATCATGTCGTGATATTTAATCACGTTCTACTACTTAGGCGATATATAATCGTCAGATGTAATATCGTGATATCTAATCACGTCATCCACCAAGGATGCTTGGTGCCTAGAATTCACTATCCCAAAATAGCGTATATACCAACAACATATTATCCATCAAGGATATTAAGTGCCTATAACGCACTATCCACCAAGGATACCAAGGTGTATTTCACGCCTTTATCATGTCATCCACCAAGGATGCTAATCTTATGATATAAACATGGTTAATTCTAGGTTATATCTGAATTTAGCACATCATGTGATATTCGGCAATCTCCGAATTTCTATAAGCATGGCACATATCCAACCAGATGTACTTTTTCTCTTATAACTAGGAAAGTTATACCTAAGAAAGAAAGGCGCATGATCTTGCGAATTACTTCTGAATAAATTCATAAATCATATGTAAGATCGGCTACCCCCAAAACTACATAACAAGACATGGTTCAACTATTTTCGAAGCTACATAATAAGACATGGTTCAGCTATTTCTAAAGCTACATAACGAGACATGGTTCAACTATTTCTAAAGCTACATAATAAGATATGGTTCGGCTATTTTCGAAGATACATATAAGCAAGGTATAAATGGAGCGAGGCGTGGCGGCATGACCAAGCCTCACACCTTAGCGGCCAAGGCAAAGCTTTTGCGTTTATAAGACGACACAAAATATGAAATATTTATATATTTATATCATATTTCATATATATCGAGTTTACAAAAAAGACGTGGCATAATGCACCATAAGGTGTGACATGGCGGCATGATCAAGCCTCACGCCTTTTTGGGGCCTTTGCACGCCTTGTAGAACCACGCATATAAGCATACTAAAATCACATGAAACTAAATTTGTTACTCACCTTAATCACGGTCTATGCATCCTGCTTGCTTCCCACGAGCACCTAAACACATATCAGTAACATACTAACACTTGTATGATGATAGGAGTACACCAAGATTACCACAAGCTATTATTTAATTCTCCTTGTGATTGTTTTGATCTAATGAGGGTATTTAGTCTATTTTCCCTGCAAAATCCGATAAGCCACGTCCCAAGTCACACGTGTGACTATGGGGCTAATTTTTGCATTTAAGGGTGATTATCCAAAAGGGTAAAAAGGTAAATTTGTGTAACAACTCATATTTTTGCAGGTCATTACTTGTATATAAACTCAAAACAACTTACTTTGAACATTTAAATATTACTTTTACGTATAACCGTTAGGTTAAATTGTGTAAATCGGAATTTTTTTTTAACATAAACTAGCATTAGACTAAGTTTAGTCTATGTCAAATATGTGTCATATGAGTTTTACAATCATTTTTATTAGAAACCAAATTTCGATAATCAATTTCTAATTCTGATTCTTTGTTTTTCCGAAATTCAAAAGCTTTTTATGCTTCTCCTTGTAACTCAAGCCTGGGTCAATTTAGCATTCAAGGCCTTAACTTCACATTGACTTACTAACTTTCTTCTAGATTCAATACAATTATTAATTAATTTTTCAAAATAGCACGTTTCTCATCACCTCGTTCGATTTTGTGCCACACGCCTCCATTAGGATCCACATCCGAGTTTTGAGTTCGTATTGCTACAACTCGGATTGTCCAGTATGTATAAGTAGGTGTCAACATGTCACGCACGCTTGTTCATCATGAGTAAACCGACTAGAAACATTACTATAATTTGGTACTCAACAGTGGATATGTGTCATAGACTAGAGGTGTATCAAAAGTACCACTTGATGTTGTGTCCGCTGATTGATTCTAAGGATCGAGGTTGCAAGATTTTGCTTTATCGCCCGTTTTGGATTCATGAATGCGATTACGTGATCGGTCAATCAATTCCGACTCTTCTTTTTGTGCAACGTCAACATGTAATGGAGCCTTCAAGCTTCGTTACGTTTGACACAAGATTCGAACTAAAATAACCTGAATTTTGGCTTTGAGGTTTGGAGGTAGCATTCAACGAAGTCATATAACGCTTATTCCCATGTTGATATCCCATACTGATTACAATTTGACCCCTTGATGTCCAACAAACCGCCCGCATATTGCATCGATTCCCCATTTGTATACCCAGAGTAACCATTTCGATTCCCAATAACATCAACCATTTGTCCTTCTTGACCCATATGCATACTGTTGAGCAAACTCGGATTATAATGATGAAATCCATTGGTTGTTGTTATTTGGTGAAAGGGACTAATGTTCTTCATTGAAGAATCCTTTTAAGAAAGCGTTATGAGACGATCCGCCAGAGTTGCCATTGATGAAGGTATGTGATGATAAAGTTGATGTAGGATCGATTCAACGATAAAGGAGTTGTGGTTGATGACGATTAAGCTCGGTTGAGGTTTTTCCTGAAATCATCAGAACCTTGGTTCAAAAAATTTCGCCTAAAATTGAAATTCACTATAAAAAATAAATTCTAAGGTCGTATGAAAATTTGAGTTATGACAATTTTGACGCCAAATTTGACCCGAAAATTTTGAATTTAGGCTCAAAATTTGAATTTTGACCAAAAATTTCACGTTAAACCAAAATTTGAATTTCAAGGTAAAATTGAACGTTTAGTATCCTAAAAATTTAAATTTTACTCAAGTTTTCCCCGCCTTTTTTTTGAAAATTGAAGAGCTAGGCGAGAAACACGAAGTTACAAAGTAGACGAGGCTTAGGCGTAGGATCTTAGGCGTAGGGAAGCTTTGCGCGTAGAAACCTTATGCGAGAAACCTTGCCGTAGAAACCTTAAGCCGTAGAAACCTTACGTAGGAACCTTAGCGTAACCTGCTTATAAGCAGACAAAAAAGTTACCGCAAACCCACGCTAATTTTGAAGTTATGCGTAGAGTTACTGTAAGCTTTTAGCTTATCGAAACTATGGTTAAGAACCAAAAATCCTTTACACCTGCCACAGCGTAAGATATCCACAAGTCAAGGTTCCCCACACACTTATCCAAGTGAGGGAAGCACCGAAAACGCTATAGCAACGGATTCTTCACAGTGTTACGAGGAAAAGGTTTTGACTTTTGACTTACCGTAGAAATAACGATTCAAATGATTTTTGCCCGGATAGCTTTAAAACACTGGTCAATCCAATGTTGACCTTTTCACCCAGTGCTTTGTTACAGTAGAAATGACACACCAAACGAGTTAAAATGAAGAAAACACGTGCTACGAACTTTGAAACTGAAGTCTTAGTTATCAATCAAATTAAACCATTAAAGAATCTTGATTTTAAAGTGCAAAATTGCTTAAGCTGACAAAAACGTGAACGAGAGCCTTTATAACACCTTCAACAAAACACAAACACTCCTAGACCATTGTAGCGATTGATAACAATTGTAAAGTCTCTTTATCAATGTATCTATCACTTTACCAAGCAAACCCAACACAAACACGCAGCTTGGTTTATGAAGAAAAGAAAGATTAAGAAGATATGGTGACTTGATGAATAGTTGTATATGTTTAGAAAGATAAAGAAAGAAAGATGAACAATGTTGTATGGCATTTCAGGAAAAACACACACACACTGTACTGGCCCATCGATGACCCTTGAGGGGTATATAGCAGAGATGATGCCCTGGCCAGGCCTTGAGATGGCTTGGACATGGATTGGGTTTGATGAACTTATACGCTAACTTAACTAAACGCTCATCCATTTAGCTTAGCTCATCTACTTTGACTATTTTAGCATCTAGCATTTAACATTACAGTTGTTATCGACCACTTCAATAAAACTATTAAGGCTAACAATGGGATATTTATCAGTCAGGATAAATATGTGAGGGACATGTTGAAGAAATTCGGCATGGAAGGTATCTGTTAGCCTTGATTATTTTTATTAGAAGTGATGGTCATTCACGATTAGGAACTTTGTAATGTGTGTTAGATATCGTGATAGAATAGTCAACGGGCTCGTGGATTGGGCTAAGCTAATTGGGCATTAGTTATGTTAAGCTAGCCTTGTCTAGTTCGTGAAACCCAAGCCCAATCCAAGTCCATCTCAAGGCCCATGGCCAAGCCTTAGGGCATCATCTCTCTTACCTATATATACCCCTCAAGTATGTCATTTGAGGTGTGCTTGAGCAGTAGGTGTGTGTGTGTTTTTCCTTGAAGCAATATACAACTTATTGTTTTCATCTTTTTCTCATCTCTCTAAACATACATATGAATTCTATCATTCAAGTCACCAAGTTCTTTCCTTTCTTCTTATTCATGCATAAGCGATTTGTGTTTGGTCTGTGGTACTTGTATAAGATAAGGTATGATGGATAAAGGGTATAACAATTGGTATCAGGGTATAAAAATGTTGACCTTTTACAATTGGTATCAATCGCCTAACAATGGTTTAGGAGTGTTTGTGTTTGGTTTGAAGGTGTTACGCTGCAAAGGCTCTCATATATCGTTTTGTCAAGCTTAAAGCTTTGATTTTGCACTTTAAAATTCAAGATTCTTGTGGTTTAAGGTTTATTTGGTGCTAAAGTTTCAGCTTTGCATAAAGTTCAGCTTTACTTGTTTTTCTTCATTTTGCTCAGATTTGGTTATTGGTCATTTCTACTTATAACTTTTCTAAGCACTTTGGGTGAAAAAGGTCAACATTTTTGTGTTATCGAGTGTTTTAAGGATATCCGTGCTTTAAATCATTTGAATCATTAGAAATTTCTTACGAGTAGAAGTCAAAAAGTCAAAACCCTAGTTTTCTACTCGAATTTTCTAAGCACTTTGGGTGAAAAGGTTAACATTTTTGTGTTATTCGAAGTATTTTAAGGATATCTGTGCAGCGAATTTGTTTGAATCGTTGGAAATTTTACGAGTAAGTCAAAACCCTAGTTCTACTCGCAGAAGAAAGTCAACTACTCATAAGTTTCTACCGTAACTTTTTGGTGAAGAATCTCGAGCTATAACTTACCTCGGTATTTCCTCACTTGGATAAGTGTGTGAACACTTACTTGTGGATATCTCTACGCTGTGACAGCAGTAAAGGATTTTTGGTTCTAACCATAGTTTACGATAAGCTAAAAGCTTTAGTAACTCTCGCATAACTTCACAATTACGCAAGGTTTACTAGTAACTTTTGTCAATGCATGTTTGGCTAAGCACGCCAAGATAAGCTTTTTACGCATAAGATCCCTAGCCTAAGAAATCCTATGCCTAAGCTTCCTACGATAAGATCCTACTCGAATACATCCTACTGTAACCATTTCCTACTCAGAACTTCTTTGGCCTACCAAGCTCTTTAAGGAAAACTTGAGTAAAATTTAAATTTTGAGGAGACTAAACGTTCAATTTTACGAATTCAAATTTTGGTTTAACAGTGAAAATTTTGGTCAAAAATTCAAATTTTTGGGCCTAAATTCAAATTTTCGGGTCAAATTTGGCGTCAAAATTGTCATAACTCAAATTTTTCATACGACCTTAGAATTGATTTTATAGTGAAATTCAAATTTTGGGCTTAAAATTTTGAACCAAGGTTACGAGTAACGACTTCGTAAAACACCTCAACCGCTTAAGCGTCATCAACCACAACTCCTTTATCGTTGAATCGATCCTACATCAACTTTATCATATCATACCTTCATCAATGGCTACTCAACAAGACATTCATGCGTACCGTGCCAAAAACCGACCTCCTATGTTGGCTAAAGGTGGTTATCTTCAATGGACAAGTCGAATGCTCCGCTACATCAAGACCAAACCTAATGGAAAACTCATGATTAAATCCATTCAGGATGGACCCTTCAAGCCTCGACAAGTTCATGTACTGGAAATGCCGATGCAACACCTCCCATCCCACCATCCTCTCATCTTCAAACTAATCGTAATAATCAAGAGGATCAAACAAGTCGATGCGATGACATGGCAATTCATATTGTCCAACCGGGTTTACCAATAGACATTTTTGTCTGCAGAGACAGCTTGAAACCGCTTCGATATGTGGGAACGCGGTTAGACGGCTATGTTATGGAACGGAAATTGGTAAACAAGACATGGAGAACAAGTTGCTAACTGAATGGGAGAAGTTTACATCTACACCAGGAGAATCCATTGAATCATACTATGGAAGGTTTTGCACTTTGATGAATGAGCTTATCAAAAACAAGTTGGCACCCAGAACAATCGTTCAAAACATCAAGTTCTAATAATCTTCCGTAAGAATGGGGACGATATGTCACTATTGTCAACCAAACAAAAGACTTACATCGGGTGAACTTTGATCAACTAAACGATTTTCTGAAACAAAACCAAGCTGAAGTGAAGGAAGTCAGGAAAGAAAGATTGGCAAAGAATCATGATCCATTGGCACTTATTGCTAAGACTCAAACTACGGTGAATACACAACAACAAGCTTCATCATCTTCCAACAACAACAACTTGCAAAGAATACATTCCACAACCACAACAAAATTCTATCCAAATCAACAATACGTGAACAAGGAATCATCATCCTAAACCCACCCGCGACCTTGCAAATGTATATTTTCTTTATTGGATAAAGCATTTAACGTGCGACGGTAATCGCTGCCCGTATCGTGGTAATCACGTCAAGATGTTGGAAATCGATGGGACAAAATGTTGGGAATAGAGTAGTGGGTAACAGAATGGGTATGTTGCGCTCCAAATTGGGAATTATGGAAATGTGAATCGGTAACGATTAAGTGTTATAACTGTCAAGGAGTGGGTCACATGGCAAGAACCGCATTCTACTGCCGCACAAAAGAATGGTGATTTCTTCGAAAGTCGCTTGTTAGCGCATAAGCTAGATGCGGGGTTACGGTTGAAAGCTGAGGAACATGACTTTTGCTATTATGGATGATTTGGAAGACCGAGAGACATCAATGCTAACTGCTACTTAATGGCAAATCTTGGGAGACTGGCATCACATCGACCACGACCTCCCGTCTATGACGCAAATGCGATCTAAGGTACCAATTATTGATCCATGCTATAACAATGTCATATTTGATGTGTTTACTCATGACGAACAAGATTCTGTGACATTCGCACCTACTTATGATACATACCTGGACAATCCGAGTTGTAGCAATACTAACTCGAAACTCCATGTGGATCCTAGTGGAGGCCGTGGCACAAAATAATGAGACTGATGAGGAAACACGTGCTTATGTTGAATCATTAATCAATCAATGTGGCATTGAAGTTGAGAAAGTTAGAACGGTCAATCGCTGGTTAAGGCCAATGCTAAATTGACCGCCGGCTTGAGAGTTACAAGGAGCACCAAAGTTTGAATTTCATACAAACAAACTTTCTCGAATTAGAAATTGGTTATCGAGACTGTTTTAAGAGAACAACAATTGCAACTCAAGTATGACACACTTGATGTTAATCTGAATTTGAAAATAAAATCTTTAAACAAGGAAATTTCTGATCTAAACAACCAACTTTCTAAACAAAAACACTGTTTCGATCTTGAAAAGAAGAAGCAGTTGATTGCTGATTTTTCAAAACGAGAAGATTCTCTTCTTGATGAAATTCTGGATAAAAATGAAACTATCAAAAATTGGATAATTTACTTCTTACAACGGGTCATTCCGCTAAAACAAACAAGATGCTTTCTAATCAAGCAAACCATTTTTCACACTTCACATAAAATGGCTCTTGGTAACTCACTTTTCGTTCCTCAAGAAATCTCAGAAAGAACGGAATGTGTTGAACAATGGACAACCTTTGCATGAACCCATAATTGTTCGTGATTCTCTTGAAACGTTGGAACTATAGCGAGGAGAGTAGATCAAAATGAAACAAAAGAATCCGGATCTTAAACCGATTGATTAAACAAATGGAACAAAATTAATGGATTACTTTTGTTAATCAAAAGAAACGTCAAAATTTTTCATAACACCAAACAAACAAAGTGTCAACACTGTTTCAAAATCAGTTTTAAAACCGTTGTAGTTTCCAAGTCTCTTTCGAAAATCGAACAAATGTCTTCAAACAATCCGTTTAACACAAGTGATACTAGAAGCATTTTAGATGACGTTAAAACTAGAATTGGGTATCTTCAAGAGATCATAAAACTAAAACCAATATTACAACAAACATCCGGTTTAATAGTTTTGATAATGAACAAAAGTTTTTGAAACTCTAATTGCCTCAAATTAATGCCATCGCAAGGGTAATTCATGTTGAACAAGCACTTTTGAAAGAAAGTAATGACTTTGTCAAGGACCATAAACCGGTAAAGCAAGCTAATGAAGTTGTTGAACACATCAAATTTTGGAAACTTTGAATGATTCTCTTCGGATGATGATGACTACCGATATCATGTCAATTATTTTACAAACATATTCCGTTGAAGATCATGAAAGACTCATGATGAGACCTCCTCAAGAATTTTCAAAATATGAAAAAACTCTTGAAAAACTTGAAAAAGAAAACGTGTCATATTTTAAACAACTTGATCGAAAATCTGAGGAATGCAAGTATGACAAATCATTGTATTGAGTGCCTACAAGGACATGCAAGAGCAAAATGATCTTTTGAGAGTTCAGCTAGAAAGTCTAAAAGGAAAGGCTGTGGATACTAAGTTTGCAAAACCATTGACCGAGGAGAAAACAAATGTTCCCAAACCGGTTTTCAAACAAAAATGTCTATTTCTGTCCTCCAAAAGTCAATGAGAAATTGATTTGTCAAAAAGTCACTCCACAGCCCCGCCCTTTAAAAAGAGAATTTAAAAGTTTTGAAGAAAAGCGTTGAAAAACCAAAAGTGATTACACTGGCATTTCTAGGAATGTGACCAAAAACCCAGTTAAAGAATCTGTTGGTTCTAACAACATGGTCAACAATCACTATCTAGAAGAAGCTAGGAAAAAGGCAATGATTCGAAAAGACGGAATTCTAGGTGCAACATCTAGGGTGATGAATTCTACAAGATTTCAAGGCACTACTAGTAGTAGTAAACCATTACCTAGGAACACTCTACAAAAGACTAGGGATTGGTTGCATCTAAGAGTAGTTAAAAAAAATGCTATGCCCTTAGAAAAACAACACTAGGAATTCTAAGTCTTTTCAAACAGAATCAATTTCTAAAAGATCTGAGTGACAAAGTTAAAGCGGCTGTTTTAAACAAGAATATTGAATTTGTCTGTACTACATGTAAAAATGTATCTTTTCAGCTAATCATGATGCATGTGCCTTACAATATCTCAAGAAAGATAATTCTCCTGCCAAGGCACAATCCACTAAGACACCAAATAGAAACAAACCCGTTGACAAGATGAACAGGAAACCTAATAGGTGGATCTCTTCAGACGTAGTTTTCAAAAAGAGTCTTCCTCGCATCGATAAGAAAACAACTCCTAGATCTTACCTTAGGTGGATACCCACGGAAAAGTTTTCAACCAAATTGGTCTTAGATGGATTCCAACAGGAAAGATTTTTGATACTTACCAACACGATAATAGTGACAATCATCAGGATAAGGAAGTAGAAACCATTACAACCGTTGATAGTGATCAACCTCACCGTGAGGAATCTTGTACTTCTAACATCAAGTATTTGTGAAAACTCTTCTTTGGTTGCAGTGTGAATCAAATATCTCGTGAACCCATTTCATCGAGGTTCCACTGTAAACTCTTCATTCTTTCTTTCTATCTTCTATTTTTGATTTTCCATTTTTTTATAAAACCAACAAAAGCAAAATACAAAAATAGAAATTTTTCAAAAAATACAAAAACAATATAAAATCAAAAATCTAAAAATATTCTTCTACGACATGTCTCTCGTATAATCGATATTCTCAGACGTTTCTAGAAATGTCATTCAACAATGATACAGGTATGTACAGATGCTTGAGCGAGAGTTCTTTAAATGTTTTCAAAACATGTGCTTTCTCAAATTTCTTCAAATAATGGCTTTCGTATACTTCGATTTAAAACCCGGACTTCAACATAATGGCTTCAACACATCAATTCGGACCCGCGCTTCAAATAAAGGAAAGTGCTTAACCAAATCAAAGGTTTTAAATATTTTTCAAGCACTATTCCTAAAAACATAATGGCTTCTGAACACATCAGTTCAGGACCCGCGCTTCAAAGAAAGGAAAGTGCTTATCCAAATCAATGGTTTTAAATATTTTCGCATTATTCTAAAATCATAATGGCCGCGCTACTTCCTGACTGTAACCGACTTTAAAGAAAGGAAAGTGCTTACGAAAATCGATTTTCATATATATCGAGCACTTATCCTTAATCACATGAAGATAATTTTTCTCTAATTATCTTCAAAAGATTTTCAAAATCTTCATCACTTGAAAATTATTGATTCAAAATTTTTCAAAATCTCTCACATTTGGTACCAAGATAACTCCCTCTAAACCCTTAATTGATTCTAAATTTTCTCGATGAAAAATATGCCGTTAAGGGGAGTATTAAACCAAAGTTGTTCCAAAATTCATGCTAAATCGGTTTCTCCAAATGATTTTTCGAAAAACATATCTTTTAATTTTTTTTCAAAACATCATGGATATGCTATTTTTGAGGGAGAACGTGATTAAAAGGTGATAAAAAATGTTTTATGATCGGTGTTTGAATCTCAAAAGAGCTCGACTTAGTTGAAACCAATGAATTGACGAGAATGCAAAGTCAGTAAATGTACCATTTCGAGAAACTTTCTATGGACTTGACCAGGACGGGTAATAATTTCAAGCTAATTCTCTAGTGATGTAAACGTGTCTCGAATCGGTCTAGTTCATTTAAAGTCGATCAATTCAAAAGTGCAACTCTACCCCCTATGTGCATTTCTCACAAAACTTATAAGCACATGTGAAAGGGGAGTGTTTCTGAAAATATAAAACTCTCAAGGTGTTAACAAAATCATGTTTTATAATCATAAACACTTTGAGAGATTTTCAAGAAAAAGGTTTTCATGGCAACATAGGAATAGTCATGGAGTTATAAGGTGACTAAGGATACGAAATCCGTCCTATGATCCGCCAGAGCCGGAGGGATCTACCCAAGGACATCACAAATAGTTAGTATTAGAAGTCCTTGGAATGATTGAAAAGGAGTAATGTGAGAAAGGAGAAAGAAGTGGTTGAAGAATTAGAAAGAAAAGTAAAAGAAAGGGTGAAAAGAAATAGCCCTCCATATTCAACCTTAGGGCCGAAACCGGGTTCAACTCATCCTACTAGTTGTCACTAGATGACACCGGTATTGAAGACAAAGACGCATGGACCCAGGACGTCATGGACCCGAGGACGATTGCACTAAACCTTCTAGCCACCACACCTCTCAAAAGGGATTTGTTTCATTCTCACGGGGAACCCTACGTAAACTACCTTCTCTTAGAGATTGTTAATATTGAAGAAGGAGACCCTCTCCCTAGTCTCCGCTCAGGAAAACCAAAATGCACTATTGAGTCTAGAGCCACGAGATTCATCAAAAGATCTCATAGGAACACATGACATTTCATCACTTGTTGTTCATCATAAGAGCAAAGTGATACATTCTAGAATCTACCGCAGGTCTTAGCACTGCTGAACATTTATGAGAAGTTTCACATCCGTGATCTTCGTGATTGAATGGAAACTCCTGCCAGTGGTCAACATCAAGCGACCTCGAGCAAGAGGTCGCGGTAACTCCCGTGGATTACGCTTTGTCTCAAACGGTCTACAGCGTGGGGTGATGCTTTGTGTACCTCAGCGACTCATCCGAATAGATGTATTTCGTATATCGCGTTATCTCACTTTGGGACTCCAGTTCAGAACGGCCTCTGAAGAATTAGAGACGTGTTTTCACACTATCGTTAATACCCTCAATTCAAACTTGTAAGTTCCGGAATCCGCTTATTACTAACTGTTTTTATGTTTTCTTCTTATGGAAGCTCCGGAGCGGATGGATCGTATGCACTCGCCACATGCTCATACCAACGACACATGAAAGTTCTCATCATAATCAAAGGCTTCACAAAGTTTAAAGACTCGAGAACTACATCATTGGTAACCAAAAGACAAATAGAAGTGTGAGCATGGTGGAGAAAGACGAGGAGACACCTATCCAACGAAGTTGACAACGGCAGACAACCGCATTATCTGATCACAAAGCATGAAGGAACAAAGAATTAAGACTATTCTATATCTACTCACAAAGTTCAAGCTCAAAAAGATTAAAGACCTATTCAAGTGGAGCATCTTTTGAATGACCACCCCTTAGGGGGAGATTGTTAGCCTTGATTATTTTTATTAGAAGTGATGGTCATTCACATTTAGGAACTTTGTAATGTGTGTTAGATATCGTGATAGAATAGTCAACGGGCTCGTGGATTGGCTAAGCTAATTGGGCATAAGTTATGTTAAGCTAGCCTTGTCTAGTTCGTGAAACCCAAGCCCAATCCAAGTCCATCTCAAGGCCCATGGCCAAGCCTTAGGGCATCATCTCTCTTACTATATATACCCCTCAAGTATGTCATTTGAGGGGTGTGCTTGAGTGTGTGTGTGTGTGTTTTCCTTGAAGCAATATACAACTTATTGTTTTCATCTTTCTTCTCTATATCTCTCTAAACATACATACGAATTCTATCATTCAAGTCACCAAGTTCTTTCCTTTCTTCTTATTCATACGATAACGCGTTTTGTGTTTGGTTCGGTGGTACTTGTGATAAGATAAGGTATACGTGATAAAGGGGTATAACATGACGCACCCGCAACACCAAAAGCTCAAAACAAAAGGCAACAATGATCCGTGATCTACCCGTGAATGTTCATTTATACTGCATCTATGATTGGTTCATGAATGTATCTAATTCACTTCGGCCGATATTACCTTTGCCGTAAGTGTGTGCTCGACATCAAGTCACTCCACTTACTTCCCATCTCAATGCAATAAGAAGATCTTAAGTACCTCAGCCAACCTCTTTTGGGCCTTTGGTACCCAAAAGAGCCTCCTTTTAAGTTGGAAGCATATAGTGACAGTGATTATGCCGTGCAAATCCGATAGGAGATCCACAACCGAGGTCACAATTCTTTGGAAAAAGATTGATCTGCTGGCAGTTAAAAAACAAACCGTTGTGGCTACCTCAACTCATCAAGGTAGTATGTTGTCGCGAAACTACAAGTACTATGGATCCAAAACCGCTTGTTGGACTATGGGTATAACTTCATGAACACAACTCTTTTATTGATAATCGAGTACCATATGCATTGTCAAAAATCCGTTTTTCAAGAGAACCAAACATATTAAAATCAGACACCACTTTATAAGAGATGCATATGAAAAACATTTGATAAATGTGGCTAAAATTCATACTGCATGATAATGTATGCATCTTAACTAAAGCTTTTGATAGACCAAGGTTTCAACACCTAGTGGTCAATATTGGGATGCTTAACCCTAATCGCCTAGTTTAAGTGGGAGGCATATGCCTCAAGAGAGAATTGTATTTGGTCTTATTTGTTTTACTTTGTAGTTCTTGTTTTGTTAATTTCTAAGTTAAAAATTTCTTTTCTTTTTTTTGTTCTTGAGGGTTTTAACTCACGATATACCTTGTGTGTATCAAAGATACTAGTCCAAAGGTTACAGCTTTGGTAAAGACATGTCAAATCTGTTGATAGCTGTAATGGTTTGCTCAAAATCATAGGGTCTCAAGAACCACCCATACTTAATTGTAGAGTTGTATGGTCCTCAATTCACCATGGTCTATTCTTTTTTGGAATCCAAGAATTGGCTAGCCCACACGATATGGATTGTAAAGGCAACTATCTCCATATTTGGTTATCAATTCACCAATTCTAAGAATTGACTAGTCCCGAGCAAACGACTGGTAAAGACACCTCAAATCCTTATATAGTTCGATTTGCTCATAAATCGATGGTTATCAATGTACCATAGTTTACTGAACTTAAACATCGGCTACCTAGTAGTAATGGCTATCGGTAAAGAGACATCAAATCCATTATTTTCAATGATTCGCTCTCTCGATGTTAACACACCGGATGTGATGAGAATAGTATGAAACCGATAAGTATTGATGTACATTATGTCATGTGTTGCCGCAAAGACCTGGCGTTTCAAAGTTTCTCATCATAGAGATGATTTTGGTTTTGGTTCTTTACTACTGATGTTTGAGAACAATCCTCTAGTACTGAAGTCTCTAAGATCTATCAAGGTAGGAAACTGGAACTTAACCCAGTCAAATTCCAGTTTAGGGAAGGATTGTTGGGAATTATGTGAAGTAGGATTCTGGCACTGCCACGCCGTTTCACAAGAAGAAGCAGCTTCACTGGCGAAGTGATTCTCATGAAGAAGTGATTCTACCAAGAGTACAAGCGTTGCCATGTTATCGCTGAAGAGTGAAAGTCGACTAGGATCAAGATGCTTTTATGAATTAAATGCTAAACTCATTATTATCTTTTAACGCCCAAGATCGCGATGGGTATTATTGTACCACTCTATAGTTGTTTTAATGTATTAGACATTAAATGCATGCAAAGATGTTTAGTCGTTTGGGTAGTAAGAGATTAGGGTTCCTTGTATATAAAAGGAACCATATAGTTTGTAATAGAAAACATATCCAAAACATAGAGTTTCAAGGAATAAAAGGATCCATAGAGGATCTAAGTGTTCTTAGTGATAACAATTTTGTGTTTACATTCCTCTTTAGAACACGAGTTGTAGAGATTTTCTATTAGTTTGCTTATGATTACATAGGCAACACTAACGATCCACGAGTGCTAGATCTTTCAAGGTCTGAGTGTGTACAACGTGCGTAAAGCTTTCAACACATTTTGGTAAATTTAGCTAGTTAGGACTTTTGTAGACGAGACTCTAACTTAAAGTCTGAGAGTTGAATGGAGTCGTGACGATAAGTAACGAATGAAATACGGCCTCGACTAGTCAGGACTATAATTATGATTTTTAACAGCTTAGAGATAAATGTGTTCTTTTGACTTTATAAAATAATTGGTGAGGAATTGAGACGAGTGGCTTACATTTTTAGAAATAGACTCGAACGATGAACCTATGCTTCTGAAACGAGTGCTTTCTTTAGAAAACGAGTGAGAAATAGTCCAATTAAAATGGAAATTTTTCTAAAAATGAGTAGCAACAAGTCACAAAGTGTTTTAATATAAAACGACATCCAAAACTTATTTTCACGAACCAAGACTTTGAAATAATGAAATTAGACACGTCCACCTACGTTTATAGATTTTAACGAAGAAGATCAGGCTTAAAACGAATTAGATAAGCACAAATGAAGTCGGAATAAATTTAAAAGTTTACAAACTTGTTATAAGGGTTTTTAAAGTGTTAAACACAAAAACGCGAGTAACCACTTTCGGGCATGTTTACGAAGACATTAGACTTAGATTCATTAAGAGCGGTATTTGAACTTTTTACAGCCCACGTGACATACTTGACATTGGAATTTGGAATTACCCAAACTAATAAGACACGGAGAAGTTATGAACCTCTAAACTTGAGCAAAACTCGTTTTTGAACACTTATGAAAACTTAATATTAAAAGGAGAAACTTTTGTTTTACTACGTTTGAGTCGTAAAACCTCACTACAAGTATATAAGGGTGATAAAACTTCATAACTTTTACGCATTTAGTACATGTTGCATTTTCCCTAAAACGAATTATTATTCTAGGTCGCATTTAGGATTCCCGGTTTTCATTCAACGATATACTTTTCCGAATACTTTGATCACATGAGGTGAGTTTTACCTGTTTTAATGTTCGTTTTGAAATACTTGGGGGTGAGAATACACGGCTTGTTTTTACATATGGACACAAGTACATAAAACATTTACGAATTGCCTAAGTTACCACATTAGCCATTAAAGTCCCTACAATCATAAACCGTTAATTACTTTGTATGCGCGAATATTGTGAATAGATCTATTGGGGGTAAACTCCCCTGTCCGGGTTGGTCACTCCAACTGGTCAAACGGACGCATATTATTTGATGTCGTACAGGTGCTTGGCAAGGCAACTGGTTGGGGCGAATGAACAAACTAACTATCAAGGCTTCGGTGTCATGAGCTTAGTGCGACATTATTACTTTTCATGAAATCGTACTTAGTATAATTGTCGTTGAAATCTTGTGGTCCACATTACTTTTATATAAACCTATAAACTCACCAACGTTATGTTCACATCTTTAGAATGTATTTCTCATGTGTTTGGTTTCACTAGCTTGCGTTGCATTGGAGCATCATTCATAGAGTTACATCCTATAGTCATACCATCATAGATATATTTAGCATTGTCTTGTCATTCGATGTGAACTTACAACAGTTTTCATTTGTGATGTGTACTTGTAAAGCTTGTACTTGTTAAAACTTTTCTACTTAATCGAATGTAAACTTTTCAAACGGCTCATGCATAGGTTGCTCTTTATACCTGGTGGCTTTGTGTTATGAAGTCACGCCCCCGGTTACCTTTCCACTGCGACATTTTTGGGGTGTCACATTCTGCCCCTAAGTGTACTTTGCATCGTTAGTCCCTGTTGTTAAGTATTTTGCACTGTTATTCCTTTTTACCTTAACTATTTACACTCTAAATCCTTAAAAGATTATAAGAGCCTAAGGTACCTTGCGCCATCAATGGCGTTTTCCCTCAAAACGCAACTTGACGGCCGCTGAGTAGTACCGCCCCGCGCTTTAGTCCTAAGCCGTCATGACCAAATGAGATGGTCCCGATAACGACGGATACGCTGAGGAGGTACCGGAGGTGCTTTTTTTCCCGTCAAATGATCCCGTTTTTTACTCTCTTTTTTTTCCTTTCTCTTTTTTAAACGTTTATGTTTGGTTTATGGCTCACTAAAATGATGGTGATGTTGTTGTGACTGCAAGTGTTGGCTCGTATTTATATGGGTATAGAACTATAGATGGAGGATCCTAGTTGTTTGCATTTGTTTGATTCGTTTATCACTACAGCAGAAAGAAGTTCTGATTTTTGGAGTATGAAAGATCCAGTAAGATGAAATGTTTAAAATGGTGGCCGGTAATATGTGATGTAGGGTTAACAATGAAAAAATTATGGTAAAACTCTTAGAAATTAGGGTGTACTTTTATGGGCCTATATTGGGTTGCTATCCCAATTATGAATGGCTTTACGTTTTAATCCAAAATTAGTTAAGCATGGACCGAAACTTTTGTGTTAAAATTTTAGAATTTGGCTAAATTTTTAATGTGTTTTTTTTAACTAATGAAGATTTAATTTAATTAAATGTGTTCTTTTATATATAATAAATAGGGAAAAAATGTTGGGTCTATGGGTGTATGATGGCACCAAAATCTCGTGTTATAAGAGGGAGAGGTATTTTTGGTGTTATAGAGAATTATAGTGTTATAAGAAAAAGTGCTGATGTGGCAGCACTTTTTCTCACGGCACCAACAGAACGGCTCTAAAGTAACTAGTGCTCTAAGTATGAAAAACAAGGAACCAAAAGTATACTCTTAATATGATTAGAAACATAAATATAAAAAGTACATTAATTTTATAAAATAAAACAAAATAAAATAATCTTAAAGGTTTGACTATAGTAGTACATGTCATGACTTTATGCAACTCTTTGCTTTAATTTTCTATATTTTTTATTATTCTCATAAACAAAAACAAAAAGACTTTGGCACTTGTAGTTTGTACACTGACTATATAATTCAAAACACAACTCAACTCTCAAACCCCTTTCACTTTTGTCTTTTACTTCCCTCTTTACCTTTCCCTTTTATCACCATTTTTAAATCTAGGGTTTTCATTACCCTAATAAAACCCCCAATCCACCTTCTTAAACAGGTTAGTTTGGCTTAAAGATTGCTTATTTGTTATTGCATTCTTTTGATTTCAACAACCCTTTTGCAGTTTTTAGTTTCTTGCTGTAAAGGTGCAATCTTTTTGTGTTTTTTGTAGTTTTTTGGCTGCTTTTAGGTTGAATTTTGGTTTTTATGATGTTTCTTGGAAAACCCATGTTAAACCCTTGTTAAAGTTTGGATCTTTTTTGTGGGTTTTTGTTGAATTGTGTTGTTTGAGGTTGGTTTGTGCTGAATTGTGGTTTTTGGGTGTGTTTTTGTAAGAAAGTGTGGGAATTTAGTGTTGAATTTTGGTGAGTAAATGCATGGATGGAAGGGAGGGAATTCCATCCTTTTATCTGAATAGAGGGTTTCGCGGTGGGTCGGGTGGGCCAGGTCCGAATGTTGGGTCGGGTGCGGGTGCGGGTACGGGTGCAAATGCTGGTTCAGGTAATCAAGGTGGTGGGTTTCATGTACCACCACCTGGTTTCAAGAATCAGTCGAATCCGAATATGTCACCCCATGGTCATAGTAATATGAGGTTAAGTGCGCCAATGGGTCCTTCGTTTCATTTGGAACACAACCCACAACCACCACCGCCGCCATCTAATTTCCCTCACGGGTTTAACATGGATGGTGGTGGTAGTGGTGGAGGTGGCGGTGGTGGTGCAAATGATGATGGTGTTGGTGGTGGTGGTGGTGGTGGTAGTGCGCTTTCTATTCCTACCCCCGGAAGTGGAAGTGGGAATGAGCTTGTTGTAAAGAAAAGAAGAGGGAGGCCTAGAAAATACGCTCCAGATAGTGCCCATATGGCGTTGGCATTAATACCTGCGTCTTCGGTTGCATCGCCTGATCCGAGTACACCGACAACACAAAAGAAGAGGGGAAGGCCTCGTGGTAGTGGAAGGAAGCAACGGCTTGCCGATGTTGGTATGTTAATGTTTTATACTTGCTTTATGTGTTTCAAATTGGCTTATTGATGTAGTTATATGATATCAATAACTTTTATTATGCAAACCTGTTAAATAGTTAACACATTGGCTTAGTTTGTTAGTTTGATTGTGCTAATTGTAGCATGTTATACACTTGTACTAATGTGTTTTTTACGCATTATGGTTTTTGGAGTTTGTTTGGTCTATAATATCGCATCCTATTGAGCATAATTATAAGTCGTAGAGCCTTTAAAAGCACTTGTAAATAGGTGACCATTAACTATGTACCATGAATTTACCTCATTAAAGTCAGTTTGCTGCTTCAGATTTGGGGATGTTAGCCTTAGGCATTACAGACGGTAAGAATAAATGAATGTTTCAGTATCAGATACTATTAATTATACCTGACCCGACTGCTATTAAGTTCACTTGATTAGACTGCCCAAACACGTCTATTATTAAATTCACCCGACTAGACAGTACCCAATTAGAAAACGTCCAGTGCCAGGGGTTTTCGTGATAATTAGGAAGGCGGTTTTTCTGTCTCTATCTAGTTTTATTTTATGAATATGCTACTCGAACAAATTTTTTGAACCTCTAACTTCCACTGCCTATGTGTGTAATTTTTTTATTTTAAAGAACATCAAGTTCATAAATTGATTATCTTCTCACTCCTTACTGTTTTTCTGCTGTTAGGTGAATGGATGCATACTTCTGCAGGATCAGCCTTCACACCTCATATCATCCATATAGCAGTTGGCGAGGTGTGTAATAGTCTTAATAATTCATATCTCTTCTGTATGAAAGTTGATGCAAGTTTTTCTCGATATTACAAAAGCATTTGACCATCAATAGAATCTAAAAAATACCCCTGGATGTATTAATACTGTACTTTGTTTTGGGTATCACAGAAATGAAACTTTGTTTTATATGTTGCAGGATGTTGCAGAGAAGGTATTATCGTTTGCACAGCAGAGGCAAAGGGCTCTGTGCATCTTGTCAGGCAATGGTTCTGTTTCTGCGGTCACATTACGTCAGTTTACGTCTTCTGGTGGCACCGTGACTTATGAGGTTTAAACTCTTTCTCTCAATACATGCTTAAAATCTTTCTTTACATGGTTGGCTTTGCCTGCTAAAGAGTTGTATGTATATGCATATTGGAACAAATTATTTGACTTGATGCTCGGAGAACAAAGTCTTCCAATGAATATCTGATAATTTGCGGGTTGAATAATTAATTTCATTAAAAACTGTTTAGTTTAGTGCAAATTGAGTTAATTGTTCCCCCTTTCTTTCAACATAATTGACTTCACTCCAGTATACCAATTGTCTCATTTTTTCGGTTATTTGCATAAACACAAACATACTATTCAATTTGTCTCATTTTAGTCATTGTCCTTTTTGTATATGAGAGACGTTAAAGGATGGGTTTGTGTCCCATTTTGGTCAAGTTTGTAAAACCCTAATCTTAGCATCTGTATACAAGTTTCTGACAGTATATCCATATAACATTTTTATACCTAAATTATCATTTTTGAATGACCCAAACAAGATACAAAGCCATTTTTTAGTCATCCGGGTTTACCAAAAGTACACCAGTAATATGCAAATACAGTAACCCTTTATATTCATAAAAATTGAATCAGCTCCTTCAATAATAAGCATTTGGCGAACCCATTAACATTTAGTTATCTTACTATTCCAAGTTCAAACAAAAGAAGCACATCCAAAGGAGTGAAGGACCAAACCCTGTCTTCCGCAATTTGTTTATGCAGCGTTGACTGGGATTATTATTAATATAAGACCTTCGTAGTTCCTATATACTATTGAAGTAATGCATAGGGCACCTTTAGATTGTGATGTACCAATCATGATACTAAGATTGTTTATTAACTCCTTTTTAGGGTCGTTTTGAGATCCTATGCTTATCGGGTTCCTATCTGCTCGCGGAAACTGGCAGCCCCCGCAGCCGAACTGGCGGTCTAAGTATTTCTGTTTGTAGTTCTGACGGTCAAGTAATTGGAGGTGCAGTTGGCGGCAAACTTATCGCCTCCACATTAGTACAGGTACATCATTTTCACCTTTTTATTTATTTTTTGTTCTCACTCCCATTTCCCACCTAATCACGCCTTATTACCCTGTGCCAGGTGGTGGTTAGTAGCTTCATTTATGGCGGTGCAGATAATAACAAGGCAAAGGAGACAATCGAGCCGCCACCCTCGGTAGAAGAAAAAAGCACCGGAGTTCAGCTTAACTAGGCATCATCGTGTAGAGTATCAATTGAGTTATGTGTTATTGTATTTGTACCAACCAAAAGTCGTCATCGTTGTGTCCGTGTAGCTCTAGAAATTTCTCTTTCTATTTGTTTTGGTAAATCTTGAAATTTGTTGCCCATCTGTAGATCATTGCATGAACTAGGATCTGAAATTTATCTTTAGGCTGGATTAATGTTCATTTGCGAGTCTTGTTATGATTTTTTATGCAAATTATTGTTTCTTGAATCATAGAGCATCTTACAGTATTCAATCAAATGATACAACACAAATTGAAAGATTGGTATGCCATTATTTAACTAGAGATTCGGTATCCCAGGCACAAGCGAGAGCGTTTTGTGCAAATCTTGAGAATCTACAGAAGACCCAATAGCTTCTGAATGTCTCTCTGCAAAAACAACACAGCTATGTAAGATGAAGCAATGAGATCTGGAGTCCAAAAACATAAATTTTAGTCTTTTACCTCAATTGTAAGTGGTGAAGTAGTGGGATAGAAGCGATCCACTGGCTGACCATTTTTATCGACTAAAAACTTGGAAAAGTTCCATTGAATGTCTCCTCCAAGGATTCCGTAGAATCCTGTCTTCAGGAAGTTGTAAACTGGTGCAGCATTCTCGCCATTCACATCAATCTGCGTCGAATTTGCAACAAAGTTTCAGCCTTTCTTAATGAATTTCAAAAGATCCACTTTTCCTAGTTGGATTGTTTGAAATTTACCTTGTCAAAGATGGGGAACTCTGATTTGAACCTGGTGCAAACAAAGTCGACAATCTCTTCATTGCTTCCTGGCTCTTGAGCTCCAAATTGATTGCATGGAAATGCCAAGATCTCAAAACCTACATTCATATCAAAACTTAGTTTTTCGTTTCGAACAAAAAAGAAAAACTCTTATCTTATGTTGAAGAATGTATTTTAAAGATCATGATCGTAGCTAAAATCCAAAAACAAGGAACATAATGGTAGCTAAAAGATCATGATGCATGATACTACAGATGATTGAGCCATAGAAGTAACAAAATCATGAAATATAAGCGAATAAGTTAGCTTTTTGCAAAAACTATATAGATGAACTTGATCCGTAGCTTCAGAAAGTATTGCCATGCAAAAGGGTGAGCCAGAAACCATTAATGGCTATAATTATTATTAAACTAACTTGTCTAAAGAAAGTTCTATATGAAAAAGTGAAAGGGGAACCCACAAACCTTTCTCCTTGTACTTCAAATAAATCTGATTCAGTTCAGCATAGTTGTCGTTCGTAAGCCCACTGCAGCAAACAATGAAACACCATCCATAAACATCATAGTTGATTGTAAGGTACTTTAGGAGATGTAATCACAAATTCGATTCAATATATAGTGGAAATAGGACAAGCTTAATTTATTTATCGCTAAAGGCAAAATGAGCTGCTCGTATATGTGAAGAGCAAAGTAAAGAGTGTGGATACGTACCATTTGGAAGCAACATTAACAACCAGTAGAACTTTTCCCTTGTAAACGCTAAGGTCTACATCGTTGCCTTTGGCATCCTGCATCAAATTAACGACACCAAAAAACCAAAACTGATTACTAGACACAGGCAATAGAACATAAGATATACACCCATGCTCGATCAAAACTCAAAATTGAGCTAAAACGGTAGTGGCGCCATCAAATCTATTAGAGAAGCGGAAATTACCAACTGAGTATATATATTGTTTTTGCACACAAAAGCTCTTTACCTTAAAGCTTTTATAAGTAATCGCAAAAAGTGGAGGATAACTAGAGTGTGCAATCATCAATGAAATGTCGAATTCCTATGCAATTATTCGAAACAAGTTCGCTATAAATTATCAGATACTTATCGATACATAGAGAACTGAAAACACATAACAGTGAAGTACTAATATGTTTCTTAAACATACAATCAGTTCCAGTCTTCCAGAACTAAAACCAAACTGATCATTGACTTTAGGAGTCAAACTTGTTGCTTTTCATCTTCAAAATTAACACAAATTTAAAAACTTCAAGCCAGAAACTATATTCACAAACTAAAACCATATAAGAAACACCACATAAAGCAAAACATGCTAACATCTTAATGAAAAAATCAATATATAATTACATGTCAAATGATCAAGATTTGACTTTTAACAAAAGGCTGTAAAAAACAGAATCTAACAATATGGTTGGTAAAAATGGAACCTTGACAGTGAAATCATAAAGGGTTTTCTTGACTGAAGTGGGTTGAGCTGCCATTGCTTGATGATGTTGTTTAAGAACTGAACAAAAGTGTAATATATTGAGCTGCCCTTGACAAATGGAAGAGTGGATGCAACTTTACTAGCATTGGTGGCCCCGTTTTTTAATGTTGACATAAATAATTGAGGGGAATATAATTGATAATTCCAACATTCACATCTAATTGTCCATTAAGTCATAATTAGTGAGGTTAGATTATAACTTAAGCTTGGTTTAGTTGACACAGGTAACACTGACAGGTTTATAAGCAGTGCAAACGTAGGGGGTTTCGGGAGAGTGGTCGTGAATCACATTTTTATTTTTTTTAACTTTTTAATGTATAATTATGTCACACACATTTTATTTATTATTATTATTATTATTATTTTTTTTTTTTAAATTTATGGTCTTGGATTTTGTATTAAAACAAGTTGAAGTGCACCCGCACGTTACTGCTGGGGCATGCGTGTTGTGTTTTTATCTGTGTTGTTGTGGAAAATACATAAAACGAAAATTTTGTGTGTTTTGGGCATTGGTATGATGTATGGATTTTTCTTTTATTTTCTTTTGACAGCATTAAGGGTGCATTACATAAGTTCTTTTAATATATATATAATATATATTAAACTTCACAATTTTTTATAAAATCGTGCGAACGTCGTCTTCCGACGGTATTTTTTTTTGTTCAAGAAATTGCTAGATTGCTGCGTAGATTATTAAAAAAAATCAGGGCAAAGGTTCATTGTGAAGGTTTTTCAAAAAATATATACGCTTCAATATTTTGTTATAAAATTGTACACATGTTATAAGTATATCAATATTGAGCTCGTTTTGTTCGATCGGTAGATATTTGTTACATTAATCAAACTTACATAGAAGTGTACGTGTCTAGGCTATGTGGTTTTTTAAAGTTATTTGATAATTTAAGAGTGCATTCTTAAAGTTCTTCTATTTTATAGATATTAAACTTCATATTTTGTTATAAAATCGCTATTGGGCTTATTTTGTTCCTTATTGAAAGACTTTTCTGGCGGCATTTTTTTATTGACAAAATCGCTACAGATCTATTAGATTTTCGGCGAATAAAGTTTGTTATATAAAAAAGTCAGTACAAATTTAAAGTGGTTTTCGCATGTTGCTGCATAGTTTGGGACGAGTTTTGCAATTTCTATTTTTTTTGGATTGGATCCGGTTGGCTAACTTTTTGGACCAAAATTTAATAATTTTCTTTTCATATTTGTTTTCTATGACTCGTAGAGCATATGATATGGTCATCATGAAGTTTCATTAACTATCACGTCAGTACAGCATCAACTTTAACTTTTTCACCTTAACTAAAAAAACACACCTCTTATTATAACTCAACATTGTTTAACTTGAAAATATTAAGGGTGCGTTTAGTTGAGGGAAAACACCCTTGTTTTCCACAAAATGTTTTGTGGAAAACAAGGAAAACAGAGATCGCGTTCAAATTAGTGTTTTCCAATAAAATTCTCTACAAAACACAAAATTCCTATTTCCAACTTTAATACACAAAAGTGGAAAACACTTTTTTTTTTGTTTTCACCTATTTTCCTTTAAAATACCCCTAATTAGTTTTCGTCCGCTTTTATACGTTTTTGTCGTTTTTATCCGCTTTTAAACGTTTATCCGCTTTTTTCGCTTTTGTCCGCTTTCATCCTGTTTTAAGTTTTCGTCCGATTTTTACGCTTTGTCTGTTTTTTACGTTTTGTCCCACTTTTACGCTTTTGTCCGCTTTTTTAATTTCGCCCCAATTTTACGCCATCCGCTTACGCTACCGCCCTTATTAGTCCATTTTTACGCTGTTCGTTCTTTTATGTTTTCGTCTATTTTTTATGATTACGCTTGAATTTTTATGTTTTCGGCCTGCTTTTTAACGCTTTTGTCCATTTTTACGCCATATGTCCGATTTTACGCTTTTTACCGCTTCTAACGATTTTTACGCTTATGTCTTTTTTTATGTTTTCGGCCCCGCTTTTTACATTTTCGTCCGCTTTTTAACGCTTTCGCCCTGCTCTTTTACGTTTAAATTCCGTTGCGTCCGTTTTACGCTGTCGTCCGCTGTTCATTTTTTACGCTCATCCGCTTTTGCACGCTGCCTTCCTGCTTTTTAAGCCGCCCATTTTACGTTTCCTCGATTTATTTCTACGTTTTGTACGCTTTTTAACCTTCCGTCCACTTTTTTACTTTTTGTCGGATTTTATGTTTTAACCTTTTACGCTTTCGAATTTTACGCCATTCTTCTTTCCTGTTTTTACGTTTCTTATTTTACGCCGCCTATTTTTTATGTTTTCATCCGATTCTTTACGCTTTCGCCTCAATTTTACGTTCATTATTTTACGCTGGTCCGCTTTTAGGTTTTTTAGGTTTCGTCCCACGAAAGCGAAAAAGACGCAGCTAAAACGTAAAAATCGTTACAAAAACATTAAAAAGGGGCTTAAAAGTAAGAAAATGGACTAAAAACGAAAAACTCATTTAAAACGTGAATAAACCTACATTTAAAAACGTAAAAGACTAAAACATAACAAATGTACTAAAACGATCTAAACAATAAAAGCGGACTAAAACATAAGAAACAAACTAAAGAGTAAAAAAGTGAATTTAAACGTAAAAAAAACGGATGAAAACACTAATTTAGTAGGTCGACCCGAATCAAACCATCAGTCCCCATGACCTCGCTAGACCCATTTTAAAACATGACATATATGACCCATGACCCAAGCCGACCCCTAACCCGACCCGCTTTGCCACCTCTAATAAAACGTATAAAATTGTTCAAAACTTATAAAACGTAAAAGTGGATAAAGCATAACGGATAAAAACGATAAAACGGATGAAATAGGAATTTTGCTTTTATGTCAAATTTAATGTTTCTATGTCGAATTGTAGTCGCTTGAAGATTTTTTCATGTTATTTGATGTTATATTTTACTTTTTAATTCTTTATTTTCTCGTATTAGATTCTTTTAGTTAATTTATAATTTAGTTTGTTAGTTTAAAATATTTGTTTTTGTGTTTTGAAGATGTTTTTATGATATTACAAAGGTGAATAGAGAATTGAGATAGAAAACAACAACACTTAAAGCATGTTTTTTAGTTTTGCAAAATGGAAAACATAAACACATGTTTCTCAAACTAAACGCTGCTTAAATTTTCCATTGTTTTATGGAAATAAAACTCCCCTCCCTTTTCCTACAAAACAAGAAATAGGAAATGAAAGAAAATGTTTTCTAACTAAACGCACCCTAAGCTTTCACTCACTTTTAAAGTTAACATACCGTGTGCTCTTAGAATATTTATATAATGAATCACGTGATTTTTGATTCCAAGTCCGCCATTGCTTATAAGTGTTGTTTCGACTTTCAAGAATAAGATGTGTAGATTAAACTAAAAAATATAGTACTATAAGTTATTTATGTTTAGCTTATAGACAATTTGGACACAAATATATATATTATCTAAAAGACAGTACTTGTCCAAGTTTCAAAAAGAATGACATTTGCATAGCAATCTGTTTCAGTTTCGAGCTCGTGTCATGGATTGCATCAGGTGCGTTTCCATTTTATTTTATTTTTTTGATAAAAGGAAAAAAATATCATTCCATATTAGATAAGATTACATATTTAGTCATCCATACATTCACACAACTTAAAACACTACTGTCTAACATAATCTCATTAGAACAACTCAACACCAAAAAAGCTATGCTATGAGTTGTAGAAGGGTTGCCTGAGGGTTGGATAAAAGAAGTCAGAACGAAAAAACGCGGAGACGCGAATAAAAAAGATCCAGTAGTCAACATTCCCTATTGAGAAAGCCATTACTCTCCATTTTTTTTTATTTTTTATTTTTTTATTATTATTATTTTTTTTAATTTATAATAATATGTTTATTACGTACTATTATGTAATTATATGTCTCATGATAATTTTTTATGGGTCAAGTTCTCAATGCTCAAAACGGTTGAAATTCAACAAAAGAAGTTTAGTCATTTGAAAGTAAGGTGCCGTTGATTTGTAAATAGGTTTGGAATGAGATTAGAATTTAGCATTCGGGGCACCGATTTTCAGCGTGACATAAATAATTGAGGGGAATATAATTTCAACATTCACATATATTTCAAATAATCTGATATACTTATAACATGTGTACATATTATTTATAACATAATACTCTCTTTGTCTCAAATTATTTGTCCATATTTTTCATATCAGATTGTCTCAAGTAAATTGTACCTTACCAAAAATAGATATATAATTGATCAAGTTTACCATGTAACAATTACTTAAAGTTATTATTACAATTTTTTTTTAAAACAAAATATTAATTATTTGATTAGTTAAATGTAAAATTATCATTATGCAAAGTAAAAAAATAAAAGAAGAAAACAATAATGATTATATTTTTATTAAACTTTGTCCGGAGACAATTACTTTAGGACCACAAGCATGAAGTAGTTGTCTAGGCGACCCTTTGAGAACTAAAGTAAAAAATCTATAGTACCATACCTTATTTATGTCTAGCTTATCGTCCAAATTTTAGAATCAATGACATTTGCATAGCAATTTGTTTCACTTTCGAGCTCGTGTCATGGATTGCATCGGTGCATTTCCGCGATCATTTTATATAGGTCAAGTTCAATTTTGTTTGCTCAATACGGGTTCAAAGTCAACAAAGAAAATGTTTAATCATTTCAAACAATAAGGATATCACGAAAAGAAAATAAAGTGAAACAAAAGATATTGTGTTTTCGAGTACCACTTAAGGATGAACGAAAAAGAAAAGTGATTAAATTGATTTTGAAGTAAATATTTCCTCCTAAAAATTAGGCTGAAAATATTTACTTCTTAATTCATTTACTTTCTCTTGCTCAAAAAACTCGAGTACACATGTTTTGCAGCTTGGAAAAGTGAATAACCTTCTAAGACAATAAGACTAATGTAAAAAGTGTAAACAAACTTTAACAACATAGCTCTCGATATAAAAGAAAATAAAAAGGTTCACTTAATATAAACTCGACTTTGTCAATGTCAAACTATAACATCATAGATTAGTGTGTTCCTTTTATTGTACTTTACTGCCAGATTATCATGAATCAAAGTTAAGGATTCTATGTTTGTTTCTTCTATGTTAATCATACCTTAAAAAAATTCATGACACACATGTAACTGGATTGATGATTTATATAGATTCGAACTCCATCATTTTAATGTGCAATTTTGCATACAAATATAAACTCGAAATCTACAACAAACGCCTATCTGGAGTTCTATCGAGCATGGTCACGAGTGATATTTTTAAGCTAATCAAACTTTTAAATAGAGCTTGAAACCTCTCCTGGGTTAGAGCCTAACATTGTTTTATATGGGCAACCCGATATCATATTCCACGATCTAACTTGTTATCATATGTATACAAACATCGATATCAATACCATATTCCACGATGCAACCTTTTATGGTGCACTTGTTTATAGTAATTAACCGAGTCAAACAAGAACTAGTGTATACGTACTTTCACCTCCATAAATACACCATGTTCATGGCTCAACTAAAACAAGACCTCCATGATGAAACCCGATCAAGCTCGGCTTCTAGCCCTTGTGATGATCTTTACGATTACTTATCTTACCACGACTATTGAAGCACAAGTCTGCAGCCCAAGTGGTCGGCTCAAGGGAAAGAAACCACCAGGAGACCATTGTAACCATCATAACATGGCAGAATGCTGCAAAGAGGGAAAATTTTACGAGACTTATACCTGCTCACCGCCAGTGTCTAAGAGAACCGAAGCAATTCTCACGCTAAATAGCTTTGAAAACGGCGGCGAAGGTGGTTGGGCATCACAATGTGATGAGAAGTTCCATTCTGATAAGACTAGAGTTGTGGCGTTATCGACTGGTTGGTATAATCGTGGAAAAAGATGTCTCAAGGACATAACGATTCATGGTAATGGAAGGAGTGTTAAAGCTAAAGTGGTTGACCAGTGTGACTCGACTATGGGTTGTGATGACGAGCACTCTTACCAGCCTCCGTGTAGGAATGATATTGTAGATGCATCGGATGCAGTTTGGGAGGCTCTTGGTGTCCCGAAAAATGATTGGGGTTGGATGAAGGTTACTTGGTCTGATTAGCTGTGGTTGGTTGGTATTGAAACACAAGATAGTAAAAGTCGTTGAATAAATCATGGTTTAAGTCGATTTCAACTTTTTGTAATGATAAACGTCTTTCATAATTAACTGTTTCATTTACAGTTTTGATAAATGTCTTCCGATAGACACATAATCCACCACCACCAAATGCTGTTGGTGGTCAGATAGCCTGATCCTAATAACTAGCCTACTCGAAGTCGGTCATTTGTGTTAAGAGCAACGTCTCTACTCTACCATGGCCAAGTAGCTCTGTTTTTAGTCACTTATGCAGAGCCTCAAATCTACTTGTTTGGTGATAGATGGTATATTGTTTGAAATCGGCGTGAGTACCAGTTGCAAGAAAATACTAAAAACCTATTTACCTTTCCATCCAAGAAACTCCATTCGACACTTCATAACTTGCATACAACATTTAAAACGAATCTTACTTCGGTCTAGTTACAAAGTCTTGGTGACATGGTCCAACCCCTACCGTCACTGATCTTGGCCAAAACCAGTGTGGCCTCTTAGAAGATCAATGAACTAGTGATGCGGCAGTGCGGCACAGTGTGATCACTCGGCTCTAGTTAGACAAGGACACTAGTCCTCAATAAATAAACACAGTTTACCAAACAAAAGAACAGAATGACAGCATATACGACAAGATGTACTTAATAGCTTATTTCATTGCAAGAAACTGTGGTTGTATATAGGTACATCACATCTTGGAACATTCGAAGTTAAAATTACATCACACAAAAACATTCAGAAACTTGTACGCATAACAAAACCGATGCTTATTGATTGCTAAAATAACGGAAACATACTTTATAAGGCCTTGGTACTTATGCAACACCAAGCTGCTTCTTTATATCCTTCTGCAAATAACCAAAAAAAAACAAACAATAATTCACTCAGATATGTTTTCAAGGGGTCAAATTTAGCCAAATTAACACATAGAAGAATGACGTTTACCTCGATGCTTAGAGGAGTAGTGGTTGGAGCATAACGATCAACAACCTTTCCTTCTCTATTAACTAGAAACTTTGTGAAGTTCCACTTGATGCTGTCACCAAGAAGCCCACCTTTGCTTGACCTCAAGAAAGTGTACAATGGGTCGGCGGTTTTGCCATTCACATCAACCTTGCCAAAGACGGGATACTCGGCTTTGAAACGAGTGCAAACGAATTCCTGAATTTCTTCGTTACTTCCCGGTTCTTGCCCATTAAACTGATTGGATGGAAATGCAAGAATCTCAAGACCTATACAAATCAGAAAGAAGGGTCTGAGTTACGACAAGAGTTTGCGAAGAGTGAGAATAAAATCAAGGGTTAATTATGGTTTATCATTAGACTTCCACCCATATTACGGGCTAAACCACCATCGATGGAAATTAGAGAACTGAACCATTACTAACCTTAAGAAACAAACATATTAAAAAGTCCGCAAAAGGTACAAACCTTGATCTTTGTACCTCTGGTACAAGGTAGTTAGCTCAGGGTAATTGGAGTTCGTAAAGCCACTGCAACATACATATAATAGACAAAAATGAGCTTGTAACAAGATTTTTGTCGAAAAAAAGTGAGGCTGATTGGAAAATATAGTTTACCATTGTGATGCGACGTTAACAATCAGCAAAACTTTTCCCCTGAACGTGCTAAGATCAACTTCTTGGCCCTTTGCGTCCTGAAAGAAATGAACCAAAAAGGTTATGCAGAAAAATTACAATAAACAACCACTGTGCACCGATGCAACAGGAATTTAAGCTTGTAATCGAGCAAGTGACAGCACATAATCTCATGTTAGCCATAAACCAAATAGAATAAATGCAATAGGCAATCCATGGAGCTATCAAACTAAAGTAAGTTTGTGATGTATAGTAAGAATTCTAGCAATGACCGGGCATGTTAGCAAAACTGTTGGATCACAAAGACACTCCTGTTAAATAGCCAGAACCAAAAATCCACGACAACCAAAGATTTACACAAATAAAAACACTGGTGAGGCGGAAAGTAGAAATTATGATTTTAAATTATCAAGTTCCAATATGTTATACGAGTTATAAACCTGTTAAGTCTTTGTTGTCTTAATCACTCTTCACTCCTGTTAAATTTTCGTTTTCATAGCTATAATTGTTACTATACATCCTGATAGCACGTTGCTGTGATTGTGATCCAATGATAATCACCTGGAGAGTACATTTAACACCGACTTAAAGAGAGTGCTTATCATAAACTTTTTAAAGTGATCAGTGATTATCTTTTTCCTATTATCGCTATCTATTATGTTTTTCGGTAAACTAAGGGCGCGTTTAGATTAGCTTATTTTACGGGCTCTATTTGCTTATTTGAATTTGGAAAAGCTTATAAGCTCACTTTTTTCAGCTTATAAGCTTATTAAGTTGAGCTATGGACTTACATAATCCATAATCTCCAGTTGATAAGTTATAAAAACAAAAATGTGAGCTTTTGAGGTTTACCAAAAGTAAATAAGCTAATCCAAACACCCCATATATCCGAATGATATAAGCTTCTCTTAATAAGCAATTCAAACACGTTATATCCAAAGGAAACAAGCCCATAAACCACACAAACAGTCATATCAACCAATAGCATTTACAAGCTAAGCACAAAAAAAGAAGCATACTAATTAGGGTGTTTGTTTAAGCTTATATGCGGGCTTATGAGGTTATTTGTATTTCGGCTTATATTTCATAAGCCCCAATCTTCCAGCTTATTTTTGAGACATGTAAGAAATAATAAACTTATATAAGCTCTTAAAATAAACCTGAAAATTGGGGCTTATTAAATATAAGGCGAAATCAAATAAGCTCATTAGCCCACATATAAGCTTAAACAAACACCCCCTTAATTCAAGAAACAATCTTTCGACATACCCATAAAACAAAAACACACCAAGATCAAATTTTCACCACACCCCACAATCAAAATCAAATCTTTTTCCATCATTAACCAATAAAAAACCATAAAAAAACAAACCTTAACAGTGAAATCATAGACTGATTGCTTAGATTGAGTAGCCATTGATCTAATTCCCAAAACTGGATTTTGCTTATTAGCACAAAACCTTGTTGAAAACCAAGATCTTTTTGAACCTATTGGATTACTATAATTTAAATGACAAGATTTTGATAAAAGGGTTTTTGAGGGTATTTTGGTAATTTTTTGGGTGCAAAGATTGCTCAAGACACGAACTGAAGAAGAAGACATTTATTTGGGTTGTGTTTTTTTGTATATATGCTAAAAAAAAATAAAATATAAGTTTTTTAGTGACTTGATTCTATGTACTATGGATGTGTGGAAGTTAAGGTGACACGTGGCTTTTTGTGATGACGTGGCGAGAATGAAGTGTGGGGTGGATGCTGGGTTGACACGTGGCGTTGCTATGTCGATGGAAACTTGCGTCGAGAGGTCAATATGTAGAAGTTAAGGGCACGTTTAGCATAGAAAATTTCAAATAAATAAAATAAAGCAGAGAATATATATTTTTTTTAAAATGTATTTATTTAAAAAAAAATATATTTAAAAAAAAATATTTTTTTTTAAATTTATTTTTAAATTAATTTTTTTTTAAATGTATTTAAAAAAAAAAAAAAAATTTAAAATTTTTTTTGAAAATATATTTATTTAAAAAAAATATTTTTAAAATATTTAAAAAAAAAATTATTTGTTAATAATGTATTTAAAACAAAACACATTATTTAACAAAATTATAGTTGAAAAAAAAAAAAAAAAAAAAACATTTTTGCGAAAAAAAAAAATAATAATCCATTTCTCCAATTCTTCACCAAAATAGTGGAAATGGAGCTAGCCAAATTGCACTACCTAATTCTCTCAATTTCTCTCTATTTCTTTACCAAATTCTCAACTTTTTTAATTTTCTCTACCAAACAATGGAAATAAGTCCAATTTTCATTTCTCTAATTTTTTTTCTCTCTACCAAACACACCCTAAGGGTGCTTTCGGTATGGTGCCAGATATGGTCTAGCATTCCCTTGGCTAGCGGAAACTAATCGAGCTGATCTCTCAGAATCGAAAGTTGAATCAGTTGCAGGCTATAACATAAAATAAGTGCGGGATGCGATCTTTAATAGTTCATTGTTGGCGGAAGCTAATTTTTGAGTATGATATCATGAATCACAATGGGTATGAGTTTGATAGTTGTGGTGGACCTTTCGATCTAAAAAATTCATATCTTGCTATGAAGTATATAACATATATATCATTCATTCTCACATTTGAAAGATTTGCATCTTAAACAAACACATGATTGTAATGGAAATTCATTCCTCATTCTCATTCCGAGATACCAAACGCACCCCAAGTTTTTAAAGTCTGGAACAGCCTTAAAAGTTTTAGTTAAACAAATAGTTTTCATTACAATATCATTAGAGTATCTACAATGGCTCAAATGGTTTAAAGTTTTTTACTATCGTAAAAAGTCTTTTATCAAAGTTTTCTGTATTGCAAATCAAAATTTTTAGAAAAGATTTTACAAAATTTTGGAAAAGCTCAAGTCTTTTCTTCAAGCTTTGATCATTAAATGTCTGGTACATTAAATATATAAAGTTTTAAAGACTTAATGCATTGTAGATGGTCTTATAATTGATTTGATTGGGTGATCTCGAAAAAAGTAAATACAAACACGAAAATAGTTTACATAAAAATGATCACTTCATATACGGCTTAAGATATTTCAATAGTTATAAGTTCGAAACCAATCTTTCATACGAGTAATAATGTTTTCGCTATCTTTTGCCATTTGCTATTCTTTTAATCTTGCGTGAACATACCATTATGAATGTAACATCTCAAAATAGACAGTCTTAGAACATGTGTTTAGCTACTCAAAGTTAAAACGACATAACAAAATTCAATATATGTTTCTAAGGAGGGGTGTCAATAAGATAACTTTTTAAAAATCTGATGTGAAAAGATACATCTCTTAATGTGTTGAAAAGCTTAGAGGTATCAATAACATAACTCTTTGAAAAGGGGCATCTCTTAATGTGTTGAAAAGCTTTATTATATTAATTAAAAAGTAAGTTTTCGAAGTTCTTAAAAAACTATGTAGCAAAAGTTTAAGGAAATGATTTGCACATTTTAATTTTTGATGCACATACTTCAAAGTACAAGTAAGCATCATAAGATATATGTAAAAATGTTTATAGCGGAGAATAAAGTGTGCAATTCACATCTCAAAGTTTACAATACCTTTCAAGAACTTTTATAATTGTTTGTTACTAGTTTTGAAATCAAAATCTACTCTATTAACCTATGTATTTGAATTACATTTCTTAAGATGGCATGATGTACACAACAACATAAATGAGTAATTTATAGAACGTGAACAAATTGTATGAATTTCGTACGCAAGTTGAAAAAGTTTATACACACATTATTTGTTAAGTTGTTATTGGCTAAACACTATTAGATGTATAGTTTAGGAATAGTAAATTAACTAGTTAGCTTTGCTCGCGTGTTGTGGCGTGTGTGAAAACATTTGTTTAGTAGTTAATGAATAAAGTTTTAATAATAATATATGTTATTAATAAAAAACGTAAAACAATATAAAGTAGTAATAATATTAAGTTAAGTAGGTTAGAAGTTAATTTGTTATACTATTAAACTTAAGAGGATGTTAAAATGTAAAGTTTTATAAGTTGAGGTTAATTTAATATTTTTGTAAACTTAAGAAGGTAATGTAAAAAGATTTAAAATATAAAAAATCAATGGGTTTAAGGGGTGATTTGATAATTTGGTGAATTAAAGGGTTATACCAAATTTAAAAGGTGTTAAAAATGCAAAACTTTATGGTGCGTTTAGTTGGAGAAAAAATTACTTTGTTTTCTATCTTTAGTTTTGTAAAAATTTGGATGGGAAATTTATCTCCACAAAACACTTGAAAATATAGAAAATGCGTTTAGTTGATATTTGTATTTTCTATTTTGAAGAAGGGAGGGAAGGTTGGGGGTTACAAAGGAAAACAAGGAAAACAACTAAAATTTGTTTTCTAATTTTCCTTGTTAGATTAAGAATAGGAGATTTTGTGTTTTGCAAAATATTTTGTTGGAAAATGATAATTTGAACGCGTTCCTTGTTTTCCACAAAACATTTTGTGGAAAACAAGGGTGTTTTCCCCCAACTAAACGCACCCTTAACATCCACGGGGTTCATCACGTTTATCCAACTTTTTTTTTTCTCTTTTTTTTTTTTTTTTCTTTTCTATTTTACAACCCTTTTCACTTGTTTTTTGCTTTCAAATTGTATCCCTATCTGAAATTCGTCTTCTGATTCACTCCAAAAGTCTACTAGTACTTTGTCTTGTACATCTCCAACATCGTCATCTTCTTTCTACATCACCAATATCATTCATAAAACTTGTTACTCTCAGAAAGTGTGATCATTTGGGCGTAAAACTACATAAAAGATCGATAAAACTAATTTTTTGTAGGTAACATGGTTTGTTCATGGATATTACAATTATAAATATATACAATCATGAACCAAGTTTCACTATTCATAAGAGTTTTTTAATATTATTATTTTTTCTAGGCATTATAGAATATGAAGTAAAATTAAGAATACTAACACACAATGAAGGCCTTTCCTGATTAAGTCCATTCACTTCTATACAAATGATCATCGGTTTCATTCCCACACTTACAATTTTTTATTTAACACATACCCAACATCAAGTTTTTTAGCATCTTTTGTACAAGTTACATTCCCTTCCTCTTAAATTACATAAATTTATAGTCTTGAGCTTACTTACATATATATATATATATATATATATATATATATATATTTCATGTTCATGTAGTGACCACCCTTAAAATAAAAACTGTAGGAACCAGTAGATTTGTGCCACTTGTAAATTAACTAATTTAATTAAAACAAAATCACTAATAAACACATAAGGCTAAAATCGACTTTTTACTCATCCACATCTCCTAATAAAACTATAGAAATAAAACTAAAACCTAATTCTCTCTCCAAATATCACGCCTCTCTTCTTTTTCATATGAAAATTACTTCTTCACTGCCTCCCCATTTTAAGCATCAAATCTCATCCACAATAGCTGTCGCAAGGCGCCACCACCTATTTCTTAATAAAACTCCAATTTATAAATCTCAATATCCATGGCAGTAGAGAGGACTTGTCGTGATACAACCAATAATTCCAATGAATTCCACTCGTCGTGAATCTAATGATGACGAATCCCTAGATCTATCATAACCCACGATATATCGTAGCAAACAACCATACGGGAACATGTCTCCGCTAAGGTTTGTTATTTATTTGACTTACTTTGTTTTTCAAGATCAATGATGGGTATTTTGTGATCTACAAAGATCTTTTCTTTCGAAATGATGAAACCCGAGATCTTCTTTCATTATTTTGTTCTTTGTATTGAATTCTTCAGTAATATCGACGATGTTTATTGTTTTCGAACTTCAAAATCATTAGATCTCTCGACGTGACGACAAAACCATAGATCTCTCGACCCAAGAAAGTTAAAGACGACAAAACCTTAGATCTCTCGACGTGATAATAAGTTATTTCTCAGCTGCGCGCACTTTTTTTTTATCAATTGGTGTATAAGGTTTTCGTAAAAAAGAGTTGTTTATCCAAAAATAGTGAAGCTTACACATCTGTTTTGTTGACTTTTTTGCTTCTGTTGTTTGTAAGACCCGATTGGATTTTTTGATTTTTTAACAATTGGTTCACTAAAAAAGTAATAAAAAGTGTGTGTTAATACAATGTGCCAAGGAAATTTATAAAATTTTATACACTATAATGTATCAAATTTTTATAGTGTCATTACAAATGTACTAAAATATTGTAGTGTGTCACTACAAATGATACTAAAATTTTAATGAATCACTATAAATGTATCAAAAAAAATTAGTACCACTACATTTATATGTAAAGTTTTAGTGTGTCATTATATATGTATCAAGAAATTTAGTGTCATACTATAAATGTGTCAAAAAACTATTGTGTCATTTTATATGTATCACGATATTTATGTATATATGTATAAAAATAATTGGTGTGTCACTATATATCTATCAAAAATTGGTGTGTCATTATAAATTTAGTGTGTCATAAATAAAATATAATATTTAGTGTGTCACTATAAAAGTTGACGTATCACAATAAATTTAGTGCATCATTATAAAAAGTTGTATCGCTATTTGGAAAAAAGAATAGCAAAATATTAGAACAAAAAAAAGGAAAAAGAAAAAAACAATAAAAGGTTGTATCAGTAGCTGGACAAAAAGAAAAACAAAATATTGAGAAAAAAGAAAAAGATAACCAGGCGTGGGATGTGCAAAATGTATCCATAGTGGGTTAAAAAAAATGACACTCATATTGCATTAAATTACAATGTTGCCATTACTGGTAATCATTTAATTATAATTATATCTCATCTAAAATGGTACATCGAATCGGTCCGTGAGATTGGTTCCTATTGTTTTATTTTAAAGCTCGTTTCACCACAAACGCTAATTATATATATATATATATATATATATATATATATATATATATATATATATATATATATATATATATATATATATATATTTTACTTATTCTTCTTTCAAAATTATATATATATTTTATAGTTTATTCATTAATTACAAAAAACAAATAGTAAGCAAAAATGAAAACTTTAAAAGTTAAAAAAAAACCCGATGATTGGGATATATTTATGAATTTAACTGATTTCGAATAAATCTTTAACCTTGATATTTCAAGCAAATTTTGGGAGAATATGAATTACAACCACATAAAAAATTGAGGTTTTTATATAGATCTGCAACAACGTGCGGACCTATTTATACTTGTTTTTACCAAACATAAACAAAAAGGATTGGATGAATGAAAAATAACATAATATTAATTAATTGGGTAGTTGACATCAATATGTAAAAATGATACCGGTAATAAGTTCATTTTCTTTTTATATAAATGCATGTTTTACCCAAATGTATGCAAAGCCTACTGACATTTAAAAAAATTAAAGGCCACTTACAAACTTTAATAGATGTAATTCAATCCTCAACTACTACAATAAAGGAGATACATTCAAATATTTGTGAGTCAAAAATAATAAATGAGAATTGAAAAAAAAAAATAACATTCATAAATCAAGTGAAAAGTAATCTCAAGAGTATACTACCCAGTTTCTACAAAATGATTTTTAACTAACCATGTTTACAAACAACTTTGAAAAGTAATCTCAAGAGTATACTACCCAATTTCCACAAAATGATTTTTAACTAACCATGTTTACAAACAACTTTCAAGTTAGAACCATTAAAAAAAAAAAAAAAAAATCTACGGACAGGTCATGATGCCCAATATCAAAATATTCATCAATCAACCTATGTGTTTTGTGATGATGATCTAACTTTTTAATAAAAACGCATGAATTCATTGTAAATTATGAAAAAAAATGCAAGGCTTTAGATTTTTTACACAATTTCTGCATGATATGTATGTATGCATACAAATATGCACTAAGAGGATGTTTGGTACACTGGAAAGGAAAGATGAGAAAAGGAAAGGGGGTTCATTCCCCTGTTTATCATTCTCATTCTTTCATTTTGTTTCTTTAAAAAAAATGAAGAAAGGTGGAGAATTAGAATTTTAGGACACTCCTAGAAAAAATGCCATTAGCAATAATTTTTTTAACAACAATAGAGAAATCATTGCTAAATTGTGCATTTAACATCTAACTTTAGCAACAAAATTGTTAACAAGGTTGCAATTTTTTTAACAACAAAAAAAATTAGTTGGTACTTCTACAAAAGATCTTAAATATTTGTTGCTAATTTGGCAACCACTGCTTAATTTTGTTGCATTCTCAAATTAGCACCGACCGAATTAGCATCACTTGATGCTCGTTGCTAATTCGGAGGGTGCTAATTTTAGAATGCAACGAAATTACTTAGTCGTTGCTAAATTTAGCAACAAATATTTATAGTCATTTGTTAAAAATACTAACTAATTTTTTTGTTGCTAAAAAAATAGCAGCTTTGTTAACAAGTTTTGTTGCTAAAATTAGATGCTAAATGCATAATTTAGCAACGATTTCTCTATTGTTGTTAATGGCATTTTTTCTAATAGTGGGAGGGCTCTTTCTCTTTATCCATTCTTCAAAGAATGAAAAAAGTCCCGTAAAAAATTAAGGAGGGGATAATTGTGCGATACATAATACATCATAAATCAAATAAAAAACCCTACGGCAGACGTATTCTCTCCCTACTGCTCATCTCTACGTTGGTGAATTTCATTATCAGGTAATTGTGCGATACATGATACATCATTAGTATTTGCATTTTGAACGCTACCTATAACTTTTCCTTCTGTACTATTGTTTACTTTTACATGATCGTAGAGAAATCTTGTAAACTAATTATTGAACTTGTAGTATCAGGGGCATGCACATCATTGGTCGTGATGCAAGTAAGGCCCGAATTTTTTTAAAATCGTCGCTAGAAGACACAATCATCTACATTCAAATGCTTGGTGATGGTCCGTTAGATTAGGCGCTCATTAAGATTTACGTGGTTGCACACCTAATACTATGTTTAATACTATTTTATGGTTAAGTATTATTTTTTTGACACTTTATCGTAATGTTGGTGATTTTTTTTTTTCTTTTTTTTTTGAACAAGTGATTTTTAATGGTATGATTTGACTTTTTACAATTTTGTTTTTTTATTAGTTTTGTTGAGTGCAGTTTGTGTATTAAAGAAATTAAATAATCGACCCAATAAAAATAAAAACTGAAAATAAATTTTAATTCTCTATTGTGTCAAACAAATAAATGAATTCTTTAATTGATTCTGACATTTTATTCTCTAATTTTGTCAAATAGTGGAATCCAATCTATTATTTCAGTGTTATTCTATTTCTCTGCCATTCCATTCTTTACTGCATTTTCATTCTTTGTGATTCAGTCGTACCAAACTTCCCCAAAGAATTTTTCTAGTATATTAAACTTTTGCAATAACGAAGAGAAATATCATTCAGAGTATTGAAATATATGCTATTTTCCAAACGTAATATAAGTTAGCTAAACTTTTCATTTATGGTTGTCAAATATAGACATATTTTTCTGTTAGTCTATTAGTATTAGTATAAGTATTGACCCATTGTATATTCGGCTCATTATATATTCTATATAATCTTGATGTACCAAACATTATTATTCATTCAATATACACAAACTTACATGGTATCAACCCTAACCGACCGATCCACTCTCTGCTTCTGCAATTTTTTTATTCGTTTAGTATTGTTGTTTCTCGACCTTGTGTGTTGTCGAGGTGTGTTTGATTGTTTGTCAGCCGAGTGTCTTGTCAACCTTCCAATATTTTACGATTCCCTAAACCTTTATATATTTGATTATTTTGTTATCACTCTATACATTCAATTATTAAACCCTTTCTCACATACCCTACCTAACATACCCTACACCCTTTATACATTCAATTATACCCTACACCCTTTATATATTCGATTATACATTCGATTATTTTGTTATCACGATTCCCTACCTGACATACCCTACACCTTTTTGGTCGACCAATATTTTATTCGACTCGTTAAGACTACTTTGTATTCGATCAGTTTGTTATTCGACCATTAAACACTTCACTTTATTCGACCAGTATTTTATTCGCCACTGTGTTATCAATTTTTTTTTTTTTTTTTTTAATTCGATCAGTTTGTTAACCAAGGACGATTTACTAAACCCTAAACGCTCACTAAAATGACTACGGATACAACTCCCCCCACCTGTCCTCACGTTATCGGATAAACTTATGGCGATGAATCACTTCTTTGGTTCCGATTAGCTTGATGTTGATGAGATGAATTACTCATCATGGGTATATTATTTTTCACCTTGCATGGATATGGCATCTTGGATCATCTCATTGATCCACCCGCGTCCTCATCTACTACACCTCCTCCACCCCCCGACTAAGGATGCAGAATGGCTCAAGGTTGACTTCATCATTAGGTCTTGGATCTTCTCTACACTTGCCTTGAATCTTCAAAAACGGTTGGTTGCTCTTAATCTCAAATCTGCCAAAGAGGCGTGGGTGTGTCTTGAGAGGATTTTTCAAAACAATAAACGCCCTCGAGCTATAGCTTTGAAGGCGGAGTTACGTAATCTAAAGCTTGGGGACTTAACAATTGATGCATATTTTCAGAAAATTGAGTCAATTTCATTGGTTTTGAATGGTCTTGGTTCCCCTCTTAGTAACGATGATATTGTTACATTTGCACTTGAAGGCTTACCTAACACGTATGATGTGATTTCAACCGTTATTGCTAGTCGGGAACCCTTTCCGATCTCAAGACGTTCGTTCTTTGTTGACCACGCAAGAGATGCGCATGAAGTCTGATTCAAGACTCGCTGTGGATGCTACATCCGCTTCTCCTATGGTCTTGTTGGCAAATAATACTCCTCGGCGTCGCCTAATCCATTGGAAAAGTAAACAAACCTTGTTTTTGTTTGCTAAAGGTCATTGTCGTTTTGGTGAGCGTCGGTATCTTCATCTTCACAATGACGTTCATGGTAAGTCTACACTACTTCCTCGCAGTTCCGGTTATGTGGATATGGATACCTTGCAAACATTATTGGCTAAATTGGGCTTTACTACTTCACAAAATACCACTTCAAGCATCGTTCTCGCTGCATACCATGCATCAGCCTACCCAACACCGGCCCAACCTCCTAGCTATCCCACGCAGCCATTCCACCCGACCCATTTGTATCCAAGCCCACAGTCGGCCCAGGTGTATCCAATGCAACAACAGCAGTTCACAGTTTCACCATGGGGGTTCAATACCTATGGCCTGTCACCAGCAGGAGGTTCATACGTTCCAGGTTCACGCGAATGGCAGGTTCAATATGCCGCTAGTCCACAACAGGGTTCTCTTTGCGCAGGGGTTTACCAACAGGTCACCAGTCCGGCGGTTCATTAATGCCAGGAGGTTCACCAGCAGGTCCACCAATGACCGGTTCACCACAATGCCTAGGGTTTCGCAACGGACTTCGACAGGTCCAGATTTTGGTTCAGTTTTTAACTCGGGTCAACTACTTGCATCAGGTTCACAGGGTTCGGGTCAAGCAACTCTCTTGCCACATGCTTTTGCTATTAACACTCTTCAGGACTCGTGTGCTGGAAATTGAAATATGGATACAGGTGCGAGCTCTCATCTTAATGATTCTGTGCATTGTCTTAGTGATATTCTTAATGAGTGCATATATCCGTCTGTCGCGGTTGGTGATGGGCGTTTCATTCCCATTACCAACTCCGGTCATAGTATCTTGTCTACACCTTTTCGTCCTCTTCGTTTAAATAATGTTTTAATTACCCCTCATATCGTCAAAAATCTTATTTTTGTGTGTTAATTTGTTCGTGATAATTATTGCAATGTTGAATTTGATCCTTTTGGTTTTTCGCGGAAGGACTTCATAACTCGACGGGTACTCCTCCGTGTGATAGCACGGTGATCTTTACCTGTTACAAAGCCTTCTCCATTCCTCAAGCATATCTTACCGGTCGATATCGTGGCATCAACGACTTGGACATCCAGGAAGTGAAGTGTTGCAGCGTCTTGTGTCTAGTGATTCTATTTCTTGTAATAAAGAGAAGCTTCCCGCTATTTGCCATGCTTATCGCTTGGTAAACACGCGAAGCTTCCGCTTGTTAGTTAGTCTATAATCTGTACTTCTTGTTTTGACATAGTTCACTCGGATATGTGGACTTCCCTAATTCCAAGTCTTTCTGGTTTTAAGTATTATGTTTTGTTTCTTGATCATTATTCTCAATATGCTTGGGTTTATCAATTAATGAATAAATCTGATGTTTTGTCTAAATTTGGTTGTTTCAGATTTATGTTCGTACTCGGTTTAAGTGTGAAATTAAGTCGTTTCAATGTGATCATGGTGGTGAGTTTGATAATACTGCCTTTCATAAATTATTTTCAACCCATGGCATCCAATTTAGATTTTCTTGCCCCTGCACCTCTCAACAAAATGGAAAATCGAGCATGATTCGCATTCAATCAATAACCTTATTCGTACTTTATTGTTTCAAGCACATTTACCACCCAACTATTGATGATGCTCTTAATATGGTTGTTTATTTATTGAATATCCTACCTTCCCGTGCCATTAACAATGACATACCCTTTACCCGCCTTTTTGGTGCTACACCTGATTATAGTGTCCTTCGTGTTTTTAGATGGCTTTGTTATCCACATATTGATACCAACCATAAATTAGGACCCCGCGCTACACCTGCTATATTTTTGGGACATGCTGCCAATCATTTTGGCTATCGTTGTCTTGATCTAAATACCAACAAAATTATTATCTCTCTTCATGTTACCTTTGATGAAACGCTTTTTCCGTTTCAAACCCATCCGTCCAAACCCACCCCCTCCTATGATTTTTTGGAAGATTCTTCCAACCTCAATTTCAACCATTATCAACACTACCCCAATTGGTCCTACTTTAAACCCGATACCTATACCATCAGTTGATTTATCTACACCTCACGAACCAGTCAACATACCTACCTCCCCTGCCCCACCTACACCAACGCCAACTGTCCCTAACGCACATGTCCCTGACTCACTAACGCCACCACCTGTTGTATCTATTCATTCCATGGTCACACGTTCTCGTGTCGGGACTACTCGTCCCTAATCCTAAGTATCTGGTCATGTGTCCCTGTTTCTCTCACCTAGATCGTATAAGGATGCTATTGATGATCCAAATTGGCGAAATGCTATGTTTGATGAATATAAAGCGCTTATTAAGAATAAAACTTGGACTTATGTACCTCGTCCTGCGGGTGTCAATGTTGTTAGGTGTATGTGGTTATTTCGCCATAAGTATTTGGTGATGGAGCTCTTAGTCGGTACAAGGCACGTCTTGTTGTCAATGGTAGCACACAGGTAGAGGGAGTAGATGTTGATGAGACTTTTAGTCCGGTTGTTAAGCCGGGAACCATTCAGACTGTTCTTAGTTTAGCTATTTCTCGACATTGGCCTGTTTATCAGCTTGATGACAAGAATGCGTTTTTGCATGGTGATTTGGTAGCTGTTTATATGCATCACCACCGGTTTCGATCCCGAGCATCCTGATTATGTTTGTTTATTACAGCGTTCTTGATGAGTGTATAAATACTCATCATTTTTGTACAATATAAACCGAAAATCATCTGAAAACACCTCAAAACACATCAAAAATGATCAAAATATCACAAATCAGTGTTTTATGTGTTTTAAATGCAAAAATATCAAAATCGGATGAAAAACATATCAAATTTGCAAAATTGCGCTTTTAGTCCCCAAGTTTCAAAAGTTGTCAAAAACAAATCCCGAGCACATAATTTCAAAAGAAAAATCATCAAAGGTCCCTTTTAAATCATAACTTGTCAAATTTGGTCCTTTGGTGAAAAATGTGAAAAGTTTGAGAAAATTACAAATTGGTCCTTCAAGTTTGCAAATTGACAATTGGCCCTGGAAAATTGGAAATGGAAATTTTGGTCCTTGTAATATCAACACTTGTCAAATGCTGTCCCTGAAACACCTTTGCAAAATTACAGCTTTGGTCCCTTGGTTTTGTGGAAATTGCAAAAATAGTCCTTGTGTTGTTAACTTATCCAAACGGACCCTATATTATCCTTGGCCCAAATAAAATACCCAGCCCAATACCCTTTACCCGTGTTTAACCCAATCCAACACACCCCCTTTGTTATTAAAACCCGATCAAATGGTTTGACCCATCCACTTTCCCTCCTCTTCACATTATGCACCATTTCCATCATTCCATTGCTCAGAACACTTCGATCACACTCCATCCACTCCATCATCACCCTATTTCCCTCCAAACACAAGAGCCAAGGATGCATTTAATGCACCCCATACCTACCCCGCTCAAGCTACATGTTAAACGAAATTGGCGCCAAAATGTTTTAAATGGCCGGATCAATTTCGCTTATCCAAGGGTCATTTTTATTGTTGGGAACTGTTCATAGAGGTAAGAGAAGACACTTGGGATGTATAAAGAGCCAAGAGAAGCATCAAAGGAGGAGTGAGTTTTAGTTTTTCTAGCAATGAATGTCGCCTCATAATTTCTTAGTCTAAATTAGATTGATAGTTGTATTTTACAGTTTCATTGTACTCAAGTAAACCTTCTTAGTGTATCTCAACTTTATTTAAGCATAAATTGCGCTCATGTTCAATTTCCATATTTCATTTCCACTGTTGAAATTTCCACTCTTGAAATCCTATGTCAACAATCTTAGTCACTTGTGTTTAAGCTCGTGCAAGCTCATTCAAACTTGTTTAAGCTTTCCATAAGCTCACATTGCAATTTCACTTACTTGTGCACTTTGGTCAACAAAAGTCAACACGGGTACAAAAATTGAAGCAGAATGGATTTGGGTTGATTCAGACATGGAATGGGTTGAAATGGAAGCTATTGGATTGGTTTGATAGGATAGTGGTACTTGTTTCATATTTTGCTAGCCATTGTGGCTTGGACAAATTGTAAGTCAAAATTAAGTTCTTTAGCATAATCTATATTTGTAGTTCAAATCTGTCATAATCTGTTCTAATAGAAGTAATTAAGTGTTGTTAAGTTAGTTTGATCATAAAATAAGTTGTTTCTTGGTTTAATTCGTTTTGAGCTTATCAAGAACATATAGGAGTGTTTGGTTCTCGCTTTGTGTTTCGTTTTTGAAGCTTATGCAATGGTTCATTTTTATTGGCTCATGTTTGTTAAGTAGATTTGAACTCATTTGAGTCAATCTTTGGTACCTGCAACCACTTAAAGTCAAAATTGTTCCTTAATCCATCTATCCTGCTCTTATCTGTTATGATTTTGGGATTGCAGTTCATCATTTTGTGTTTAAATATCATCAACATTGCTTGCATTAGGTTCAATACATCTCATAACACCAGTATCAAGTCAAAATTTGGATTCAAAGTTCACTTAAGTCAAAATCTTAAATATCTTCAAAAGTCAAAGTTGCCACAATCTGTTTTTCAGCCAAATGCAAAGAATTTTCATGGCTTCATCTTTGAGCCATTTTCAGTGAAATTTGTACCTTCATAAACCTCATCTGGTCCAATTACTTATCACCATTTTAGTTGAATTTTACAAATTTTATAAAAGCTCCAAACAAGCTCATCTTTCAGGCCAAATTTGCCCTGCTCACTGTATCAGTTGGATCTGAGTTTTTCTCAGATCTTGTGCAGCTTGCACAGGGCTCATTTGAGCTCACCAGGGTCTGCTTTTTGGTACACTTGGTCTCACCCAGGTCCTTTCTAAGTTCCAAATCAAAGTTTTCAGTTTGAGCTTATTGATAAGCCTGTGCTTGTGCTTAAACTTGCTACCCAGAACTGTTTTAGCTTAAAAGTTCATAACATCAAATCTGTGCAAATCTGTGATTTAGTGGTTAAAAATAGTTAGGATAAGTTGCATTTCAGTTCTTGTAGCATATTTTGGGTCCTGTAATCAGTGGGTGGCTTGTTTGCTTCATTTAGCTTATTTTAGTGCTTATTAATAAGCACTTGTTTAAGCAGTTTCATATTTCTCCAAACAAGTGCCTGTTTTTCCATTTTTCTTATATTCCTAGTATTAATTTAGAATTTTCCTGAAATTTTCAGATTTTTCCAAGTTGTTTAGCTATTTTTCTTAATTTAAATTAGTTTTAAAGCATTTTTAATTAGCTTTTAATATAAAAATTCAGAAAAGTTCAAAAAATAATTTTTCAATTTTATTAATTTTAGATAAATATAAGAAGTGAAAAAAGTAATTTTCCAGATTTTTCATAGTTTATTTGGTAATTTTAGTAATTTAATTAGTTTTTAATAGTTTAAAATTCATAAAAAATAGAAAATAATCAGAAAAATACAAAAATAGTTTTGAAAATTCTAGTTTGATATTTTAGACTTTTCCATTTCATAATTTCATTTTTCTAGCTTTGTTTCCTAATTTCTTGTATTTTGGTTAATTATTAAATAGTAAAAATAGTTTTTAATTAATAATAATTAGATAATTAGTGATAAAAATAGTTTTCTTTTTCTAAATATTTTATTTTATCATTAGGTTTGTAAAAATATCATTTTCATATTTTTAGGATTAATATTGCTTTAGTTTCACTTTTTAATTTGTACGTCGCGTAGATTTTTAATTTCAGTTTTATAAAAACATAAAAACAAAACATCATTGTAAAAATAGTGATAGCGTTTATTTAATAGATTTTATCTTTTAATTTCCTTAATTTGCATTTAAGCCGTTTTATTTGTTGGCTTTTCCAGAGTTATAATATCTTATCCTAATCCTTTTTCCGTTCAAACTCCTCGATCACTAAACGTTTGATAATTCATCGCGATAGCTCGCTGACATAACGACCGGGGAGACCCTATACTCCTCGGATCTTCATTGCATTCGTGTTCTAACAGTTTTAAGTCGGTTACGGTCCGCCATTCACAAGTGGCGGGCTAAGCCTGTGTGATTTAGCTTGACCGTTTGGCGCCATCGACGCCTTCTCTTTACTTCGAGTTGGTGTGATTCATCTTTATTTATTTACCGACAGGGTGATGATACTGCTTTTCTGCTACTATATGTGGATGATATTGTGCTTACTGCTTCCTTTGATAGTTGCGATATCGACGTTTCAGAACCAGAAAACCCATAAAGATTCTTCTCACCTGATTTTTATAAAACGTCTTCATAATTCTCATTCTCATCTGAAATATCTTCATAATTCCATTTCTCTCCTTAACTCTAGTCTCTTAGAGTTAACTCTAGTGCATGCGCACTCGTTCTTCTAGATCATTGAGTCCTTTGCGTGATCTAGCAGAAATTCCTAGACGACGTTTCATAGACGTCTTTGCCCAAATAGTCGAACCCGAGATTCGTACTATTTCAAGCAACACCATGGCGATCTAACGTACTATGGCGAAATGCTCCGTGCACCCACCGAGGGTTATGGAGATGCCATCGTTTTACCAGCTTATCGCCTTCGATCACTTCAATTGAAGACATTTGATCCAACTTGTATCTACAAATCAATTCCGCGGGTCTGATCGAGAAGACCCGTATGCACACATCCGTTGGTTTAACAAGTTGACTTCAACTATCAATTTCAAGGATGTGCCACAAAAAGTCATCAAGTTGATGCTTTTTCCATTCTCTCTTGAGGGGACAGCCCGGATTTGGCTGGAAAAAGAACCCCCTCGATCTATCGAAACTTGGGAGGATCTTGTTCAAAAGTTTGTGAATTACTTCTTCCCTCCATCAAAGACGACTAATCTTAAAATGAAATTTGGATTTCGTCAAAAATTTCGATGAAAACTTTGGAGAGGCATGGGAGAGATTCAAAGATCTCCTCGGGAAATGCCCCCATCATGAATTCACGGAGCTTCAACAAGTTAATATCTTTTATAATGGGTTGAACGGTAATGATCAAGATTCTTTGAACGCATCCGCGGGTGGCAATATCTTGAATCGTAAACCTAAAGATGTGCTTGAAATTTGCGAGAATAAATCAAAAGTTCCTATTTCTCGAAACAAAGTCAATGTTCAACACTCTCGCTTCTTCATCCAAGAACTCGTCGAGTTAGCAGCTCGTTAGCAGCTCTAACGGACATGAGCCATTGTATGATAAAAGAGGTAAAGGAAATCAAAAGCGAAATTCATAAGCCGGAACCAATCAAAGCCATAAACAAGGTGTGTGAAATTTGTAGTGGTCCACACGCGATTATGATTGTCAAGCAACCGATGCTTCTTTTACCCAGCTCCGTAGCTTCGTAAACCACAATCAATACCGACCACAAGATGATCCTCACTACCGTGCACCTAGCGGTATGACACCACCTGGTTTTCCTCCTGTGCAAAACCATGGCAATCAAAACCATGGCAATCAAAACCATGGAAATCAAAATCGCTTTGTTCCGAATCAAGGACAAAATTTCAATAACTCTCAAAATTTCAATCAAAACCGGAACAATTTCAACCAACCTTATCAAGCTCCTAATCATCAAAGTTATCAACCACCTCCTCAAGCTCCCTTACCAAATGACTTCATGAAAATGACTGAGTCAAACATGCGTTCAATGCAAACTCAGATCAATAACATGAGAGGTGAGCTAAAAGGAAATTGATACCACATTATCTCACAACAAATGAGTTAAAGAATGTGATGAGCAGTTTCATGAACATGAATATGAACAAAGCTTCGCCATCTTCTGGAGGACTCCCAAGCAATACTATTCCCAATCCTAATGCCGAGTTGAAAGTCGTCACCACTCGTAGTGGTAAGACGCACAATGGACCTTCGACTCCAATGCCCCCTCCTCCCGTGGCATTGAGTCAAGTTACCAAGGAGACAACGGACAAGGTGCATTATTCAAGCCCACGGCATCAAGACACGCCCCACCTTCGGTAGTCCAAGCTTTAAGTCCGAACCCGATGTTCCGAGGAAAAATCCGAGCCGTAAAACACTTCCATCCAAGCTCAAAAGTCTAGTCAGCTTCCTTACCCATCAAGAATGAATGATGAGAAGCTCAAAGACAAAAACAAAGAGCAAATGGAAAAATTCTTCCAAATCTTCAATGAGCTTCACTTTGATATAAGCTTCGTTGATGCTCTCGCTCTAATGCCTAAATTTGCATCCACGCTTAAAGGCTTACTCACCAACAAAGACAAGCTATCTGAGATGGCTAAAACTCCTCTCAATGAGCAATGCTCGCCAGACCATTCTTAATAAGCTTCCCTAAAAGCTTGAAGACCCGGCCGATTCTTAATCCCGTGTGATTTCTTGGGATGTTTCAATGCTTCGCCTTGGCCGATCTTGGCGCTAGCATTAACCTCATGCCACTCTCAGTATGGAAGAAATTGTCTCTTCCTGAACTTTCATCCACTCGTATGACACTCGAGCTAGCGGATCGAACCGTAACTCGTCCACTTGGGATAGCCGAGGATGTCGTGATGAAAGTGGGAAAGTTTCACTTTCATGCCGACTTTGTTGTAGTAGACTTCGATGCGCATCCTAGAGTTCCCTTATCTTAGGGAGAGCTTTCTTAAGAACGAGTCGCGCTCGATTGATGTGTTTGTCTTGAAGAGTTGACCATACGGGTTGACAACGAAGAGCTCACATTGAATATCAACCAGAACTCTAAACCTCTGTACAAACAGAGTGTTGCCACAATTGATCAAAAATCTGAAAGAATCAATGCAACACTCTCAAATTTCAGGGTTAAGAGTGTTCACCAAAAACGTGCTGAGCTCAAAGCTTTAAAAATCACCCCTGGTTCAAACAAATGGTTTGAAAGTCGTACCGTGGAAGTCAAGAGTGTTCTTAATGATGATGACGATGATCTAGAATCGGAGACTTCATCGGAAGTGGTGGAAACTGCTAGCTCTAAAGCACACCACTTGTCCCACCTCCGCATCGGTTGTCGATCGAGATTGTTAAGTCCGTGGATGAAACCAAAATCTCTTCAGCCATCCGAGTTGGATGATGATGTTTGTGATCCAATGGGAGACATTCTTCCCGTTGATGAATTGCTCAAAAATGATCCATCATCTTCTAGTCTTATTCCCGACTCTTCCATCCCTTCTCTCACCTCGGATGAGGAAGATGACAACTTTTGGAATGAAGTCGATGCCTTTCTTAGTGATGAGTCAATTCCTACGGAATTGATAACACTTACCTTGATCCTGGGAGGGAGACATTCTTTTTCCGGAAAGTCCGTTGATTGAAGAACCATTTCCCCCCTCCCTCCGACATCTTCTTGACAATCACCATCTAAGCTTCAAGTTTAAGCTTAAAGATGTCACAAATGGTGATTTGCTTCTCTCTGCTAAAGAATGGACTTACATTCTCATGTACGTCTTTATTCCATTCTTCACAGATGGTGTGGTTGCTCTTTCCCTTTCTCTTTCGGGAATGAGGACACCATCTTTGACCCTGGTATCATCCTTTATAGTTTCTTCAATTAACAATACCGCGGTCATATCTCGTCGGTGTGGAACTTTCTGATGTTCATATGTTTATTAACATTGTGAACGAAAGTCCGACGAGATTGGTTTTCCGTTACTTTCCCCATGAACAAATTAATTGGGGTGAGTCAAGCTAGGCTTCGGTAATCAAAAACAATAGCACACTATATGGGTTTTCACCCATATTTCTGACTTCTTTCTACTTTCTACCACCCTAGTGTGGGGGTTGCCCACATGTTTTCAAAAAAAAAAACTCTTTCAAATAATGGCCGTAATATTTCCCTTTTACGTTCTTTGTTTCGCATAACCGCGACTTTGAATATTGAGGGCAATATTCATTTCTAAGTGGGGAATTCTCAATGAATTTTATCATATAATTATACCAATTCCCGCTTTTTGGCCAAAAATTTTTTTTGGAGTAAGTGTTTTACACTTACTCATTTGGTTATCATCGCCATGTCTCAGAAGACTAAAGGATTGGCTAATCCAGGAGCAAACGGCTCTTGGTAAAGATTTCTCAAATCCGTTATATGGCTTGCAATTTGCCCAAAATTGTATGGTTCTCAACTCACCATGTCCTAAAAGTGAAGAGTTGGCTAGCCCGCAAGGTTATGGCTTGTGGTAAAGGCAGTGGAAAAACCATAATTGGTATTCACCTCACCAAAGATAATACTGATAATTTATCTAAGAGTTGGCTAGTCCAGAAGGGTACGGCTTCGGGTAAAGACAAAATCAAATCCGTTGAAAGCCGGTGGTTTGCTCAAAATCACATGGTTATCGGTGTACCATGGTTCTTACTTGAACTGAAACATTTGGCTACTCCAAGTAATGGCTTCGGGTAAAGAGATCAAAACCATTAAGTTTTTCTCAAAAGATTGCTAGGGACTAGCAATATCTCAGTGTGGGGGATTGATGAGTGTATAAATACTCATCATTTTTGTACAATATAAACTGCAAAATCATCTGAAAACACTCAGAAACACATCAAAATGATCAAAATATCACAAATCAGTGTTTTATGTGTTTTAAATGCAAAAATATCAAAATCGATGAAAACATATCAAATTTGCAAAAATTGCAGTTTCAGTCCCCCAAGTTTCTAAAATTGTCAAAAACAGTCCCCGAGCACATAATTTCAAAAATAAAATCATCAAAGGTCCTTTTTAAATCATAACTTGTCAAATTTGGTCCTTTGGTGAAAAATGTAAAAAGTTTTGAGAATTACATATTGGTCCTTCAAGTTTGCAAATTGACGAATTGGCCCCGGAAAATTGGAAATGGAAATTTTGGTCCTTGTAATATCAACACTTGTCAAATGCTGTCCCCTAAACACCTTTGCAAAATTACAGCTTTGGTCCCTTGGTTTTGTGGAAATTGCAAAAATAGTCCTTGTGTTGTTAACTTATCCAAACGGACCCTATATTATCCTTGGCCCAAATAAAATACCCAATACCCTTTACCCGTGTTTAACCCGAATCCAACACACCCCTTTGTTATTAAAACCCGGTCAAATGGTTTGACCCATCCACCCTTTCCCTCTTCACACATGTGCACCATTTCCATCATTCCATTGCCGTAAACACTTCGATCACACTCATCCACTCCATCATCACCCCTATTTCCCTCCACTCCAACACAAAGAGCCAAGGATGCATTTAATGCACCCCATACCTACCCCTGCTCGCTACTGTTAAACCGAAATTGGCGCCAAAATGTTTTAAATGGCCAGGATCAATTTCAGTGATCCAAGGGTCATTTTTATTGTTGGGAACTGTTCATAGAGGTAAGAGAAGACACTTGGGATGTATAAAGAGCCAAGAGAAGCATCAAAGGAGGAGTGAGTTTTAGTTTTTCTAGCAATGAATGTCGTCTCATAATTTCTTAGTCTAAATTAGATTGATAGTTGTATTTTACAGTTTCATTGTACTCAAGTAAACCTTCTTAGTGTATCTCAACTTTATTTAAGCATAAATTGCAGTTCATGTTCAATTTCCATATTTCATTTCCACTGTTGAAATTTCCACTCTTGAAATCCTATGTCAACAATCTTAGTCACTTGTTTAAGCTCGTGCAAGCTCATTCAAACTTGTTTAAGCTTTCCATAAGCTCACATTGCAATTTCACTTACTTGTGCACTTTGGTCAACAAAAGTCAACACGGGTACAAAAATTGAAGCAGAATGGATTTGGGTTGATTCAGACATGGAATGGGTTGAAATGGAAGCTATTGGATTGGTTTGATAGGATAGTGGTACTTGTTTCACTGATTTGCTAGCCATTGTGGCTTGGACAAATTGTAAGTCAAAATTAAGTTCTTTAGCATAATCTATATTTGTAGTTCAAATCTGTCATAATCTGTTCTAATAGAAGTAATTAAGTGTTGTTAAGTTAGTTTGATCATAAAATAAGTTGTTTCTTGGTTTAATTCGTTTTGGATCGCGAACATATAGGAGTGTTTGGTTCGCTTGTGTTTCGTTTTTGAAGCTTATGCAATGGTTCATTTTATTGGCTCATGTTTGTTAAGTAGATTTGAACTCATTTGAGTCAATCTTTGGTACCTGCAACCACTTAAAGTCAAAATTGTTCCTTAATCCATCTATCATCTTACTGTTATGATTTTGGGATTGCAGTTCATCATTTTGTGTTTAAATATCATCAATGTTGCTTGCATTAGGTCTATAACAACACATAACATCAATCTCTCACAAATTTGGATTCAAAGTTCACTTAAGTCAAAATCTTAAATATCTTCAAAAGTCAAAGTTGCCACAACTGTTTTTCACCAAATGCAAAGAATTTTCATGGCTTCATCTTTGAGCCATTTTCAGTGAAATTTGTACCTTCATAAACCTCATCTGGTCCAATTACTTATCACCATTTTAGTTGAATTTTACAAATTTTATAAAAGCTCCAAACAAGCTCATCTTTCAGGCCAAATTTGCCCTGCTCACTGTCTCAGTTGGATCTGAGTTTTTCTCAGATCTTGTGCAGCTTGCACAGGGCTCATTTGAGCTCACCAGGGTCTGCTTTTTGGTACACTTGGTCTCACCCAGGTCCTTTCTAAGTTCCAAATCAAAGTTTTCAGTTTGAGCTTATTGATAAGCCTGTGCTTGTGCTTAAACTTGCTACCCAGAAATCTGTTTTGAGCAAATATCTCATAGACATCAAATCTGTGCAAATCTGTGATTTAGTGGTTAAAAATAGTTAGGATAAGTTGCATTTCAGTTCTTGTAGCATATTTTGGGTCCTGTAATCAGTGGGTGGCTTGTTTGCTTCATTTAGCTTATTTTAGTGCTTATTAATAAGCACTTGTTTAAGCAGTTTCATATTTCTCCAAACAAGTGCCTGTTTTTCCATTTTTCTTATATTCCTAGTATTAATTTAGAATTTTCCTGAAATTTTCAGATTTTTCCAAGTTGTTTAGCTATTTTTCTTAATTTAAATTAGTTTTTAAGCATTTTAAATTAGCTTTTAATATAAAAAATTCAGAAAAAGTTCAAAAAAATAATTTTTCAATTTTATTAAGTTTAGATAAATATAAGAAGTGAAAAAGTAATTTTCCAGATTTTTCATAGTTTATTTGGTAATTTTTAGTAATTTAATTAGTTTTTAATAGTTTAAAATTCATAAAAAATAGAAAAATAATCAGAAAAATACAAAAATAGTTTTGAAAATTCTAGTTTGATATTTTAGACTTTTCCATTTCATAATTTCATTTTTCTAGCTTTGTTTCCTAATTTCTTGTATTTTGGTTAATTATTAAATAGTAAAAATAGTTTTTAATTAATAATAATTAGATAATTAGTGATAAAAATAGTTTTCTTTTTCTAAATATTTTATTTTATCATTAGGTTTGTAAAAATATCATTTTCATATTTTTAGGATTAATATTGCTTTAGTTTCACTTTTTAATTTGTACGTCGCGTAGATTTTTAATTTCAGTTTTATAAAAACATAAAAACAAAAACATCATTGTAAAAATAGTGATAGCGTTTATTTAATAGATTTTATCTTTTTAATTTCCTTAATTTGCATTTAAGCCGTTTTTATTTGTTGGCTTTTCTGTAGTTATAATATCTTATCCAAATCCTTTTTCCGTTCAAACTCCTCGATCACTAAACGTTTGATAATTCATCGCATAGCTCGCTGGGACATAACGACCCGGGGAGACCCTATACTCCTCAGATCTTCATTGCATTCGTGCCTGAACAGTTTTAAGCTGGTTACGGTCCGCCATTCACAAGTGGCGGGCTTGTGTGATTTAGCTTGACTGTTTGGCGCGCATCAGTTCTCTTTACTTCGAGTTGGTGTGATTCATCTTTATTTATTTACCGACAGGGTGATGATACTGCTTTTCTGCTACTATATGTGGATGATATTGTGCTTACTGCTTCCTTTGATAGTTTATTACGGTGGATTATTGCTTCTTTGCATAAGGAGTTCTCTATGACAGATTTGGGTGCTCTTAATATTTTTTTGGGTGTGCTAGTTACGCGTGACTCTTCTGGGATGTTTTTGTCACAGCGTAAGTATGCTATGGAGATTTTGGAGCGTGCACATATGGTTGGTTGTAACCCTTCTCGGACTCCCTGTGACGCGAGTCTAAGTTGGGTGCTGATGGTGATCCGACTTGATCCTACGCTATATCGAGAGTCTTGGGTTCTCTTCAGATATCTCACTTTCACTAGACCGATATTACTTATGTTGTCTTTGCGGCAGGTTTGTTTATATATGCATGATCCTCGTGAGTCTCATTTCACTGTTCTCAAGCGGATCTTACGGTATGTTCAGGTGACTTTGGCTTATGGTTTACATTTATTTTCTTCTACTACTGAGTCATTGGTTGCTTATTCGGATGTTGATTGGGCTGGTTGCCCTAGTACTCGCCGGTCTACATCAGGTTATTGTGTTTTTCTTGGCAACAACTTACTTTCATGGTCCTCTAAACGCCAGCCGACGATTTCTCGTTCAGTCGAGGTGAGTATCGGTGTTGCCAATGCTGTTTCTAAGACATGTTGGCTTCAGAATTTACTACGTGAGCTTCATACACCATTGTCATCTGCTACTATTGTTTATTGTGATAATGTGAGTGCAGTGTACTTGTCTTCTAACCCTGTCAAAGATCACGACAAGTGTATGAGATTGATATTCATTTTGTTCGTGATTTAGTTGCTCTTGGTCAAGTTCGAGTTCTGCAAGTTCCTTCGCTTTTCAGATGTCGATATTTTTACCAAAGGGTTACCATCGCCTTGTTTACTGGATTTTCGCGACGGTAGCTTGAGTGTTGTCTCCTCCGCTCAAATCGGGGAGTGTTAGTCTATTAGTATTAGTATAAGTATTAGCCCATTGTATATTCGGCCCATTATGTATTCTATATAATCTTGAGGTACCAAACATTATTATTCATTCAATATACACAAACTTACATTTTCTGCATGATATGTATGCATACAAAAGATATAAACTTAGGGCTAATAACTTTTTAAAGCACTATACTTGTCAAGAATGACAGTTCTGCGTGTAACTAAAAAAATAACTATTTTAGACATTAAAGTTGACATTTTTGTCTTTCTTTAAGTATTATGACCATATTATGACCATTTTACCATTTGAAAAATAATTCAAAAAAAATAAAAGAAATTCGAAAAACATTTCAGAAATTTCAAAAAAAAAATATTTCGAAAAAAAATTCAAAAAAATTATTTTGGAAAAAAAAAATTCGAAAAAAAAGTATTTCGAAAAAAATTTAGAAAGGTAAAATGGTCATAATATGGTCATAATACTTAAAGCAAGAAAAAAATGTCAACTTTAATGTCTAAAAGAGTTATTTTTTTAGTTCGCTAAGCAGAACTGCCATTCTTGAGAAGTATAGTGTTTTAAAAGGTTATTAACCCATAAACTTAAACATCAAAACCAATTAGTTAAGCGGTTTGAATGATATTTTTCATCCAAAAGTATGTCAATCTTAGCATTTAACGACATCGCTGTTGTAGTTTTTCTACTTTTGGGCTTAGCTTGAAATTTTGAAAATGATCTACGTGAATAACCTTAGTGAATTATTTTTTATCTAGATGCATAAATTATTGAATTATTTTTACTTTTCTTGGATTTTCTAAATGGCGTTGCAAGTTCGAACCCTGAAACCGGCTATTTCTTTAGGTAGAATCTTGAAAGCCTAATAGCTTAACTGACTTTACTAATTAGTCTTGGGGTATATATATGCGCGCCGTTCCAAAAAAAATGTCTTGAGGCATATATAGTTCAGAATTTACATTAATAATGACTAATACGAAGTTTTCACCAGCTAAAAACACAAAATTGTATTACTGTTAATAATTCACAATGACAGTAAAAAACAACATAATAGATCTTTCTATTAACTTCACCAAATAACAGACACAGTAATTCACGTTGTAAACTTTTCTCTTATGCAACATAAATGAAAAGAAAAGAAAAGAAAACCATTGAAAAAATACATACATAGATGAATTAATGACAGTAACATGCCCACACCCTCACATCTGATCACCTTATGCCGTGTATAGTACCTCCCCCAACTACCTTACTCTCTCTAATGGTGGGTCACTTCGTCAAGTTATCCACCAATCTATACAGAGCACACGGATTAAGCTATAATAAGTGAATATCAACCGTAGGATTCGTTTTGACGCGGATGGGAAAACTTTGAACAGCCAAGATGATATATTGATATTGGTTTGGTTTTGTCTGTACACACCACCCACCACTACATTATATAGTGCTCCATGTTCAACACATTTACCACAATCAGATAAAAACCAACGTTCAACACATTCTCCTCTTCTCCACGAGCCACTTTGGCTTTTGAGGCTAGGGTTTCAGCGGCCTCATTGGCTATTGGGATGATGTGATCATCTTCAGCAGCAACGGGAGGTGGAGGAGGAATTGAGTTCCACTTCAAAAACAGAATAGCAATCACGAACAAGATGGAGACGATAATTATTAAGAAATGATAGTCGTCTTTCATTATGTGGTAAGAACAAGAAATCAGAGCCATCGACGTATGGCAAATAAACCCAATCATATTCAAACAGACGAATAACAACCCACTCTTAACAATTCTTGCGGCGAAGAAAGAGATTGCACCAACAAGTGTAAGGATCATCAAGCAGTACATTGTTTCCGACGAGTACTGGAGCCGTGCACGACACCAAACACACCCAGAGCACAAGTTCCTAAGAACTTCCATGCGTCATCGAACATAGTTCTAAACAGTCTTTCAATGCCTCTAAGTAGCTACAACAACGCCGAAATGTTTTGCAGCGACGAAAGTCATTCCATCGTTGCAAAATATTCCGGCCTTGTTGCACCAAATTAGAGGTAGTTGGATTGAGAAAGTGTTTAAATCTATGTTCGATAACGCATGGAAGTTCTTAGGAACTTGTGTTTGGTGTCGGGCACAACTCCACTACTCGTCCGAAACAATGTACTGTTTGATGATCCTTACACTTGTCGGTGCAATTGCTTCTTTGCCGCAAGGATTGTTTAGAGTGGGCTGTTCGTCTGTTTGAATATGATTGGGTTTTATTTGTCATGCGTCGATGGCTCTGATTTCTTGTTTTTACCGCATAATGAAAGACGACTATCATTTCTTAATGATTATTGTCTCCATCCTGTTCGTGATTGTTATTATGTTTTTGAAGTGGATGTTAGTTCCTCCTCCCTCCTGCTGTTTCTAATTATAGTTGAGGGAAAATGCATCAGTACTTCCGTGGACTCTTTTAAAAAGTCTAGAGTTGCTTTCTTGCCCTATAAATTAGACAATAGTAGCAAATCCTAACTTGCTAACCACACGACAGATACTATTTCTAGTTGGATATACCCAAACTTATTTTGAGTACTCACATGAGAGTGAGGTAAACTAACCTGGAAACAGGTTCAAAATTGAGCATTCAAATGTAATGGTTTGTATGCATTACATACTTTGAATAAATGATATACAATGCACATGGTAAAGTAATGCATTGTACATCATTTATTCAAAGTATGTAATGCATACAAACCATTACATTTGAGTGCTCAGTTTTGAACCTGTTTCCAGGTGAGTTTACCTCACTCTCATGTGAGTACTCAAAACAAGTTTGGGTATATCCAACTAGAAATAGTATCTGTCGTGTGGTTAGCAAGTTAGGATTTGCTACTATTGTCTAATTTATAGGGAAACTCTAGACTTTTTAAAAGAGTCCACGTAGCCATTGGCCGATTTGGTATTCAATTAAGAAATGGTCTCACAGGATTACAATCTAGTCTTATGATCTTATTGGTTCTGGTATAGTGGTATATCATTACTTCGCCCTAACTAATTATTTTTACCAACGTGACAAATGAGCAGTTTTTTGCTGATAAACAGGTTGGTGAATCAGTTTGTAAGTCACCCCTGCAAGTTACTTGCATATGTTGTTCTATGCAGCTGTTTATGCAGGTGTATTAAGCTTTATCTATTTATTGTTGTATGGTAAGCGTTGGGCTGTTGGGCACATCCTTGGTTTGCCTAGTTTTGATCTTGTTAAATAAGTTTAAAGAGTCTTGTAGATCAAATCAGTGATTCTATTAATCTATAGTTCTAAAATGTAACAAATATTAAATTAAAAAAACCAAATGCAACTTCTTTTGAAGCTTAAAAAAGAATAGAAATGTTAGTTACTAGGTTTCGAACCAGGGACCTGCTGGCTGTCTCCCAAGCTTCTCAACCGGCCGGTTCAACTAGGGGTAATCTGTAGTTAACCTTTCCTACAACAGATATCTTACTTAAATTGGTGATTAGAATTTGTCTCTATAATATGTTTGGTTATAATAGGAATTTGTAATTTTGTACCATAAACGTGTTTTCTGTAATTATTTTTGTTAACGTTACAAATGTAATAAGATATCATGCCAACAAATCTAAATAGCATAATATCACAGCGAAACGCCACCATATAAACTCGTTGTATATCGTTTTACTTGAAGTTGCATTTTTATTTCTCATTGTTTCTTATATTACAATTAAAGAAAGTTGTGCAGTTGGTCACTTTTTAGCATGTTTCCGTCATTGCAGATATATGAAATATTTTATAATCACATAAAACTATTTTAAGCACTTATGAATTAGGGCAGCCATTCTCCATTGCAAACGTTTAATTCACCAGAAAACGAGGCTTTTGAATAAATATGTTATTGTTTCAATCACAACTCATATCTAAAGGTTGGTGAAATATGTGCTTACTGTTTGGTGACTAGGGTCGTTGGCTCGTGACTAGGGTCGTTGGCTAATGGTTAGTCGACACCCAAATAAGATACACAAGTCAGGTTTTTCCCGCTGATTTAATTATTTTGGAGAAATTTTTTTCGGATACCATCATTCTAAAAAGTAAGTATTGCTATATCTTTTTAACTTTTGTGACTACTTATCCTTTTAGCTATAAGATAATAGGAAAAAAACTATAAATTCATAACGTATTTTAAAAAAAAACTCATTATGCTCTATCTACTTCACTTATTGTCATAATACATAACCGTTTTCATTTTATTCGGTTATTTTCTCGTCGTTTTATCGTTTTATTAAATCGTCCATTTTTATCCGTTTTATTTTAATATGTCCGATAAAACAGATAAAAACGGATAAAAACCGTTTTGACGTGGATAATAAAAACGGTTTTTATTCGGACAGATTAAAATGAAAACGGATAAAAATGAACGATTTACGAAAACGGATAAAAACGGACAGAAAATAACCGAATAAAATGAAAACGGTTATGTATTATGACAATAAGTGAAGTAGATAGAACCGTATGAAGTTTGAAAGACGTTATAAATTTATAGCTTTTTTCCTAAGATAATATAACGTATGTTTTTTCCACTTATTCTCTCACTTTATCTAAGACTTACTATTTACACATTTTAATATCTTGTAAGCACGCAGATATATAGAAATTTTAGTATGATGAATGTCAAAAAACTAAAAATTATTACTTCTCGCATTTACTTGAGAAAAAGATTGACGTTTGACATTTCAGTAATTCAAGATGGTCTGCTTGCTCTGTTCGTATCGCAGAGGTGTTGTCATGGCATACGTAGGCTATTGCGTGTTTTTTCTTGGTTTACAGAATTTGTGTGGCTATGTTTATGATATTGTTTTCATTTCCCAGCGATGTTAAAACCTCCTGCTATTAAAAGTGTCCATTTTGAGCACTATTGAAACGTACATACATTAGTGAGTTAATGAATGGGCTGACATAAAAAAGTAAACGAACTACCAAAGGACATGAGAATTTAAATCGGCAGGTGAAGAAGTAAATGAACTCTATACATGTAGTAGAAATTTGGATTTTTATGTGTGTAACAGTGTAAGCAACCCAAGTATCATAACGTAAGTATAACACAATAACAAATCTGTCATTTTATCATGCTACATTGTTCACAAGCTCAACCTCGGTAGAGCCCTCTGATCTTTCTAGGAGGTTGGCTTAGCTATGTGCAGTTATTGCAACTATAGTAAGAATTGAACTTAAGACATGCAATGTCATATTTTATAATGATAGTTACAAGCTTTTTTGTCACTAGCCTGGTGGAAATTTTAATTGTTGGATAGAGTAAAAACAAGGGTAAATGATTAAAAAATATATACTGCCACATTTCTTTTTATTGCAGAATAACAATTTTTTTTTTTCCATGCAGTATTTCCTTTCAAATTTATTCTTTTCAGGGTATTTTGCGAAATTTTTGAACATTTTTGCCCCTCTTAGCTAATAGATTTTTTTTCTTCCCGAAGGGTAAAAATGTCACATATTACCCTAAAAAGGATGAATTTGAAAGAAGAGTACCCACAAAAGCAAAAAAATTTGTTCGCTACCCACAAAAGGAAATGGTGGCAAATATGATACTTTTTTCAATCATTTGCCCTAAAAACAATACTAAAAAAAAGTTCATGAGGTCCATTGATTTGTGGTGCATGGATTGTGTTTATTTATGTGAAAATGTTCAACAATGAAATACCATAGTTTAAATGGTGCCGTCATTATATTTTTGTTTAGTTACGAAAAAAAGTTGTTTGTTGAAAGTTATTCGTTGCCGCCACTATATGTGTATACCTTAATTACTAGCGTCCTCTCATATCCATAGTTTCAAGCTTTAGAGGGCAAGGTATGGTAATGTGGGGAGGGGCGATATGCTCACGTGAGCTGCGTTGGGGCATTACCAACCCCAGGACCAAAGTTAAGTTATAATGTATCATCATGGGAGGCGGTGGTCTTGGATTCATTTTGTTCTTGACAAGACACAGCATTACGGAAACAACACCCACAGGTGTTTAAAGCTTTGTTTCTAATTTCTATTTGATGTAATAATGGTTACCCTTTTTTTTCTCTTTTTTTTCTTTTTGTTAAGTTAATACTTTTTAGTTTGTCGAAATGCAATTTTCAATATTGGGTACAATTGTCTTGCGATAAAATGTTATATGGTTTAATGGCACTCACCATGTGCATTCTATATCGTTTGTAATGTAATCTTTGTCATATGTTGTTGAATTTGTTCCATGAAATGCACACAAATCATTACATTTGAATGCTCAGTTTTGAGCCTATTCCAGTGGAGTTTACCTCACTCTTATGTGAGTACTCGAAACAAGTTTGGGTATATCCAACTGGAAATAGTATTTTTCGTGTCGTTAGCAAGTTCGGATTTGCTACTATTGTCTAATTTATAGGGCAAGAAAGCAACTCTAGACTTTTTAAAGGAGTCCACAGAAGTTGTTGCGTTTTCCCTCAACTATAATTAAGACTAAAGAAGTAAAGTAAAGTAACTCCAAATATAGTTTTTACGGTTATGGGTCATAAATGTCATTGTATAGGAGGTTAAGAAGTAGACAGCTATACCCCTACCTAAGGTAGAGAGGCTGCTTCCGGTTCTACCAAAGGTGTTGGTTTTATGGACAATAAATTAATAGACGTGTGTTAGGATCGAACTCGAGACCACGAGATTGCACACTTTACGTATGATAATTAAAGTTAATAATTAAATGTAATAGTTATATTTATTTATTAATTAAACGAAATAACTATAACGGACGTTAAGTAATTAATGTAATGGATTAACAGTCGTTAAATATAATTGGGAAGGACTAAAGATGAAATTAGAGATCGAGAAGGTTCTAGAATCCCTTGTAGGAGTCCTAGACCGATCGTCCATATGGTTTCCATAAACCAATCCATAGCCAACTTGTTCACCAAGTTACTTTGGGTATAAATACAAAATCAAGGGTGTTTGTAATTTATCTCATGTACTCATAAAAAACCTAAAAGTGTTTGTATGTGTTTTGCTTGAAACCGATCGTACAACCCTTATGGGTGTCGATCATCATCTTTTCCAAAACATAATTAATTTGTTTAATTAAAACTAGCATTACTTTAATTTGTTATAGTGCGTTGTGTAAGAAGCGTCAATACAATCACACTATTGATTGTATCTTGGATTGAATTACAAACGGTAAGGTAATTTTATAATCCTATAAACCCTAATTAGGGTTCATCCTAATTGCTTGTTTGTGGATTTGATTCTTGTTCGGCTAGAATCAAGAAATGTACGCATACTTTATTCTTTAGTTAATTAATTATTCATTATATGTTTCTATACGCTTCCGCACTTACTTTGATATTTATGTGTTTTTATATATGATTGTCATAGTGTATAATTCCAACAGTGGTTTCAGAGCCAGGTTTTAATGAGTAATTAATTACTAAACGCGTAAATAACAAATATTGTATGTTGTTAGATATGATTATTCTAGGGTTTTGGTTATGATTATGTAAACCCTAATTTTAGGGTTGGGGCTTTGCCTAATTTGGTTTTAAAATCTTTTATGGATCGAAATTTTTTATAGTGGAAACCCTAAAATTTTTTAGTCGATTTCCTTAAAATTTTTTTAGGGTTTATATTAATTGTTATGTTATCAATATCGAAACCTAGCTTTAATATATTTGTTACGTGATAAATTCATGAATAAAGTGTTATGTGACATGGAATTGTATGCGATCTTGTGACAACGTGAATAAATTGTTATGTTAAATCCATGAAAACGTGCATGTTTGGCATGGATTATTGTCGATATATATATTTAATTGTTAAGATTGGTTATGCGAATATTAATTGTTAAGTTTTATACACGTGTTTATTTATGATAAATCTTGAATTGGGGAAGACTCCAATTATATACATTAATGAATCAACTATGTGCAATTTGGTATATCATTAATTATGGGTTTACGCAATCGATTCGTCGATGTATGTGGCTCACTTTCAATTGAGAGAGTGAAAGCCCTAATTAATATATACATTAATTTAACCTAAACATTGATTATTAATAGGGTTTTATCGAATAAGTTGCATGTGGCTACTTGTTTACACGTATAAATTGTTTATTATGTCGCATTGTTTTAGTTGTTTATTTTTTATTTGTTACTTGTTTGTTTATTATGTTAGACAGTTTTAAGCAAAGGGTAATTTTGAATAGAAAAATAATACGGACTAAACAATGATGAAATTTGATTTGTTTTTGAAGAGTTAAGTTTTCAATAGTTTAATTGATTGATGATTCTGTAAATGGTTAGAGCTCAACTGTTAGAAAAACTATAAAGGGGTTAATAAAGAAGTCATACAGTCTTGAAAATGTCTAAGGTTATGCTTGCTTACCGGTCCTCCTTGTAAGTTTGAATGGAGCTAGTAAGCCATAAAATGTGCAACTCATCTTAAGAGCGAATTAGTTTTAATTCCATGCGCCACTTCGGTGGTAATTACCCGAAACACTAAGTGTTTACTCTTATGCAAAAGTACGGTATAATGGATGATAATTAACACTAAATTCCTTGATTGGTGAACCCAATACCTCAATCAAAACTTTGATAATTTGATCTTTATGAATTGGTAATAAAAAGTTTTTTTTATTAAAATTATGCTACAAGATGAATGCATGACATCTTTGTACATATTTGATTTGACCACATAAAATCAAAACTAGTACCCTTTTAAATTAAGTTATATGCCATCTAATTAAAAGGAACACTTGAAGTTGCAATTTATGTCATGAGAGTACTTGGCTAGATTGTGATGGAGGGGTAAATCTCTATGTAAAGTGAGACCTTACATGGACATATTTGCAGTTCTTTAAGTTAGACACTTAAGTTGAGTAGGAAGTGAGACTTGGACTCAAGGCATAAGATGGGATGAAACATGTTTATATTTGCAATAGCGTTGGAAAATATAAATCCCATAATGATCTAGGAGTTGGAAATTGTTTGCCAATTATTGTTCGACAGATTACCCTATTATGTGCTTTTGTTACTAGCAGATCAACTGATGTAATGGAACTACGATAATTTGGATCCTAGTTTTAGAGAAAATTCTATGGTTATATGAATATTACCTTGGGTATTTTATTTTCTTGAAAAGTTTAATTATCGAAAATACTAAAACTGAATTTTGCTAATTCTTTAAATGTATTAATGCAACATTAAACCGTAAGCGTAGGTTATTCCTATATTGGTAAATTGATCTACACCTGTAAGGGTTTTTGGTAGAGTCAACTTTACTAAAAGAATAAACCTATTCCTCTTTTCATAAGAAAGAGTGAGATTCAATCCTATTCCTTTTCATGAATGAAGAAAGGTATGATAGGACAATTAGAATTGTGTAAATTCTAAATACATAACCCGTAAGGAAATTTTAATAGTTAAGAAAATTGCATATTTTCTGAGTTATTAAATTAGAAGCTTGACTATTTTACTGCAAAATTGGTAAAAGACAAACTAGTATATTTTATCTAGTTGTTTTGTTTTGACCATTTAAAAGTACTACTTACAATTGTTGGTAAAGTAGAACTATTAAGAAAGAAATTGCATGCCCAATTTTTCAAGTTAATAGCATTGATGGATAATTCATCATCTACATAGTAGAATGCACTCTTTTAGTACATAAGTAATTGTTATGTATGGACTTTATCAAAAGTGTATGGAAGTAAATAGAACACTATTTTCTTTAACTGGTTAATGAAACACTTACAATGTTGTCAAATCCAGTGGGAGTATTGTTCTTATTACTGAATAAAGAATTAATGTAATGATCTCTAATTCAGTGGGAGTTACAAGCTTTGTCATCTTGGTAGTAACCCAGATTATCTCTAGAATGTCTTAAGATAATTACTTTCCACTTGTGTTTTCAAGGATAGTCATGTACGTTTCCTTATTAGACAATAAAGTGGTTCTACATCTACTAATTATGCTAATATCAATGACACAATCATATTGGTCACATAAACAAACATATGTCGTGTTGTTTATCTGCTACATGATGTTGTTCCATGCACAAGTGGGAGAAATCTATATTATGTGCAAGGTACAACATATATGTATATAATTTAAAGGATTCTCCTGACTGCAAGGTAAGAGACTAACGTTCTAATATAACTTGTACATATCTAATTCAAGAAACACTTGGTGTTGCAATTTACGTCATGTGAGAACTTGGCGAGATTGTAACAACAAAGTAAATCTCTATGTGAAGTCAGACCTTGCATGGACATATTTGTCGTTTCTAAATTAGACAAGTATTTAGAACATGTGTCAAAGTGATATATAAGATTACTTCAAATTAAATATTTATGTATTATTAGAATGACATAAATGAAGTAATCTAATACTACTTCAATTTGTTTATTTATGTATTTTGGAATGACATAAATGAAAAATAATGTGAAGTAAATAAATTAACTTGAAATTACTATTGAAACCAAGAGTTGTGTTCATAATTACTTTAGTTAGACATGTTTATGATTCATTGTAAAGACATAAACATAAAGTCTTTTAAGACTTATAATAAAGTAATACGTTAACTTGTTATATTTTTTAATTAAGACATGTACAAGAAGTCATTGAGTTGATCAAAGATTTATAACGTATAATGGGATTATAACAGTTTATGTTCCTTGATGAGACATAGATATGAAGTGACTTGGTCAAAAAAGTGCTTGTGTTATATAGCATGCAATTGGCTTGAAAAGTCTATTATACCATTAAGTTGACTTAGTTGGTAAATAGGTAAGCCAAAAGGAATATGTTTATCTTATATATTGTCAGATTGTCTTACAATATTAATTCTAATGAATACCATGTTCAGTTAGGAGAATCAAACTCTATTTGTTTTGATTGATTCAAGATAACCATAACTTCTTTCTTAAAAAGTAACAAGGTTAGAAAATTGAGTATGGATTGAATATATCCAATATGACTCCAACCTAGAAGATTGTTAAAACACCATTTTATTATGGAATGTGATGAATCATATTAAGTTTTAAAATTGAAGATTCTGAATTTGTTAAACTACTTATGACTAGGTTATTAACAAACTAAAGTCAAGAATCTATCTATTATATATAATAAAATAAGCTTTTGTATAAGCCTACTAAGCACGTTGCATTAAAAATTGGTTTAATGTACTACCTTATTTAGCTTCTAAGTACAATTATATTATGCATGAGTTTTTTGTAAACACATAAAAGAAAGTCAATGCCTGTATTTTTGTAAAGTAGTAAATACAAATCAAAACATCACTTCAGTTATCATTGTTCACCCTTCCTCTACACGCTCCATTACTCTTTGATTGAAACTTCCGATATACGATTCAAATATGTTATGCGTTTTTTATTTAATCTCGATTCCATACAGTTTTCTCACTGGTCTCCTTACCCTAAGAGGTCGATCTATGCCAGTGGGTTTTATATATTACAATTCTTAAAATCGGTAATTATCGCTTTAGCTTTAATACATTTGCTTTGATTAAGTTCAATAAAATCATTATTGTATCAAAACCCAAATTTTTTTTGGAAAACTGTTTGTATGAACCGGTTTTTCATAAGGAATGATTTGAAATAACCATTTCCGTTTATTTGTAAATTTCAGGTTCAAGACAACTAGATGATGATGGTTAATTGAATAAAATTATTTGTAAAATGATAGCATGTTTGGATGATGGTGAGGTGTTTATGATTATCTTATTATTTAATGTATATTTTGTTTTAACAGTTCCATTGGGTTAAGCTTAAGGATTAAACAAAAGAGGAATCAGTTGTTAATGCATATCTCATATAATTTAGCCAAACACAATCAATATCTTATATCTTTTGCTCATTTGTTTCAGGATTGCTATCAGATATATTGATCCTGGAGATTTGCTTTCAGATGTCATTTAAAGGCAAAGGAGAAAAAACACGATCTTGCCTGAATGGTATTGTTTTTAGCCGATGATGAGTGTGTAAATACTCATCATTTTTGGTCAAATCTGAACTGCAAAACGTTTAAAAATGCTTTCGAATGCATCAAAATCTTGAAAATATCTCAAAATTGCATTTTATATGTTTCGGATGCAAAATGTTCAAAATCGATGAAAATTGAGCTAAGTTTGCATAATTGGCGGTTCAGTCCCCAAGTTTCAAAAGTTGTCAGAAATAGTCCCTGAGCACTTAATTTAAAAGAAAAATCACCAAAGGTCCTTTTAAAATCATAACTTGTCAAAATTAGTCCTTTGGTGAAAAATGTCAAAAGTTTTGAGAAATTACAAGTTTGGTCCTCTAAGTTTCAAAATTGGCAAAATTGGCCCTTGGAAATTTGAAAATGTCAAGTTTGGTCCTTGAATTATTGAAACTTGTCACTTTTAGTCCCTTGGAGCAACTTTGCAAATTGGCGACCTTGGTCCCTTGATTTTCAGAAATTGCACAATAGGTCCTTGTGTTTTAAACCTTTACACCCTTTGGTCCCTTGTCAAAACCCATTGTGACCCCTGCCTATCCAATTGGACCCCGCATTAACATTTTGGACCCCTTCATAATATTAAATCAAGTCAAATATCTGGTCAAATAAACCCAGTAGCCAAAAGTCTTCTCCTTCACCAAACGCGTTCGCAAACACCGGACTCCCATCCCTCCTCACCTCCACTCACCTTGTTCCCCCACCTCAACAACACTCCAAAGAATGCATTTAATGCTTCTTCACCCCTCACTCAACCCCAATAGGCAAATACTTGTTTTGGCGCAAAAGCGATCAAGGGCCAATATCTCTCCAAGAAATCCAATGGTCAAGAAAATTAGTGGGATATGCTCGAGAGAGAGGAGAAAGTTTGGTGTATAAAAAGAAGCAAGAAGAAGCAAGATAGGAGAGTCTAGTAGTTTTAAAATTTCATCAATGTCGTTTTTAGAGTAAATGTTTTAGTTTAATTTCAAATCATATCTTTTGTTTTATTATATCAAACTCAAGTATAATTATCAGTGTAATCTATCTTTAAGCATCAATTCAAAAGTTTTATCTAGTTTCATATTTTAATGCCCAAGCAGTTTGCAAATTTCGTTTCCAACTCATACATTCAAGCTTCAAATAGCTTCTTTCCAAGTTAAAACAAGCTTATATAAGCTTATTATAGCTTTTTATAAGCTTGAATTCAAGTTACTAGCAATTTTGGATTTTGGTCAAAGAAAGTCAACTGAGCTCAATTTGGTCATGGAATTGGATATGGGTTGATGCAGCATGGATTTGGGTTGATTATGAGCTAGGTTAGGGTTTGGGATAGGTTAGTTGATCTTGAGTTCTTTGGCAAGCCACTGTGGCTAAGGACCAAGTGTGAGTAATTTTTAAGTTCCATTGCATAATCTTTAATTGCAGTTACAAATAGTTTAAATCTGTTTATTAAGTTGTATTCAAGTTAGTTAAACTCAGTTTGATCATTAATAATAGCTTAATCGCTGGTTAGCTCGGTTTTATTACAAATCGGTCATAAAAGGGTGTTTGGATTATCAGCAAAACCGTGTTTGAGGATTGCTTAGTAATTAAGATATGTTGTTTCATGCTTGTTAAGCTCATTTGAACTAATTCTTTGTCATCATATTGTGTCTGCAAACAATCAAAAGTCAAATCCATCTCAATCTGTCTTAAAGCGCTTAAGCTGTTGGAGTTTTTGAGAATCAAAATCTTGTTTTGTGTTTAAATTACATAGAGACATATTACAGTAGTATCATTTCATCATTTAATATCAATATCAGTCCAAAAATTGATTGCAAATCTCACAAAAGTCAACTTCTTCATAACTGTTAAAAAGTCAAAAGTGTAAAACCTTGTTTGAGCCCAACCGTGAGTGATTTTTCATTGATTCATTCTTGGGTCAAAATAAGTGAAATTGTGGGTTCATAAACTTCAGCTGGTCTCATTTCTTATTACCATTTTTGTGGATTTTTACAAATTTTTTAAGCTTCAAATCGACTTGTGAATGTGGTTCAGGTTCCCACAAGCTCGATGTGCTTGAGTGTGCACTCGAGGTTTTGTGCAAGGCTTGCATAGAGCTCATAAGAGCTTGCCCAAGTCTGGTTCTTGGTTTAGAGTTAGTCACCCAGGTCTACTTTAGGTTCCTTCTTTTAGTTTTTAGTTTAGCTTATTTGGGTGGCTTGTGCTTAAGCTGCAAGTAGACCCCTAAAACTTGTTTTAGCACATAAGCTCAATCAATCAAATCTGTTGAGCTTGTTAATCAGAGGTCAAGGCTTGTGGAAATTAGTTGCATTTGGGTATTTTGAGCATAATATAGCTTCTGTAATCAGTAGAAGGTCTTTAGTTTTCATTTGCTTATTATAAGTGCTTATTTATAAGCACTTGTGATACAGGTTTCATTTTCCTACACAAAACCCTCTGTTTTTATATTTTTCTCAGCTTTAGAATATTATTTTAGACTTTTCTTGAATTTTTCATATTTTTCTAAGTCAGTTTGCTATTTTTCTCTATTTAAATCAATTTTTAAGGCATTTTAATTAGCTTTTATTGCAATTAATTCAGAAAAGTTTCAAAAAAATAATTTTTCATTTTTCTTAAGTTAAGATAAATATAAAAAGTCAAAAACAAATATTTTTCCAGATTTTTCTTAGTTAAATTTGTATTTTTAAGCAATTTAAGTAGTTTTAAATAGTTTTTAATTCATAAAAAATAGAAAAATAATCAGAAAAATATAAAATTAGTTTTGAAAATTCTCTTTTGTTATTTTAGATTTTTCCAAGTCATAATTTCATTTTTCTAGCTTTATTTCATATTTTCTTGTATTTTAGGATATTATTAAATAGTAAAAATAGTTTTTAATTAATAATAATTAGATAAATAGTTTTAAAAATAAATTTTCTTTTTCTAAAAATTTTCTTTTATCATTAGGTTTGTAAAAATGTCATTTTCATATTTTTAGGATTTATATTGTTTAAGTTTTACATTTTCTTTTGTACGTCGCGTAGTTTTTAATTTAAGTTTTATAAAGGAAAAATCATAAACATCATTTTGCAAATAGTGATAGCGTTTATTTAATATTTTTTTATCTTTTAATTCTCTTTAATTTGCATTTAAGCCTTTGTAATTATAGGCTATTTCAGTAGTTATAATAATTCAAATCTCTTTTTCCGTTCAAATCTCTCGATCACTATTCGTTTGGTGATTCATCGCATAGCTCAGTTGGGACATAACGACTGGGAAACACTATACTCTCCGATCTTCATTGCATTTGTTTCCGAATTGTTTTAAGTTTCTTACGGTTGGCCATTCACAAGTGGCTGGCTTGCGTGATAAAACTTGACCGTCTGGGAGCGAATCAGCCGATCATGTGTATTTCTGTGACTACTAATTTATTGTGAAAATTTTGGAGATTTACCCCGATAATCTTCTGGTGATTAGGAATCATGGCATCTTTGTCACTGGTACCAATGATGGTTAGGTCACCATATGGAATGCTCAAAGTAAATAGAGAGTTTATGTGAGGTATTTAAGCTAAATTCTTTGTAGCATTTAGTATTGATGTAACTCTTAATATGAAAATTTGAAATGATTTTTTTCTTGAATGTGTTGAAATTTTCTTATGGGATAGTGGATTTGTTTCATTGTTTATATGTAGCATCGCCTCTATGTATAAAAATCTTATTGAATATGTTTCTTGCTGTACTTTCCATGAGTATGCCAGAATCTATGTTAGTTTGCACATTTTCATGACTACTGAAGTCTTAACAGTTGGTACAACTTTTAAATCCATAATTCTGTTTTACCTTATTGATATGATTAAGAGCATATTTTTCATAATATAGGACAATAGACCTATCTTGATAGTTTGGTGTTCAGGGATCGTTCTTGGAATTTCATATATCATACTCATTATATTGTTATTTGAGATTTCATGATTAGGTCCTCATTTGAACATACCCATTTTAACACTACCGTTATACTATTAAATTCAAAATTTCAGGTGCTAAAGCTAGATAAAAGGAAGAGGATATTGTGCTTGGTTTTTAATGGACATTGACGGATTCCTTACGAAGGTGGTAACCCTTTTTGTATGCTTCCTTTTTGATGTGCCAGCAACGCATAGCTCGGGATCCTGCCCACTCGGGGTAATCAACCATTATTAGCCCCAAAAAATATAGTTTCTACATATGCTACAAAGTCCTAATTTTGAAAATCACACTCATTTGTTATTATTAATGTTCAGATAGCTCATGGCAATTCAAATGCTCATTCAGGACTTAGTAGATGAGGCATAAGTGTTGGGGTGTCTCCAATCATCAATATAATTGTGTTTCAGAGGACACTCTTTGGCTGACCCCGATGAGCTTCGTGACCAGGTTAGTTGGTTATGTCTATGAATCTCATGCTTTAATCATCAATATACCGTCTGATTTTAAGAGGCCGTTAATCATGACTTCTTTTATTGTATGGTATGAATAATTATTGCATGTTCATGTGAAATGAACTGTTTCAGAATTATGTAAAACTGATACATAATGCCAAAGTTTACTAGAGATGTTCATTTTTTTTTGTAATTCAACGTATGTTTGGTGGTAATTCCTAAAAAGAAAAGGAACAGTAAGTAGATTACAAGTGAACATGTATGTCTAATTTTGAGAAATGAGTAATATACAAGGTAAGTATATTAAAGAGGGTAAAAGTATGTGGGTTGGTGGATGGGTCAAAATGGGTCACTCAAAGGGGTTGGGTGGACGGGTCAGATTTGCTTTCAGATGTCATTTAAAGGCAAAGGAGAAAAAACACGATCTTGCCTGAATGGTATTGTTTTTAGCCGGTCGTATGTATTTCTGTGACTACTAATTTATTGTGAAAATTTTGGAGATTTACCCCGATAATCTTCTGGTGATTAGGAATCATGGCGTCTTTGTCATCGGTACCAATGATGGTTAGGTCACCATATGGAATGCTCAAAGTAAAAAGAGAGAGTATGTGAGGTATTTAAGCTAAATTCTTTGTAGCATTTAGTATTGATGTAACTCTTAATATGAAAATTTGAAATGATTTTTTTCTTGAATGTGTTGAAATTTTCTTATGGGATAGTGGATTTGTTTTATTGTTTATATGTAGCATCGCCTCTATGTATAAAAATCTTATTGAATATGTTTCTTGCTGTACTTTCCATGAGTATGCCAGAATCTATGTTAGTTTGCACATTTTCATGACTACTCAAGTCTTAACAGTTGGTACAACTTTTAAATCCATAATTCTGTTTTACCTTATTGATATGATTAAGAGCATATTTTTCATAATATAGGACAATAGACCTATCTTGATAGTTTGGTGTTCAGGGATCGTTCTTGGAATTTCATATATCATACTCATTATATTGTTATTTGAGATTTCATGATTAGGTCCTCATTTGAACATACCCATTTTAACACTACCGTTATACAATTAAATTCAAAATTTCAGGTGCTAAAGCTAGATAAAAGGAAGAGGATATTGTGCTTGGTTTTTAATGGACATTGACGGATTCCTTACGAAGGTGGTAACCCTTTTTGTATGCTTCCTTTTTGATGTGCCAGCAAGCATAGCTTCGGGATCACCTTTTCGGGGGTAACAACCATTATTAGCCCCAAAAAATATCATATGGAGACGATTTTACGATATATGTGGTAATGTCGGATATACTTTTCAAACCAGCATAATTTTAGTACGTAGGATAATTTGCATATTTGTAACATGTTTTTTATTGCAGATTTGAAGAGATGCCAACTAACGAATGTGTTGTAAGTAGGTAATTAATTTTTGTTGTGCAACTTGACACTTACAACCTCATCTTGCTGGAAATGGGTTAAAATTAACTTGGCTAAAATTGAAACGGGTTAAATGGCTTAAAGGGGTTGAAAGATGCTCATACCTAATTTTGACTACATACAAACTCTTACATTGTTATTAGCACTACATAAGTCTCATATATATTCACAATGGACAAACAATGTTACTGGGTTTAGAGTCTTATCAAGGTCAATGTCTGTTATAGGTTGTTTTGCTAAAACAATGTTACTAGGTTTAGCGGAATAGCTTACGTTGCCCTAAGGTTCCCTGACGTAATAAGCTGTGTTACAGGTTCGTATTTTTTAACTACTAAATCTTCCATTTCTGTTTATCTTATCATGTAAAGTCAAATTTATTGTTCATCCGTGTACGAATCAAAGCTTATGTCACATCATTCATTGAATTGGTAACCTTGTGGCCTGATTTAGTGGCATGTAAGATTGCTCTTGAATGACAAACAACGCAAACTCGCCATTGCAAACATTACTTGCAGGTTATTAGTCAATTTCAAGCAACAACAATATATATATATTAGGGTAAATTGACATAAAAGGAAATAATGATATCAACTGCATTTTTCATAAGTGGCTTTGATTAACAACGATGTTATGATTTTGTTGGTGAAGGTGGCTTTGATTAAGTACACCGGTAAGTAAAAGTCTAAAACGATGTTGCTATATAAGTTCCATGACTTTCACCTGTTGCACAAGCTTGCATGTATCAAAACCTGATTTGTTAATGTCGAGAAGCTAATGAATGTTGAACGTTATTTAACCACAGATGGTTATGTATTGGCAATTCAAAAAGCACATGTCAAAGCTTTATTGGCTGGCATTTGTGTATAAGCAATTAAAAAAATAAAGTTTGGGTTTTATGCATAAAATTGCGGTGGCATTGATGTGTTTACCATTACTACTGGTCAATCGAAAGTGGTCTCTTTGTGTTTACCATTATTTCAAAGTCTTATAGGATCATTGGATTTTTGTAATCTTTGTACCTAATGATGTAATATCAATATAATGTTCACCCCACTCCTTGATCTATAGGTTCTTGAAGAGCCGCTTGATGGCTGGCGAGTACTTGCTCTTTGTAGGCAAGCCTTGCTGTAGGCACCAGTCAGTGGTCCCCCTAAGATTTGTAATTTCTAATCATTCTTTTCATTGTAACTTAATATCCCAAATATAGGCCTTTCTCATGTTTTGTATGTTTTATGTCCATTCACATGCCCTATATCTTCATGCCACTGCAATTAATAAAAAGTTCACTTGCCAATAGAACCTGATGCTTATTGATTCTTGACTGTTAGAGTTGGCAATTAAGACTCATTTATGTATAGATTTCTGACATATCATAGGGGTCAAATTCAAATTGTTTTGCTAATTAGAGAATATGTAAAATTGGCTCCACCCAAAATGGGTTTGTAATGCATCAACAAAATGGGTTAATTTTGTTGTCCCAACTTTCTCTTGATCGATTATAAGTTGCAAAGTAATTTGAATAAGTAAATTGTATTATGGTTCTAACATTGTAATCGTTGCATTTACATATGTATATATATGGTTATGAACCGGTATGCATGAACCGACATAACCCTTCATGATTTCCTACAGAAATAACTGCCAAGCAGTTATTATCTTCTGTTTTGACATAACTAGTCCCTAGCGTTTTTAAACTAATACATACTAAGCAATGAATAAGATTATCGGGTCACATTATCCTCCTTAATCTTGATCGTTGCTTCTTGTTCAATCTTGAACTCCGAGCATTTGTCGCATCGTCATGAACTTCAATCTTGGTAGAGCCTTTGTTAGAATATCTGCTCTTTGTAGTTCTCCGCTGACGTGCTCCACATTGATATGTCCATTCTCTACACATTCTCGAATGAAATGATAGCGAATGTCGATGTGTTTACTTCTTCCATGAAAAACCGGGTTCTTGACTAGTGCTATTGCTGAAATGTTATCTACCCTTAGCGTTATCTTCTTTTCTTCATCTCCAGTTAATTCACTAAGTAATCTTTTTAACCATAAGGATTGACATGCTGCTGCAGTAGCCGCCATGAATTCTGATTCACATGATGATAGCGCCCTTGTTGGTTGTTTCGAGTACACCAAGTAATAGGTGACTCTCCAAAGTAAAATACTATTCCAGTAGTTCCTTTTCCTTGATCAGTGTTGATTCCATAACTCTGTCGCCGTAACTTGTAATCTTGCGGCCGCCTTCTTCTTGTAAATTATCCCATGCTCTTGTTCCTTTGATAAATCGGATTACTTGCTTTGCCTTTAGGTGATGATCCTTCGGTCTTGCATAAATCTGGCTGAGTAGTCCGATGAATAACTAAGATCCGGTCTTGTATGTAGTAAGTACCGAGACTTCCAATTAAACTTCGTAGTAAGTTCGTCAACCGAGTTACCATCTTCGCCTTGACCAACTTAGTACCTGGATCCATTGGTATCTTCGTATCATTACTATCCGTCATACCTGTCTCCTTTATGATCTTGTTAATATAGCATGTTTGCTTGATTGTGATCTCTCCTCCTGTCTGTGTAACTTCTATCCCAAGGTAATAAGCTAACAATCCTAAGTCGCTCATTTCAAATTTTTCTTCCATCTGGGATTTAAAAGCTTCCAATTCCTTTCTTGGAGTGCCCGTGATAATTAAGTCATCTACATAAACTCCAACAATAAGTGTAGAGTTCTTGTTTCTCTTTGTGTAGACTGCTTGTTCGAGATTGCATTTCTTAAAGTCTAAGGACTTTAATGTTTGATTAAGCTTCACATTCCAGGCTCTAGGTGCTTGCCTTAAGCCATATAAAGCTTTAGTAAGCTTATAGACTTTTCAGTGTTTCCTTGTTGAATAAATCCTTGGGTTGTGTAACGTAGACTTCTTCCTTTAAATCTCCATGTAGGAATGCTGATTTTACATCTAGATGATGTACTTGCCATCCATGATATGCCGCTAATGCTAATATCAATTGAACTGTCTCAATCCGAGCAACCGGTGCAAATACTTCGTCGAAGTTTATCCCTTGTTCTTGTACATAACCTTTTGCTACTAAGCGTGCTTTGTATTTGATGATGCTCCCTTTTGCATCCCTCTTGGTCTTGTAAACCCATTTGAGTCCTATTGCCTTCTGATTTTCTGGCAATGTTGTAAGAATCCATGTATTGTTCTTGTTGATTGAATCCAATTCAATCTTCATGGCCTCAATCCATTTCTCGTCTGGCGATGCTTCCTTGTAGTTACGGGGGTTTTCTTCGTAAATAACAAGCTTTGTGGTTCAACTCTCACGTGCATGTCTATATATATGCGACATGTTTCTATATTCACGTCGGGTGTATCATCAAATTTATCTCTTGAGTTCTCTACGTAACTAATAGGAGCTTCTGCTTCCTCTTCGAGTGTGGGTCGTAATGGTATGCTTCTGTGTGATTGGTGAAACAGATCGAGAATTTGATCTTGTTCAAGATACGTGTTGTCATCGTTTTCTGTGTTGACCGGTGTAAGGTTTTCATTGTCAACTCCGTCTACTACAAAACTAGCCCAAAAGGTGTCTTGTGTGCTCGTATCTCCTTCATTTTCGTTCCAATCCCATGGTTTTGTTTCCATAAATTTTACGTCCCTACTAACATGTTTCTTCTTGGCTATAGGGTCATATAGCCTACATGCTTTTGATCCTTCCTGTACTCCTAAGTAAACCAATGGAATGCTTCTGTCGTCCAGCTTCTTTAAGTGAGGTATCGTTATCTTTGCATAAGCTGTGCATCCGAATATTTTTAGGTTCTCTAAGTTTGGTTTTCTATTGTAGAGTGCCTCATATGGAGTTTTATCTATCAGGGCTCTCGTAGGTACCCTATTGAGTATGTAGAGGGCATTCTTAACTGCTTCCGCCCAAAAAGTTAATGGTAACTTCATTGCTTTCATCATACTCCTTGTAGTTGATAGAACTGTCCTATTCCTTCTCTCCACTACTCCATTCTGTTGTGGGGAGTAAGGTGCTGTCAACTGTCGTCCTATTCCGATTTGATGTGAATTCACCACCTCTATCCGTTCTTAGCATTCTAATTTTCAACTTCATTTCCATTTCTATTTTCTGCCTAAATTCCTTGAATGTACTAAATGCCTCATCTTTCGATGTAAGAAAGTATGCCCACATAAAACGTGTACAATCGTCTACTAACAAGAAAATGAGTTTCTTGCCTGAGTGTGTTACTGGACTAATAGGACCGCAAAGGTCTCCATATACTAAGTCCAACGGGTTCTTTGATCTGAATTTGGCTCGGTTTGGAAATGGTGTTCTACTGTGTTTTCCTAGTAAACATGCGTCACAAATTTGACCTGCATGGTTTATCCTAGGAATTCCATCTACTAGACCTTTTCTAGTCATCTTGTTTATATCATCAAAGTTTAGATGACCTAATCTAGCATGCCATAACCATGCTTGGTTGTCTTTGTTTGCTAAGAGACATATAGGTGCCTCTATCATGAATGGATCTTGTAGAGTCGATTCTTAGATCGTTCTACCTTCATCAACAACTTCTTGTTTATATCATACAAAGTCGGCTTGTTTTCGATCCATAATGACCTTACAATCTATTTCAGTAAGTTGTCCTAGACTAAGTATGTTGCTCTTGAGGTTTGGTATGTAGTATACTTCGATACTACTGCTTCTTCTGGTTCTTACAATCTAACAGTATAGACCCTCTACCCATTATCTGTACATACGATCCATCTCCAAAACGTCGTCCCGTTATGCTTTCATCAATATCTCTAAAATGACTCTTTATACCAGTCATGTGGTTACTTTCACCATTATCTAAATACCATATGCTGCATCTGCGTAGCATATTTCTTTTGTTGAATTTGTTCTTCATTCAACAACAACACTTCCTTGTGTTCGGTTTCATGCATAGTCATTAATAGTGATGGTTCATCGTCTTCTAAGATAAGGTTTGATTGTTCCTGGTTTGTTGATGTTGCTCTACATTTACTCATATAGTGTCCAAGTTTATTGCACTTGAAACATCTAATGTTACTCAAGTCTTTCCTACTTGAATTGTCTGGGTTTCCTTTATGATTTGAGTTTCCCTTTTGTGAGTTGTTTCTGTTGTTATTATTCCGCCAGTTTCCTCGTGAGTAATTCGATCTACCTCCACGTTTGTTAAAACTCTTTCCTTTATCTGAGTGTTCACCATGTGTAAACAGTAGATTCTCCTGGCTTTCAACTTGACCTCCCTTCCGGAGTTTTATTCTTTCCTCAAACGCTTTGAGTTTTCCAATGATCTCATCTAGGGTAATGTCGTCTAGATCACTTGTTTGTTCTATGGATGCTACTATCTGAATGAATCTATCAGGTGTGGAGTCTAATAGTTTTCTAACTATAAGTGATTCATCTAATGCTTTCCCTAGTTCTTTTGCCTTCGTGACATAGCCGTTTAACTTGTCTACAAATGCATCCACCGTCTCATCTTCTTTCATCCGGTGAGTTAAATCCAATCATTAATGATTGTAAGCGTGCTTGCTGCACTTTATCTTGTCCAACGTGTCTTTTCTTTAGCGAATCCCATAAATCCTTTGCCGTCTTACAATCCGCTACTTGTAAGATCATGTCTTCCGTCAACGCTTGATATAGGAAGGCAATTGTTGCCTTATCCTTTTTGTCATCAACTGGTGTATCTAACTTCGGTTCTATTGCTTCCCATAAGCCATGTGCCTCTAGTATAACTTTAATTTGTATAGCCCAAACTGTGTAGTTTGTGTTTTTTAACTTAGGGCATTAGTATTGTGCAACAGGTGTTACGGGTTTTATTGTAGTTGATGTGGTTACTATATCATCGGTTGTCATTTTGAAAGTGTTTATTATTTTCACTTTCTAGTCTAATGGGATTACTTATCTTAGTATGGTACTCTTTTCTAATGTGAAAATTAATGTTTCCGGGAATCTTATTACTACGGGATCAATAATTAGTTTTTAGGATTTCCTAATAGTATAAACTAATGAGATATATACTATTCTAATATGAATTGAAATCCAAAGTAAAATGAAACTTTTGACCTCGTTAATTTTGATGAATATGAGATGTATTCGTTTTGCCTTGTTAGTAAAGATCGTTCACCAACGTTGTTTGTTCCCACTTTAATTTCTTTAGTCTTTTGCCTCGTTACTTTTGTTTCCAGAAATCCAATTCGACTTCAAGTTTCTTGAATTGTGTCTCGGATATTTTTGCCAAACGAGTAAAACCAAAACTTTTAATGCCTCCTTGCCTTGTTACTTTTGTTTCTGTTTTGTTTCCGAATTTTATGAATTCGATACTAACAAAACTCCTTTTGTACCACACTACACGTTTTTTTTTTTTGTGTTCGTTGTACTTGATCTCGTTTGGAAATCACTAAGTCTCCTACGCACAAACCTGTTACCGCGCCTTGGTAACTCTTCCCGAATCAACAATCCTTCATTTTCAGATTCGTTCCAGCGAAACAAAACAGTCCCTTCTGTTTGTTTCTTCTCGTTGTTGTCGTCTTTGTGTTGTATCAACACAAACTCCACACTTTTCTTTGAGTACTTCCTTCGTCCTGCGTATACGTCTTCCTCTACAACAACGTCTTGCTTTGTGTTTTGTTTCTAACCGGTATACACAAAGTCTCCAAATATCTTCCTTTCCTTTGTTGTTACCAACAAGTTCCGACACCAATATCGTTTGATGTATAACGCTTGCAACTTTCAACGCAAAGTAGATTGTGCACTATCTCTTCTACGTTTCTCCTTATCCAAAACTCGTTCGTTTTTCTTGGAAGATTAAAAACAAACGTCCCTGCCAAAGTAAAGAACAGCGGCGTTCTCTTCTTTCTGGCTTTCTTTTTTTTTTTGGCTTCTCGTTAGGGTTTGATGCAGAAACAGTAAATGTGTTTCGGTATGTATAAATCCTTGCTCTTGATGCCAATTGTTGTCCCAACTTTCTCTTGATCGATTATAAGTTGCAAAGTAATTTGAATAAGTAAATTGTATTATGGTTCTAACATTGTAATCGTTGCATTTACATATGTATATATATGGTTATGAACCGGTATGCATGAACCGACATAACCCTTCATGATTTCCTCTGAGAAATAACTGCCAAGCAGTTATTATCTTCTGTTTTGACATAACTAGTCCCTAGCGTTTTTAAACTAATACATACTAAGCAATGAATAAGATTATCGGGTCACAAATTTTACAATTTTTATAGTGACACCTAAATTAGAGTTAGGAGCAACTTTGGTTACTTTCTTTTATATGATTAACCTTTTCTCTTAGATACTGTTTTTGTTCTTTTTTTTAATGCAAGCTGGAAAATCAGTAGAAACTATGATTAGGAAGAACGATGAAACGCTTGGTAGAGTGCTGCTAAATTCAGTCGAGATGGGATCAATATCATGCATGCGTATACCGGAAGAAAGCCGACCAGGCTATTTAATAATGACTACATTTAGAAAGGATGAATTTAAATCCGTATTACCTACTAAATTGTTAACAAAAGTTTAATAATGTACTTTTTGTAATAAGTTTAATTAGCACAAGTATTTTTTATGGATTGTATATAAAGAGGAACACGAAATGTTGTGGCAACCCCATCTCTAATTACTGTTTTAAACCTTTTCCATGTGTTTTTGTGGGCTTTTAGGTTTTATATATGCATCTGAGTTTGAATTAATGCAAGATAAAAGTTGGATTAGATGAGTCGGAGCTTTAGGCTGCCCCCAGTAAGGAGGGTCAATCCCTCCCATTTTCCCTGCCACGTCTGCTTTCTTTTTTCAATGACCTTCAGGCGATTGGGTGCCCCAAGAAGACGACCTTTAATAAAATTAATTAAAAAGTGCGAGTGTTGTTTTTATGTGTGTGTTTGTTTCGATCGTATATACGATCGAGTTAATAAAAAAAAATTGCGATAGAGACTTCCCGCAGTAACATGATCGATCTCCGATCGATCGATCCAATCGATCGAACACCCTTACTGAACCCAGCCTTAAGGAGTATGCATTGGGCTTACTACATGACTTTTTTTAGAAAACTTATAACTATGTCAATTTGGATAGGTTTTCTGGCTAAAATTATATTTTGAATTTGCAACATGAAAATGTTGATAATTAATTCAGTGTGGTTGCGGGTGTTTACCTTGCTTTTATCAAATGAAAATTTCATCATTTCATTTTAGTAAATTCTAATGCAAACATTTTAGCTTCAATTCTTCTGGACATCTGTCAAAATTGAGGGTTTTAGAAATCGGGCCCGTTCTTGCTAATAAGTAAATTTTACCAATACATCTTAATTTAACATATACGGAGTAAGTGTTATTTAAATGGTATTTACAACTATATAAATGGCGTGTCTTATATTATTTTTATATTTTACATTTACTCTTATCAACGACATGTTTTATACAATTTTTATATTTTACATGTACTTTTATCAACAATTTTTATATTTTTCATGTCTTATGTTTGTTATTCATCGGTTTAGAAAGTATTGAGTTGGGTGAGCCAACTTTTATCCTCCCAAGATATCGTCCCATTAAACACTCTTATTTATTTCCTCATCATATCATTTCTAAATATATATACTAAAAGTTTGTCTTGATTCATAATTCAAAATAAATGATGGGAAATGTTACTTGGGTTATAAGGCTCCATACACTTAAAAACAATCATACCCTTGCATTACAATTTATATGGTAACAAACTTTTTCTTTGTGACAGTGACTTCAACGTAAATTTGTTTCTACAAAGGCTCTTTATATAAGAAACAATCAAACTCCTCACAACTTAAGAATGATGTTACTCTAATAATGAAACGGGTTGTAGGAGATCATAAACACCTAAAATGAAACGGGTTGTAGGAGTGATTAAGTGATTTTGAATATAAGCGTAAGATATTTAACTGCAATGAAACATGTTGTAGGAGTGATTAAGTGATTTTGAATATAAGCGTAAGGTATTTAACCCTAATGAAACGGGTTGTAGGAGTGATTAAATGATTTAAAATATAAGCGTAAGATATTTAACTATAATGAAACGGGTCGTAGGAGATCATAAACACCTAAAATGAAACGGGTTGTAGGAGTGATTAAGTTATTTTGAATATAAGCGTAAGATATTTAACTGCAATGAAACACGTTGTAGGAGTGATTAAGTGACTTTGAATATAAGCGTAAGATATTTAACTATAATGAAATGGGTTGTAGGAGTGATTAAGTGATTTTAACTACAATATATATATCGGGATTAACGATGTGTTCCTAAACAATATTCTTTGTCGATTAATAGACTCTTTACTCACATATTCTCATCAATCAATCATGGATTAGTTAAATGTTAGTCTCTAATACGATTGGAAACCGTATACTTACATTTTTTGTTTAGCTATTAATGGAACGGGCATTGGCTTGACTTGATGAGCGCTCATTGAATACTTTTGCTCTTCATGACCATGAAATTTGGAGATGCCAATGTATGGACGTTTATTATTTTTAATTATTAAAAACTCAATTTTTTATCGAATAAGTCACTTATTACTTATTATTCCTTTCAAATATTAATGGAACATGTTTATATTCGTTGTTTTCTTATTATCTCATTTTCATATTTCTTTAACAAATGTCGTGTATAAAGAAGTACTTGAAGGTCTTTGAACAAGGTTCATGTTGTATCATGTATGTATCATTGGTGTAATCACGTTATATTATACTATGGTTCATTATTTTTAATGTTACAAGGTTTGTAAGCAACTCAAGTGATCATTAAAATCACACATCATTTTATGTTCGAGTCAATCTATTTTAGATTGGCAACGCGATGGTTGTAAATCGATTGTGACTCACACATATTTTAAATTTAACAAATTTACGTTATTACTTTTATTATCATCTCATTTATTTATTTCTTTAAAAACTAACCCGGTGTCAACGGGTCTCTAAGCTAGTTATCAATATGTATTTGTAATGTCCCAAAAATAGAACCATGTAGTTTTGCTATAATTGCTAAGTATATATAGATAGTCTATATATTACAAAAGGCAAGTGGGAGTTTTTTTTATCTTGAAAGATAAAATTACAAGATACATAATCTTCTAAAACACACTAGTAAATATCATGATGAGGTTAGACATGTAAATGATAGAACTCATGTTGATGGAATTTTCATTCATAGATCTGCAAGGATATCTCAGATATTTGACTTATATGCTGAGAAATATGAGTTACAGGATTATAGTAAACCTGATAATCATTATGATAGATTACCAAATATTGAATTGGGTAAATTACTCATACTATGAATGTTAAAGATGTTGTCCATAAAGATAATCAATTTTGGAAATTTGGTTTATCTTAATAGTTAGACTAGAGAATGAAAATGAGTTTCTTCAAAGAGATGAAAAACCCTAGTGATTTGAATTTCTATGTAGAAATCATATGGACAATATTGTACATATATTCAATGCATGTTTTATGACAAGATTATTAATCATACTTAAGCAATTAATTGTGATTGAATATTCTTTTCTAGACACATTAAATATATAAAGATGATAATTGTCATTCTTGTTTTCATTAATATGAAATATGACAATAGAATATCAAAACTCTTTCTTGAAAAATTACTTGAGCGAGGACGGTAAGTAATTGAAAGGTTTTTGAGTTCATATAATCTTTGAAAGTGTACAAAGTGCAATAATTCATGAATGGATTAATGCATGCATCTATGAAATTATTCTTATGTTTAATTATTAAATCCTAATTTTGATTTATAATTGAAATAAGATAAATTTTAAGTATTCCTGAAAGCTAGTGGGAGTATTATGTTAAGTTTCTTAAATCTTATATGTTGTATAACATATAGGAAGTAACATTCCTTGTAAGCTAAATGTTAAGTCTTAGTTTGGAGTGAAACTTCACTTGTAAGATTTAAGAATTATAACATACAACCTTGGAATATATGTTTATTGTTAATAAACATGTGTGGTAAAATAAGTGATTCTAATAAAACATGATATATCATTTGGAAAATGGATACATATCTTTTGACAAGATAGAACATGAATGAAATCTAAGTTTGACCTGTAAATTCATCATATACATCATGTTGTGTATTAAAATTGTTGTATCATTCTTGAATGATTGATGATTTGACAACATTAATATCTAACTAAAAGTTATTAGATGACTTGTGTAATGAATAATCTAAAAGAATTACATCCTCAGCCTGGAATTGCTCCTAGATTCTATGGATGAACAATATGTCAAATGTTGTGCAAATTGTCATCAACTTCAAACTTGAAAGTTTGGAAAGCATCAAACATTACACAATAAGATATTAAAGTTTACGGAGTTTTAATGAGCATGTTGTTGTTTGTATACAATAATGCTGGTTTAATTGAGATGACACTCAATACTAGTCATGGTAGGATTTCATCCTTGTTAATGGACATGTAAACTAGTTATGCTACTAAAAGTGCAGTTGCATTATACATTAAAAGAATAAGAATACTTTAAACTTTAAAATGTTTGAAAGTTTAAATTGTCATAAATTGGTGATAGAGAATGTCACACACTTTATGAATTATTATGTGGATTGGTGAATGCACACATACAAGGACTTCATTAATTGAATTCTTGAAATAAGTATTCTCAAAATTACGATAGATCAAGTTGGTTAATTTATGCATTGTCAACAAGTATGATTGTCATTACTTGCGGCATAATTCATCAACTGGAATTTTCATGCATTGATCTATTTGGTATTTGGATAAGGGATGTTAAACAATTGTTATAATAAATCAAATACTTGGTATGTTTGATCTTATAATATATTGTATCCTATATTTGCATGTTTAATCCGTGAATAAATTTATTTATTCTAAATCGTCCGTTGTCAATTAATGATATGGGAGTATCATTAAACTAAGACAAATCTGAGAGATATGGTAGAATATACTTGAAAGTATATTGATGAGAATGCATACCAATTTCAAACGATATTCAATTGATTGAATATAGGACTTATCCCAACTACATGATTTTACTTTATGGATATTGTTATTAAGTAAATCTTGAATAGTTATCCTCAGACTTGAGATACCAGATAAGTGTCATGAATGTAGTGCACTTCGGTGGAACAACTTAACGCTATAATTAACGAATGGTAGTCATAAGGGTTGTTTCCTGAAGTGTTGCAAAGTTCATGGGTTATTCTTGTAGTCAAAATAGAATTTGTTTCTTCAAATTTATTTTGGAGTTTAATACTGCTAGGCCCCTCGTAGGGTTGACAAGATGTTTGTGTGGCCACACCCAAAATCTCTCTCAAATATGTTTAGAAGATTTGGTAATCTTGCTCAATCACTTATAACGAGAAACATAATGGTTGAATAAATAATGACTTAATTTCATATCTTTATTTAACATGGTATTAGAAACAAAAGGATAATAATAATGAGAAATCATTAAAAGGTTTTCCAGGAGCCTTACTCGAGTTGTACTAGAGGCATCGAAGTGTTGCTAGACGTTAACCGATGTGATCACTCTATTAAGATATGTCCAAGTGGGAGCTGTTGGTTTTATGGACAATAAATTAATAGACGTGTGTTAGGATCGAACTCGAGACCACGAGATTGCACACTTTACGTATGAGAATTAAAGTTAATAATTAAATGTAATAGTTATATTTATTTATTAATTAAACGAAATAACTATAACGGACGTTAAGTAATTAATGTAATGGACTAACAGTCGTTAAATATAATTGGGAAGGACTAAAGATGAAATTAGAGATCGAGAAGGTTCTAGAATCCCTTGTAGGAGTCCTAGACCGATCGTCCATATGGTTTCCATAAACCAATCCATAGCCAACTTGTTCACCAAGTTACTTTGGGTATAAATACAAAACCAAGGGTGTTTGTAATTTATCTCTTGTACTCATAAGCTAAAAAACCTAAAAGTGTTTGTATGTGTTTTTGCTTGAAACCGACATCGTTATGGGTGTCGATCATCATCTTTTCCAAAACATAATTATTTTGTTTAATTAAAACTAGCATTACTTTAATTTGTTATAGTACGTGTGTACAAGAACGTGGTACAATCACACTATTGATTGTATCTTGGATTGAATTACAAAACGGTAAGGGGTAATTCTTATAATCCTATAAACCCTAATTAGGGTTCATCCTAATTGTTAGTTTGTGGATTTGATTCTTGTTCGGCTAGAATCAAGAAAGGTACGCATACTTTATTCTTTAGTTAATTAATTATTCATTATATGTTTCTATACGCTTCCGCACTTACTTTGATGTTTATGTGTTTTTATATATGATTGTCATAGTATATAATTCCAACAAAATGTAGAAAAGGACCTCCGGCCTTGCAATGGGTGAGGATCGAACCTTTAACCTCTGTCTTCAGAGACAAAGGTGTTAACCACTTAATCCAACCTTGCTCTTTAACTATAATTAAGACTACTCAACTCAAAACAGAATCTTCTTCCTATTTTTTTTTATTATTATAAAATCTCTAGTTTTTCTTATATTTTGTAGCATAGGAGTTGTAGTAGTAGTGTAATTTAGTTTTTGTGCTTTTTATGTTTAAGGTTTTTATTCAAGTTCTTGCTTTCAAATCTTCTTTTTAATATATGTTTTGCACTTTATTTTTATAATTTTTTTAAATCTCAAGTTCATGTTTTTGTATAACTTTTCAAGCTCTAAAAATCCTCATCTTTACCCTCTTTTCATTTAGTTATAAAAGTCGTAGTTTTTATCTAGTTTTATTTGCTAAAAAATAAAATAAGTACAAAAAGTTCAGTATTTTATTTTCATCAATTTCTAGCAAGTATTCACTTCACATAAAATTTACAAATTTTAGTATTTTTTTTTATTTTTTTTTAAATATTTTGTTTTCATATGTTTTAGTGTTTTTATTTTATAAAATTGTCTTTTTCTTACAAAAATTACGTTTTTATATTTTATGTTAAGTTTTTTGAAGTTAGATTAAATTTTGTAGAATTTTCAGATTTCATTTAGTATTTTTAAAGCAGTTTTAGTTATGAAATCATTAAAAGTGTTTTTGTCAGTTTAATTATTCTGTTTTTATTATTAAAATTTAGTTCTTATAAAGTTTTAGTTCTGATAAAATTTCCATATTATTTTGAATTTTTCAAAATTTTTTTCTTCTTAAACTAGCTAATGGTTCATGGTTGCACCATGTGGTAAATCGCACATACATTGCATGACCGTTACCAACCTGATGAACAATAAATTATTGAATTTTTGTTTGAAACAACTTTCTCCACTCTCAACTTGTGCCGTGCGTATCGCGCGGTTTATAAGAGTGAATTCAATGGACCCAAAAGGATTCCTTTCTAGTTATTATACTCCAAACATGTGTGTTAGTAGCGCCATTTTCCAAACCTTAAGGCTACAAAGACCAAGACCTCCTTCCCACTTCGGTAAGCAAACAACATCCCATGCCACCTTGGACTTGTTTATCTTGTAATGGCGATTGTTACAGAAATAATCAAACCAATGATATTGTCTTGAGTAGTTGCAGGCTCTCTTAGTGGGACAAACGGTGTAGATGTGTCAACTGACAATGTAAGGTGGTAGTTGACTCCTTCTTGATCCGCTGTTAAATGACAGAAAAGAGCAACTGAAAGTACCGACATAATGGCGATTGTTACGGAAAATATCAAACAAATAATGTTGTCTTGAGTAGTTGCAGGTTCTTTTAGGGATACAAAGGGTAGACGTGTCAACCGAGAGTGTAAGGTTGACAATTTTATTTGGGCCCGCGTTGTTAAGTTGGAGTTGGTAGGTGGTTTAAGATGTTTGGACAAAGCGAGCGAATGTGAAATTATGTGGTGCGTACATCTCGAGCTTACTTTGATCAGGAGGCGAGGGTCAAGACGAAGTTGTGGCTCCTATGATGAAAAGAGTTGTGATGATGATGATGATTGTGGAAGACGACGACATGATGATATGGAAGGTTTTAAAGAAAAAAGACAACAAAATTAAATCATAATGATGGGTGAATGAGGAAAAAAGACTGTTGTTGGTTATATAGGCGATGCTCCCACAATTTCGAGGTGTCTCCCAGTTAGTAGCAACATTCAAAAACAGGACAGATGGTGGAAATGGATTGGCCAACCGTGAGTGGTTACTCAATTTCTGCAATCATATTTTCATATTTTCTAAGTGTGCCTTTTTGTTAAAAGATAGGCCTATCTATTAACAAAAGGCCCAGTTAGAAGACATGAAAATATGATTGCAGAAAATGGAGCACCCACTAACGACTGGCCAATCCAATTCCACCATCTGTCTATTTTTTGAAATGTTGCCACCACCTGAGACAGCCGGTATTTGTGGAGCATCTCCTATATAACCAATAGTAGTCGTTTTTCCTCATTCACCGCCCATCATTTGTATTTTGTTGTAACCTGGCCTTCCATATCACCATGTCTTCTTCAACCACAATCCTTATCATCATCACAATTGTTCTCATCACAACTTCGTCCCGACCCTTACCTAGCTCATGATGAAAGTACGCTTGAAATTTTCGCACCACAAAATTTCACGTTTGTCCGCTTTATCCAAACATCTGAAACCACCTACCAACTCCAACTTAACAACGCGGACCCAAATAAAATTGTCAACCTTACACTCTCGGTTGACACGTCTACACCCTTTGTCTCCCTAAAAGAACATGCAACTACTCAAGACAACATTATTGGTTTGATATTTTCCATAACAATCGCCATTATGGCGGTAGTTTCGGTCGCTCTTTTCTGTCATTTAACAGCGGATCAAGAAGGAGTCAACTAGGATTAAGATGTCACCGTTAGTTTTAGATGTTATGGTTACATTTTGATAGTATGGTTAAGTTTCAGTACTAGCTAGTATTTTTCTTTCTATTTTAGTGTTTTAACAAGTATGTTATGTTTTATTAAAAAAAGTTACTATCTTTCCTATCAATGGGATGTTTTTGATGTTTATAAGTGTTTGTGTTTCATGTTTACAGCTAAAGATTATTTACAAAGTATTAAATTTGTTGTTGTATTTTACCACAATGTTCATTATGTACGGGTGTTACTGGTTTTTCGCCATGATATGAAGGTCACTCTTACGGTTTTAAGTATAAAAGATGGACAACTTCCATATTTGTTAGCATAAGTTACGCACACGCACCATTCAACGTTAAAATGGCAACTCATGTTATTTATTTCTTAAAATGTAATGGGAGCAATCTTATGTTTACTAAAAAAGAATCAACACTGTACCACCCATAGCCATCACTACTTAATCACAAATACAATTCAATATATGAATGGTGAAAACGACAAGCTTGATAATTCTTTATCAAGAAATGTAAAATTGGTAAGATCTACATCCATCGTTAATTGGATATTTCATATGTTTCTCTCTCTTTTTCATAATTTTTTTTAATGGTTAATGTGGTGATCAACTTTATAGTTGGAATGTTGCACTGCCCTCAAATATCCTGTGTAGCAAATATAATGTCTATACAATTTTAATTTGGTAGACTCTTCGACTTTAACCATGTCCGTATATATACACATGATATAAATGAAACACAAGATGAGAGCATTAGTGTGACTGGACGGAGGTTTTATCGGCTAGAAATAACATAAAACGGAAACAGGGAACCCACTGATAAAGAAGTGAACATTATTCCTATAGTTTGGATATATAAGTGTATGTTGCGAAATGATTCACTAATTATGCACAAGTGCCATGTGCACAATCTTCCACCAAACAAAAAGATACCAGATTCTAAAGAGCACGAGTTTCATTCTAAGAAAGGTCTACATTTCCATATCTAAGAATCTCAATCAGTTACTTAACTCGAGTTATCAAGAGTGTAAACGACAAGAAATCAATGCGCTTGTTAACAAATGAACAGATTTGGAATTGAGAACAACAGATTAGGTCATGAGCTAGAAAAGCAGTCATTTTTGTTATGACGGTAACACATAGATAATCTAGTATTTAGGGATGTTTAAAGAGGGTGTCTTGTGTGATGTTTAGATAGTGGAGGGGCTATTTTGCAGATTATGAAACCCTAATTTTGGGCCAAATATGTAAAATGAGTATCTATAAAAACCTACTCACCCACCTCAAAATTTTCATTCTTCCTTATAAACTCACTAGTTATTTTTTTTTTTTTTATTTTTTTTTTTTTTTTTTGATATTTTGTAGTAAGGGAGTAGGATTAAAATAATTCAATTTTGATGCTTTGTATGTTTTAAGTTTTTTATAAAAGTTCTTCTTTCTAATCTTTTTTTTTAATGTCTTGCATTTTATTTTTATAAATCTTTAAATCTTATGTTAACTTTTTCTCTAACTTTTTTAAGCTCTAAAATTTCTTATCTTTACCCTCTTGTCATTTACTTATAAAAGTTGACGTTTTTATCTAGTTTTTATTTGCTAAAAAATACAAAAAAGGTTCGTATTTTATTTTCATCAATTTCTATAAAATATTTATTCAGCATATAAATTTTACAAATTTTAGTTTTGTTTTTAGTATTCTATAAACTTTAAAACATGCCATTGACAGGAAAGATAGTAACTTTTTCGCATAAAACATAACATAGGTGAAACTCTAAATAAAAAGCAAATTAAGATTTTGTGGTGCATACATCTCGAAATAAAAAGCAAATTAAGATTTTGAAAAAGCGAGCGAATGTAAGATTTTGTGGTACATACATCTCGAGCTAACTTTGATGAGGAGGCGAGGGTCAGGACGACGTTGTTGCTCCTATGATGAGAAGAGTTGTGATGATGATGATGATTGTGGGAGACGACGACAAGATGATATTGGAGGTTTTAAAGAAAAAAGACAACAAATTTAAATAATAATGATGGGTGAAAGAGGCAAAAAGACGGTTGTTAGTTATATAGGCGATGCTCTCACAATTCCCAGGTGTCTCCCAGTGAGTGGCAACTTTCAAAAAAAAGGACAAATGATGGAATTGGATCGGCCAGCTACTAATGAACACTATGGTAAAATCTTCAATACGATAACAAATTTAATACTCCTTTGTAATTAGCCGCAAACATTAAACACAAACATCAAAAACATCCCATTGATAGGAAAGATGGTAACTTTTTTGCATAAAAGATAACATACTGGTCGAAACACTAAATAGAAAGCAAAATATTACTGTAGCTAGTACTTAAACTTAACCATGCTTTTAAAATGTAACCATAACATCTAAAACTAACGGTGACATCTTAATCCTAGTTGACTCCTTCTTGATCCGCTGTTAAATGACGAAAAAGAACGATCAAAACTACTGCCATAATGGCGATTGTTACGGAAAGTATCAAAGCAATAACGTTGTCTTGAATAGTTGCAGGTTCTTTTAGGGGGACAAAGGGTGTATACGTGTCAACCGAGAGTGTAAGGTTGACAGTTTTATTTGGGTCCGCATTGTTAAGTTGAAGTTGGTAGGTGGTTTCAGTTGTTTGGATAAAGCGGACAAATGTGAAATTTTGTGGTGCGAACATCTCAAGCTTACTTTCATCATGAGGTAAGGGTCGGGACGAAGTTGTAATGAGAAGAGTTGCGATGATGATGAGGATTGTGGTTGAGGAAGACACGGTGATATGGAAGGCCAGGTGACAACAAAATACAAATGATGGGTGGTGAATGAGGAAAAACGTCTACTATTGGTTATATAGGATCTCCAACTTAACAACACGGACCCAAATAAAACTGTCAACATTACACTCTCGGTTGACACGTCTAGACCCTTTGTCCCCCTAAAAGAACACAACTACTCAAGACAACATCATTGCTTTGATATTTTCCGTAACAATCGCCATTATGGCTGTAGTTTTGGTCGCTCTTTTATGTCATTTAACAATGGATCCAGAAGGAGTCAACTAATTTTAAGATGTCACCGTTACTTTTAGATGTTATGGTTACACTTTGATAGTATGATTAAGTTTGAGTTCTAGCTAGTATTGTGCTTTCTATTTAGTGTTTCAACCGGTACGTTATGTTTTATGCAAAAAAGTTACCATCTTTCCTATCAATGGGATGTTTTTGATGTTTATAAATGTTTGTGTTTCATGTTTACGGCCAAAGATTACTAACAAAGTATTAAATTTGTTGTCGTATTGACGATTTTACCACAATGTTCATTATGTACGGGTGTTACTGGTTTTTGCCATGATATGATGGTCACTCTTCCGGTTTTAAGTATAAAAGATGGACAACTTCCATATTTGTTAGTATAAGTTACTCACACGCACTATGCAACATTAAAACGACAACTCAAGTTATCTATTTCTTAAAATGTAATGGGAGCAATCCTATGTTTACTAAAAAAGAATCAACACTGTACCACCCATAACCATCACTACTTAATCACAAATGCAATTCAATAGATGGATGGTGAAAAAGACAAGCTTGATAATTCTTTATCAAGAAATGTAAAATTGGTAAGATCTACATCCGTCGTTACCTTTAGCATCTTGCACAAAATTTGTTACTCGATATGGATTTTGGACCAAAGTTGAGTTACCTTCTTAGGCAATTTGCTCTTGTTTAAATCCAAATTATATCGATTTAGTTGGATATTTCATAATGTTTCCCTCTCTTTTTCATGATGTTTTTTAATGGTTAATGTGGTGATCAACTTTATAGTTGGAATGTTGCACTGCCCTCAAATATGCTGTGTAGCAAATATAATGTCTGTACAATTTTAATGTTGCACTGCCCTCAAATATGATGTGTAGCAAATATAATGTCTGTACAATTTTAATTTGGTAGACTCTTCGACTTTAACCTTGTATGTATATATACACATGATATAAATGAAACACAATATGAGAGCATTAGTGTGACTGGACGGAGGTTTTATCGGCTAGAAATAACTTAAAACGAAAACAGGGAACCCACTGAAAAAGAAGTGAACATTCCTACAGTTACGATATATAAGTCTAAGTTCCCATATGATTCACTAATTATGCACAAGTGACATGTGCACTATCTTCCAACAAACAAAAAGATACCAAATTCTAAAGAGCACTGGTTTCATTGTAAGAAAGGTCTACGTTTCCATATCTAAGAAACTCAATCAGCTACTTGACTTGAGTTATCAAGAGTGTAAACGACAAGAAATCAATGCGCTTGCTCAGTTAACAGATGAACAGATTCGGAATTGAGAATAACAGATTAGATCATGAGCTAGAAAAGCAGTCATTTTTGTTATGATGGTAACACATAGATAATTTAGTATTTAGGGGTGTAGCTAGTTAGTTTCGTGGGAACTTTGTGTACTTACTTGCAAGATACACTTATTACTTATATGGTAGATAACTAAGAACAAGAAAATAGTTCATGTCATGTTTATTAAACATACTCACTAATTTGGCTACACTAGGTGTCGTTATAGATATCTAGGAGGCGAACTTTTGTTTAATCCAGCATAAACTAAACATTTAACTAAGAAATAAATAGTTCATAGCCTGTTTTTTAAGCGTACTCACTAATTTGACTACACTTGGTCTGGCTATTAGTTCTAGGTATCTTGGAAGCTAATTTTTGTTTGATCCAGCATGATTTGAACTTTAAAGTTTCAGGTCTACTGTTTTCCAAGATCGAAACGGTGCTATACTAGGGGTGCGTTTAGTTGAGGGAAAACACCCTTGTTTTCCACAAAATGTTTTGTGGAAAACAAAGAAAACAGAGATCGCGTTCAAATTAGTGTTTTCCAAAAAAATTCTTTACAAAACACAAAATTCCTATTTCCAACTTTAATACACAAAACTGGAAAACACATTTTTTTTGTTTTCACCTATTTTCCTTTAAAATACCCCTAATTCGTTTTCGTCCGTTCTTATACGTTTTTGTCGGTTTTTATCTGTTTTTTACGTTCGTAAACGTTTTCACCCGTTTTTGTTTGTTTTTGTCCGTTTTCTTCGGTTTTTTCGTTTTCGTCCGATTTTACGTTTTAAATGTCTTTTTTAGTTTCCTCCGTTTCTTTTATGTTTTCGTCCGATATTTTATGTTTTTATCTGTTTTTTTACGTTTTCGTCCAATTTTTTACGTTTTTGACTGTTTTTTTACGTTTTCGTCCAATTTTTTACGTTTTCGTCCGCTTTCTTACGTTTCCTTCCTTATTCGTCCATTTTTTTTACGTTTTCGTTCGTTCTTTTATGTTTTTGTCTGTTTTTTTTATGATTACGTTTGAATTTTTACGTTTTCCTCTGATTTTTTATGTCTTTGTCTAATTTTAACGTTTTTGTCCATTTTTTACGTTTGCGTCCGATTTTTTACGGTTTTTACCGTTTTTAACGATTTCGACCCTTTTTTTTTACGTTTATGTCTTTTTTTATGTTTTAGATGATGTTTTTTCGTTTTAGTCCGTTTTACGTTTTAATGATACGTTCTTTTCGTTTGTCGTTTCCTTCGTTGTCGTCCTTTTCGTCGATTTTTTCACGTTTTCATCTTTTTTTGAACGTTTTCGTCTGTTTTTTACGTTTTTGTCTGATTTTTTACGTTTTCACCGTTTTTTACGTTTTCGGCCCTTTTTTTACGTCTTCGTCTGTTTTTTTACATTTTCGTTTGTTATTTTACGTTTTCGTCTACTTTTTTACGTTTTCGTCTATTTTTTACGTTTTCGTCCGATTTTTTATGTTTTCGTCCGATTCTTTACGTTTTCGTGTTTTACGTTTTCTTCTTTTTTGCGTTTTAGTCTTCTTACGTTTTTAGGTTTTGATGCGGCGAAAACGTAGCAAACAGACAGCAAACGACTTTCGAAACGTATAAAACGAAAAAACGCATATAAAACGGAAAAAGCGAAAAACTTTGAACAACATAAAAATGGACGAAAACACTATAATTTAGAAAACGTAAAAAAATGAAAGAGAGTTTAAAAAATGGCCGAAAACGTAAAAAAACATAAACGAAAGGAGGACACGTAAGAAAACATAATAAAACGGTCGAAAACGTAAAATTAAGGACGAAAACGTATAAAAAATACGAAAACGTTAAAAAAAATAGACAAAAACGTAAAAAGACGGGCGAAAACGTAAAAAGAAACGGCGTAAAAAATCGTAAATGCGGCGTGAAAATAGTACAACGTTAAAAGGCGGCTAAGTAAGAAAATGGATGAAAACGTAAAAAAACTGACGAAAACGTAAAAAACCCGACGAAAACCTAAAAAACGGACGAAAACATAACAAACAGACGAAATGGATGAAACATAAAAAAGCAGACGAGAACGTAAAAAACAAACGAAAGAGTAAAAAAAAAGACGAAAACGTAAAAAAAGGGATGAAAACACTAATTTAGTTGGTCGACCCGACTCAAACCATCTATCCCATGACCCGCTAGACCCATTTTAAAACAGGACATATATGACCCATGAACCAAACCGACCCAAACCGACCCAATCCGACCCGTTTGGCACCTCTAATAAAACATATAAAAATGTTCAAAAACATATAAAAACGTACAAAATGGATAAAACATACAAAAACGGATGAAATAAGAAATTTTGCTTTATGTCAAATTTAATGTTTTTATGTCGAATTGTAGTCGCTTGAAGATTTTTTCATGTTATTTGATGTTATATTTTACTTTTTTTAATTCTTTATTTTCTCGTATTAGATTTTTTTAGTTTTATAATTTAGTTTGTTAATTTATAATATTTGTTTTTTGTGTTTTGAAGATGTTTTTATGATATTACAAAGATGAATAGAGAATTGAGATAGAAAACAACAACACTTAAACATGTTTTTTAGTTTTGCAAAATGGAAAACATAAACACATGTTTCTCAAACTAAACGCGTTTTCTAAATTTTCCATTGTTTTGTGGAAATAAAACTCCCATCCCTTTTCCTACAAAACAAGAAATAGGAAATGAAAGAAAATGTTTTCTAACTAAACGCCACCTAGATATTTCTGTGTGTGCATTTAATTCATTGTCTAGTTTGGTACTCAACCGTTTACAAATAGTTTTGCTTTAAAGTTCGTTATGATATCTTTCATTTTTCAATTTGGACCGTTATCGAGCATTTTGTTGAAAGCAGCCCCTTAAAAACAATACAACTTGTTCAAATTGATAGAACTTATAAAATTAGATACAGGATAAACAAGTCCAAGGTGGCGTGGGATGTTGTTTGCTTACCGAAAGGGGTCTTGGTCTCGTAGCTTAAGGTTTGGAACATGGCGCCTTGACACACATGTTGGAGTACAATAACTAGAAAGGAATCCCTTTGGGTCCGTTGGATTCACTCTTATAAACTGCGCGACCGAAATTTGGGATGTACAAGCTAAACAAGACGCGAGTTGGAAGTGGAGAAAGTTGCTTCAAACAAAATTCGAGAATTTATTGTGCATGATCAGGTTAGTAACAGTTATGCAACGTCTATGTGGTTTGACACATGGAGCAGCCACTTGGAGCCAATATTAACAATAAGTAAAAGTTTTCCCTAGTAGATGCTAATTAAGGTCTACATCCATCGTTACCTTTGGCATCCTGCATCAAAACAAATACCAAATGCAACGAAAACCAATCTAAGCTCGATACTTATGAAGGCTGAAAATCCATTAGAGGGACAAATTGACTGCAAATGCATGTTTGGGTAAGAGACTTCTCTAACTTACGATTTAACGTATAAAATCATAACAACACTCTATTAAGGGGAACTATGGGGTTGCAGATCAATTCAAAAGTTATCATAAACTTCTGTTACAGATTTCCACACGAAATCTATAAAACCAGGTGACAAGCATTACAAAAAAAAGTAAAACAGAGAGATGACTATGACAGTCAAACTTATTGCATATAGTTTAAGAAAATAGACAAACTTGCCATTAATGATTTTTTTTTTTTTTTTTTTTTTACTTTTTTATTATTATTATTATTTTTTTTAGATCTTAAAATACAAGACACTAGTTAATTAAACACGTTGATATTAGACTGTGTTATCAAGTTAAGTAAAAGGGAAAAAACAAATCAAAGTGATGAAATGTAAAAAATGTCTTGTTCTTAAGTCTTTTTTATTAATGAAAGTGAAATGAAAGAGGGAGGTATTTGTTTTTAAAACTTTCACCCCACTTTTGGGGTGAAAGTGAAAGTGAATGGAAAAAAAACTAAGTAGTAAAAAGACTTAATTGTCCTTGTGTCTTTCTTCTATTTCTATTTTTGTGAGGACATGATTGTAAATGTATAACATCTTTCACTTTCTTTCATTTCTTTTCAAGATAACACAAGTTAGATCTTTATTTTTCTTTCCTCTCCACTTAATTTCTTTCATTTACTATCAGTTTCTTTACATTCCACTTTAGTTTAACTCGAGAACACAATGTAAGTTTTAGACTTAAAAGTACCCACATATGATTACAGTAAAACAAATTAAGGTGCTATGATTAAATGGTACACCGCTCCCGCTAGAAGCGGGTACCCGGCAAGTATTGTAAAGTGTAAATTCCATCAAAAGCAACTTGCAGGCATAAGTTAAATTTAGGTGACCTGAAATAAGCGCCCAAAGGAAAGTAAAACCAACCAACCCACAGGGGCGGAGGCAAGTAATAACATATGGGGGGCAGTGCCCTCAATAATTCTTTTGGTGAGAATGAATTTGTATGGAAATTTTCTAAATAAACAATGAAAATAGGTTAAATTAGCAAGAGTGCCCTCATCATCAAGACACGTGTGCCCCCATATTGAAAACCGTTTTGTGTTTTTTTCTTTCATCTAGTCCTTAAATTTCTAAAACCAAATCTATGTACAAGTAAATTTACTTATAGTACAAATCTAACAAAGTTATACAGTATTAATTAATGGATATTTGTGATAGTTTAACAACACTTTTGTCTTTCATTTTTGTTCGAACAATCAATTTTACAACTTAAACAACGCATCTCACAAATATTATATGACATCTTTTAAAGTAGACTTACTTTGCAACCTCTCATAATTATCATATCACATACTCCATTTGCCTCAAATTACCATTTTAAAATGTCCAAAAGTAAGTCATTTCTTATGTGTCAGTCAATCAAAAGAGAGATTAGTAGGTGAGAATAATATTTGATTGGTTGGAAAAGAATGTATTGCTTTTTTTAAATTATGTATTTTGTGTTCGTGACAATAATTTTCAAACGGAAGAAGTTGGGGTTTAATAATACTTCTTGATTGTTCTCTTTTCATTATACTTTTTTGTTTCGCTATTTTGGTTAAATCAAAACCAAATGCTTTGAGAGGGTTGTGAATCCTATTATGCTTTGAGAGGGTTGCTTTTGATGGAATTTACACTTGCAATATATTCATAATGAAAAAGGGAGTTTAGTTAATTCATGTCATATGCGTATTTGGCACCCTTTAGTGATCGATTGGTAGCTACATTTAGCCCCGCATCGCTAAAAAGTACGGCCTCATGATTTCATCGTTTCTTTATGCAATCTAGAGTGAAGATTAAATCTATGTAGCTGACTAGCTATTGGTGTGACATGAAATTTGTGAATGAAAACAAGACTTTGAAACTTTTAGATGCATGGTGTATTTATATATAGTACGAGTAAGTCCCTTCAATTAGTTTATTTGTCAAAATCAATCTTCCAAAATAAATTTTCCAAACAATAAAAACATATTTATAACTAGCTTCATAACTCGCCCGAATGAGCGGGCTAGCTTCATGATATTACTTGACGAATTCTAACTTTAATGAATAACGCCAAATATCTTTAAAAAAAAGAAAAAAAAAAGTACATGTAATACATATGTAAAAAGAACGATGAAAGTGTGAGAACAAATAAACTAGATGGTCCTTATTCATATTACGGAATATAACTTCTTTATACACAACGTTGGATGTGGAGTTTGTGAAATAAAACTTCTTTCGTACATTTGAAGCACGAACTCGTTATATGGAACCTAAATCGGTATATTATGTAAACCGCAAATCTCGGTATATTACTCAAGGATGAACTCGGTATATTGTTTCAACCTAACTCGGCATATGGGATTAAGTACAAACTCGGTAAATCAGTGTTGGTCCTAACTCGGTATATATTATACCGATTTTTATCCTAATTAACAACGTGGAAGCACTACAAACCCTAGATATGCCGACATTCATCAAACTTGGTATATCGACCAAGAACTCGGTATATGCAGAAGCATACCCTTTCACCAAAAATGACTCAAACGACACAAATTTTTTTACGTATTTGATTCGTTCTTTTTGCTAAATCATTCACTAAAACACATAAACGACCATAAAACACATAAATCTTTTACAAAAGGCTCCGCCGCAATGCGCGGCAGCCTTATTTATTGTTGACTTTACTTCTTTACATATGTTACAAAAAACGTAAGTTGTTAGAATAAACTTTTGTCTTACATCGGTACATGCGTGAACTGTGAATGATTTGTGTGTGTTTTGTTTTCGTATGTGGTGTTTGTATTCGTGAGTGTTATATAAGTGGTATGAATCCTTGAACAAATTAAGTTTGTCCTCCTTCGTTGTTTTCATCGTTTTGTTTTTTGAATTGATAAAATGATGACACGTGATATATATATAAGTGTATTATAACTGAATGAGAATAATAGAATGAGCGAATAAAGCCTTGGCATACCCTTCTATTTATATAGAAAGGGAGGGACTTAGAAAAGCTCCTTGGAGCGATGTGAGATTCCCTCAAAATCGTCTCAAGCTTCCATATGGCCACGGTTCACTAAGGGCAAACCAAAAAGGACTCTGCTTTTAACGAGAGTCTTACCAGTTAGTTATAAACTTAGACACTAAATCCAACAGTTAGGAAGTCGACCCCAAGTTGTCTGAAATTGACATCCACTAATCGCGCAAGTAGACTGATTGTTTGACGGGTTTTGGCTATGTTTGTGAGGTCTCGTTTCGTCTAACCTCATAGTTAGTTGTGAAATCAACCTGAAGTTGTGTGTAACTAATTAACATTATGTTGGGTTTTACTAATCATAAAAATTATAAAAACATGTAAACATCATCAAAGCATGCATCGGAAGAATAAGGATTAATATATGTAAGTAATTAACCGAATAAGAATACGCGTACCTTTTAGCAAATCAAGAAACACACGTTAATGTGAATGAGGAACAAAAACCAAAACCCTAGCTTAGGGTTTAAACCAATTCGACCCACCAAGAAGTCAACCACCAAGAATCCTACAAACACAAGTGTATTTGTCCTTCGTTCTTGTACACACGTACTATTCGCGAATTGAAGTGAAAGACTAGGTTCTTGATCACAAACAAACCAAACACTTAAACTTGAGTTGGAAAAATCGAAACCCTTGGGTGGGTTTGGAACCGATTGGCCAACACAAGAAAGAGGCAAAAGGAGAAGAGAAATTAGGTTAGCAAGTCACCAAGATTAGGTTTAGAATGAATACAATGGGTTTGTATTTATAGTTAACTAATCTTGGAGAACAAGTTTGTGTGGGTTTGGGTTTGGGAACCCAACCAATCGGCCACATCAATCCCAAAGGGATTCTAGATCCTTCCCGACTTATAATTTTATCTCTAGTCCTCGTAGTTTGTATTTAACGACCGTTAGCCAAACCTCGTTAAATATTAACTATCGTTAAATATTTATTTCGTGACTAATAATTAATAATAATAACATTTTATATATATTAATTATTTAACATCAATTCTCATACGTAATGTGTGCAATCCCGAAGTCTCGAGTTCGAATCCGGTCATACGTATATTAAATATATCCATAAAACCTTTCATGGCCATACAAACATCTTGTCAACCCTACGAGGGGCCCAAATATAGTATTATGTTTTGAAACAAATTCAAAGGAACAAATTCTCTTGACTACAAACATAACTCATGAACTTTGTAATACTTCTGAAAATAGCCCTTATAACTACCAGTTACGGATAGCGTTAAACTATCTTACACAAGTGCACTACATTCATATGAGTTATCGGTATCTCAAGTCGAGGATAAACATTTCATAATTTACTTAATGACAAAGATCCATAAGTATAATCATGTAAAGTTGGGATCTGTCCTATATTCAATTCATTGAATATCATGTGAATCTGGTATGTCCTACGCATCAATATACTTTAAGTATATTCTACCAAAACTCAGATTTGTCTTAATTCAATGACATTCCCACATCATTGATCGACAACGGACTATTTAGAATAACATAAGTCATTCATGGATTAAACATGAAAATATAGGATATAATATTAAGAAAATAAAAAATAAACATAAACAACTATTTTATTTCATTAAAATTATATTTGTTCATAACATCCTTTATCCAAATACTAATCACAGATCTGCATGAAGCTACTAGCTAAACGAAGTCCTATCCCATCAGCATGGTGGTAAGTTTTTTCTTTTGGCAAAGGCTTCGTAAAGGGATCAGCTAGATTATCATCTGTGTGAACTTTGAGTAGATTGATTTCACCTATTTCGACTTGTTCTCAAACATAGTGATATCGACGAGGAAAATGTCTGGCGCCCTTCATGACTCCAGGCTCATTGGCAAATGTTATTGCGGCAGAGTTGTCACAATACACATTTAAAGGTAATTGATTGAGGTATTACTCGAGTCGAAATGAATTTCCTAATCCAAACAGCTTCCATCTTAACCGAAGCAGACTATGTACTCAGCTTCGTAATAGACATCGATGCGTTGTCGCTTCTTGCTCTTCAGTCAAACGCTCCTCCATTAATGACAAAGACGTATCCCGTTTGAGACTTCTTATCATCTTTATCGGTTTGGAAAGGCATCGCAAAAACCTGTAACATCAAGTTCGCACTTGGATTTCCACCATACACTAGAAAAATTTCTTTAGTAGCCCTTAGATACTTAAGAATGTTCTTAAAGCTTTGCAGTGTTTCACACCGGATTGTTGATATCGAGTGATATTTTGTGCAAACTCCACATCAGGCCTTGTACATCTCACAGCATACATGATAGATCCTACAGCCGAAGCATAAGGAACTTTTCTCATGTGTGCCACATTTTCAGGTGTTGATGCGCATACGTCACTACTTAAGCCATGTTCAACTTGCATCGGCAAATATCCCTTCTTGGAATCTTGCATATTGAATCTCTTCAATATTTTATCAATGTAAGTACTTTGACTTAGTCCAATCAACCGCCTTGATCTATCTCGGTAGATCTTGATTCCCAGAATAAATGCCGCTTCCCCTAAATCCTTCATAGAAAAGCACTTTCCAAGATAAGACTTTACATCTTGTAAACTTGGAATGTCTTTTCCCATGATCAATATGTCATCGACATATAAGATAAGGAAAATAACATTACTCCCACTAGCTTTGTGATATACACATGGCTCATCAAGATTTTGAGTGAAACCAAATTTCTTGATTTCTTCATCAAACTTCTTGTTCCATTGCCTTGATGCTTGCTTCAACCCATAAATGGATCTTTGAAGTTTGCATACACGCTTTGGAAATTTTGGATTCACAAACCCTTCAGGCTACGCCATATAGATGTCCTCATCTAGGCGACCGTTTAAGAAGGCAATTTTGACATCCATTTTCCATATCTCATAATCATAGTACGCAACTATGGCTATAAGAATCCTAATAGCTCTAATGTTTGCTAAAGGAGAAAATGTCTCCTCTTAGTCTATCCCAAAAGTTTGAGTAAACCCTTGAGCTACAAGACGAGGTTTATAGGTGTGTACATTGCCATCCATGTCAGTCTTTATCTTATAAAGCCACTTACTTCCAACTACCTTGGCATTTGGAGGTAAGTCAACCTCTATCCAGACTTCGTTATCTCTCATGGATTGCATTTCCCCGTTCATTGCAACTTGCCATTTATCCTTTTCAGGACTCATCATGGCAGCCTTAGAGTTAGCAGGTTCACCAAGATCCCCTAACATATTTTCATCAGCTTCTACGTTAAGACATAGACGGCAGGTGCACGCGTGAGTCCTTGCGGATCTACGAATGGGAACCACTTCAACAGTGGAACACTTAGACTTTCGTGTTCTACTTGAGGTTGGCTAGTGTTCGAAGGTGTTGTATCTTCTTGATCATATTCCGGATCATAAACTCTCCCTTGAATTCATGAGATATAAGATCCTTTTCAAGAAAGTCTCCATACCTAGCAACAATTACTTTGTTTTCGTGTGGAAAGTAAAGTAGTAACCCATAGTTTCCTTTGGGTATCCTACGAAGATAAACTTAGGATCTTTGTTGTAGCTTATCACCGAGTCACGTTTAACAAACGCCTCACAACCCCAGGCCTTTAAGTAAGACAAGTTGGGAGCTTTCCCATACCACACTTCATAAGGAGTCTTTTCAACCTTCATAGTTGGAACCATATTCAATATGCGAACAACAGTTTCTAAAGCATAATCCCAAAATGATAAGGGAAGAGTTGTAAGATTAAACATTGATCGCACCATGGCTAACAATGTACGATTTCTTCTCTCAGATACACCATTTGTTTGTGGAGTATATGGAGATGTGAGTTGCTGAACAATTCCACACTCAGCAAGATAATCTTTAAACTCTTGGCTTAAATATTCACCACCTCTATCGGATCGAAGAGCTTTAATCTTCTTTCCTAGTTGCAGTTCTACTTCACTCTTAAAACCTTAAATGTTTCAAAGACTTCATGTTTATGTTTAAGTAAATAAACATAACCATAACGATTGAAATCATCGTTAAAAGGTTAAGAAGTAGCTAGCACCCTTTCTTGACACATGTCTTAGTGGTCCACATACGCCAGTATGTATTACCAAGAAGATCGAAGCCCTTTCTAAACTATTTGTAAAAGGTTTCTTGGTCATCTTCCAGATATGCAAGATTCGCATTTATCAAATGATTCATCATTGATGTCTTGCAAAAGCCCATGTTTATTTGCATGCGTTTCTTTCCTATGTGAGCAAGTCTACAATGCCAAAGAAATGAAGAATCCAAATCACTTTTGATTCTTTTATTATTGATGCTAAAGACGAATTATTTTTTCAATCACATTATCATGCAAATCAATTTCAAACACACCATTTCTTTGGAATAACATTAAAGTAAAAAACACCATTTAAAGAAACCGAAATTCCATAATTAGTAAATGTATGAATAAAACCAATATCTTTTAACAAGGAAAAACGACACCTAACAATAGAAGGCGCGCAATGACAATCGTTCAAAGACAGTACTAAACCCGAAGGTAAAACTAAATCAAACTGTGGAAAACTAGAAGGGAGGGGGGTTGAATAGTTTTACCAATTTAAAACTCCCTTTTAAATATTTAGATCGACTTATGTCAATCTTTTGGTTGTTTATGTTGGACGTTGATAGATAGATATATAACCGTGTAATGAAAGATAAAGAGTAAGAAGCACATCACCACGACACAAGTTATTTATAGTGGTTCGGCTACAAGGACACCTTCCTTGCCCTACTCCACTCCCCGAGTCACCTACTCGAGAGTTCGTAAGCACTACACCAACTCCTTATGGCGGAGAAGCGCCGGCTTAACCTTTTTCCGTACAAAGCTAAATACCGAGTTCTTTCACACCAAGGCGAACCACACCTAACACAACGTCGCCTACCCTTTATACGGTGCTAGGCTAACCACCGAGTTCTTTCACACCAAGAAGAACTAATCCTATCACAACGTCGCCTTCCCTTTATTAGGTACTAGGCTAAGCACCTAGTTCCATTACTATGGAGGAACTACTACCCTTCACAACACAACACCTAATATCAAGGAGATCAACTCCTTGTTACACCATCATCAAGGATATCACAATCCTTGGAAATAAATAAATACTTATGTGTATAACGATGCACCTCACCATTATCACGACCTAGGCATTCTTCCTAAATGCGACTTGATTTGATTCTTCGGCATCTTTCACTAATGCCTTTGACACAGCTGCTTACCGTTCACTGGCCGCGCGTCTTGACACCTTTAGCATTCTTCACTTATGCTTTGACTCGGAAGATGAGCACCTTTCACTAATGCTTTCATCTTGACACTTTCGGCATTCTTCACTAATGCCTTCAATCCAACATCTATGGAGAAAGGAAGAACTATCAACAAGAGAACCTTAGTTATCTTGATGATGACGAAGCATGGCAACTCATGGACTTGAGCTTGCACGTCTTCAAGAAGTGGTGATCTCTCCTTTAAGAGGAACCTAGAAGATCACACAAAAACAAAAGACAAACTACATAAATCTCTTGGATCCGAGGTTAGAGATCTAAAAACTTGTAGAGAGTATATATGAAGTGGTGAGCTAAAAGGAAAGAAATGGCTCACTATTTATAGAGAAAATTCTCTCTTGTTCCCGGATCCCACGGATCCCTACCACAAGGGATCTGGCTAGCACAAAGCTTGGGATCCGTGGAGCGCCCTCTTGCCCATGGGTATTTTTGGTTATGGGTCATGGGTCATGAGTTATGGGCTGATCCATGGTTTTCTATCTAGATACAATGAACTTGGTTAAGTGGTATATATAAAACCATGGGTTATGGGTCAATACCATCTGCTAGTTTTTACCCATTTTAGTATTAACATGTTTTTACCCATTTTTAGTATTTACATGTTTTAACCCATTTTAGTATACTTAGTTTAAGTATGTGTTAACCCAATATGTAAACATTAGTTGTTGTACATATATATCTAAATCATAAAACACTTAAGCTTGTTTTAGTGTTTTATGTGAAAACATAAGTGTGTTAGAAAACTATTAACTCAAACTATTTACGTATTCTATTTGTTTTGTTAAAATGATTTTACGTTTGTTATCGACAAAATATTAGAAGATCGTAAAATATAAATAAACGGTTTTTCGGCTTATTTGTATTAACAATCTACCCTTTTTGTTGATGACAAAACATAAAATTATTTTAGGAAAAGCTAAAATTCGTAAAAGTTTGAATTTGTAGTTTTTACTTTCTTCTCCCCTTTTTGTCGAAACAAAAAGTGTTAAAAGAAACTAACACAATATTTATAAGAAAAGTTATGTAAAAATGTAAAGAGAGCAAGTGACGGGAATGGTACTCGTCTTAACTCCCCTTGACGAGTCCATCCCTTTGAAAGGGCGTCAAGGACATAACGTAAAATAAACTAATTAATGTTGCAAATGGTTCGTCTAAGTGATTGGCGAAGCGTGCTCCCCTTGAATATTGCAAAGATGCAATGGTGTATCATGAAGTATAATCCAAAAACTGATTAATGTTGCAAATGTCTTGCAATATCGTTTGACACAAAGCTCCCCCTAGCTTTATGGTGTTAAAATCTTCATGTGTATTTTGAAAATCTACAAAGTAACGGTTAGAAAACAAGAGTATAGTGCAAAATTTCACGCAAATAAAATTCAAGTTAGTAGAAATTTGTGCTTCGTACCACGGATCCCACGGTTCCTTCAAGGAGGGATCCGTCTAGGTGTTTTGGAGGGATCAGGCTATCGATGTGATTTCTTATTGAAGAAATGTCAAGCAATGCTATTGAAGAAATGAGATATATGTACAATATAACAAGCACAAACACAAAATAATCATAGCATATAAGTATTCATTCAATAAAACAAGAGATACATAACCAAATCTCTAAAACTAAGAGAATGAACTAGCCAAACACGTGCTACTAATGCTAATGAGTTATCTAAACTAAAAGCTTAATGACGATCAAGGATGTGATGAGTTTTCCTAAACATTCTAAGTTTGAGCTTGTGACTATGATGCTCATTGTAGTTTAGGCTTTTGACCTCTTGAAACGTTCGAGGTGATAAAACATGGCTTGTTCTTCTTCACATAGTTCATGTATTAACCTTTCAACATGTTTACAATGATAACAATCCTTGTCATGGTTTTGAATTTCTTGAAGTGGAAGTTCAAGTGGAATGGATTGAGGATCTTCAAATGAAGGAGGAATTGGTGGAGGCTCATTAGGTGATGGCTCTACAATGTTTGAGGATGGAGCTAAAGAAGCATCAACTTCCATGTGGTGGTGTGGTTGCCTTTGATGTCTTCTCATAATCCAAAATGGACTATTAAGGGGAATGATAGAGTTTACTTTTGGAGCAAGTGTTAATTCAACACTTTGATTTTGTTTCTCAAACTTTTTGAAGTTGTTGGTAATGGTGAAAGATGAGATGGCCAAGAAGGTAAATCTTCTACATTGTGAGAGTTTGGAGACGATTGTGAGGTGGCTCTAGGCACTAATGATGTTGGTTGAGTTGTGGAGGGTATGTTTGGTATAGTATAGTTTGATGGTGGAATCCTAGTGGGAACACTCTTCTTGGGGATTAGTTTGATTGGTTTCCTAGGTGTAGGGGAAATTCTAGCTTTGGTGGACTTAACCGGAGATGATTCGGTTGAGGAAACTTCGTGTATGATTCTAGCAAGTTTCTTGGGTGGTTCTTGAGTGGATGAGTTAGCACTAGGAGCCTTTCTCATGATGAAATGACTAAAGGAAATGGTTTTGCATTGTGATTGTGTTTGTGTTTGATGACTAAAGTGTTTTTAGCATATGGCTTATAAGGGGAAGAACTTGGCAATTGCATTTAAGACTTAATCCACTAATGTTCTTGGAAATGTGATGATTAACATGCACAAGGTTGAGATTGAGTTTCAGATCTAGGAACTCATTATAGATGAGATGGAGTGTTTGAGTTAGGAAGATGAGTTGAAATGATTGTTTTAGCAATGTTAGACATAAAGCGTAACCGGATCCCACGGTTCCTCCTTAGAGGGATCCGTATGTATTATAGACGGGTTTGAAATGAGGTTTATAGGAGCTAAAGCCTATCTCATTTTGAATGTTTCAGTTCTCCTAAGTGTTTAAGATGAAAAGGTACTTGAATAATTAAAGGTAATAAGTGTTATAGCAAATGATTGCTTCTTATGGAAGGAGGATGGGACAAGATGACTACCAATGGATGTCCAAGGATAACACTAAGAGTTATAGAGGTGTCAAGTCATAATAAATGATCCTAGTGATCAGATTTAAGCTTGAGGTGATATTAGGAAAAATTCTTAAAAATCACAAGAATTGAAAAACTAATTTTTGTCTTACTTTGAAATAGAAATGACTAGAAGCAATTTCCTAAACATATTTAATTTGTCCTCTTTAAGTGTTTTGAGAGATGAGAAATATTTTGTGAGTAGTTGAAGTAGAAATATGGTGAGTTTAGATGTGTTGATAAAATTTGACTAAGATCTTAAGTAAGCCTTTAGTGAGTCTAAGCCTTTCTCATCCTTGAAGTGGACTTAGTTGGGTTCTAAAATCATATGCTTAGCTAATGTGATGTTATCTAGAAAGCTATCTTGATGTAAGGAATCTTGTATTCTTGATGCGATGTCACGGATCCCGATTCCCTCAAGGTGTGGGACGTATAGTCCGTCCGGGCGAGAATGGGTCGGGCCGGAAACATGACCCCGCCCTAAAAACCTAATCCATGCCCTATAAATACATGGTTGGATCTCCTTCTTCAGGACATGATGATGATATATGTGATAATAATATGACAGGTTACTCTAACCCTAACTCATCACATCGGAAATACTAACTGACGTCGAGAGGTGGACCCGGGGCTGACCGGTCCACTCCTAAAGGTTCTCTTTGTTGACAAGTCTACTTAGGGCTCGAGAAGACGACGAGCGTGAGAGTCGTCGAATCCGACCAGCGGATTATCATCAGGAGGTCCGGCATCTGCAGGTCGGAACCTACACATAAATGATGCTCGGTTATGCATACTAGTAAATTCAAAGAAAGAAAATAGAAACAAGCATGTTTATCACAAAACACTAGTTATAGAACCATGATAAAAAGACAATATCCAAGTTACCATAAACTGAAAGTGCTAAAACGTAATCATCCAAACATAAGATAATCATATTCCTATTGTCTCTTTCGTCAATTCTTTCTTTTCCTTTTTGACGGCTTAGTGAGGTTGTAAGCGAGGTTTTGAATCATGCCCCTCAATTGCTTAAATTCCGCGATCTCGTTTGGAATGGTTGGAAGTTGTTCGTGGTATTCAAGGATTTCCAATTTGATGTTGGCTACGGGGTCGACATCTTCCTTATCTTCACCGAGGGAGTCCGAAGGCTTCGGGTTTCTCTCCATTAACCATGAACCGTTTAGAGCGTTGTTTGGTGAGAGGTACCATGACGTGATCGGAAAGGTAATGATCATCGTTAATAGGAGATGGTTGCAATGTACCAACAAACTTACAAAGTCGTGTTAGGAGCATACCATATGGAAGTACCATGTTGGAAGCTTTGAATACCCCACCATTCTTCTTACCATGTAATAGGCAAGATTAAACGGCCTTTGGTAGGTAAGACAATAGATCATTTGCACAAGACATGTGTTTGGATGATATTTATTTCCAACTAGGCTAATGACATTTTCCCTTAGGATTTCTTCCCATTTTCTAAACATGGGATGCATTTCGAAAAGTTCCATTTGAAAGGGATCACGGTGAATAAGCTTTTGTTACGGTCGTGCTTGATTGGTCGGTCCTAACTTTGAAGATAGTATCTCTAATGGTTTGGGATCGTCGAGGAGGTGTTATAAGAGGCTTAGGATCGAGTGCAAGGTTTTGAGCGTTGATTGCCCAATCTTGAGAGTACATGCAAATTCCTTCACAAGGAATTCGAAGAATTTGAGCAAAGGTGTTGAGAGGAAAAGTAAAGTTTTGTTTTGTTGATGATGAAAGCGATTGAGATGCTATTGTCGGTGTTTCTAATGATCCTAAAGCTTTTGTAAAATTCAAAATGAAGACCGGACAAATTTGTTCATCTATGTTAAGGAGACAATCAAAGTTGATTGTTGAGAAAACTTGACGAATGTCGGTATCTTCAAGGAAACATTCCTTGACTACATGACCTTCGTGGATAAGTCGTTTTACAAGGCTTTTGAATATTTGACGGTCGGTTTTGGTCAATCCTTTTACGATAGTAGTAGTAAGGTAATGGGCGGTGTCATGATGATCTTGTTGAGTAGCTTTAGGCATGGTTGATTCCTAAAAACACAAATTTTCCAATTAGGTAAAATTAGTTGGTGGAGTTTATGGTTTTGATTTATATTAACAATGTTGTGAACACAATGTGATCTTAGTTATGTTAAAAGCCCTTTTCATGATTAATTTTGAAAACCCCAAAAAAAAATTGATTAGAGATTTGTGAAACCATAAACCCTAGAATTAGGATGATGAGAATTAGAACAAGTTAATGTAATTACTTGCAATGGTGTTTTAGGAAGGAATACTTGAGATAATGGAAACCAATGAGGATGAAATCAGTGGTGTATTCGTTTTTGTGTTATGTGAGTAGAGGTAAAGGATCAATGGTTATTTTGGCGTATAACGAGTTGTTCCACGGTTCCCTCGGATCCTTTGTATTTGGGATCCGGCTAGTACAACTAGAGGATCCGACTGTGGGCGAAAAGAAGTTTTGGCATTATTTTGTAGTTAGCTCGCAAAAAAAATAGTTCGGAGGTATTAGATGAAGATTGTTTCTGAATGACGGCTTTTGATGAATCACATATCGAGGGTTCATATGTGATGATGGCGTTAGTTTGTGAATCAAAAGGAGTATTATTCGATGATGAAAAGAGACGGAAAAACGCGAAAGAGACTTCTAATGATGTTAGTGATTAATAAACAAAGAGAACTTATGAAAATAAATTGAACTCATGTAACCTATCTAATGAAAAGTAAAACATACCTCTATGCTTCTTGATTTGGCATAATACCAAAAAATACTTCATGAGCTTTTAAAATAATCCTTTGTACTTGGTTATGCGTAAGTTGTGATTACTTTTTAGATCCTTCCTTGAATGTTGACTTCATTATTCTTTGAAAGAAGATTTTGGAGAGATTCTAGCATGAAGATTTCTTAAGAGCAAAAGTTGTTAGAATCATCTATCAATGTCCAACAAAATGATTTAAAATAAAATATGACCAATAAAAAAAATCCTTCTTTGTAGTTTTAAAAAATACACGGATCGTATCAAGTCTTTAAAGTACAAGATACTTTAAGAAACTTGGTACTTGGCTCGATGCCAATTGTGGAAAACTAGAAGGGGGTTGAATAGTTTTACCAATTTAAAACTCTCTTTTAAATATTTAGATCAACTTATGTTAATCTTTTGGTTGTTTATGTTGGACGTTGATAGATAGATATATAAACGTGTAATGAAGATAAAGAGTAAGAAGCACATCACCACGACACAAGTTATTTATAGTGGTTGGGCTACAAGGACCTTCCTTGCCTACTCCACTCCCGAGTCACCTACTTGGATTTAAGTAAGCACTACACCAACTCCTTGACCTTCTGGCGATAAGCTTAACCTTTTCGGTATAACAGCTAAATAA